>OX402018.1:1329000-1981000 GCA_947859395.1 Eupithecia insigniata | reverse complement strand
CCTTGGCCCATTTCTGATACCCATCCTAAGCTTATTTTTAATGCCTCTGGTCAGGGTTGGAAAAAAACAGTTTTTTTTAAATTTTATAAAACAAACAGTTCAAATTGTTTTAAACAAGTGTTTGTTTTGTTTTTTTTTGTCCTTTTTAGTTTAGGGCATTATTTTAAATTAATTCGACCTATAATGTTTCATTTCCAGACTAGATCTTTTGACTTTTCAAATTTTCTATAGTAAAATAAATATTGACAAAAAACGATCAATGGATAAACATTTATTTTATGTTGCGTATCTCTAATCACTACTAAACGATTTACATTCACCCTGAATGTTTCCTAGCAGGACTATACCGGCGGGGAAATACCTATGAACTATAAATTCTATTCTATGAATAGGGGCACCCCCAATATTTATTAATTAGTGATGGGCCGAATGTGGTTTGAACCGAATACGAATTTCGGCCGAACATTCGGTAAAAATCAAAAATGCCGAAGTTCGGTTTTTATTCTGCACTTATATGGTAACAACTAACAAACAACAATAAAATATACCTATAAGTAATTAATATATTGAATTTTCAAAAAGTTTATTTGATTCAAATCATAAGACTTCCTAATTTAATAAGAACTTATTGAATTTGATTTTTTAATTCTAAAACTTAAGATTGAAATGTCGAAAAAGGAAACTGATAATGACAGTTAGTTACTTGATTAATAAATAAATTACCATGATTTTAAATTATGTAAAAGGCTTATTTATTTAATCAGGTATGAGTGAGTATGACAGATTTGATTTTTTTTATGTTTTATTAATCTTAAAATCAAAATTGTGCAACTATTTCACTCTTTTCTTATACCGAATGTTCGGCATTTCAACCGAATTTCGGAAGAATGCCGAAGTTAGGCCCATCCCTAATATTTATATTTAAATGAGGGGAATAAAATAACCACTATTCCATTCGACAGCCATCCATTAGGGACTTTCCTAACGGGACTTTACCGCGGGGAATTACTTAATATGAATTCTATAAATACGAGTGCCTTTCTTTCTCACATTTCATTTCATTATTAATTCTGCGACTGATAACACCTCATAAAAATGTCAACTCCAGGACGCAAAAAGCATGCAATTTGGGAACAATTCACATCGATCCCCCAAGAAAATACCACACTGAAGACCAATAGGGTGCGTTGCAGAAAATGTAAGAAAGAACTAGTTGGACTTGTGAAAAGAATGGAGGCACACTTCCAGCAATGTAGCACCACCACCGGTTCTAACACTGACGCAAATCTTGACGCGGACAGGGACGTGGAGGAGGAGTTGTTGAGTGATGCTGGTTCTTCCCGATCTTCAGATAATTCTTCTGCTACACCCACATCTTCTGTTACTACTCTTCAATCTAAAAATGCCAGTACCAGCAGCAGCGCGAGCGTGAACATTTCAATGAAAAGATTTATTATTGCTACAAGTCAAGAAGATAAGAAGAAAATTGATTTACAATTATCTCGTTATATGTTTGCTACTAACACGCCTTTTAACCACGTAGAACACCCAGAGTTACTGAAATTAATGGAAATTTTACGCCCAGGATATAAACCTCCAAACCGCAAACAAATTGCTAGCAAGCTACTCGACGAAGTCTACAACTCGACTCAAGAAGCCGTAAAAAATGAATTGAAAAACAAAGTTGTTAATCTGGCAATTGATGGGTGGAGTAATGTCAGGCAGGACTCGATAGTTTGTGTCTGTGTTACCGATGTGTTGACAGACTCATCTCATTTAATTGATACAATAGACACAGGAGCCGAAAGCCATACAGCTGACTACTTGGTTAAAGTTACTACTGCGGCAATAAAACAATGTGAAACTTACAAATGTACGGTGCGAAGTGTAGTGACAGACAACGCAGCAAATATGAGCCGTATGAGACGAGATTTAGCCCAACAGGAAGAACTAGCTTCTCACGAGGATATATGTACTTACATACGGCTGTTCATCACACATATTAAACCTTCTAGCAAAGGATTTGAATGCAGAAGATATTACTGATAAAGTTAAGTCGATAATGCGGTACTTCAAATACACTCACTTTGCATCTGCCAAATATAAAGAAGCTGGTGGAAAAGCAATTGTTATACCACAACAGGTACGGTGGAACACAATGGCTGACTGCTTAAAAGTGTTATTAGAAAATTGGCATATAATGTCAGATATATGCTTAAATTATTCAACTGCTATAGATCTGTCAATTTCATTGAAAGTAAATGACATGGCGCTGAAGCAACAAGTCCAGGCTCTCTACAAAAAACTGGAAAACATCGCAGTTACACTTGACATCTCCCAAAAGACATCCTGCTGTATTGGCGAAGTGACTGAAGCATGGATAGAGCTTAAAAATATGTTTGAGGGAGAGAATGTACGACTGCGTGAGACCGAGTATTGGATGATTTAAGGAAGTTCAAAGCTCGTTATGAAATGGCAATGTCTCCAGCTCATTTTGCAGCAAACTTACTACATCCTAAGTACAGGGGTGAAAAACTCACGAGATATTTCTGAGGCTTTATTATTTATAGAAGCTTATCACAAAGAGGCGATGCCCTATGTTGTTAAATACAGGGCAATGACAGATCCCTTTCATAACTTTCTATTTGAAGATCATGTAGTAAATCAGGTCGGATCTCTCGAATGGCGGCAGTCATTAAAAAAACAAATTAATGGTCAAACAATGAACTTAGTGGCTCAGCTTCACACTGCTGTAGCTTCAAGTGCTGGAATTGAAAGACTGTTTTCAACATTTGGATTTATTCATTCTGACGTACGAAATAAACTGGGTACAGAGAAAGCTGCAAAACTTGTTACAGTTTTTAAATACCTTAATAAGGAAAAGAAAAAATAATTGTTATCTTGATCTTGTCATATTGTCTTACTCTCCTGACTGACAAACAATTTTGATTTTATAATGTTTATTAAATATAGGTAATTTTGTTTGTTATAATTTTGTTTTTGATTGATTTTAAATTGAAATTTTTAATATTCTATACTATCTAATGCATGTTTCAAAAATACGTGTTATCTTATCCCATTACCCATATAAATCCTGGTACTTGGTAGGTACTTAGATCTTTGTTTGACTGAATAAATAACTTATCAAACAAATATTACTTTCATTTTATATCATTCATTCGCAATGAAAAGTAGTTTTAAAGCTTGTTTTTTTCTCATCGTTTTATACAATGTTTAAAACTTGTTTTAATCTGTGTTTTTAAACGTGTGATAAAAAACACGGTTTAAAATCAAACTGTTTTAAACATTGTTTTAAACATGTGTTTTAAAACCATTTGTTTTAATCATGCCAACCCTGCCTCTGGTATAGTTTTACAAAACAGAGTTTGGTGGTAAAAAGTGCAACGTCGCATCCCTTCCTAAGCTATACAAAATAAAACTATTGTAAAACACACTGGCCAAGGGATTTTTGAAAATTCCTATTTATTTATTATTTGAAAACTATAAAGGTGTAACCACACGTGTGCGTTACCCCAGCAGAAAAGTTTCTTCTAGAATGAAGTGAGTTCCACAAATAATTAGTGCGTTCAACGCTGTAAATGTGCGTCAAGTTAAAAAATTTGTGCATGTTCACGTTTTGGAATAAAACGCAAAATTCGTTTCCTGCTGGGGTAACGTTTTTCCAGCAGGAAGATTCTAAACGAATGACCCTAGACAAATTTGACTTATATGGTCAGATAGCTTATATTTGTGTATAAAAGTGGGCCTAAAAATAAAATATGTGCGTCTTAAGGTGTTTGAGATATTCAATTTCCTGCTGGGGTAAAGTTTTGCAAAAGCTTGTCGCTTCCTACAGTTATGAGTTTAGTTGATGGTTAAATAGTTAGAGGGAAGGAAAACGTACGATTCAAACCCCCGAGTGCTAGTTTGACACTGATTTTATTTGTAATTCAACAATAATAGTAGTTAGGTAAGCAAATTGGTGTAGGTATATATGTACATGACCTACTTAATTCTACCTACCTATCGTGCGGTACACCGTACAGCTTGTTTCTCGGAAACCATTGAATGTGCATCTACAAAACATACATACACTAGTAGCTTTTGATTAGTGCTTATATATGAAATAGTAAAATTTCAAAAATATGTACAGTTTTTATGTAATCTTGTTTTTCTTTGATAAGAAAGGGCATAGGATACTTTTTATCCCGGATTTCAATAGGGTTCCTTTGGGAGAGGGGATGAAAGTAAAATTGCTTGGCTACGCATAGCGCCGAAACTACTGAAGGTATTCAAATGAAACTTAGCATGATTTAAGTTCATATTACGAGAAAGGGTATAGGATACTTTTTATCCCGGATTTCAATAGGGCTCCTTTGGGAGAGGGGATGAAAGTAAAATTGCTTGGCTACGCATAGCGCCGAAACTACTGAAGGTATTCAAATGAAACTTAGCATGATTTAAGTTCATACTACGAGGAAGGTCATGTAATACTTTTATCTTGGAATTCGTTAGGGTTCCCTTTGGAGTGGGGATAGAAGTGACATTTCTCGGCCTAAATTGGCCTTAAATAGCGCAAAAACTGCTGAATGGATTCGAATGATACTTAGCATGATTTGAGTTCATACTACGAGGAAGGACATAAAATACGAGTCCATACTCCATACCCCAAAGCCAACAAAATGATTACAAATTTTTTATTAGTGCCGATAAACGACCAACTGGACAGCATCCGGTTGGTACAAAGTTCTCGCTACCCATGATGTTGCCGTCGTCCTGGCAGATCAGCAATGTGACAGGCGGGACATTGTGCTGCGTACCCGGGATGACCGTTTGCAATGCATTAGCGAAACGCACCAGGCATTTGATGCTCTTCGGTCTCTACTCGCTTATATACCTACTGTCGTGGCGAAGACGGATACAACTTTGATCTTCGACATGTGAATCCGAAAACTGACGAGACTGGATACTAAAAAAGTTTCCGCAATGCAATTCTACGCCTAGATAAAATTTACCAATAAGAGAAGGTCGCATTGCTCACTTGCAAAGGTTTCGAGGTTTGTTCAACCGTTTTTTGGTGAACACTTACGCCAAAATTAAAACGGAGTGTTTGGTATACATTAAAGATGCGCGACTGTGAATGATTTCATTCGAATTATTCGACTTGACAAGTCATTTGAACGATTCGAATGACTAGAGCAAATTAGTAACTAATTTGGTTAGTAATCGCGAGTCATTCGTTCGACTGCCTGAGTCGGTTTCGTTTCAATCCCCGCAGGAGCGACGAATAATTCATTCATCACTCAAAACCATCGGTCGACTAACAAAGTCGAATCGGAGCCATGAATGATCCATTCGTAGAGACATTAGTAATTACTAATTAATAGTTTCATTCGACTTTGAAGATTAGTATATTACTAATACTCAAGTCGATTAAGGAAATTAGTAGTTGTTCATCATTCGACTAGACAGATAATTCGCAGTCGCGCATCTTTAGTATACATCAGAATAGAACAAATGAGAGAAGACTGCGCGCTGAGAATTATGTAGATCTGCAAGACGCCATGAACCAAGATACAAATTGTGAAGATTTAGGACGACTGGTGATTCCGACTGGTGTCCAGTTTTGAACTGGAGAATAGGGCACTACACATCTATTGTCAGATGTGTAGTGCCCTATTCTCCAGTAGGTAAGGTACTATCAGAAGCTTTGGAAATGCATAATATACCTAGGTAAATGTGGAGCTGTGTGACGTCCAGTCAACAAAATCTAGGTATATGTAAATCTATACTATACTACATTAATAAGAATAATTAAGGTTTGTGAGGTTGCAGGGGGTAATCTCTGAATCTACTGAGCCAATTTTGTCAATTTTTTCATCTATTGAAAACCACGTTATTTGCGATTGTATAGGCTATATATGTTTACCGCTCAACGAAGTGGGCACGGGTCAGCTAGTTAATAAATAAATCTACAGACAGTAGAACAAACAGACAAGTAACTTTTGTTTGTTTGTTTTACCCTCCATCCTTTCAGTAAACTCTATGCCAAAAATCAAGTCGATTGATTGCTTAGTTAGGGCGTAAGGAAGGACGAACAAACAAACAAATACTTAAACAAACACATTTTCGCTTTTTCGCACCGCCGCCGCCACCGTTTACACCGCCGCCGCCGTTTCCACCGCTGCCGCCGCCACCGGTGCCGAACCAACGACAACGCCGCCGCCTCTGAAATACCTACCTACTGGCTGGCAACGATGGCACAATTCGAGTACTTAGTCAACGTGATAAACGAGTCTGGACTACACGAAGACATTCAACACGCGTCGCACATATCGCGTTTGATGTTGAGTGCTGCTCCAGCACTAAGGTGGAGAATGTAGGCGACGCGTAGCTACCTACGTACCTAGGGGGTTAACTTTATGTTTGAGTAGGTTAGGTACCTACCTACCTATCTTTTTTGTTTTGCTTTCTATGTTTGATAGTAGGTAGGTATCTAACTACCTAGTTTGTATTTTCATGATGATTTAATAAATCCAGTGTTGACGCAGGGGACGCAGGGGGGTACGTTGTGCGCGCGGAAGAAGCGGGGTGCCAGGGAAGTACCTATCTACCGCCCGCAGGCGGCGCCTGTGCTCGTTTTGCATTCAGTGGCCTTTGACCACAGCCGAGCGCGCACGTACTGTATTTGCCTCCCCCCGTTCACCACTCTTTTGCCAAGAAAGTCCTTTCAATACAGTCCCTATCCCCTACAATTGGCATAGAGTTAGTTGAATGGATAGAGAGTAACATATTGCAATTGTTGTTGACGACGAATTGTTGTTGGCGCGGCGGGCGAAGGTCCGCTGCGACGCACGTTTTGTTTTTCAGATTCGACATGGGTAAAACCAAACCACGATATCAGAATACCTCCAAAAATTAAATATTTGAAAAAACCATCGAAGGAGTGGTTTAAAAAAATCTATAAGAAAGTCATAAATGTGCCAAAAAGTACATTGTACGACTAGCTTACAAAATTTAACAATATAATCAATCAGTTGTCTCATGAAGCGTGTGCTGATGTTGGAACGGGCTCATTTGTGAATTTTGCAGGATGTACATACAATTAAAGTTATGGGGTTCTGTGAAAACCGTTCCTGAGACTAAAATTTATTTGAATTAAGATTAATTCACTACTACCAGTTGATTTGTTCTGTTAAACCAATAGATATTGTTCCGAATTGATTGTTAAAATAATGTTTAATTTTAAATATGAACGAAAATTAGGCTTTCCGTCACTAGGGGACCTTTTTGGACATGTCTACTACACTACATTTAAAACAATATTTGAGGCTGCTTATGTATCTGTGTTGATTAGGTAAATAGTTGAAAGCTTATTAAAGGGCAATAAACAATATAGACTATTACACGATATTTTTTATTCTTTAAGTGTCCGGTTCTCAGGGACCTCCCCCTATCGATTCAATAATGCAAAATCTCGTAGTGTTTATAAAACTTACACTGATCAACAAACAATAATACTTAAATCAAATTAATAAATTTTAATTACTTCTTGTTATATCATCGGCAGTCGATACATTATTTTACCATGTGGCATGATAGAATGAGATGACGTTATGAGCATTGCAGCTAGGTTAGAGTGAAACGCACAGCTTTGTCGTCGTGCGTCCATTCGACAGCAGTACTAAGTATTATTACTAAGTAGGTATTTACCTACTGGGTAGGCCTATGTCGAAAGAGAACCTGACCAGCAAACTGGTTGCTGAAAAATTTGTTGTACTAGTTTTATGTATACCTATGTGTCTTAATCGATATTATTCAAAAACACGTAATGAACCTTCTTGAAACTTTTTATGGTTACAAGGAATAACAGCAAGAACCGAACATCGTTTACAATGAACCTCTATGTCTGTCCATTAAAGAGCTAGATTTTTTTTAAGGTATCAAAGAAAAACAAGATTGCATAAAAACTGTACATATTTTTGAAAATTTTACTTGCTCACGAAGCTTTTGCTGTCATATTAGAGAAGAACACGAAGAAAAAAATTATGGGTTCACCCAATCGCGAGAGCGATTTACTTCGGGGACATATCATAGCTTAATAACTGAGTTGAGAAGTGACGTAGTGAAGTTTTTCAATTGTTTTTGAATAAAATCAACGATCTATTGGCACACATCAGCAATACAAGATTTAGAGACTGCATTAAGAAGGGTTTTGTCGGCCCCGACATCCGATAAATGTGAACAGCTGATCTATAGCTCATATAGTATCAGCTGCTATAGTAGCAGATTATTGTCAGGAAAAAAAATGGTGTGGTCTGACAGATCGAGACCACACCATTTTTTTTTCCTGACAATAATCTGCTACTATAGCAGCCGATTTTCTGTCAGGCACGACACCCGAAAACTGGGAACGGGCTGTACCATCCGACCATCTGGATCTGCATCGACCGGTGTCCGTCGACCAACAAAGCTACCACACCAATCGATCAACGACGACCGGTGGCATCCATCAACGACGACCGGTGTCATCGATCGACGCTCGATTGATCGGTGTGGTAACACCCTAAGAAAGGACGAAAATAAAAGAAAAAAAATAAGTAGATTTTTTCATATTTATTAACATTACGGCAGATTCAAGGTATAAAACATGAAAGATTCATATGAAGTACAAACAATACATTCGATATTCAGTCAAATTGTATTACTATGATAAATACTTATTTTTAATACAAATATATTTATTAATTAGAAAATCGAAAATGGCACTTTGGCAAGATCTGAAAATTTAGATAACTCGTACAGCTTTTGGTAGATTTAATTTTTAATAAGAGTTTCAGTAGATTTGATTTACCTACTCAGTGTTATTTATTGAAAATTGTCCTAAGAGTTGCACAGGCCAAAAAATATAGAATAGGTGAAAATGTAGGTACTACGTATAAAGATTTTTACAAACAAGATATTATTCGAGATGAGATATATTTGTCTATATCTTATTGAATAATAAATACATTTGTTTCTTTTTTATTCACCTGGAATTAAACTTCCTTTTTTATTCACCTGGAATCCAGAAATTTACCCAATTTTAGGTCATTTTAACGGTCGTGGCATTGCAATATATTTTTGGATCCTAGATGAGTTAATTTCGGCCAGACGAGAGTTTTGTGCGGTTTCGCAAATATCCTTAAAACTTAAAACTATTAGATATTATTTATTGTCAATTTATATAAAAAAAGGTAAATAGAATATTATAAAATTTAGTTATTCAATAGTAAATAGTAAAACGGGGTGAATAGAGACCCCCAGGGTGAATAGAAATGGACGAAATACTGGAGGAAAAACATCCTTTTGCAAAGATCAGATCCACTGACACTGGAGGTGAACAGTCACGGTCTAAGGATACTTCCACTGCTACAAGCCAGGTCATGTCTTCCTCCAGCATTTCGTCCATTTCTATTCACCCTGGGGTCTCTATTCACCCCGTTTTGAAATTGCACAATATAAGGCACTTAGTTATATAAAGAGTAGTAAAGAATAAGCTAAGGAGGTAGAAGATATATGAACATGAACTTTTGAAGAACTGAAACTCAACAAATCTTTATTTCTAAATTAGATTACAGCGGGGCAATGCAGCCAGCGTCTTGGAGACGCTTCCGACTCGTACTGATATGGACCAGTTGAGCTACCTGTAGATTATTTGCGACAGTCTGCAGTTAGCTCAACTGTTTCAACTGTGAATACAAATACTATATTTTGTTTCTATTATTTAGCTGTAATTTTCATTTTTAATAAAGTAGATGAATAGGTACAGAATACTAAGAATATATACTACAGTAGAAAATTTCATAAAGTTAAACAGTCACTGGTTTGAATTGTATTGGGTAGCTTGTTTTTCACTACTCTGATGAACAATTGCACCAACAGACAGTTTACAACCTTAGACAATGGTTTTAGAGAGCATTTTTGCCTGTCACTGAAAAAAGATGGTCCATACAAGTTGGCGCATTTGTTACAAGGTTAAAATTTTTAAATATCTACAAACATGCTTATCTTTTTTAGATTGTTTTACAAAAAAAAAATGCGTCAACTATCAGTCCTAAAATAAATATTTACCTAAATTTAAAATTCCGTCAAAATGTTAGTTGAACTTACTCACAAACATTCGTCAAGTTTAGCAACGTTTATTGGTTTCGTTAAAATGTTGGTTTGTCTGTGTGTTTGTGCAAATGTTTATAAGTGAGTTCAATAACTATAAAAAGGCAAGTATGACTTTACAACGATAGGGGTTAAACACTTTGGTTGGTTGAGTAGATTCACAATCGACGGTTACTGAAACAAAAACAAATCGAGTTATACTAATAATATTATAAACTAGCTGCTGCCCGCGCCTTCGCCCGCGTTTAATCGGGATAAAAAAATAGCCTATATGTTTATTCCAGGTTCCAAACTATACCCATACCAAATTTCAGCCTAATCGGTTCAGTAGTTTTTGCGTGACTCTTTCACGAACAAACATCCATACATCCATCCTTACAAACTTTCACGTTTATAATATTAGTAGGATTCTACCCTAGAGAACAATCCCCGATCCCCGTGCTTGGCCTGCGGGAGAGATTGTGGCCAAAAGAAGGTCTGATGACTATGTACGTACAAAAACAACCTAGACGTAGAAAAACATAAAATCTGCTGTTATTATCACAAAAAAGCGCGTTCTAAGCCGCCTGCAGAAACTAGTAGGTAATGCGCAAAACTCACCACAAATCTATTGACTTTGGCGGCGCCAGTCTTCGAAACAGAGCTCGAGGTCACGTTCATGCTTTCAAACTTCTGTCGTAAACTGAAACAAATATATTATATTTAGATTCAGATTTGTTTATTTAGATTTTTTATCTGTATGATAATAAAATAAATAATAAATTTATTTCTCACACAATTAACTTAAGTATTAAAACTACATATAATATGTGAGTACCGCTTTCAGCGCTAAAAGCCTCCTCCAACTCTTTCCATCTTACTCGATCTCTAGCTATTCCACTCCATGTTTTCCCTGCTATTTTTACGATATCAACGTCCCATCGTTTTGCGGGTCTTCCTTGTCTTCGTTTTTTGTTTATTGGATACCAATCTATTATAGTTTTCGAGCATCTTTAGTTTTTCATTCTTTCTGTATGATTATACATCAAAATTAAATGTGAATAAGCGAATTTTTGCAATAACGCCTTTCTAAAAACGTATGCTCTGTTCCGCTTCTATTAACGCAGAATCCTATAGCTATCCTATTCCCAAAATGGCGCGCAAGGTTCCCTCTAAAATGAATGAACCTACACCCCTCTTATTTCATTGCATTATTAATTGCTAATATGTACACTGGTTGGCAGCTTACGATCTAATTATAGCTAACGTTGGTAGGTACACACGCCCTGTTGGGCACTGCAATTCCGATTGTTAGTTGTTTAGGTAGGCATAGAGAGCACCATCAATCGGTAACCCTCTAGCGGTAGGAGTGTAAACGTTAAAGGGGTTACCAATTGATGCTGCTCTCCGCAAAGATTTATATCGTTAGATATGCCCTGGCACCAAAAACCGTGGTCCGTTGTCTTTGAATGTGTGCGTTACGAAATGTCGACGCACGCACACTAATGAGTAGTTAAAAATTGTGTTTTTGCCAGTAAACCTAACCATGTACCTAACATTATAACCATATTGTTTGCAATCATACTGCACACACTTTTGTGAAAAAATAAAGGGCCTATCATGCCCTGAAATCGAAACGTCTAAAAAGTGTGCAATCTGGGTTGTACCACAGATTAGCTGGTAGTGTTATTTGTATTGCGGTCAGAACGCAACCGCGAAATTTTTCAATCTGTGGATTTATAAAACGGAAAGAAAAATAATAGTTATTTAATTATATAGCAATACCTAAGAGTGAAATGTAACGCTTTTGTCTTTATTTGTATGTTTAGAATTATTGTTTCATTTGCGAAATGCGCACGATGGCATTTTGTGACACTTTTCAACAAAAAATGGCAATGTTACATTACAGCACGTCCGGCTGATACTGTTGAGATGTACACTGATTCCAAATGAGCGAGCTATCTCATTTCATATGGCACCAACACGGGCGCGGTCTCACTACGGTAAGGGCCTAACTAACAATATAAATCTTTGGCTCTCCGTACATAGGTTTAATCTTAATTACATATTCTTACGGGGATTGTTCTCTATGGTAGAATAGACAATAATGACATCGCATTGCCATACATTTGAAGTTGAAGGAATGAACTTCAAATAATTTACGCATTCGATGATAAAGTGACGTAATTTCTACCCTTGTTTCTACCCTAGACAACAATCTCCGTGCTAGGGTGGCAGATGCAGGGATGCACAGCAAGAGTTCAGTCAAGGTTGCGACCATTATATCCATCCCTCAGTGGAAAAAGCACTGCACGCACTATCTAGAATTGCTCTCATCTAAGGATTCTACGTGACAATTCTGCGACGATACCATTGTCATAGTTAAGCGATGGGTTAGCTGAATTGGCTGTGTATTTTTAGTTAGTTACTATACTCCGATTAAAAAACCAGGATATTTTTTGTAAACAAAGGGGTTCGAACCCCAAGGAATATTGTTGGAAAATATTTAACGATATTGGTATCATCGAAGCAAAGCACAGATACTCGAATCAATTTTTGGTTTTGAAAGCTTTTATTCATTACATAGTTGATCTCTCGTTCGTTTTCGAATTTAAATTTAAACATTTTTTGCTACACTTGTGAGATGATGCGTTGTCAATTTTGTGTTTTAGTTTTTATTGATAACATTGCTGTTACCTTGTTGTTTTCTGTTATTGTTATCAGTTTATGTCAAGTTTTCATTCATAAATGTCTGTGTTGACATAAAATATATTGGATTCTAAATCAGTTTATTTACCTCTTAGCAGTCTCGAGTTGCGAATCTGCCTCATCGTCCTGCGCCTCACGTTGTAAGACGACGGTGGAAGGCGAGCGCGCCGGTTCCGACTCGGACCATTTCTCGAAGCGGTCCCGGAAACTCTTGGTACGGGCGAGCTGCTGTGTCTGAAAGTTTAAATATTAATTAATTTGAGGCTCATGAGGCTCGTGAGGGTTACCTACATAGCGCGTACCATTCTCGGGTGCACCATGATCCAAGAAAACAAGGTCCGCTCCTCCGGGAGTGGCTCTTGCTTACGTCACTGTCCAGTTGCCACTTTATTTCAACAAAACGTAGAAGTTGGGAAACAAATGTGATAAGGATCAATTGAAAAATTAATAAAAAAATTACTTTTGTCAATTATATTTGTTAGATCAGTCAAAACAGCGTTAGTTAAACACGAGTCAATGTGATAAGTAATTGGTAAATACAAAACCACATAGTTTTATCGGATTCATACAGGTAATACAAGGAGTTCGGGGATTTACGATTTTACGCTACTGGTAACACCAGAGAACAGATTCATCTTCTCATTCGCCGATGGCGATGATGATGTGGGCTAGTGTCACCCTCGTGACCATCGTGTCTCAGAAGACCATCCCTTATGTTAATAAACTATTGGGTGCACAATGTGATAAACCCGAAGCTGCTATTAATCGCCTGGTGTAGATTATTATTATTATTGTTTCTTATAAAAATATACCTGTTTGAGATCCTCATCATGTTCCCTGTACCGCTCCTGCTCATCCTCGCTGTCATACTCCTCGGAGGAGTACTCCCCCTCGGACGTGGTGTCGCCCGTGTGCGTCTTCTCGCCGGGGGGAGGGGGAGTGAAGCATTTTAGGGGTTTTGGACCTGGAAGTAACGAGTGTGTGAGTGTACAGGTTATAGAAGATAGGTAGATTATTGTTCGTACTGAGATTTCACTACATATTATAAAAAATGTTCTCCACCGCGTCTGTCTGTTCGCGATAAACTCAAAAGCTACTAAACGGATTTTCCTACGGTTTTAAAACTAGAAACAATTTTTTGTTTTGAAGGCTTTTATTTATCATTTAATTTATCTCTCGTTCGGTTTCGAATTCAAATTTAAACATTTTTTGGTACACATGTGAGATTATGCCTTGTTGAAGTTTGTATTCTAGGTTTTTAGGGATAAGTTTGATGTTGCCTCGTTGTTTTCTGTTGAGTTGTTGATTTGATTTTGATTTTTATCAGTTTTTGTTAAGTTTTAATTCATAAATTTTAATTGTATTATTTTAAATTGAATTTATTGAATTTTAATATTTATGACTTTGTGACTTTTATGCGATATTTATACCTATTTTTTATTATACAATAAAAAATAGGCAGGCAATTCATTTTAATTAGTTAGTGTAAGTGGTTGTATGACCGTTCTAATTAAATAAATAAAATTGAAATTGTTGACATAAAATATCTTGGATTCTGAATCGGAGTATAGTTGTTAATCTATAGTGACCCAGGGTATTATCTATAACCAGGTTAACATACCGGTATCCTCGACGTTGTTCCTCTGCTCCTCCATCTGGCGGAACACGGATATCATCTTGGAGGCGGTCTGACGCGATGCAGCAAGACCTGCGCCTGCGTCTAAAGCTGGCTCGCTGCTGCGCGCTACTCCTGGCTCGTGGTACAGCTCAGGAGATGGGGACTTAGGACGCTGGAAACACAATGTATTATTAAAAACAGATGATACCCTGTGTCACACGTCACCGTACCTAATGTGTCATCATCATCAGCCCGTACACGTCCACTACTGGACATAAGCCTCCCCCAAACGACGCCACGAATAGCGGTCCTGAGCCGCCTCCATCCAACGACTCCCGTGGACCTAATGTGTACCATTTAGTAATTAAGATTTTTATATACGACATCCTAGCGGTCGCAGGGAGTCGTTGGATGGAGGCGGCTCAGGACCTCTATTCGTGGCGTCGTTTGGGGGAGGCTTATGTCCAGCAGTGGCCGTGTATGGGCTGATGATGATGATGATGTGTGTAAGGTATATGTTTATATGGGCCCAAGAATAAGTTTTTTACCTTCCATAACTGTTCGTATGATGCCTTAAATAAATGATTTATTATATATTATTGACGCGTGACCCCAGAGCTGGTGAGTATCTGACGCAGCGCATTACCATTACCATACAGCGAGGCAATGCAGCCAGCGTCTTGGGGACGCTTCCGACTGGTAATGATATGGACCAGTTGAGCTATCTGTAGATTGTTTGCAATAGGTACGTATTTAAAGCCCAAATTATATGCTTCTAAGACAAAACGTGAGTTGCAAAAATTATCAATAAATAGATTCAAACAAATTGTCAAAAATATCCTTTGTAAAAAGGCTTACTACAAAATTTCAGATTATCTAGAGAAGAAAAAGCTTGAGACGAGTTTTGCTCCAACTCGAAAACTAACAACCTAACTAGGTAGGTAACGGTTTCTTGTTCGCCTCGTTACTCATAAATATTAAAGATGTTTATTTGCCAGAATATATGTTACAATAAAGGTCTTAAAATTATAATACGTCCAGTTATAATACGTCCAGTTATAATACGTCCAGTTATAATACGTCCAGTTATAATACGTCCAGTTATAATATGTCCAGTTATAATACGTCCAGTTATAATACGTCCAGTTATAATACGTCCAGTTATAATACGTCCAGTTATATTCTACCTAACATAGGCATGCAAATGTTAATTTGTTTATTACACTTTATTAAAATTACAAATATAAAATGAATTAATTAATAACAAATTTTAAAATAAATATGATTTAATGTCAATGAATATATTGGAACTCCTCTAAGTCCCTGTAATTAAAATATTGATTCAAAGAATAGTAGCATTTACTAAGAAGCAAGTTTTTTAGTTTTATATAAAATAAATTTCCAGATAGGTTCTTAAGATCCTCTGGTAGATTGTTAAATATTAAAACTCAAAAGAAAAGTGAATAAAAAAACAAAGTGATCACTTTATTTCCCTGTTTTACTGTAATTTTAATTTTGTGACGTGTCCAAGAGTCCTTTAAGGTCTAAAGGAAATAAAGCACTTTGAATTGTGAACACCAATCCGCCTGCCAAGCGTGGTGACCATGGCAAACCCCGTCGTTTAGGGAGGCATGATTACCAGAGGAAGAATGTATGCTTGATGAGGAGTACTAACCTGGAGCTGTCTCGGCGGGGTCATCCGGAACTCCTTCCGCTTGGTCTCGGGGCGGTAAGTCTCGAAGAACTTGAATCTGTCGGAGATGTCCGCTGTCTCGATCTTCACGTCTTCCACCTTGTCGTCTGAACGGACCAGGTCTTTGGGGATGAACGGCTGGGGATATTCAAATTATTGAAATTTGCACCAAAATCAGTTTAAGATTCCTATGAAATTGCACTTTGCAGCTAAGTTACCATAGGAAAATATTTTTTTTGCTATAAACGATGAAACTACCATGTATCAGAGAATCTTAGCTTACGTTAACATTAAAACAATCATATTTTAAACAGAAATACAGATTTTATAGTTTTTTCAATGAGAGGGACACAAAAGGTCTTATAAGTTGATTTACGCACATAACTATCCTGAAGGTCGTTTAATTTACCCCAACCTTCTTAATCCCGCTCGCATAAGGAGTTTTTAATAACGTAGGCTGCATCTTTGGCCTATTATTATTGAATTTTGACATATTTTAATATTTTCGTAGTTTGAAAACTCACTAATCAAATTTAAGCCAGTTAAATATCGTTTTGCAAGCTGGGCCTATTGTATGACTTTCTGTGATAAAACTTACAATTTCCTTCCGTTTTGGCGCGTCTTGCGGCGGCGGAGAGGTCGGCGGCAGATTTTTGGCGTTCGCGTCTAGTTCCAGGAAGATCGAGCGGGACTTCTTGCCGATTCCTTCAAAAGATGATATTGTACAAACATTTTTACAGGGCCAAGGATGACCGTCATCTCACCGACATAATTTTTTATAGGTTTTACTGCAGAGAAGATGAGTTAAGTCACCTCTAGGTCACATACATAGAAGATTGTTTACAAAGGGGAATTGTGCTCCATCGCTGGGCCACTGAGATTTATAAATTATATGATAGCGGAGCAACGAAGCATTTTGTTATTAAAAAATAATTCAAGATAATATGGCGTGTTTTAAAAAATGATAAACCGACTTCAAATTCCCTTACTTTTACCCTTATTTTAAGTTTTGCGGGATAAATACTAATTCCCTGGGGATATTTTATTTTTATTTTATGGGACCTCTTCGGGATCATTTTCTATACAATAGTGAAAGAATTTTCCAAATCGGTCCATAATTGGCGGAGATATCGCGTAACATACATACAATATATATATACAGACTAATTGATAACCTCCTTCTTTTGAAGTCGGTTAAAAATGAAAACGAAACCAAATTGTTTGTTCGTATTTTAATGATTATTTATCGACTGCCTTTTGTTATTTTATTGTACACCACAAAGATAAATAAAACACATAGACACTAACATAAATAAGTACAATGGGCGGCCTTATCGCTTAGAAGCGATTTCTTCCAGACAACCTTTGGATGAATAGAAAATTTAAGAAAGGCAAGATTGTACCTATATGTACAACTTTGATACATAATATAAAATTAAACAATAATATACATAAAGTAGAAAATATATTATGTGTATGTAATAAATAAATACCAAGAGCAAGATAGATAGGTACAATTATTTACTTTTCTGACAGATAAAAATCTGTGACGCGAGCTTTAAAAACAGGTAGAGATCAAGCTTCCTAATGGACTCAGGAAGTGCGTTCCACAACTTTACGGCCTGGATGGAATTATTATTACATTTTTTTTATAATGGACCGTGCACGCAACGTTATCTAGCCCCTAGCTAAGCAGAGCTTGTGTTATGGGTACCAGATGACTGATATACATAATATGATAATTATATTTCATAGATAGATATTTTTTATTATACAACGAAAATAGTCAAAACAACCGAGACAAATATTTGCAGATCGTACAAACATTTGTCCCAAGGCGGGAATCGAACCCGCAACCTTCTGCGTCGCAGGCGTACCTTCGCCCGCCGCGCCACATCGGTCCTCAACTATGAATAATCATTTATTTATTCGCGACAGTTTAAGTTTAATTTATATTACCATCGTTGAAGAGTGAAGTATCGACGACCTCCCTGTTCTTAGGCGGTTGGTTCTCATCGTTGAATCCTGCCTCGAAGCGTTGTTTGATGGCGCGCGCTTTCTCTGCGTCCACGTCTAGATCACGGGCGATTTTCTCCGAGGATGTTACTCCTGGACGAAGGAAAAATACTGTTTGGTATACGAGCATAGAGTTATCATCACTACATAGTATAAAACAAAGTCGCTTTCCGCTGTCTGTCTGTCCATACGTATGCTTAGATTTTAAAAACTACGCAACGGATTTCGATGCGGTTTTTTTATTAGATAGAGTGATTCAAGAGGAAGGTTTATATGTATAATTTAGTATCAGCATTGCAACGTTATAAGTATCTGAGATTATTATTAGTAGATTGTTACACAAGGGTAGTAAGGGAGCTATTACAGAACAAGATCCAATTTGGCGCCGGTGCGAGCGCAGCTCTCAAAGGGCTCTAAATTGGATTGAGTGCACCCGAGATATTTAGACGCCCGAGCGAAGCGAGGGCTTCATTTTTGATGCTTTAAAATTTCCTCGGCATCCTCGTAGGAAATAGACAAAAGCCAATCAGTGCATATACACTTACATATAAATATTGTGAGTGGGTAAATATTAATTATTTTGTTTATTTTATTGTATACACGACTACTGATGTAGTGATAATGACGACCTGCGACTGCAGTTTTATGTGGTATAGTTTTGAAGACAATCTCAGACCGTCTTTTAAATGTTGCCAGATTGGGGTCAAATACGGTTTAGGAGTGCTTGCGCAAGATAATGGAAAGTATAAAAAGTTTCCGAACGGAGAGGACTTCGCAGATTAGATATAGCCTTGAGGTGGAAAAGTCTCTTGGCTTAGAGGTCATGACTTTAAGAACCGCTCTTTGCGCTCTCTCAACTCGGATCATGAGGGTCTTGATGGAACCGCCCCATGCAGAGATACAATACGAGAGAACCGATTGAGCCAGTGCAAAGTAGACCATTTTCAAGCAAGAGAAGTCAGCACTACCTCTTAAGTTCTTGAAAATGTACATTAGTTTTCTTACTCTTGAGACAGTGCTTTCAACATGAGGTTTCCAAGACAGAGGGAGTCCGGGAGACGCATGGAGTTACTGGTTCCCACTTCGCACGCTTAGTGTCAATAGGAAACCAACCGAACCCCAAAATTGAAGGTGCCAACTCGTCTTCGTTTTCGATATCTTGCCAGTCAAAGTTAAAGCGTGCCGCTAGGCTACTCGCCGCGTCGCGGTGACGTTAGAAACGTACTTTCCAGTACACAACTTTGGCGATTTCTTGAAAACGAACGAAACCGTTGGCACCTACAATCTTGGGATATGTATGTACCCGTTTTAATAGATTTTTTAGATACAGATTGAGTCAGTTTTTACTGTAACTTACCTTGTTCGCTTTGCAGCACAGATTGTTCGTACATTTCCTTGATTTTGGCTTGTTTGCCCTGAAACAAATAAATCGGTTAGAGAGACACTTGCAGAAACCAAACTCAACCAAAATCAAAGTAACCATGATAACGAAATGACAACATGGCTTCTTACTTTGAAAGTAGGTATATCGCCTACGGACATTATGTTATTACCAAAATTTTGAGCATAGACGCCATAATTCAGTAGTGCATAATGTTGGCGACGAAAACGGCGCTGTGATCGCGCGCTGCACTACGCATACGGAACTAATTTTTAATTTATTTAATGTTAACACAGCAAGCAGTACATTAATCGATTGAGGCGGGTGTGGTCGCGTTTGACAGAGCTCCCAAGGTCCGTTTATATCTACAGACATTGAGCGTGACAGACACGTGCCGTGACAGACAAAAAAATATTATTCTGTAGTGTGTATTAATGTATTTATAGTAATCGTAACACAGACGCGCAAACGGTAGAACGTTTTAAAGCAAATTTAAAGAAAGTTTATATTTTTTGGTTGCCTGGAAGAAAAAGTTTAATAATGGATATGAAATAAAGGATTATCTATGTAAAAAGTTTCAGATAGGCGCCGTTCTACCAGCGAGACACGATCTCCGACATGTTGCTACAACACGGCGCTTGCCCACACTCACGCCCATATAGTTACCATAAAGAGCCTGCTGCGTATGTTCTGTATCTCCTGCTTCCTGTGTCGGTGCCTCTCGCCTGCCGCGTCGGCTCCGCTCTCCCACCGAGACATGATCTCCGACATGTTGCAGAAGGAGGGCGCAGTTTCGCGGGACGATGAGTGCTTGTAGGACTTGCGGAGGACTGAGTCTTCGTCTGGAATGAGAAGGAGGGTTGAATGGGGGCTCGATGATGGCGTGGGGGGCTCGATGATGCTAAGATGCTTTATGATAAATACCAGAAAGCTTATCGAAGGTTTTCACGTCTATATTACGGCTGTTTATTTTCCCAATAAATAGAATGTAAATAAAAGCCGAGCTGACACTCGTGCAGAATAGGTTTCATCATACCAGCCCTTACACGTTCACTGCTGGACATAGGCCTCCCCCATATGACGCCATAGCGGTCCTGAGCCGCCTCCATCCATCGACTCCCTGCAACCGCTACGATGCTGTCGGTCCATCGAGTGGATGGTCTTCTATGCATGTAGGGATTTGCCATAATCACCACGCTTGGCAGGCTGATTGGTGATCGCAGTATTGTTGTTGAAAAATACTCAGAAGGAAGCTGCTGCCTTTACTCTGGTAGGTTCCCTTAGTCGGCTCTTACGACATCCACAGGTTGAGTTGGAGGGGTCGATATTCGTACGCCGCGGCCCCACGGTAGAATAGATCTATCGTTTAATAATATACTTCGCCGGGTATGGCATTCGGAACCAACAGCAGCCATGAAGCTAGTGATCCTTAACAAGGTTAAGCGATACTTCACACCGGAACAGCTTCTATCCCTTTATAAAGCACAGGTCCGGTCTGGTTTGGAGTATTGCTGCCATTTTTGGAATGGCTCGGCCAAATACCAGCTTGCAGCCTTAGACTCGATAGAACGAAGAGCCTTCAGACTCATAGACAAGCAGTACCTTGCAGAGACTAAGATCCAAAGTCTCGATCACCGCCGCAAGGTTGCTTGTCTCTCGATCATTTATAGGATGCATTTCGGAGAATGCTCCCAGGAACTTCATGACCTGATTCCACCATCTCCCTTCCACTCCAGGACAAGCAGACGGACGGCACAATACCATCCTTAAGAGGTGGATATACCATCCACTCGTACAAAGCGGTTTTCGTCCACCTTCATCATTCGTACCGCTAAGGAATGGAACTCGCTGCCTGCTTCAGTTTTTCCGGAGAATTACAATCTGGGTCTCTTCAAGACAAGTGGTGCATTCCGAATTACGATTACAGCGCTAATAGCGATCACAAAAATATTTTGCGTTCCAAATTAGATATCACCATATTGACAGGTGAGTGCTAACATTAATTCGGAACACTTATGAGCGCGCTCACGGTCACGTGTCGTGTCGCGGTGTCAATGTCAATATCTCATTGCAATACAAAAAGAGAGCATCAAAGTTATTCTCCGACCGTTGATTTGGTCTTCCATATTTATTTCCATTTCTTTGTGTAAATTTGCAAACGAACGTTTTGTTGAAAATACCCAAAGAAAAAACCGTTAGTAAATAAGCCCAATTGTCAGATTTGACAGCACGCTCACAGAGATTTCAGTTTGTAGCATGGTCGTTGATATCGCAAAATGGCGCATGTAATGATGTCATCTATGACGTCACACAGGACAACGTTGTCGCGCTCACGATAATACGGAACGCGTGTGAGCGTGATGATATTGATTTTAGCGTAATTCGGAATGCACCGAAGAGTGAACAGGTGTCTTCTAGACCTTCGTGATACAACATCGGCCACATCATCACTTTCCATCAGGTGAGATTGTGGTCAAACAAAGGTCTATAAACTATAAAAAAAACCGAGAAACGATGGTCACGTTGGTGACACTTGCCACGTCATCGCTATCGGCGAATGAGAAGACGAATCTGTTTCCTGGTGTTACCAGTAACGTAAAATCGTAATTCCCCAAGCTCCTTGTATTACCTATATGAATCTGATAAAACTATGTGGTTTTGTATTTACCAATTATTTATCACATTGACTCGTGTTTAACTAACGCTGTTTTGACTGATCTAACAAACATAATTGACGATTGACATTTTATTATTGATTTCCAATTGACCCTTATCATTATCACATTTGTTTCTCAAATTCTACGTTTTGTTGAAATAAAGTAGCAACTGGACAGTCACGTGGCAAGTGTCACTCCCGGAGTGCCAGACCTTGTTTTCTTGGATCATAAATTAGCGCGTGGCCATTTTGCTTATTTTTGTTATTAAATTGTAACTTGCTCGCCCCATTTGCTGACGGTAGTGTTAAGACGTACCATCATCATCTTCCTCCGGCTCGCTGGAGCTTGGCTCCACGGGTACTCCGTTCAGGTACTCGTCCGAGACTCCGATGTCCATGCCCTTTGCTTTGAACCTATGACAATAAAAGCATGTTAACACGCGCTCCTGATCATGTGAGCTAACATATAAGAACATTTACAGCTGGTACAGAGAAGGTAAAAAGTGCTGGATAATTTCATAGTGAGTGAGTGTTTTCATTTTTATATTGAATCAAATTGCATGAATTTAGATTTTTTTATTGCATATTGCATAACAGTGCCCTTACAGGATGCATGTGCCTATTGATATAAGCTATATTACCTAGATCTAAGCTGTATATTATTGACATGTATCTAAATAGCATTAAATTTAGATTTAGATAGGCAAAATAAACATGTATTAGACAGATAAGTGATATTGTAATGTGCTAGTGGTTTCTTTTTCACTTCTTCTACTAGTGGACAAAAAAATTGAAGTGAAGAGAATATCAATAACACCTTATTTCTTGTTTTCTAATAACAACTATGTTTATAGTATAAAATTTGACTTGTCTATCTGCTTAAACCTAAAGAAATAAAGTTATTGATTCTGATTCTATAAAAATAACTTCAACGAAAAGTCGGTATCAACCCTTTAAAATTTCGAGGCTTAAACAGGCTGTCAAATAAAACAAAACGAATAACTTGTGAAGGAACGTATTAGGCTCAGCGAATTCAAAGTGCCCAGAATAAAAAATATCGGATATTTCTAAACGAAACTGTGAGTCGATACAAATTACACAAAATGTCGTAAAATACCCATTTTCATTACAGATATGTACATCAGAACATCAGTAATATAGCTTATGTCAATAAGTACATCTATAGAAAATAGTTATGTTTTTAGTTATACTAAAGACCAAATTCTTTAACCAATGTGTGTAACCAGTGATGACTTACGGATCCGAGACGTGGTCGCTCACTATAGGCCTTGTGCATAAGCTCAAAGTCACCCAGCGAGCTATGGAGAGAGAGTATGCTCGGAGTTTCTCTACGCGATAGATTCCGGAATATGGAGATTCGTAGAAGAACCAAAGTCACCGACATAGCTCTCAGAATCAGCAGGCTGAAGTGGCGATGGGCAGGCCATATAGCTCGTAGAACCGATAACCGTTGGGGAGTAAAGGTTCTCGAGTGGCGACCGCGACGCAATGCGAAACGGAGTGTGGGAAGACCTCCCACTCGATGGACCGACGACATCGTAGCGGTCGCAGGGAGTCGTTGGATGGAGGCGTCTCAGGGCCGCTATTCGTGGCGTCATTTGGGGGAGGCCTACATATGTTCAGCAGTGGACGTGTACGGGCTGATGATGATTATGATGACATCAGAACATCACACACAAATGTATGTATATACCAAAAGCTAAAAAGACAACGTACCTATTTATCACTCCAATAAAATTAAAAGCACAGCCAATTTCCGGTCACACTTTAACTAATTACACGTTGCTAACAAACCGCATCAGACGAACACTTATTAAAGACTGCCTAAAAAACAACCGCACACAACGCACCTACTTTTTATATTAATATCATTCAACTTTCTACCACAAAAATCGAATTAAATCCTATTACAAGGGTTTAAAGTTAAATTTACATTGAAAATTGAAATAAAACAGATGTTCTAGGTAGAAAATAATGTGTGGATTCTGTGTTAAAGGCTGTAGAGTTTAAATTAGTTTGAATGTGTGTTTTCAGGTGATTTAAAACATGTGGTTGAATGGATGGCTGAAAAAATGTTCGACTGAATATCGAGTAATATTAAATGTTGGGAGTACATTGCTTTTTCAGTATAAGTCAATAATGTTCTAAAGAAATCTCAATGAAGTGAATTCTACATTTATTATGAATGTAAACAGGTAAACACCCTTGTTTCTCCATTATTAGAGAAAAAAATGAGCTTTTTCAGTTTTGTTCATCGACGGATTACAACGCGTTATTCTATATGATATATAGATATTATGATAAGATAATTTGGTAGTTTTGAAAAACTAAAAAGCTACTTTGACGCTTTGACATTGCGATAAAGGGACAAAGTGTGTTTGATTGTCCTTTCTTCCCGCTCTAAATAAGCAACCAATCGACTTGATTTTTGGCATAGAGTAAGTTGAAAAGATGGAGAGTAACATAGGCTACTGTTTGTCCTGGTAAAATATCAAATTCCCATGGGAGATTTACGGGAAAATAGACTTTTTTATCCCCGTAGAAATGTGAAATGCCGCGGGGAACAGCTAGTATCTATATGTAATGTATTTATCCAACAAAACATAAAAACAGTTTTACACTGTTTTTATGTTTTATAAGGGATTCGAAGTAGGTTTTAGTTTTTTCAAAACAATTAAATTAGTATTAGGATATCTTAATAAATGTTATTAATGTATTATACATATCTGGTTTAAGATCATTTATTTCTCCTAAGAATTAGGTAAATTCACTTATAGAGAAACTTATTCTAGTAAGTATAAAAATGTTGGGCTAACCGTACAAAATTAGAATAAAGCAACGATAATTAGACTTATATTGCAAAATAGTGTACCCTACCCACACATACTGTATTACTCTCTAGCTAAGGTATCACGCAATGAACAACAAACCAAGAGATACACTCGTCTTCAGCTTGGTAAGGAAGCGTTCTCAAGGGATCAGAAATAGACGAAACCGACGCTCCTTCAATGACGCAAGTGTTTTTATAGCGAGATTCAGTAGTTTGATACTTTATTGATGACTAAATTTATACACGGTTAATTTTTATAGCAAATCTTTATTGGTTTTAAACGTTAATTAATATGTTTTTATTGCTTAATATTAAATTTGATGAATATTCTCATGTAAAACGGTTCATCAGAGCGTCACTAAAATAGAGATTCTTGCAAATTAAAATATTCTTGCAAGATGTTAGGGCGACTTAAATTTATGAATACCTAACACTACAAACAAAAAATATCGACCTCTGTGGCGCAGTGGGCGACGGAGGAGGTTGCAGGTTCGATTCCCGCCTCGGGACAAATATTTGAACGATCTGCAGATATTTGTTCAGGGTGTTCTGGTCGTTTTCTATGTATAATAAAAATATATATTTATGTTATATATTGTATTATGAACATATATCAGTTATCTAGTACCCATAACACAAGCTCTGCTTCGCTTGGGTCTAGATAATGCTGTGTAAATTGTCCAGATTAATAAATAAATAATATAATTTATTTATTTATTCATAGATATTTTCTAATCATTTAAATTGCATTTCAATAAAAAAAAATATCGTTAGAGATATCTGAAATCTATTTCTGTCAATCACAAAAAAATATCAAATAGTGAAGTTACAAAGGTTAAGAAATCTTTAAGCTTTCATGTATAAGTAGAGCAAAGATCAAGACCAGTCCTCTACACTACACAAGTGTGAGCGATACCAACCGAAGGACATGACTAATACTGAACTATATTATCACCTGTCATAAGGTTTAAAATAGAACGGTAAAACTAGCGTAGAAATAAAAAGATGAAAGTAGAATTCCCGTGGATATGCGTTATCAAAATGTTGGGTTCTGTTTTTAAGAAGATTAATTTTGTGAGTGGGGTTTTGTAATAGTTTTTTTTCATAAGTTAATAGAAAATTATTTACGGTTTGCGGTAAAATACTTTTTCGCTGTTTTTTTTTTCATTATAGAGTGCAGACGAAACAAAAACCAAAAAAATTATTTGAATCTCGCGGCAACTCGGAACGATAAACCTAAATAAAAACATACAGACGAATTGAGGATCACCTCCTTTTGAAGTCGATTAAAAACAATGAAAACTTTAAATTACCATAGTTCTACTTGGAAATAGATGGCGTTAGTTGTAAGAAAACGAATTTGACCAGTTTGGTTATATAGAAACTAGGTGGAGCTGTGTTCAATTTAGTCAGATTCGAACTTAGCGAGTTTATCTAGAAGTCCGGGCGTATTTCTACCTTCAAGATTTGCTTGGATTAGTTATAGAAGAACTTAGACTCTTCGTTGGCTAGGAGAGCGTCTAGTTCTAGAGGAAACAGGCCTAGTTCATTTGTTATTTCTGCTTTCTTCCGTATTTACGGTTCTTAGAACCGTTTCAAGATTTTTATGACTATTCTACGTGAAAGTAGTACTGTATGACTCATGACTCTTACTTGGCCAGTTTAGCGAGCAGCGCGCGGCTTTTCTCCTTGTTCTGCGGGGGAGGTGGCGCGGCGCGGGGCTGCGACACTCCATGCTCGAACATCTCGAAGCGAGACTTAACGTCGATCTGAGTTAGCTCTTCTAAACCAAGCTCCGGCTTGTCGGAAGCTGTGGGGGATAGAGAGAGCATTAGAATTTCTATATCATTCTCCTTCTAAAAACCTTATTTTATTCACTGAAAACAGAGAGTAAAAAGCGCTTTTAATCACTGTTTTGTTGTTTGAATTTAGAACACACCAATATAATTAAACCTTCCTTCTTCCTTTTCTTTCATTAAATGTCTATTTTCGGTTAAATCTTTATTTTTCTCGTATACATGATATAAAGTATAGTATGCAACTCTTGAATAAAAGACGGATTTATATCGAGGGCCATGAATCACTCGCATCCCTCAGGATTCTAGCAGGTGAATCACTCGCTACGTTCAAGATTAAAATAAAATCATCTTGAAACGGTGGGGCATCAGAAAAATGTGAATTAAAAGACATACCTCTAACGACATCTGGCGGCAGCTCAACAGGATTGTTTTCGCAAATGATCATTTGATGTTTTTTGGGGGTTGCTGTAAAATTAAATTAATTTTAATAAAAAATTTTTTTTTTTTAATAATTAGCTCTCTTTTCCCATAAAACATAGGATTACCTAGTTTAGGTTAAACTGTTACATATTGTAAGCTATGTAAATTTATTTATCGTAGATAGACAAAACATAAGTGAACTTATGTTATATATCAGATTCTTTGGATATTGTTTCTTAATTTTCGAAATAAATCAGTTGTGATAGATAATATGGCGTGTTTCAAAAAACGATAACCGACTTCAAATTCCCTTACTTTTAGACTTATTTTAAGTTTTGCGGGATAAATACTAATCCCATGGGGATAAAAAGGACTACTTCGGGATCATTTTCTATATAATAGTCAAAGAATTTTCAAAATCGACCCATAATTGGCGGAGATATCACGTAACATACATACAAAAAAATATACATACGAATTGAGAACCTCCTCCTTTTGAAGTCGGTAAAAAAGTGCAATAACTAAGTGCGGTAACTAATACTAGTTATTGTACTGTCGCCTACTATAACTATCGATGGGAAAAATATACTGGCAACCCAGTATTTCTTAATTCCCGCTCTTGCCAGTCTCATAATTTCATATATACCTTTTTGAGATGCCAACCCTCTTGCTACTCGTAGTTACTAAGACTTAAAACTAATGAAAATCAAATAATTTTTATTTCTTTAGGTTTAAAAAATAAGCTCATAGACATATCAAACTTTACACTAAATTATTATCAGATATAAGACATCGGGCCGGTATACTTAATTCACCTGGGGTAATTCACCCAGGTGCACTAAGTACACTTTTAGTAGACTCTAATGTTAATTTATTCTCTTCACCTGAACATTTACACTCACACAATTAGAAGTGAAGAAGAGACGAGTGTGAGTTCTTACCATCAACTTCGTCATCTTCATCCACGGGCTTGGGTTCGAAGAGTTGCTTGAAGTGAGCCTTGCAGTACAGTGTGGTGTGGTCACTCTGGTACGTCTCCACTCTGCAACCATATACCACATTTATATATGAGGTCAGGTTGGGGTCAAACGAATTATAATATCATCCTCATATCAGCCCATACACGTCCACAGCTGGACATAGGCCCCCATAAGACGCCACAAATAGCGTTAATATTATAATATAAAAACGTGTAACTGCTTCGTGTGTACATATTGCTACCAATGTTGTCTGAAAGAGATTACTCTTAGCGATGAGGCCGCCCATTGTGCAACTCTATATCTTTTTTCTTATATTTAGGTATTTTCTTGGTGTGCAATAAAATATTGTAACTATAACCACAACCACGGGAAGAGTTAGGATGTTCTTCGCCAGCACCACCCAGCATATTACTAGATGCTGTACGGTTATCTACTTACGTGAGTTGTTTGCTGCACTGCACACATCGGAAGCACTCCTTGTGCCAGACTCTCTTTTCCGCTTTCACTCTCTCCATGGCGTACACGGGGCGGGAACATTTGGAGCACTTCGGCTCGCCCTGGCCGTCGGCGTTGGCGCTTAGCTTCTTGTGCAGTTTCTCGGAGGATTTCGACTGCGGGTGTGACAAAACAGGTTTATATGGTGCTTTTACAGACAAATGCAAGATCAGTGGAAGTCTTTATAGTATAGCAACCAGAATCAGAATCATTAACTTTATTTCTTTAGACTTACAAAATAAGCACTTAGACAAGTCAAATTTTATACTATAAACATAGTTATTATTATCAAATAGAAATAAGGTGTTATTGATATTCACTTCACTTAAATTTTTTGTCCACTAGTGGAAGAAGTCAAAAAGAAACCACTAGCACAGCAACAAAACTAAAACATTATTATTTATTTCAACATTATTATTTATTCTTTGTTTCTTAGTATCATTATGGCATTTGTAACGTTTGTATAGAAAAAGCGAGATCCTCCAATATAATTATTTTACTTAAATGAGGATTACAAAACTATGGAATAAATACAGGAATAAATAATTTATTTTTCATTTATTCATTTAGTAGCTTAGGCTAGTCGTCAGCTGAACGGCGGCCTCCCCTAACGAGTAGAAAGTACGCTTTTACTAGAATAAGTTTTTTATCATCCATAACTGTTCTTATGATGCCTGAAATATATGATTTATTATTATAATAAGCTTCCAGCATCCAGCGTCGCTGGCTATAAGCCTTGTTCATAAGCTCAAAGTCACCCAGCGAGCTATGGAGAGAGCTATGCTCGAAGTTTCTCTACGCGATAGAATACGGAAATCCGTAGAAGAACCAATATTACCGACAAAGCTTTCAGAATTAGCAGGCTGAAGTGGCGATGGGCAGGCCATATAGCTCGTAGAACCGATAACTGTTGGCGAGTAAAGGTTCGCGAGTGGCGACTGCGATGGAATGCGAAACGGATTGTGGGAAGACCTCCCACTCGATGTACCGACGACATTGTAGCAGTCGCAGGGAGTCTTTGGATGGAGGCGGCTCAGGACCGCTATTCGTGGCGTCGTTTAGGGGAGGTCTATGTTCAGCAGTGGACGTATACGGGCTGATTATGATGATGATCCAAGGTCTGCCAGCAGTATTTCTGGAGTCAGAACTCCGCCAGGGTTGCCCTGGTGCAATTATCATTTTAATCATCAGCTTATACTGCTGTTCATAGGTCTGCCAGCAGTATTTCTGGAGTCAGAACTCCGCCAGGGTTGCCCTGGTGCAATTATCATTTTAATCATCAGCTTATACTGCTGTTCATATGCTGTATCTCCTTATTATGCGCACAATCCATAACATCCTTCAAGAATAAGTTAAAGAAGTGGACCCTACGACCACTCTTATCACAGAAATGGATCCACGCACCTCATAATGGACCCATGGTATTTTAAAAAGGTTTACTACAAAATATCAGATTATCTAGAGGTTAAAAAAGCTTGGGACGAGTTTTACAACCTAACAAGGTAAAGGTTTCTTGTTCGCTTCTTTACTTTACCTTAAAAAGATTGTAGTGAACAAAAAATCAAAGTGATCACTTTATTTCCCTGTTTTACATAATATGTACATACTTATTATACATATTATGTAATTTTAATATTGTGACGTCCAAGAGTCCTGTAAGGTATAAAGGAAATAAAGAAAAAAAAATTGTCTCATTACATTATTATTATTTTATTTGCTTGTTATTGCTGTTTTCCAGATAAGCGTCTGTAACTTGTGTTCTTTTTCTTTTAATAATGTTTCTATTAGTGGCATTTTAATTGGTCTATAATTAACTACATATTCTATTAATTTTAAGAATATTGTACACTGTTTGTGCCTTAATAAATGAAAAATAAAATAAATAAAAATAAAGCAGTGAGTTTTGAGTTTTAACATGATGCATGTTAAAACTCAAAACTCACTCACGGAAGACATGGCCAGTCTAGTACTTTTAAAGCTTCTATGAAGAATCTAAAGACTCATATTTACCACAGAGAGGCCTGTCATTTCTGATGCCAAAGTCTCTGAAGAACTCTACGTACCACAGAGATGGATCCCTCCTCCTTATGATGCCTCCTACTCTTCTTTTTCTTGACGGTCTGTCGCTCGGAGACGTGCACCTCCTGGTAATTCCGCTGGACTCTGGACTCCACCAGGGTCGAGGTCTCCATGCTGGCCGAGGCCGTCGCCAGTGCCATTGTGTTGTGCTCTGGAAGTAAAACAGAAATTGATGTAATAGTTTTGAAGAGTACTAGACAGCAATTATGAATCTACAACACATGGCAGCATACAAGCCAACTGAAACGTCGGGAAAATCAAGATCATAAACGTGAGAAAAACCCGTGAACACACCGGTCTTCCAAAATGACTCATGAATAGGCGGACATATAAATAAATGCATTTAGGTAAAATTTCGTTCAGCACAAATTAGCTGATGAATATATTTTTTTAGCTAAAATTATAAACAATACATGCCAGCGCGCGCCACCCGGTCGCGAATCGTGTTATATAAAAAATCTTAGTAATTTGTATTTGTATGTTCTGAATCATAGCAATATTCTAAATCACTAAACTTATCTGTAATTAGCAAGCATATAGCTACGAAAACAAACCCTTTATTAACCGACTTCAAAAGGAGGAGGTTTTCGATTCGTCTCTTTTTTTGTATGTATGTTACGCGATATCTCCTCCAATTATGGACCGATCTTAAAAATTCTTTCACTATTGTATAGGAAATGATCTCGAGGTCCCATAAAAATTTTATACCCAGGGGATTAGTATTTATCCCACAAAACTTAAAATAAGTATAATAGTAAGGGAATTTGAATTCTGTTTATCGTTTTTTAAAACACGCCATATTATTTTGATTCTAATAAAAACATGAATGTATGTGTGTATGTTCCACTAGGGTTAATTACTACAAGTACCTAGTATAATATAATAGGTAAGACCCTACTGTGAGGAGAACTTTCTATAAAAAGGTTCATCATCATCAGCCCGTACACGTCCACAGCTGAACATAGGCCTCCCCGGTACGACGCCACGAATAGCGGTCCTGAGCCGCCTCCATCGAAGGACTCCCTGCGACATCTACGATGTCGTCGGTCTATCGAGTGGTAGGTTTTCCCACACTCCGTTTCGCATTGCATCGCGATCGCCACTCGAGAACCTTTACTCTCCAGCGGTTATCGGTTCTATGAGCTATATAAAAAGGTTACTCGCTATGAAACCCTTGCACTATGCACATAGCACCGGCTAAAAGCTGATGATCATAAATTACCTCACCCATGGTATAAGAAAACAAGGTATGGTCTTCCGAGACACGATGGTCACGTGGGTGGCTGTCGCTTACTTCATCGACGGCTATGGCAAATGAGAAGACAAATCTGTTTCCTGGTATTACCAGTAGCGTAAAATCGTAAATACCCGAACTCCTTGTATTACCAGCATAAATCTGATAAAACTATGTGGTTGTATTTACGAATTATTTATCACATTGACTCGTGTTAAATAAACTAACGCTGTTTTGACTGATCTAACAAACATAATTGACGATTCTCATTTTTGAGGAGCAGACCTTGTTTTCTTGGATCATGACCTCACCATCCTCTTACCCTACTTTTCATTCAACTAGTTAACTAACTACTCGTTACACAAGTTTAAGTTGAAATGCAAATGTAAACGGTATCGGAACTAAATGAAAGTCATGCAATTTCTAATTCTTCTAGAGAACATGTAGATCGGTAAATCGAGTGAACACGTAATGTTTATGGGTGATCGTTACATGTTGGCGCGAATTTAAGTTTTTTTGTGGTTTAGATTAGAAGAAGAAATATGTACATTTATAAAAACAATGCAAACAGGTAAAAACAAGACACTGTTATAAAATATGTATGTACATATGTAATTATAAAGTTTTTATAAAAGGGTTAATAATTCACGGTTGTCTGGTAGAGATCGCTCTTGGGCGACAAGACCGCCACTTGTAACAAAGTTTTAAAAGTTTATTGTTTGTATTTTTTTTACCAATAAGTGTGCAGTAAAGAATTTTCTATCTATCTATCTATAATTTTTACAGCGTTTTTACAAAGAATAAAACTAGCGGAAAAGTAATTTGACGTGAATCGTTAACCATTTTCTGTTTACTTATGAGAAACTAACATCGATTTATTGGTATTTTTGGAGTATTTGGGAAAATAAGAGATTTTGGGCTAACAAATCAAGATTTTCCCAGATGCACCCAAAATACAAATTGAATCGAAGTTAGTTTCATCATGGGTCGCTTTCTTTTTTTTTATAAAAATAACTATATTTAAAACTGTCTATTGTAGTTTGACTTGTCCAAAAAGTGCTTATTTTGTAAGCCTATAGAAACAAAGTTATTAATTCTGATTCTGGTTATATATAATAGTTTTATGCGGCAAATTACTTAACCGTCAGTTTTAATTCTTAAAGAACGCAGAAAATATTAGGCCTCAAAACCAAATTAAATTTTGTTCTGAATGAACCCCGCTCGGAGGAAGGAAAATGCCGGATGCATAAAGTTGTTAATCTTTTATTTTCCTACTAAGAAACAACCTAATCTACTGGTCTCGTTATAAGGTGAACGATGGGTGAATGTGTTTTTATCTTTGCGATAATTTAAAAAAATAATAGATTCAGGCGTTACTTTGCGGAAATCCATTGCACAATATTAGAATGAAGAAATATTTAGTAACAATTCCGCGTATAACGCGTTTTAGATTTGACAATAACTAGGTTAAACAATAGGCATGATTTTCAAATTTACAGAAAACCTACTTACACAGATATTACAATACCAAATTCATCTTGTCATCCATTCCAACATAAGCTATCAGCTTACCGTAGTTTTGTCCATAGAATGATGTCAGTCCCCTTATCTCAGGAGAACTTTAACAGAGAGCTATCTATTATTTACCACACGGCTGAAAGTAATGGATATAGTAGAAAGATGGTTGATGGTTTAATAAGAAGTAAACAACAAAACATTATCCGTTCCTTATTGTATCCCGTAGCTCCAGAAAGGATAGACAAATTTGTGGGCAGTTTAACTTATTTAGGTCCATTGAGTGACGGAGTTTCAAGAGTTTTGTCTAAACATAAAGTACACGCAGCGTTCAAAACAAACAATTTATTAAAACAGATTTGTAACGGTAAAGATAGGTTAGATAACAATAAAAAATCGGGTGTTTATAAGTTGGTATGTGACGAATGTAATGGTATTTATGTAGGTCAAACGGGTCGTAGTTTTCAGGTTAGGTATAAAGAACATTTAGCTGCTTATAGAAACAATTATCCAGAAAAATCTAACTTTGCAAAACATTTATTGGAATCTGGTCATTCTTTAAGTCAAAATCATTGTTTTTCTATTTTACATACTTGTGATAAGGGATTTAGGATGTCAGTCTTAGAAAATTTAGAAATTACAAAATATAGTAATAATACACTGTTGAATGAACTTAGTACAGGTTTGCCTAGGTCACCGTTATTACGAATCTTTTCAAACAATAGTACTGCCACACACACACTATGAACTTTGTGTGCGCACTGTTTGATCCGTGACTATATAAAGGGGGGTTTTGCGGGCAATGCTTCACTTGGCGCGCGGAGTTCGGAGAGGCAACATCACTGGCGGGACTCTGTCGGTGTTGCTGTGCTTACCAATCTCAATGTCAAGGTCGAGTATTGTGGTGTCCTGAAGATGTCTCGTGGAGAGACGAAACTAGTAGACAACTTACTTTGATGAATACTATCAGAGAAGGTTATACGCGGAATTGTTACTAAATATTTCTTCATTCTAATATTTTGCGATAATTGTAAAAAAATTATAATTAATAATTGTAACTCAAAAATAGCTAACTAAATATTAGATGATGCATGTCGACTAGTCACATTATAACATTTATAACACTAAAGTTAACGGGATATTTACCATGATTTGAGTTTCGAGTTCTCCAATATTTCTTAGTGTTGTAAATAACCATGATAGTTTCAAAAGTTTTATAGTCACATTATGTTCATAGTTTTTTTTATTATACTATTCTGTTATGTATCCGTGAAAACCATTAATAAGCTTTCTCAATATCAATTTGTAAGTCTATTATTTTATAAGCCACTGGTTTGCCTTCAAATAAATATAAAAAAATATAGAATTGTGCTGAAATTAAGCATACCTATTACTACTAAGCCGTGGGGTCGCGGCGTACGAATATCGACCCCTCCAACTCAACCCGTGGATGTCGTAAATGCCGACTAAGGGAACCTACCAGAGGAAGGGCAGCAGCTTCCTTCTGAGTATTTTTAAACACCAACACTGCGATCACCAATCCGCCTGCCAAGCGTGGTGATTATGGCAAATCCCCCCCTACATGGGAGACCATCCACTCGATGGACCGACGACATCGTAGCGGTCGCAGGGAGTCGATGGATGGAGGCGGCTCAGGACCGCTATTTGTGGCGTCGTACGGGGGAGGCCTATGTCTAGCAGTGGACGTGTATGGGCTGATGATGATGATGATGATGATGATTACTACTAATGTTTATCTTTCGTGTTTGTGCTCAAAGAAATAAAAGCCCAACGAAATGATCGGTTTTCAACGGTATCATTGTTAAAGTAAGCAGGTTAAAACGAAGCTTTCATTGATTCTGAATCAAATCAAAAATCTAAAACGGCAAATTTGGACCTAAATTTTCCCGAAAGAAACCCTTCACAAAGAGCTCATAAACCAATTTAATGTTCTAAAATTTATACGTGCGACGACTGTTTTAAAAATTCATCTACCGCGGAAATGAAGAGGACAGTGTTCGGATAAGAATTTGCGGAAATCGAAATCGATATTAGGTTTCAGGAAAGCGGAAATGGAAATGAAGACTTTTATGTTTTTCGGAAACCGGAAACGGATTTTTAGGTCGTACTTCGGTTTTTATTTTTTAATTAACTTTTTTAGGATGATTTTGCAAAACTTGTTATGAGACTTTAACAAATAAAATTACAATTAAAGATTAGTAACAAATTGGAACCCGTATTTACAATTGAAACAGTTGCAAACAATTTATAGGAAAACTGATGACTTGTGTATAAAGGATATTATTTGTCTGTTGTTGATGATGACTCTCTTAAACACTTTAAATAGTTAAGTCAAATTATTTAAAATGCTCTTCTTTGCTCTACTCTACATAACCACACAGCAATTTAATTAAATGTAATTACCTACCTACTTTCCTTCTCAAGTACATCGGTAACACGGTCATGGCTGCTGTTTACTTTAATTCCAAATACTAGGAACACAATTTATACACTTGTTATAAAAAAACACAGATGATGCCACAAAACCACGAAAGTTCAAGATTTTACGTCTAATCCCTATGACCGTCAAAACTAGAATGCGCAGAGTTAGCTTTCAAAATTCAAATGCAGAATGTTCTCTTACCAGGTATTCGTTTGCATATGCATCAATGATGATATGAAAATTATTTTAAATAAAATGACTTATACTGACACACCATTTGAGTAAACAAAACCCACACGATGAGATACCTCTAGACAACGTTTGTCTTTACGCAAATGAGGAAAACAATGCAGTGGCATTGACGTTTTTGGCGAGAATCCAAGTGCATTTCTAATTTCTGCTGTTGGCTTAATTTTCGAAATCGGAAAGGAGCGAAAATTTAAATATTGTCACATGCAATCGTGTAAAACGTTTGGTTGTTTATCAGTAAAGAGGTTATACATATAAATAAAAGTTTGAATAACTACCTACATAAGAATTTTATAGCCGTAAAGAAAAAAAAAGGAAACAAACACGTTCCATTTTCAATTCGATTGTAAAAGCAGATGAGATAACAGCAACACGTTCTCGTTCTAAATTTAAATTCACGACCCAATTACCAGTATCCTGTAATATGATGCCTATTTAAATTGAAGACAAAAAACAAACGCTTGACTGCGCTTCACTACAAAAATGAAATCTTTTTCAGTATAGTTTAAAGGACATACCGCATACATCCAGCACCGCTACGCAACCACCGCCCAGCAGAAAAATAAGCATTTAAAAATATGGGCCTTAAGTTTTAATCTTTAGATACATTTTAGAGTGATAAAGTTGCTCACCGCAAGGTTCCAGCGAGTTGCCCGCGAACAGCTTGTTATCTGATGCCGTCAAAATAAAATGCATCTAAAAATTATGAGTGTATGCGCATTTTTTTGCTGTGCGGCGCGGTCCAGATCTGCGACAACCTTTAGACATGTCCGACTAAGATTTCACGTGTGTCTCTATTATTAGAACTGCTATAAACTTTACTAGCTGTCAAAACTGTGTAGGTAGGACGTTTGTTGGTGGCATCGGGGTTAAAGGCGCCATTTTTCACATGGCAACACAATATTTATAAGAATTTTTGGGTGATTCCGAATATGTACCTACTAACTCAATTTCAGCAAAAAATTCTAGTTACTGCACTTTTTATAAGGAGAGGGCATAATAGGAGATATATTTATATCTGTTTGTCTATTGTTAATTTAGTTTTGTCTATTGTTAATTTAGTTTTGTCTATTATTAATTTAGTTTTGTCTATTGCAAGGTCTATTGTTTATTTAGTCGAACCATCTTTTTTTCATTCTGTGCCATCCTCCAGTTATTAGAAAAACACTAATTTATAATTTCACTTGTTACGTGATTTTAATATTGGGAGTCCATATTAAACTTATTAATATTTTAATGTCAAAGTTTGTGAGTATGGATGTAGGTATGTTCCTCTTTCACGCAAAAACGACTGAACTGATTGGGCTGAAATTTGGTTTGGGACCTGGAACGAATAACATCATTATAGGCTATTTTTTATCCCGATTAAACACAGGCGAAGGGGGCTAGTAAATGAATAAATAAATTTACGACATAACGATTGAACGAATTTTAATGAATTTGGGAAAATATTTACGCATAGTGGTGATTATGGCAAATCCCCAAATACTAAATGGGAGACCATCCACTCGATGGACCGACGACATTATAGCGGTCGCAGGGAGTCGATGGATGGAGGCGGCTCAGGACCGCTATTTGTGGCGTCGTATGGGGGAGGCCTATGTCCAGCAGTGGACGTGTATGGGCTGATATGAGGATAAGCATAGTGGAAAGATACATCGTAAGGTTTATGTTATGGGTAAGCCCCTTGCACTTTGGGTAATCTCAAATAAATTTAATGATTTCCAAAAAAATAACTAAAATTATTTAATTTCTTTAAGATAGACCGAACCCGGTATCCCGGGAAGAACTTATCGGTATCTTTTTACCCGGGAAAAACGCGTGCGTAGCTGCAGACGAGAGCTAGTGCTTTATAAATCAACATCAACCAGAAACAGACCAAGCAACACCATAAAGCCCATAATAGAACAGCCATAACAAACCTCTAACATAGATAACCAAGAACTAAAACTATTGTGACACAGAAAACCTTTTCAAACAAAAATAAACCCTACATCTTCGAGCGGAATTCTTCACGCTACTATAACATTAACTGGGAAATAGAATTAACACACTCGGAATGCAGGTCACAGTGTTCCGAGAAATTATAACCGGGCGGTTAATTTTTAAAAACTACGGGAATATCGGTCAATTTGCATATACTGACTAGATGCTAGTAAGGTACTTCGCTCATAATAATCCTAACTAATATTATAAATGCAAAAGTGTGTTTGTTTGTTTGTTTGTCCTTCCTTCACGCCCTAAGCAACCAATCGACTTGATTTTTGGCATAGAGTTAGTTGAAATGATGGAGAGTAACTAGGCTTTTGATCCTGGTAAAAAATCAAGTTCGCATGGGAGATGCACGGGGAAAAATAAATTTTTATCCCCCTAGAAATGTGAAAATGGAATTTAACGCGGGTGAAACCGCGGGGAACAGCATAATAATCCTAACTAATATTATAAATGCGAAAGTTTGGATGGATGTTTGTTACCTTTTCACGCCAAAATTACTGAACGGATCAGGCTTAGATTTTGCATAAAGATAATTCTAGGTCTGGAAAAAAACATAGGCTTTAAATCCCATAAGTTCCCAATATAGGATAAAATTCCCCTTACAACGTTTCCACAGAAAAAACCTGCCGCAAGAACTAGTGTAGTCATAAACAAAGATTGGGTTACAAATGTTACAATGTTGAGATAGCGAGAAACCGCTATAAGAAATTGGCTCGAAACCGAACCACGTGGAGATAATTGTGGGGGGGATCTCTAGGATAATGTGAGCGTATTCCCTCACTCAAATTATCCTCACACTATCCTCTCTATTGAGAGTGTATCTTAAGCATATAATGTCAGCGAATTTTTAAATAACTCTATAGCCATTTTATTATCAAAGAAAATTAGAAACAAATTAGAACTAGTATTTACAATTGAAACAATTGAGCTGGCTTCAGACTGTTGCAAACATTCTACAGGTAGCTCAACTGATGCATATCAATACCAGTTGGAAACGTCGCCAAGATGCATTTCCCCGAAGCCATTTTATTGATAAGTTTGAGAGTGAATGAGAATGTTTTATTTGTAACTCAATCAAAAAAACAATTAAGTAGCATAGTTTTAATAATATAAGACAATAGAGTAAATTGTTTGCCTTTCGTAATAAATCGGTCTCTGTCTCAGCACGAGTTAGTTGTAAACACGTCACAACCAACGCTGGTCTTCCGACTACCGTTTGGTGACGTCACGGAAGATAACACATAAGACACAAAACAAAAAAGTAAAATAAAACAAAACCATGCTTGCAGCTTGTCCCTTAAACTTCGGAAAACCAACAAGTTTTCCGGTAGAGTACAATCTAGGAGTCTTCAAATCTCGAGTTAATAAGTTCTTTCTGGTGAAGCGTGCTCTATCTTAGGCCACATCTTCACTTTCTCAAGTGTGATGGTGATCAAACGCTTTACCAAAATCAACAAGAAAAAAAAGTAGTAATGTCGGAATAGATTTAGTTTTGTAGTAAACAACTAACAGTTAAGTATAAAAGGAATTATTCGTATTTAAATATTAAAAAATTCGTATACATTGAGAACTAAAGATAAAGAGACAATTATTGCTACAATAGAGATACAGCACAGACCACAAAGAAGTAGAATATAAGATAGTATATGTATAATATACCTACCTAACTTACATACTAAATACCAATAAGCTAACTAGGCAGGTGGGCAAACTATGTAGGAAGTGGATAGGTCGGCTACCGACTGTGTGCTCTGCGCTGTAGCGATGCAGGCCAATAGGTTCCGCCTCAGCTTTATGCACAAGTTCTAATTCTAAACTGTACAGGAGGTCAATTCTGGCAATATATCTACTCGATAGATATGGCAAGAACTGTCAAAATATCGAGTGATAAACAAGCGTATTATCAAAATCTGCAATTCGATATTTATCGAGGGTTATTCTTTAATGAGCTGCTCGTGAAGTCGCAAGAGAATGCAGTTTTTGGCGGAACTCAATATTTATCACATGATATTTGTATCCCATAATAATGAGTATCACTCGATGAAGTATCACGTGATACACAGAATTGGCCCCCAGTATGATGCAAAATGGCGATGCGTCAGGGCACTCAGCAAGCAAGTTAAATAATATCTGATGTGTATACGAGGCGCGAGGCGTGAGATCTTTGATCGCCTTCGCAGAATGTGCTGACTAATGCATTTGTAATTGTAAACGGCTGAGATATGCAATATGGCATCTTTGAGTTGATTTATTAAGGTGGAAAGCGACCGCGTTCCACCGCTTCTGTTTTTGTTGTAATTTCCGCGTTCTTAATTTAGGTAACAGATAAGTTTTGTATCGTCGTAAACTACGAGTACCTATGCTAAAGCAAATTCCGATTCCATTGAAGTTAGAGACGATAATAGGAGAAAATAATCGATCAGTTCGAACGATCAATGGTCGAACAGTGGCTGCAAAACTGGAGATCTCAGCATTTAGCAAATTTATAGTAGCGATATAGATATATCGTTACTGTCAGCAACCAGTTGCGCGCTTTCGATACAGCACGTTTTTGGTTTCCCTACTCACAAAAGATTTGACCTGTAGATAATTTAGAAAAAATATAGATAGAAAATGTTTTATTGCACACTTAACAAAACAGTTTACAAACAATTTGATACAAAAAAGAAATGTGACAATTGGAGGTCTTATCGGTCACGAGCGATCTCTACCAGACAACCTTGAGCGATCTATCGATACCAGGCTTGCTTATGTAAGCGAAAAAACTAGCGTGCTGTAACGACAGCACGCTTGTTTTATCCCTACACAAGCAAGGTATTCATTTTAAATGTTGAGGATGTAGCGGCCTATTTTATAAGTTAAAAAAACCAGCGTGCTGTCACCAAATGTATTCATTTCACATAATTTGAATTGTGCAAGAAGTTGCTGCCTATGGATAATCAAACCAGTGGCCCTTTGACCGCCATGCCAAAAACGCATTCCCGTGTTCTCTACGCCAAAGCACAAAGCGAACATAATATATTCTAAACGTTAAAAGCGCTGAGGGGTCCTCAGGTGATTTGTCATGGTCCTCAGGTGACTATGGCTGTCAAAAGGTTATGCACCAAGAAACCAATAAAAAAAAAACACTTCGTAAGAGCTACTACTGCCTGTTCTATGGCGAATTCTCTTTTGCGAGGACCAAGGGCTGGGTAAAAAAAGCTATTCATGATTCGAGACCACCACGGCAAAACAGCATAACTCTACCAATCGAAACATGTTGTGTTGTGACTCTATGATAAACGGTGCATGAATTTCGTTCATAAATATCGAATTGACAGCTTATTACAATAATACTTTCACTAGAATCGTGTTTTGATGTAAATTCTATGTAAATTATTGCCGAGTTTAGGTCTATTGAATAATTATTAAGGTAAGAATGCTAACTGTGCGAGTTTTTTGTTGCAGTAGGTCAAACAGGTGAGTCACGCTAGTAAGACATCAATTATAAGCACGTAAAACATGGACACATTCATCATCATCATCAGCCCATACACGTCCACTGCTGGACATAGACCTCCCCCGTACGACGCCACAAATAGCGGTCCTGAGCCGCCTCCATCCATCGACTCCCTGCGACCGCTACAATGTCGACGGTCCATCGAGTGGATGGTCTCCCATGTAGGGGGGGATTTGCCATAATCACCACCCTTGGCAGGCGGATTGGATACATTATTTAAATTAATTATACATATATTCTATAATCGCAAATAATGGTATAAACAACAAAATTCGTGGCATCGTCGTTTGGGGGAGGATTATGTTCAGCAGTGGACGTATACGGGCTGATGATGAGAAAATGACGAGACAATTTGAAGAGAGTTTTTTAAGGTACCGCAGAAACAGGTTAAATACTTAATAATTTGACTCTTCTAATGTCCATTTAACACATTCAGTGCTTATGACGCACATATGCCTAGAATGCACCTCGCAGCCAAGGGTGGGCAGTGAATGAGTTAATAATGCACGCATAATGGACAAAGCAAATTATAAATAAAGAATAGATATAAACAAATTAGAACTAGTGTTTACAATGAAACTAGGCACGTGGGGTACTAGGCTCAATAGGTTTTAAAAAAATTGTCAAAGCGTCGTCTGGTCGAAGCGACGTGTGACCCGAGAGCTGGTGAGTCCCTTGTGCAGCGCATTTGCATTGCCATACAGCGGGGCATTGCAGCCAGCGTCTTGCGATTACAACTTCTTGAAAAGCAAACTAGAGTGCAAAGATGAAAGCGACATAGCAGCAGAATTAAAGCAATTAAATGTAGATTAACGGTTCAAGTTTAGAAAAAACGGCAAAGAGCGTGAAGATTATCACTCAGATGCGCCCGCGCAGCTAGAAAGTGTTCAACTACTTTAGGTAAGATTAATGAATTCCGTGCGTAGTTAACCTCAATTATTAGATTATGAACTATCATCGGTGATTGCCGTTGCTTCCAAGGTGGTTTGAGACCAAACTAATATATTTTTGGTGCGCACAGAACCTTTTGACCATTTTGTCCCAGTAGTCTTGTGCACAGAACAGTTCGGACAAAAGCTGTCCCACAACTGGGTCAAATTTTGTCCCAGTAGTTCTGTACAGAACTACTGCACAAGACAACTGAGAATAAGCGCTAGAATAAACAGTTTTATACTGTCGATTGACCTTCGTTTAACCACAATCTAACCTCATGGAAAGTGACGATGTGGCCGACGGTGTATAACGAAGGTGTAGAAGACACCTATTCACTCTTGTCTTGAAGAGATCCAGGTTAACAATATGAATGTTTTGAAAAAATTAATAACTGACTTTGAATTATTATTATTAAACTGTTTTGCGGGATAAACACCAATCCCTCGGGAATCTTTTTTTATGAGACTACCTAGGGATCAACTTTAAACAATAGCGAAGAATTTTCCAAATCGGTCCATAATTCACGGAGAAATCAACGAACATACAGCCGAACATATAACCTCCACCTTTTTTTGAAGTCAGTTAAAAAGAAATGCATACGATACCCTTCGTATCAATATGGTATTAAATAAATAATGCCAGACAATCCACACAGCATCATTTAGCCCCAACCAGTGCTTGTGTTATGGGTACTAGATAACTGATATACTTAATACGAGCACATTATTATTATATGCATAGATTTTTTTTCTCCATAGAAACAAAGAACACTATGTACAAATATCATCATCAATATCATCCAAGGCGGGAATCGAATCCGCAACCTCCTGCGTCAAAGGCGAACCTTCGCCTCTACGTCAGAGGACGTCAAAAACACATCGGAAGAGCACAGATCGCTCAATGACATTTAACATAGCACCAAAATCTAAATCCGCCTAGGAAAGGCATTCGGTTATCGAATACTTCACACCTGAGAACTTCTGGCAAAGGTCCCGATGCTTCGGGCTACATATCTGTTTATAATATACATACCTTATTTTCTAATGGGGTTTGGTGATCCACTTAGAACACGTTTCATCATATCAGCCCATACACGTCCACTGCTGGACATAGGGCTCCCCCAAACGACGCCACAAATAGCGGTCCTGAGCCACCACCATCCATCGACTCCCTGCGACCGCTACGATGTAGTCGGTCCATCGAGTGGATGGTCTCCCATGTAGGGGAGATTTGCCATAGTCACCACACTTGGCAGGCGGATTGGTGATCGCAGTATTGATGTTGAAAGAGAGTTGACAGAAGGAAGCTGCTGCCCTTCCTTTGGGAGGTTCCCTTTGCTCTTACGACATCCACGGGTTGAGTTGGAGTGGTCGATATTCGTACGCCGCGGCCCCACGGCCATAACACGTTTCTTCAGATAAATAACATCATTAAAGGTTTTTTTTAACCTTAAGGTGATGGAGACATTGTGAAGTTTCGTTTACAAATAAATGAGTAATAATTTGATGGTTTTGAAAGAACTAAAAACTGGCTTGAAGTAATCCCTCAGGAATAAAAATTTATGGGATCATTCTCTATACAATAGTAAAAGAATAATTAAAAAAATCCCCTTGACGAGATTTCGGCGAACATAACCTACATGAAATAACATACATACAGCTGAAAATAGAAACTCCACCTTTTTTGAAGTCGGTTTAAAAATTAACCTCTTTTATATAAGTCAAAATAACAGCTTATTACTAAATGACTTTGAAGGTACATGAGTAAAAGCCAGACTTTCAAAATGTATGTATGTCTGTCTTTTTGTATTAGCTAATGTCTCGTCTCGCGTGAGACGTGCTCAGTCGCAACGTCTCACGAAAATTCCGAAACGGCTAGACCAATTTTAAGGGACTTCAGTTCCTTGGTCTGCTTAGCTTGTGGCTAGCTACACCGTTCATCTAGATGAACGGTATTAATTGTCCAGCATTATTGATTAATTTTAATTTATTAACATTTTAAGTAGCGAATAACTTCTGTTTTCGAAACATGCATGCACATTATATAATAGGTACAATTGTGTGCTCGATTTTGTTTACAGTTGTGTAAACAAAAACCGAACGAGTTGTTGACAATGTCATTTTTTGTTAAGCACAATGCTGTTTCTGATACCTACTATCTATACTGTGCAAGCCAAAATAAATGACTGTGTTATCTGTCTCCGTGTATGTATACTGTGCCGGCTAAAATAATACGGAATCTGCAAATGTTCCTTGTTATGAGAAACGTTTGATGTTTTTACATAACAGAAGGCGCGAGCTTTTCTCTTTCATTTCAATATTTATATCAAACCTTATTTCCTGAACCTTTCTATCTATATACCACAACTATACCTAAATAATATCCATGCGGTTGGAGTTTATCGTCAACATTGTTGTTTATCTCAAGGCGTAAATATGCAGGTCTCGACAGAGTCTACGCATTTGCTCCTCTTGGAGTCGAGACCCTAGGTCCGTGGGGTACCGAGGTTCGCCGGGGTTTCAAAAAATATTTGAGCGCCTGGCATTAGCATTGCGATATAGCGGGGCAATGCAAAAAGTTGAAGTGAAGAAAAATTCAATAACACCATATAATTTTTTTTGGAAATAATTACTATATTTATAGCTGTTTATCACTACATAGTATAAAACAAAGTCGCTCCCCGCTGTCTGTCTTCAAGAGGAAGGTTTATTATGTATAATTTAGTATCAGCATTGCAACCGTGCGAAGCCGGGGCGGGTCGTTAGTATAGTATACAATTCGACGTGTCTAATTGTATTTTGTAAGCCTAAAGATATAAAGTTATTGAAATCTGAACTCCGTCTACTGGTTTGGCAACAAGGGATTGGCACAAGAGTTCGGAGGCCTTTAATAAGCAGTGGGTAAAATCGGGTTCGAAAATGATAATGATGATGAAATAGAGAGTTTATCTGTACCTGAAAACTTTGAAATATTCAAACGTCATTGTGCATTATTTTCCCCAATTCTAGGGAGTTTTATTCGCACGGCAACACAACACCTGCACGGATGCGTCGCCGATTGGTTAATTTTAGCTGCAGCGGTTATGTCACCGTCTCGCATTCGCTTACTCGGTAGTTGCCAGCATGTCATTGCAGTTTGGCTTCCTATTTAGATGACTTTAGGGTTTATTTTTGGATTGGCGATTTGTGGGCTAAGAAAACCACAGAGTGCAACAAACAAAAAAGGTTATGAGATGGCAGGATGACCTGGACCCTCACACACTAGAGAATGTGATCTGTTAGTGTAAAATCGCGAAAAGTGCAAGAACCTTGGAAGTCTCTTGTAGTGGGACATCGGTGGTTTTAATTGAAATTTACGAATTGTGTGTAATTAATTAACTTATAACGGAAAATATGAGGACTAAATGAATTACAGTGCCTCTACAGGATGCGTGTAGATTCTACCTCAAAGAAATACCTTTACAATAAACATGAATGCAATAAATAAACCAAAAATATATTTGGCAAATCATCATCATCATAACAGCCCATACACGTCCACAGCTGGACATAGGCCTCCCCCATACGACGACGCCACTTATAGCGGTCCTGAGCCGCCTCCATCCATCGACTCCCTGCGACCGCTACGATGTCGTCGGTCCATCGAGTCTCCCAAATTCTTCACCAAATCACTCGAAGTAAGTAGGTTTCCGGTAAAAATGAGATAGATTTTTGATATTATTTACCTACGTCGGTGTATGCTATGACTTAAAAACGTAGGCACAAAATAATACCTACCATAAGCAGATATTCCAGAATTTTGCTCATTTTTGGACTCAACCAAGGTATACGATTTTATAAAGCTGACAACACCTTCATCCAATACTAATTGCTTGGCCAAACGTAGGTAGTAGATAGACTACTTACCTTATTACTAAAACACTATCGCAAGTGTGGACATACTCCACGATCTGTTATATACCATGCATAATATATATATATATATACGGGCTGTGGGGCCGCGGCGTACGAATATCGACCCCTCCAACTCAACTCGTGGATGTCGTAAGAGCCGACTAAGGGAACTTACCAGAGGATGGGCAGCAGCTTCCTTCTGAGTATTTTTAAACACCAACACTGCGATCACCAATCCGCCTGCCAAGCGTGGTGATTATGGCAAATCCCCCCCTACATGGGAGACCATCCACTCGGATGGACCGACGACATCGTAGCGGTCGCAGGGAGTCGATGGATGGAGGCGGCTCAGGACCGCTATTTCTGGCGTCGCACGGGGGAGGCCTATGTCCAGCTGTGGACGTGTATAGGCTGATGATGATGATGATGAATATATATATACCATATAATTGGTGACTAATTACTGTTTAATGAAATGTAAAGCCAAGACTACAAATCTATTAGTACTTACCTATAACAATGTCCATTATATTTATGTTATGACATAGAAACTATTGTTTTATCATTACATTGACATTGTAATGTCTACATTGCATTGTATAGATAGGTCATACAAACCTATTATTTTTCTATACTTATATTATAAAGAGGGATTTGATTGTTTGTTCGCATTGAATAGGTACCGAAACTACTGAACCGATTTGTAAAATTCTTTCACTGTTGGGAAGCTACACTATCCCCGGGTGGCATAGGCTATATTATAGTTTTTTTTTAATACCCTTGTGGAGCCAGGTCGGGCTAGTAGTAAATAAATACATCTATTCGTAAAACGCCTATCCTACTAATATTATAAATGTCAAAATTTGTATGGATGGATGTATGGATATTTGTTACTCTTTTGCGCAAAAACTACTGAACCGATTAGGTTGAAATTTGGTATGGGTATAGTTTGGGACCTGGAATAACATATAAGCTGTTTTTTATCCCGATAAAACGCGGGCGAAGGCGCGGGCAGCAGCTAGTAAAAAAATCAACCGTACCGTAAAACAGAGGGTAAAAATGAATTTTCGACTTGGTGGTTCTTCAAGCTCTGGAGTCAGAATGGAGTCAAATCCATTTGACTTCAAGTCCAAGATAGCAAGTAAAAAACTCAACGTGCTTTGTTTCCTTTAGACCTTACAGGGCTCTTGCGACACGTCACCGAATAAAAATTACATAAGTAAAACTGGGAAATAAAGTGATCACTTTGATTTATTGTTCACTTCAATGTTTTTAAAGTAAAGAAGCGAATAAGAAACCTTTACCTGTTAGGTTGTTAGTTTTCGAGTTGGAGTATAACTCGTCCCAAGCTTTTTTACGGGGGAGAATGTTAGAAACTATGCAGTGCCCGGCCTTGAGGGTTGAACAATGGCAAATAGACAATGGTCCTTCGAACCAGATATCACCAACCTTCGCTTCTCCTCCGTTTGTGAATCCTGTCTTTATCCTTATTCATTTTCAATATCTTTGTCGCAACGTGGACTACTCTTTGTTTCCACTTCATCTCAAAAGGATTAAGGATCTTCTTGATGGTTCACACTTTAAAAGAAACTGATGTGTGTTATACACTTTTCACTAGCACACATGTAAGGTCTTTAGCAAGTTACACGGATACTAAAGATCGCAGTCTGACGTGGTATCATGGATGATCAGGTTTACAGATGAGCTAGATTTCATTATTTTATATTTTTGATCATCATCATCATATCAGCCCATACATGTCCACTGCTGGACATAGGCCTCCCCCATACGACATGTATCCTACTAATATTATAAATGTCAAAGTTTCTATGGATGGATATTTGCTACTCTTTCACGCAAAAACTACAGAACCGATTAAACTGAAATTTGGTATGGGTATAGTTTGGGACCTGGAATAACATATAGGCTATTTTTTAACCAGATAAAACGCAGGCGAAGGCGCGGGCAGCAGCATATTCTACATTACATTCCATAGATAGTCATTTTTTATACACAAAAAAAAACCAGAACACTCTGAACAATATCTGCAGATCGTGCAAATATTTGTCCCATTGTGGAAATCGAACCAGAATCCTGCGTCGCAGGAGGAGCTTTGCTTGCTACGCAACTGACGTCGTCTATTATTTTAGAAATTTCATTCATATCCTGTAACAGTTATACTTTTAAAACACAATGTATTGCACAACATCTAAATTAGACGGAAACATTTATTCTTACGTACTTAAGAAAATTTTAAAAACCAGCAATGTCGAGCTGTCTCGACTAAGTTGTTTATTGTATTGATTTTGTTGGATCTAATTCATAATTCATTTAGTTTTTCTTGCATAATAAATTCACTCTTAGTTTAGGTGAATGGCCAGACGGTAAGTTTGTACATGCACCCTGTAAGGGCCCTGCAAAATTAGTTCTAGTCTCTAGTCTAGTCATATACAAATTCAATTAATAAAAAATAATAATGTCGAAATAATATAAATTAAAATAGAATCCAAAAGCATTAATATTAACAGTAACATTTTTATATTTAATTTGTATTTGTCTGAGGGATCGGCTGTCATCAAGGTTTACAAAATCACAATAGGATTTGTAGGTAGAACCTACGATTAGCAAAGGGCGTGTCGGCTCTTACCCACTTAATCTGTGGCAGTACGGTTGTATTACAAGCGCTCTCGCTACCTGATACCAGACCACACAAGCACAATGGATCTTACTATTACTACTGAGATAATCAGAACCAGAAAATCTGGTACGTTTCATTCACGGATATAATTGTGTAGTGTAGAGGCTTGTGACTCTGGCAGACAGACAGACAGACGACGTTAGCTAATAGGACCCCAGTGGCATGACTCTTATTAGAACTGGAAAAACATCAAAAGAAAATAAATACCGCAAATATTTTTCATATTAACACAGCGTCTAAGTATAACGCAGCGAGCGAGCGAATAGCGTCGAGAATATTTTAAAAACTTTTAAATACAAGCTTTTATATCATCTAGGATAGGACCGAAGTACTTGGGAAAACAAATCCAACGAACCTAAACTCGTAGTTAAGTCTTTTCGTTTAGGAGTTCCTATGGCCACCTTCGGTTTCCATGATGATCTGACCATCGGAATGGTACAATGACGTTGCATTGTCACCGAATTTACACAAGTATGCCTTTCAGCTGAATCGTTTGAGGACTGGTCTAAAATTTTGTTACAAGATTCCATCCGAACAACCATTGTTACATTGCAAAGCTTGTAAAAATGCATTACGAGTATGCCAGCGTTTATCCGAAAAAAAACAAATTGTACATCGTAGAGCGCGAGCAACGTGCCTATTCATCCAAATTGGTTCATAATGACGGAGAAATCGACGGACAGACATATCTATGCACGTAAAAACCCCCATACAGCCGAACATAATAACGTCCTCCTTTTTTCAGAGTTTGTTAAAATAATTTATTTTTAACAATATCATTTTTAAATGACATTGATTATTTACAAGAAGCGACGCTAGACCCGAGAGCTGGTGAGTATCTGGCGCAGCGCATTAGCATTGCCATACAGCGGGGCAATGCAGCCAGCGTCTTGGGGATGCTTCCGACTGATATGGACCAATTAAATCTACAGATAGCTCAACTGTTTCAATTGTAAGTAAATACTAGTGTAATTTGTGTATATTATTTGATTGTTATTTTCTTTAAATCAATAATGTTTACAAGAATATACAAGAATCGCCAGGCACCTGTCCCTTCCTACAAAACAAAACTCACAAATCACAAACAAAAGGCTCAGGGCGAAATTATTGAAAGCTTAGGTCATCGTGAGAGAGCCGAGGTTGAGTCAGAAATTCCGGAGTGAAAGTAAAAGGGCGTTGTCGGAGCTACACATTGGCTTTGGCCCTCCGGGAATTACCTACGTAAAATATGCGAACAGGAAAATATGGGATGAATTATTACTGTAACTTACTAAAATAGACTGAGAAACTTCTGAGACTATCATGGTTATTCACATCACAACACTGAAGTTAAGTAGGTATATCATAATATGGATTTTTGATTTTATTTTCTGTGATATTATTTGACATTGTACGAATATTATTGACAAATTAGCATAGGTACCTATTTTTACTTGTTAACTACTTCATCTATGCTACTACTTTAACTTATATAATCAATCATACCTACTTTTACTTATTTTAATTCAAAATAATGGTAAAATAATTGTTGCGCCCTGACAGGGTTTTTATGCATTGTGTACCCACTAAGACTACCTACACCTAAGAACAATACTCCTGTATGCATGAAATCACAATAAATGATATGAATATAACGGGATATTTACCATGATTCCAAAAATTACACGCAGTGACTTTATGCCCTGACACCAAAAACTGTGGCATTGTCTTTGAATGTGTGCGTTAACAAAATGCCGGCGCACGCACACTAATGAGTACTAGTTTTTGCCAGCAAAACCTAACCACGAACCTAACTGTTATTAAAACCATATTGTGTGCAATCACATTGCACACACTTTCGTGAAAAAATAAATGTCATCTAAGCCCTGAAATAGAAAATGTCTCAATGTGTGCGTCAAAATGCGACGCACGCACACTACCAAATGAAAAGTTAAAAATAGTGTTTTTTTCAAAAAACCTAATTATTATTAATCCCATATTGCACACATTTTTGTGAAAAAATAAAGGTCCTATCATGCCCTGAAATCGAAAAGTGAAAAAAGTGTGCAGTCTGTAGACGTGTAAGTGTGTAGACGTGCGCGCCGCGCCGGCGCACACTGTGTTATTATCGAGATCTAGCAGAACTTAACTCAAAAATACCCTTCTAAATATTCCTAAACCTCATTTTATTACACAGGTGTATATAACTAAATAATCGGTATTAAATACAATTAATGAGATGGCAACACCATATAAGGTAGGGAAAGTCCTGAAACACAGCTTATGCGTTAGCGCGCGCGCGCCTTGTTTAGTTCTGCTGTACGACTGAATGCGAACAGGCCTGTTCTTTTCATTTAAAGTGCTATTAAGTAGTCATTTTTATTGTTTGTTATATCATCTAGCATACACTGAGGCAGGTTTGAACCTTATAATATTGAAATTTTCTTAGTAAATTACGTTTTTGCTGTAGGCCTTGAAAAATATTTTATGTTTTGTATTCGTGTTGACTTTTAAAAATGTATGCAAGTGTATACAACAGGAAATCACTGTTATAGCATTCTACGGTTAATATTCTTTGAAATTTAGTTGGAATCCCGTGCTCCTATGTAATCCAAGAAAAAAAAAAATATGAGCGGGGCAAGCTCATATTTTTTTTTTATTTTCCATCAGATTGATGCACAATGAAAAGATGATATATTTTTGATATATGGTTACAAGTATGAAGAGAAGGTCGAAATAACATTATAATTGAAAAAATCCTAAAAAAATATGACAGTGAGGAATGTAAAAACCCTCTACGATCACTTCAAATGTTAATAAGTAGTCTCACTGCAAGAATCTATCATGCGACTTACAATTAGATCCTGAAAAGTTCAAGACATATGCCGAAGAGACAAGAAAATTTATTTAGTTCATTATTCCTGGTATTACATGCCTTGCAGCATACACAAAATCCTTGCACACTCAAAAGAAATAATTGAAACATGCGTTTTACCTTTGGGCTAACTAGCAGAAGAAGCTCAAGAAGCGAACAATAAAGAATATCGGAGGAAACGAGAGTCTTTCAGCAGAAAAACGAGCAGAATAAACACCAATCGAGATGTGCTTAATCGATTCCTGATAGTTTCGGATCCACTTCTATCTTCCAAATCAACAGTACAAAATAGAAAACGCTATGCTCTTCCTTCTGAAACAATCGCACTGCTGAAGGCTTCGAATATGAGAGAAGAAACTTCCTCAACGGAGGAAGATGAATAGCTAATTCTCTTTTTAGTCTATAGAATATATTTAGGGCTGTAAAATATATTTCCTGTGTATTTAGTAGGTGTAGGTAGTTACAAACTAAAAAAATCCTTGGAACAAAGTTGAAATATTCAAAATATTTTTTTTAAATAAATAAAGAAATAAATAGTTAATTTTATTTTATTTATGACATCTAACATTAACATTTTACGACACGTGAAATTAAAAAAAATATAGATTCACACAAGATTGAATAAAGTTCTGCTAGATTTCGATAATAATACAGTGTGCGGCGCCGCGCCGCTGTTTTCTCACGCCGCCGCCGCCGCTGTCTCTATCAGTCGCGTCGGTGCGACGAACAGCAACTTGACCGGAGAATCTGTTAAAAACTCTCCAATAAACATATCATTTATTCCTCCAGTACTTAAGAATGTAGTCTCCTTCAAGGTTTTCGTTGCGGTTGCTAGAAGAAGTAGAAATATTCAGCGCACCACTGATTTGTTTCTTAGAGAGTTTTGATAAAACAGATTATCTATACAGTCTGGTCGCTGGTCGGCGCGCTGACTGATCGACTACACATGGGGCAGCGACGGCGCGGCAGCTGCAGTGGCGCGGCGCGGCAGTGGTTAGTCTCGAAAAAACTTCGCTCCTTTCGCTGTTATTACTGTGTAAGTGTTACCCTACACTAAATACCGACCTATCAAATGAAAGCTCTTGTAGCCTAGTTCGAGCTGTAATTTGTTTTTTGTTTTGAAATATGAATTCGTACATCGCTTTCTACAACAAACTTAGCGAACCTCTTCGACCGTTCATCCAGGAGAAAGCAAAAAACAATAAGAATCCCATTTTTAAATGGTTTTTTTATTATTTTTGCGCCTTACGTCTTGTAATGGCAATTTCAAACCGTCATAATATATAGCTCCGAAACAGTAAATTTATTGTAAACTATGAGGGTGACATGATCACTCTGATCAAACCCTCTTTTATGAATAAAGATATATAAAAAAAAACGTGACAGACGATTGAAACTAAAACAGTCAAGAAGTTACGGCTAGGGGCTAACTACTAGTTAATTTTAAATATGCCCTGACACAAAAATCAAACCACGCCGGCGCGGCGGCGCCGCCACGCTGACCGTGGAGGTCGGCGCGCCGCCGCCGGCAAATTTAAGATCGGCTCGCACGTCTAAGTCACCACAGATTAGCTGGTAGTTTTACTTTGTTTATTGTCCGGTCGCAACGCTACAGCAGCGGAAGGAAAAATAATAGTTATTTAATTATATCGCAATCCTAAGAGTGAAATGTTCCGCCTTTGGATTTATTTGTATTTTAAGAATTTATTGTTGCATTTGCGAAATGCACGCGATCGCATTTTGAGACACTTTTCAACAAAAAATGCCAAAGTTAAACAGGTCCAGCTAGCACCGTGTTTAGACGTACACTGATTCCAAATGAGCGAGCTATCTCATTTCGCGTGGTACACAAAACGGCGCGGTCTCACTACGGTAAGGGCATATCTAACGATTTACATCTTTGGTGACTTCAGTTTTTCCGTGATCATGGCGCATTAAACTGTGTCGAAATATTGGAGGGTTCGAAACTCAAATCATGGTAAATATCCCGTTATATATGACTTTAGTTTTAAAATAGACCGTTTTACCCGTGGTTTTACTATACTATTTCCTGAATGACCGCATTGTTTTCGTTTGTATTGACATGTATATAAATTGCATTATAATTAGATTGGCAAATAAACATCTATTAGATACATATGTGATATACTTATATGTCTAAATTTCCTTGTGGTTTCTGAATTACTTCTTTCACAAGTGAACAAAAAAAATTTGTAAAGAGAAAATCAGTAACACCTTATTTCTTATTATACTCGTAATTACTATATATACTTAAATATAAAGCTGTTTATAGTATAAAATTTGACTTGTCTAAGTGCTTGTTTTGTAAGCCTATAATAAAAGTCACTGAAATCTGAAATCTTTGTCTTTCGAAATGTTCTTTGTCGGTAATGTTGTACGGCAGGTATGACAGTCGAAAAGTGGGTCATACTGAAACAGCTGAGTTACTTGCGAAACGGTAACTCGTGTCGGAAACAATTGGTTATGCATAATCAACCGAAATCTTAAACAGTATGAGTTTTGCAGGGATACTTTTCCTCACACAAATAACTGGTATGGTAGGGCTTTATAGTTTTCAGATTGCCAGTATGTGTGGATTTATAAGGATCCGTGTAATGTATTGTATTAATTACATGTATATCAGTCATCTAGTACCCATAACACCAGCTCTGCTGAGCTTGGGGCTAGATGATGCTGTGTGGATTGTCCAGAAAATTTATTTAACTACCGATAATACTTTTAATTGGCGCTTTCGTATCAATGCAGCCATGGTAGACCTATTGTGATCACCACTTTAAGTTTTTACTCTTGAAAACTACGGCGAACATCATTCTATATTTACCCTTGCAGCAACTACGAACTGTAGGATTTTCTTCGGGGTGATGTCTCGTAGTTCATCTGGGCTGAGCAGATGCTTGCACTTGAGTGCTACGTTAATGCATCAGTGCTCCGAACTCTCCTGGCAGATGAAGGGGCGTTTCCTCCGCCTCCTCACAGAATCTGCAGGATTTTATGTCGCATAGCTCCAATTTGAACATGTGATTGTTAAGGCGACAGTGTCCAGTACGGGCTCTTGTCATAATGGGCGCTAGGATTTGCTTGGTGTACTCTTTAACGAAGGATTTGATTAGTGATTTTGAATGACCCGATGCCCGAAGAATTCTTACAGGGCTTGGTCGATTCCTCGTAGCAGGAATTCAAAAGAATTCTTTGAGCCAGGCTTTTAGGTATGACAAAAAAACAGCTCGGGGCCAAACTGTGTCCCCTAGGCCCCAGAACGCGCGAGTTCGTCGGCACACTCATTCCCGCGTGTCTTGGTACCCATCTTAGGACGACTCTCTTGTTCGAGCCCAGAGCGTTCAGGCGTGATTAACAGTCCTCAACTAACCTTGGCGTGATGACCTTCGAATTCAGTGTTAGGAGGGCCGCCGCTGATGAGGTACACCTAAAACCAGGTTACCCAATGGTAACCTGGTAATGGATACTTAAACAGGTGACGGTAAATTAGTTGTTTTGAAGATAGTTCAGTATGAATCACTTTCCCCCGAGCTGCGCAAAGTCAAAATATCTTTGTATAAACACACGCAGTAGTCGGTGTATGATGTCACAATGTTCACGATAAAATTGCCAGCTGTTGGCACGCTGTAGTTTAAATAAGCATTAAAAATGTCTTGAGTTGTGTGACTTAAACCTCATAGGTCTTTTTAGTGAATGCTTTAAGGCTTCCGTGCCAAAAGGGTAAAAAAACGGGAACCAGACCCCCTTCACAGCTGCTGCTGTGTCCTCTAGATATCGCATGGCACCAGCGCACAGTAGAGTAACATTGCCTAATCTGTGACAGTAGCGTCATCGTTACCGTGCAGCATGCTGAGCGACAACCTTTGTTTTCACGGTTGTAACTTATATGTGTTTATACATACTTTGCTTGTACTTTTGCGACATAGAATAAATACATTTAACTTTACTTTTAAAGATAATATGGCGTGTTTAAAAAATGATAAACAGACTTCAAATTCCCTTACTTTTACACTTACGAGTATTTTAATATTTGCGGGATAAATATTAGTATTTATCCCGCAAACATTAATAAAAAATTTAGTAGGGGACTAATCCCCAGTCCCCTGGGGATAAAATTTTTATGGAACCCCTTCCGGATCATTTTATATACAATAGTGAAAGAATTTACAAAATCGGTTCATAATTGGCGGATACATCACGTACCATACATTAAAAAAAACATACAGACGAATTGAGAACCTCCTCCTTTTGAAGTCGGTTAATGGATATTATTAAGAGACCGAAAAATGGTGAAAACAAACTGATATAGCGACTTCTGGATATCATCATTATAGCTGAATTCCACTGCACCATCATCAAGTCGAGATAGAACTTCTAAAACAAAACACGTATGACCTTAATACCTGCCAGAATAAAGCTAGAATTATCTCAAACCATTTCTAAACCTCTTAGTTTGACAAGATGAGAACCAGACGCGGAAACATGGTTAGTTCACGAAATACCTATACTATCAAATCGAATTATTTGATAGCTAACACCGTTGCTACGTCCGTGCTTGTTGCCACGTATACATTATCTTTGGTTCACAGGCGGATCATAGAGAAGACCTGTTACTCATCTCGCAATTTATTTGTATTTTAACTGCATCTGAGAGTTAAATGTTGAGCCAAAACTAAGCTAAGAGACCACAAAAGGGTAATTAAACTAAATCTTCTTGAAGCATGTACCTAGTCCACAATAGCAACTTGTGTTCCATGAAAAATTGGACTGGCTTTCTCAACAAAAATAGTGGCTACGAACTACAAATAAGGCCTTTAGTTTAATTAAAAATTTAAATTAAATTCGTCTATTAAATGATACAACATAACGTTTAATGAACGGGCAGAGAGACGGGCTCAACAATACGATGGACTTAGTAATGTAGCCACTCTTTGGGTGCGGACGGAGCTCTAAAATTTATTTGATGATTGTTAACACTTTCATTGCCCATGACCGACGTTCATCTGTTCCTACCATTGCTTGTAGCGCCGTCCCTACAGGTTACACCGCGGATGCTCGGCAGTAAAAGCGTTAGTTGCATGCAAGTATTGGCAACCCAAACGGCAAAATAACACAAAAGTACTTCTTGGGAATGAACGACCCTCTCAAAAGCAACTTTGTAATAAGTTTGTATATCTTTAAAGGCCATAAATTCCGAAATGCCTGAAAGCTGCGTTGATTACGCGACCCAATTGTGCCGGAGTGTACTGCGTTTTGACATTTACGATGTAAAAATAAAACGCCACTGCGGCTATGAATAGCGACTCGCAGCGCGAGTGATTCAAATGGATTTGATTGAGTGAGGAAATTCACCTGTACTTTGAAGATTGAGCTTTATTTGTAAGTATTTTGCCACTTAGCAAAATATTGTAGTGCCCGAATTTGCAAAACGCCCACAGACGTTATACCTATACTACTATGTGCCTATACCTAGTGTGGTCGGAGCTACAGGGATAATAGCTAAAAGCCTACAGAGATACTGCGACAAACTAGACTTACACTTTAACATTCACACAATGCGCAGAAACCATGGTATAAGAAAACAAGGTATGGCTCTTCCGAGACACGATAGTCATGTGGGTGTCTCCAGGTTAAGTCATCGACGCCATCGGCCAATGAGAATAGAATAGAATATCATTTATATAGTAATATAATTTATTAGAGAAAATGAATCTGTTTCCTGGTGATACCAGTAGCGTAAAATCGTAACTCCCCGAGCTCCTGTATGAATCTGCTAAAACTATGTGGTTTTGTATTTACCAATTATTTATAACATTGACTCGTGTTTAACTAACGCGGTTTTGACTGATCTAACAAATATAATTGACGATTCACATTATTCAATTGGCCCTTATCACATTTGTTTCCCAACTTCTACATTTTGTTGAAATGAAGTGGCAACTGGACAGTGACGTTACCTGGCGACACTCCCGGAAGAGCACACCTGTATTCTTGGATCATGGCAGAAACAAGCGGCCATACTTACACACAATAACAATTTATTTGTATACCTATATCTTTACTAGCTGACACGGCAAACGTGGTTTTGCCGTCGACAGCGGAAGGTTGAAAATTATTACCTTACCTACCTAATAACTAATTTCACTATTTAAATAGGGGGTTGGTGTTAGAAAGGTGAAAATTGAGGGTTATATGAAATTTTCAATGCCGAATCACAAAAAAATGCCTACAGCTGAGATTTAAGGTGATTCTGATTCTCTCAGCTGTAGGCTTACCTACAGTGTGATTGGCTTGCTATGGCTTGAAACCTGAGAAACCATTCGGCCGCAAACCATCGTAAATCGTTACTGAACAACGGCGTATTCCCTTTAATTAAGTTAGGAATGACAAATTAAATTATCATTTGAGTTCGAGAAGGAATGATCGAATCCCTTGTTTCCCTGTTATGTATCCACATAAGTAGGTACGTAGTTATCCTCATTACGATACTAGAGGAAATTATTATGAATTTGGATAAACCATATTATAATACCTAAGGCTGTCATCCATAAATATAATTTACCTTCTGCTACTCAATGGTTAGCTTTACTAAAATTTCAAAATAAAATATGGACATCACTCAAGGTGTTCGCCGCCGGCCCTCCGTAGGTTCACTCACAATGAAACAGCCTGTTTTGTAAGATTCTACACAATGTATGTATCTACGGAGGAGGCGGCAAAAATCGTAATCTTTATCTTTGTATAAGTAAAACATTCATTAATAAATAAAATAACAATCAAATAATAGAAAATATGAGAAATAGTATTTGTATAATTGAAACAATTGAGCTAACTGCACTCTTGCAAACAATAGAAAGGTAATTGAGCTAACTGCAGACTGTTGCAAACAATTTACCAGTAGCTCAACTGGTCCATATCGATAACAGTCGGAAGCGTGCCTAAGATGCTGGCTGCATTGCCCCGACAGAAGTAAAATAATGATAGGTAATAATTTACAATAGGTTAGGTATATCCTGGTAGGTATATAATAACCAGTTCAAATTCCCGCAGTAAGCAGCTTCAAAGAGCCATTTAAATGTATATAGCAAGTAGTAAATTTGGAGTATTATCGCTTTCAGGTGACAAGTGAAATAGCACTTAATGTTAAAACCAACATAAATTCGCTGCGGACATGTAAATCAACAAGCCAAAACTAGACAGAAATAAATGTATGACAAATTCTAAATACTGTTGGCACTGGAACATTTCGAGCATATCAAATTGATATAAAAGTAGCGCTAGCGAGCTTTAATATAATATAATTGCTAGAGATTGCGAGTCGCTTCATTTGCCGGCCACATAAAATGGGCTAGTTTCGTGAAATAATCTATTTTATACTACACCTGCTCGGAAAGTTGCCTATTCCTTTTCCAAATATAAGATAGAAAGTAAGTAATTGCAGGCGTATAGGAATCCGGGAGGAAAAACTCTATGGAATATCATTTCTCACGCGTTTTAGCGGGAGAGAAAACTGTATGGAAATCCATTTCTAACGAGTTATTTTTTTTTATTTCCTAAAGGATCGGCCGGTAGCTATGGTTAATTTCATTATAGGTCAAACGAGAAAAAGTTTTTACTCCAAGTCCGCTTGCCTCTTCCGATTTCCGAAAAATATGTTGAAAAAAGAACCCAAGCGATTACTGGCTGGCGCGGGAAGTTCTTCTAATTTTGAATTTGGTGTAGGCAATTTTATTAATTTTACAAAAAGTCGTCGAGTGATAGTGAAAGTTTTATGACACCACCAGAAATAAAAGATTTATGCTGCTTTTTATTTTCCTCGAAGGTGTAGTATAAAGCACTATGTATCACTCGGCAGAAAGTGCGATTCCTACCTCGTGTGTTTTAAGGCCCTCGGCTGCGCCTCGGACCTCAAATGACACACTCGATAGGAATTAAGCACGTTCTCGCCTAAGTGAACAATGTACTATATATAGTCCGTCATTTACATTACCAAAAAATATTGAAAACGTTTTTTTTTGTTTTGTCAATTAAACAAAATATACGAAGATGAGAAGAGACTTCAACGCACCATGCGTTGAAGTTCCGCGTGACGTCACGCCTTGGTACACTTTTTACCGAGAAGTGACGTCATAAGCGTCTCCCAAACTTTGATGTGCGTTATCTTTATAAATTTTGATTGATTTGATAAAGCAAAAAAAATATGTGTCCAATATTTTTTGATAATCTAACTGACGGACTAATTAGAATTATTTTTTTCCTAGGAAACATCCCTCTTTTTAGTGGTCCTTCGAGCCGGATTATATTGGCTATTACGAAATTTTGAGAGGAATTTGTATTTCGCAATTTTCGCATATGTGTGCTTTTATGTTATGTATTTATGCTTCACATACGATGTTAATAGCTGTTATTTTGTTCTCAGGTTTGCAGACCGGTAAATTACATGTATTTTAAGGTTTTGGAAATATGTTTATGTGTTCTAAATGGGGCACCAAATTTTCTCACTACAGAATCGCGTGAGGAAATACAATCTCGCTTAACAAAAGACAAAATAAACCAAGTCTGGACTGGAGGGCAATTCTGGCAATATCAATATCTACTCGATAAATATGGCAATAACTGTCAAAATATCAAGTGATATACAAGCGTATTCTTAAAATCTGCAATTCGATATTCATCGAGGGCGCCAAAAACTGCATTTATCGAGCACGTTCGATACGTGCTCGATAAATGCAGTTTTTGGCGCTACTCGTTATTTATCACATGATATTTTTATCCCGTGATAATGAGTAGGTAGGTATCACTCGATAGGCGGCGGGGGCCGTGGGGCCGCGGCGTACGAATATAGACCCCTCCAACTCAACCCGTGGATGTCGTAAGAGCCGACTAAGGGAACCTACCAGAGGAAGGCAGCAGCTTCCTTCTGAGTATTTTTAATCACCAACACTGCGATCACCAATCCGCCTGCCAGGCGTGGTGATTGTGGCAAATCCCCCCTACATGGGAGACCATCCACTCGATGGACCGACGACATCGTAGCGGTCGCAGGGAGTCGATGGATGGAGGGGGCTCAGGACCGCTATTTGTGGCGTCGTACGGGGGAGGCCTATGTCCAGCTGTGGACGTGTATAGGCTGATGATGATGATGATTTACTTTTATTTCAAAATGAAATACTTAAATAAATAAATCAATAAATAAATAATGCTGGATAATTCACACAGCATTATCTAGCCCCAAGCTGAGCTTGTGTTATGGGTACTAGATAACTGATATACTTAATATAATACAATACATAAATATATATTTTTTATTATACATCCAGATCACCCTGAACAAATATTTGCAGATCGTACAAACATTTGTCCCGAGGCGGGAATCGAACCCGCAACCTCCTGCGTAGCAGGCGGACCTTCGCCCGCCGCGCCACAGAGGTTGCCAAAGCGTCACTTAAAGCTTTCATGTTGAAAAGAAAAGTTAAAAATAATAATTGTTAATTAAAGGGATAAAGTGATATTTTATAGCGCTAATTAAATAAAAAAAGCTATATCATATCACGTGAGATTAGGGGGGAATGGGGTCTAAAATTCACCAAAATCTCCTCGCGTAATTTATGGCCCCCTTTACAATAGAAACATAAGTAAAATGTTAACAGACAACAAATGTTTGTCCTAGATAATTCAATCACGACCAATCGAGTCAATTGTGGGCATGATTAGCATTCGTGGAATTAGCTGCATTGTCGTGTGCACTTGTCATTGCTTCTAATGCCTTCACTGCCCACCCTCAGTACAACCTGAAGGGCGTAGGTAGGTGTTTAGAAGGTGAACACGGTTATCAGGGTATGGTGAAAAAGGTAGGTAAAGGCAAGTGCCTTTACCTACCTTTTTCACCATACCACTATAGTGACCATATTGTACAAGACAAGAGTCTTTGTAAGTTCTTACATAGTATTAAGTACAGGTTGCACAAGACCAATGTTACCTATCGCTCGTGAGCGATAAGACCGCCAATTGTTTCATCGATCAACACTTGAACTTGACAAAATCAATCAATCAAATTTTATTCCAGTTGTTCACCATAAATTGTTAGTACACAAACTACTATGTTACTATGTCATCTGTTTCAGTTTAACGAATTTATTTACTTAAAAGAACAATGTTCACTTAAATGTGTACCTACATACAATAATCCTACGTACTGTCTTAACTAATTAATACTAAATGCGACTGGTTTACTCAATTGTAGGAGTAGGTTTTACAATAAAAGGTTGGTACCGTTACGCTTACTTAATAAATCTTGTCATAAATGTATTGTTTCAATCTCTTCTAAATATGTACATTGATAAACAGTTTTTAATGTTATCGGGTAAGCTATTGTATAACTGCGCACCTTCATAAAGAATATTTCTTTTTCCATAATTGGTTCTTGGACTCCGTAGTTTCAACTTATTTTTATTTCTCAGATTGTATGTGTAGGTTTTTTTCGTATGGGTAATTTGCTTTGTATGTATCTTTGTAGTTAATATTTTCTTAACGATGTCATACTATGTCATATCATATGTTAGTTACCAAATTATTCTATATAAAAAGGGAGAGCATATCGTGCACTATTTCTGACTCAATGGTTTTAAAGTAGAAATATGATTTTTGCTGCGCACACAAAATTACAAGCACATGAGGACCTAGTTTTTTAATGTTCTATCAATGGAAAAACAAGTCAGTTCGCACCTAATGATTAGCTGCAAATGTATAAATTTTGGTACAACTTCTTGGCAACATGTATTTGTTTACAGAAAACAGTTTGTGCTATTTTGAGTTTTGGCTTGTTGCGGCAATCTGTAGTAAGGTCCAATCGGTATTATTATAAAATCTCATACATCTTACTTTTTTTTGACGACTAAAACACTTTGGCGTGTTTTAAAAAACGATAAACCGACTTCAAATTCCTGAATAATCATAAATTTTCGTGAGACGTTGGGAATAATTTTCGTGAGACGTTGATAATACTTTTCCTGAGACGTTGCAACTGTGCACGTCGGAGGGAATGACTCTAATAATCGACTTTGGATGCCTTACTTTAACACTGCTTTTGAGTTTTGCGGGATAAAAAGTAATCCCCTGGGTATAAGGGGATTTTTATGAGACCACCTCGGGATCATTTTCTATACAATAGTGAAAGAATTTTCAAAATCGGTCTATAACTGGCGGAAATATCGCGTAACATACATACAAAAAAAAACATAGTGAAAGAATTTTCAAAATCGGTCTATAACTGGCAGAAATATCGCGTAACATACATACAATAAAAAACATAGTGAAAGAATTTTCAAAATCGGTCTATAACTGGCGGAAATATCGCGTAACATACATACAAAAAAAAACATACAGACGAATTGAGAACCTCTAAACTAAAAACCTCTAAAACTAGTATTTACAACAAGTTTCTGCCCGCGGCTTCGCACGTGTTGTTTCTATGAAAACATTATGAGGTAGTTTGTATCCCATGGGTGCTGATTTATGAGATAAAAAGTAACCTATGTTTTATTCCAGTCCTAGAACTACCTGTATGCAAAATTTCTGCCAGATCCTTTCAGTATTTTTGGTGTGAAGAGGAAACAAACATCCATCCATCCATTTAAACATTCAAATTTAAAATAGGTATAACTGTGATTTCAACAACTCAGCTAACTGCAGACTGTTTCAAACATTCCAATAGTCTGATACTAAAAATGATTGAAACAACTGAGCGAACTGCAGATTGTTTCAAACATCCCAACAGCCAGATGCAAAAAACTAATTTATAGAGTCCAGCTGAGGAGCTCAGGGTTGACATTTGTGGAGAGACCAGGCACACACACGCCAAAACTCAAAATGCATTATTTTTTTACACTTTACAGGAGTCCTGCTCCCCTAGCACGGGGATTGTTCTCTAGGGTAGAATCCTACTATTCTACAAACTTACACATTTATAAAAATGTGAAATGTGAAAGTTTGCATGGATGGATGTATAGATGTATGGATATTTGTTACTCTTTCAAGCAAAAACTACTGAACCAATTAGGCTGAAATTGAATAGTTTGGGACCTGGAATAACATAATAGGCTATTTTTTATGACGATAAAACGCGGGCGAAGGCGCGGGCAGCAGCTAGTAGACAGTAATGCCATCGTATCGTTATTCATTCATTATGTACATTATTGAAGTGGAACTTATGTTTCTGGGTTGATTTCAAATAATTTACGCATTCGATGACAAAGTGATGTGATTTTTTTCTATTCTACCGTAGACTCTGTTTGAGATTATGGATGACATCTCCATGCTACTAGCTGCACATGTCATCCATAATCTCAAACAAAATTTAACTAATGATGATAGAGTAGAACCTTCTACTCTATCTTTTATCTGACCATTACTTTAAACTGAACTATTCTCTCTGATAAGCCAAATGCCCATTTAATGTGGCTCTTATCCGAAGTGAAGGATAAGGACACTTACTTATGAATAGGTTTGGAAAGAAGAGAAAATAAAACGTATTATTTTACTTCAAGAAATGCTAGAAAATAGCTCTTTAGTTTCTGAAAATATTTTTTCAGAATTAATTCTGTAGGATGTATGTAATAAATTTTTACCATGTTATATTATGTTTGAAACCCATATCTGGTTATTTGACAACATTTTAACATATAAAATTTGGGCCTGCTTCAAAGCCAATTAATTTAATTGGTGATAGTAAGGAAGGTAGGTACTTATTTAAGTTGTACTTTACTTTCCTGTATTGTTTTTGTATCTACTTATATCTTTATTTATCTTGCTGTAATGACACTAACAAGTTTCTTATTAGGTTCCTCTTACTTAGGACATAGGTGCTTAATACCTAAGTGAAGTATTTCCTATTGGGTATAAGTAATTTCCTGTGTACATATAGACTTATGGATACCTAACATAATATTGTAGGCAGGACAAAAGAGTATTGTTTCATTTTGAATGAGTGTTTGCAGAATGATTATGTTACTTACCCTATCTACACATGCAGGTACATATAAGTTACAGGTAAATAACATTATGAATAAAATAAAAATAGGATTTTGTCATTGACTGATATTCTCAATTATCTAGGCGAAGGTAAAACTTTTTTCTGTTTGACCATCACCTCCTGACACATTTTCTATTCACCTACTCATTACACACTGAGAAGTTTGCCAATCAAGCTATTTTAGGATTCAGAAAACTTTTGTAGGAATTCAACTCAAAGTAAAACGCGCCAAATCAAAGCCAAAGAAAGTTCCATGACCTCACAGACGTAATAACATCGGAATGCATCTTAGAATGCATTGATGATACAGGCCACAAAGGTTTTATTTTCACTTTTTCTTTTTAAAAATAAAAGACGTACGTAACAGACGTTTCCGGGCAGCATATCGGGTTTATAGCAGGCCGAACTACTTTCCCGGAACATAAAACTGAGATAAACATGCATAGAATAGATAGTTTAATTCAAAAAACTTACTGTATTCCCGTTTCCACTTGGTAAAAATAGTAAAACTTCAAAAACAACACACACGTTCACTTCGTTCACAACTACAACGCGAAATGTCAAACTTTTTCATTCGGGCCGGTTGTTCGGTGTTGCTAGCTAGCACAACTTATTTTCCCCAAACCAAACATTATCACTAGAAAAAATGGCAAATGAGCAAAAAGTGCTTGATGTTTATATTTGAACTATGTATGAGAACCGTAAGCAGTTGATTAGTTATGCATAGTCTTTTAAATCATGTAATGAAAGTGAAGTGTAGCCAGATAGTCGGCAGTGGATGTGTGGACACCTCCGGAATTTGCCAGCTGAGAGCAGAGAGGTTCACGTTACCTTTCGTAATTATTATTAGAGTTGACTAAAAATAGGTCAAATATTTAAAAATGCTGCTGGCACGTATTGCTATACGCCAGTTGTAATCGCATTCGCACTGCAGAGTGGATCAATATTTATGCAATGTGATTAAACCATCAACGAGCGGTTGTTTTCCACTATTACCGAAATTGAATCGGTATGGTAGGTAGGTACAGGTACACAACCTACCAGGTACGTTGATATGGTGATGATCCTATGAACCATGTTTACATAAGTGATACCCGACGAAAATAAGGTGATCAAAATTATTAGAATTAATAAAACAAAAAAGGAACAGTAAACATTTTATTGTAAATATTATTTTTTTGTATTCCTTACAATCGCGATGCACCCGATGGCATTTCAAGCTAATTTCTCAAAAACTTACAATGGCGTTAGATATTTTTATTTAATAATTTTAATTTTCATCTTTATTTTATTCGTGATCTCAAACAACACATTTTACGGGGAGTCCTGAAAGACACATTATCTATTAAACAATTTTTTAAAATTAAGGTGGTTATGTAAATAGGTAGGTACCTACCTACATCGTTTTTCCTGTTTCTGAGATCACGAATAGTGGACTAAATAGGCACGTGAGTTAATTATACTTTCTTGATATACCATCGCAAGTTTCTACTGCAAAATGATATTAAGCTTCTACATCTCAGTCGGCTCTTATAATGCACTTAAATATCCTACTAAACCTGGCTAAGACGTCCTAGTTAGTTAATAGGTAATACAATACAAACGAAATTAAACAAGTATCGAATTGTAGGCAAAAATAAATTGAAAACACAAGTTCACAAATAATTAAATAATGTAATTAGTCTAGGCAATGAAGGTAGACCAAAATTTTGGCTAAGACAAATTATCAAATATTAAATGCTGTGGGAGTTTACAGTTGTCAAAGTACAATAGGAATTAAGAAGGTAAGTATACAATTTTAAGAGCTCAACAGATTTAATACCTTTATTATTTAATCTTTTAGATATCCGTGCGTTACTCCTATCTCGATCATGTGGCGATCCTACACCCTTAGTTAACATCATAGCATATCAATTCACCCCTAGAACTTTTTATTCATACAGTTTTAAAGGAATGTAATTTTTCTTGGTGAGTAATTTGTTGAAAATATGCCACTAAACTTTTAAGATAATTCAAAAGTTAATTACACTTTAAGAAGAGCTTCACGCCAAGTCTTGTTATAATTATGCTACTATTATTTTTCATTTATGTACTAAGATTTTTGTTTTGTAGCGTACCACCTCAGCGCATTTAGCGTCATTTTTATTAAATTTACCTAAGATTTTTTCTAGTATAAGTTTGTAAGGTTTTAGCGTCGAAGAATAATATTCTGATAACAATTATGTTTAATAAATAGTTAGTATATTGACTAGTCAAATGTCACTAGATAGATCTAAATAGCGAAAATAATTATTATAGAAGAATGTTTTATAGCAAAAAGTAGCTAACAAACTTTTTATGCATTCTTATAAAAAACAGAACCCATCCCCATAAAATTGAGTGTGATTTTATGTTGAAAGTAGGTACTCAGGATCGAAAAATAACCAGATATTTCGCGCCGTTTTGCTTTTATAAAAATGCATATACAAGTTCATTTTAGACACCAAAATAGACCGATTTGTACCTATACTTATTTAGAAAAATATGTTTTTCTTAGGCGTAAAGAGGATTGCATTGAACAGGAGCTATTTAGAAATTAGAACTATGTGCTAGCACTCCTTTTAAAATAGATGAAAGGTGAAAATTATTATAAGAAGGTAATGCAGAAACAGTTTTATAAAATCACGAAGATAATTTCAACAAGTTCTAAAAAGTTTCAAACATAACACTAAAGTTCTAATAGATTAAAATAGAAGATTCCATTCTACTTTCATCACCTCCCCGATTTTTAATCTTAGTAAATAATCTTAAAATGTACCATCGCGATAGTAATTTTATATTAACACAATAAACTTTATTCTGCCAAAGCGATATGTATCTTTATTGTAGCATTGTGTTTATTAAGTATGCTTTCGTAAATAATTTTTATCGTAATATTCAATCGTGTTATCAAATACTACTCTTAATATACACACCTAGTACATTTTTGCTCCAATAAACAAATGACGCCTAACTGTACATAAAGCTTTATAAAATAAAATCTAGACCTTACTATTAATCACACTAAGCTATGCGGTATGTGGCCTTTTAATATTACCTAGCGCCACCATTTTGTTTACAGTTACAATTCAAAATGGCGGTCTAGTGTTTCCATGCATACTATGCAAAGGAGGTTTTGTCTCATCACAGTAAAGTTAAACCCTCTGTCAATGTATTCACTCTCGCGATCACGGAAATCAATGCACCGACAAAAGGTATTACAAATTTTCACCTTTCCACATCGATACAAATAACTAAAAGTTGATTTATAATGAGATGTGAATTATTATCATTTTCGTAACGCTAAAACCATGATGAAGCTCCACCGAGTTTTGTTGATAGTTCTCCAATACCTCGTCCAAACATATTGCCGACCTATAAATAATTTAGTAATCAGTAAAGTCGTTCAAATCACCAGCATCAAGTTGATAAGCAAAGTTCTAATCAACGATGAATAATAACGTTACCTTTCCAACAACAGCTGTTACATTGCCAAGCTTCGCCTCTTCTGTTAAAGATTCAAGCTTGGATTTTCCTCCTCGCGAGCCTTCTTCTGATCCATCATCACCGGCACTGTAACAAACAATATCATTATTCTTTGCCTTGAATGAGCGACTCCAATTCCTAATCTAACCTAAGTTAGGGCCTAACCTAACTACTTAAACAATTCAAAATTCAAGTCAAACAGACTTGAATTTATGTAGATAAAACAAAAAAAAACCGGTACATATCTATTATCTATAAATCTATAAATTCTTATTTAACTAAATAATAAAAGTAAGAAGTTAGGCAATAAGATTTATCTAGATTTGTTGTACCTATATCCAATTGGGGTAGAATATAGGTGATAAAACTTTAAAAATAAGAAGTTAGGGACTATTGTTTACCCAGAATCTTGTTGGGTGAGCAGGAGACTGCACGTGGCCTCTTCTGTGTGCATCCTCGTAGCCACCGCTTGGTATATCTTCGAGTTCAGTTTGTCGTCGATCACCCCTTGCAACTCAAAGTCGCTGTACATTTTCTGCAGAGTAAAATAATCAAATTAACTAGGCGTTTAATTTGACCACTTACCACAATAATTTACTACCTACTTATGAATTTTGGTGTTCGAAAATCGAAATCCTTTCATATTTTACTAACCAACAATCATGTTCCCTCAAATTGGGAAAATTTCAACAGTGTGGCAAGGTCAGATCCAAAAGTGACAGATTAATAAATATGTCAATGTTAAAAATTTCTAAAATTTTTGCTCTGTTTTGTTTTTTATTCTACCGGGTCCCGCGCAGCGGCGCCGCCCCACGCTGCCGGGCGAAATCAAATTCGAAAGATTCAATTTGGCGCGAGATTAAATTTTTTTGTAGTTTTCATTTCTTCTGCGTCCTCCAAGGAATAAAACTAATGGAAAAGTTAGGTTAAAGAGCAAAGATTTTTATAATTTTTATTTTCATGAGGTAAGATTTTTCTAAAGAGTGAATGAATGATCTTTCATACACAAATATTATGAAGGTAGGTAGGTAGGTCTATTATGGTCAGGTATGGATTGGCATAGGATTGGATTGTATGTAATGCGATTTTTTTTTTTTTTTAAATTTAATTTAATGTATCTATAGTCCATTAAAAAAACTAACATTTAATCTTATAAGAGTTTATGTTACTAACAAATTAAGGATATCTGAAATAAATAAATTTTAATTGAATTTTTTATAATTCTTATGTAATTATATTTTGTGACGTGTCCAAGACTCCTATGAGGTCTTCCTGTAGTAGTGGATAAATCCCTTAATCATGATGGCCCGAAGCAAAGTCAATGTAATAATTGTACGGAAACCTGGAAGCGCAAATCGCATTTGACGTTTTATTTTTACCGGAGCCCTAGGTTTCCGGAATTTTGCCCGGCGCAGCTGGTACCTTCAGTATGATGGAGAGGCAGGCGACCTGGTGCGGGTGCAGCGCTGGCCGGCCATTCAGCCAGGTGCTGATCATGTTCACCTGGATCCCGTACCACTGCTCGAACAGTTGGAGGATCCAGAGCTCGTCTGTCACCTGAAATAAGACCAATCTTAAATAAGTACTTACTTTGAAGGTTCTTGAAGCAAGATGAAATAAATTTTAAAAAATTGTTAGTGCTTAGTCGTTGGATGGAGGCGGCTCAGGACCGCTAATTCGTGGCGTCATTTGGGGGAGGCCTATGTTCAGCTGTGGACTTATACGGGCTGATGATGATGAAGTAGGTACTTAATATAAACAATAAGTAATTATTAATTTAAAACCTTTACATATTCTTAGTTTAAATAATTTCTGCTGTAATATTTTTACTTTAAGTCCAATTAGAATCCAATTTGTTACTTAAATACTGTTATTTTATATTATTGGTAAGAGCGGGGTCTCCGAACACAAGCAAAGTTTGCGTAAAAGGTGACCCCAGAAACTGTATTTATAGTTATTTAAGTAGCTGCAATATAAAAAGCAAAAAATTATTTAAGGTACTTTTCGTAACCGCAATTTAAATTCCACCTTGATCACTACCTAGACTCTGATTCAAAAACCTGGATATTTTTTTTATACAAAGTCAAACACAGAAGCTCGTAACAATTTTTTTGTTTTGAAAGCTTTCTTTGATCTCTCGTTCATTTTCGAATTCAAATTTATAAATTTTTTTGCTACATATGTGATACCACTGTACCCCGCGGTTTCATCCGCGTAAAATTAAAATTTCACATTTCAAGGGGTATAAAAAGGTCATTGTTCCCGTAAATCTCCCATAGGAATTAGATGTTCTTCCAGGACAAAAAATAGCTTAAGTTACTCTCCATCCTTTCAAATAACTCTATGACAAAAATCAAGTCGATTGGTTGCTTAGATTAGGCGCGAAGGATCATGATTCGAATCAAAATTCACAAAGAATCAAACAAACTTACGTATTTATAATGTTAGTAAGGATTAGTATTATGCGTTGTTGAAGTTGGTGTTTTAGTTTTACTGTTACCTTAACATTGCTGTTACCTTGTTGTTTTCTGATATTGTTATCAGATTTTGTTTAGTTTTCATTCTAAGTCTTTGTTGACATAAATATCTTGGTTTCTAAATCGGAATATAGGTAAGTACCTACTCCTTATCACATTATTAATTTTGATGTGATTTAAACTGGAACACCAACTCACCTTCGATCTAATTTGGTCCATGGAGTTCCTCATGAAGTTGACATAGCCCTGACCGATGTCCTTCCCTGATCCTGATACATTCGCTATAGTCAGGATTGAGCCGATCAAGCTGAAACAAAGAAGCGTTTAAATTAAAGAACGGCAGTTTTATTGGCATTTTTTTGAAATAGGTATTTAGTTAGCCGGAAAAATCAACAAAAAAAAACTATTTGTTCTCAATAAACGAGTCTTCACAAATGTTTGAGCATGTAGCCGGGCTTTTGAACCGTGATGAGATGTACCTCCATCTTGAGGCGTATTTATCGTCACTGATAAAAGTCACAGGTACCTATAGAAAATTGGCGGTATTTCAGTGACAGAAACTAAATATATCTGTGACTGTCTCACAGGCAGTGCCAGTGTCACGAGTGCACGATATTATATCGTTGTTATTTTATGAGGTACCTACGCAATAAATCGCTTCACCTAGATAATATCGCTTCTATATTCTCTCTTTGATAGTATCACTAAGTCAGAATGAGACACCTAGTATTTTATACTTGGAAATTTGAAATGTATACCGCAATGTAACAAAGTTGTTACATTGCGTTATACAAATACAATTCAAGAGGAATTTTCGTTACGCAGCGGTACTATTGCTGCAATAAATATATTATTCAATCAGTAAAACAATGAATTTGTACGTGATTGGTAGAAATACTAGCTAGTATTTTGTCACAGGTATTTGTCACAGATATTTTGAAGTCACAGTAACGTAAGTCACAGGCGTCTAGTACTACTAGATGACTGAAGATCAGAACTTGTGTTAGTTATTATGAGACCTCAGCTTACCTTGGTTGGAGCTAGATGATGCTGTGTGGATGTTTTGGAATATTTAGGTACAATTATTTGAGTTTGAATTCTCCAATATTCCTATATTTATTTGAGAACTCAAAACTCAGATCATGGTAAATATTCCGTTATTAACTTTAGATAGATAGATAGATAGAAAATGCTTTATTACACACATAACAAAACAATTTACAAACAAATTGATACAAAAAAGAAATGTGACAATTGGCGATCGCTCACGAGCGATCTCTACCAGACAACCTTGGATGGATAGGATTGTTGGATCGAATACGGGGATCTGTGTGAAGCTAATACAAATTACGGAACTCTAATCATTTACAAATCTTACTTACGAATACCTACATAAATAACCAAAAATACCTAAATACATAAACCTATTTATACATACTAACATAACTTTAGTGTTGTAAATAACCATGAAGTTTTATATAAGTATGTATAAACCATCAGCAGTATACCTACCTACTTGGTCGGCGACTGAATTATTTTTGATCAGTAAATACCTACGTAAATAGCTTTTTGATCAGCAAAATTAATGTTTGGTCAGCAGAATTAATTATTTGATCAGCAGGATTTTACTTTCGTCACAGATTAGGTAATGTGTTTAAGAATATTGAGCTGTAAATTACACATGTATTAGAAGGAAGCTTTGTAAAATGGAGATATACCATCTGAATCAAATTTATATGTGAATACATTTTATACAGCCGTTAAGGAGTTCTGTGCCACACGTAGGTACAGATGAGTATAGTATACCTAGGCAGGTAGGTACATATATTAAAACTAGCAAACCAAAATATATTTTATTTTATTTTGCTGTGCTGCAGAAATATTTAACAGGCATGTCACATAACTTGCTGACCAATTTAATCATTTTGGCCGACAACTACATATATATGTATATGCAGCTCAATTCACTTTTTCTGCTGACAAAATCCATTTTTCAGCTGACCTCTTAATCTGCTGATCGATATACCGTACCTTCCCTCGTCGAACCTGGCGATTTTAGCGAGCGTGGCCTCCAGCACTGACGCAAGCCGACTGGTCATACCCGTCATCATGGCTGTCATACACGTCTCTATCTGATTGTCGATCTTCGTGTGGTATTGGTACTGAAAGAAGCAGTAAGAGTTTTATGGGAAAGAGAATATTTTCTTTCGGAGCTCATTAACACGGCGCGGCGTCCGTTATTCACGATTCGTGAAAAAACACGATACGTCATGACGGATGTCCGTTCACATTGCATATGGAATCGTGTTTTATCCATAGACCTAGATTTTTTTCTACTTTATCACGATTCCGCATAACACGCATCAGCGAATCCGTCACAAAAAATAACAAAACATAACTATTCGTGATTTTTAAAAGACGATACGTGATTTATGACTTAAATCACGTATCGTCTTTTATATCACGTTCCGTCATTTTTCACGGTTCGTGATAAGTACATGTCAACACGGGCATATAAAAAGCATTGCCGACGTCAAAAAAAATATCGAATCGAGAAAAAAAACGAATCGTCGAAAAAAAGCTTATCGTCCTCGTGTGAATAAATAATAAATAAATAAATAATGTTGGACAATTCACACAACATTATCTACCCCCAAGCTAAGCAGAGCTTGTGTTATGGGTACTAGATGACTGATATGCATAATACAATATATTACATAGATAGATATTTTTTATTATACATAGAAAATACCCAGAACACCGGAGACAAATATTTGCAGATCGTACAAATATTTGTCCCAAGGTGGGAATCGAACCCGCAATCTTCTGCGTCGCAGGCAGACCTTCGCCCGCCGCGCCACATCGGTCGTCAAATCGTGTGAATGAGCACTAACTAAATCAACAAAAACAGTATAAAATGAAAAGTTGATAAACGTTGGTGTTCTTTCAACACAAATTATTCAAATTCGATGTAGAAAGTTTGTAAGCAAACCGCCCTTACCACGGCCCATATTATAACCTAAAATTTACTCTGTTTCCTTCTCATACCTTCTGCGCCTTTTCATACGCAATTTACATTACTTATTGATTTGAGATCCTTCCTTCAATAAACATCGCTTACAATTATGTCTGAATAAACGCCATTTGTGGCGTAGTATAGGAGAGGCCTATGTCCAGTGGACGTGTACGGGCTGATATGATGATGATGATGTCTGAAACTCGACGCCAAGCAAGTGATTTTTAGTTATTTTTGACGTGGTTTGTTTACTAACATTGTACATCGAGTTTAGATAAGGCATAGGTTCGTTGTTAACCCGCTTACATTCATAACATAATGTAGAGTATTATGTATTGTGTTACTACATGGAGACCATCCACTCGACTGGACCGACAACATCGTAGCGGTCGCAGGAAGTCGATGGATGGTGGCGGCTCAGAACCGATATTTGTGGCGTCGTATGGGAGAGGCCTATGTCCAGCAGTGGACGTGTATGGGCTGATATCATGATACACAACTATTACGATACACGTTCTAGCCCTTACCTATGCATACAATTTGTACCCTACATCCACTGCTGAACATAAGCCTACGCCGAAGGGCGTTTCGTGTGGTTTAAGAATAAAAATTACCTACAAGAAAATGTGGGAAATAAATTAAATATTTTTATATTGTAATGAATTCGTTTAATACAAAACTAATTAAGTATGTGTATGGGCTGATCATCATCATCATCATGATGATGATATCTGATATGATGAGTATTGTACTTACAACATCGACCCCTTCGACGGCACATAGCTTGAGCGCCTGGTTCTTCGCGTCCAGTGCTACATTCACCATGGCGCAGGTCTCAGCTGGGAGGATGTAGTCCGTTGACATGAACGTTACACTCTTCTTTAACCAGGTCTGGAAAGAAAATATAAACACTATACTATATTATTTTCCCATGGCGTGTTTTAAAAAACGATAAACCGACTTCATATTCCTTTACTTTTACTTTTACACTTAAGTTTTGCGGGATAAATACTAATCCCCTGGGGATCAAAATTTTATGGGACCCCTTCGTGATCATTTTCTATACAATAGTGAAAGAATTTTCAAAGTCGGTTCATAATTGGCGGTGATACCGCGTAACATACAGACAAATTGAGACACTTTGACACTTTGAAGTCGGTTAAAGAAAAAAAAATGATTATTCAGACGTTGTCCATAATAAAGTACACCAAAAATTACAATAAAATCAATATTAGAATTAAAGTTTTTATTGACAAAGAAAATAACAATCAAATAATATAAACAAATTAAACTAGTATTTACAATTGAGCTAACTGCAGACTGTTGCAAACAATCTACAGATAGCTCAACTGGTCCATATCAATACCAGTCGGAAGCGTACCCAAGACGCTGGCTGCATTGCCTCGCTGTATGGCAATGCTAATGCGCTGCGCCAGATACTCACCAGCTCTCGGGTCACGCGTCGCTTCGACCTTCGAGGCAATGCAGCCAGCGTCTTGGGTACGCTTCCGACTGGTATTGATATGGACCAGTTGAATTAAAGTTAAAATCAGAAATTATAATAAAATTAAGTAAATTACGTCAATGTCACAATTGCCTCGGGACACTACTTCTGTCCCGAGGCAATTGTGACTACTAATATTGATTTTATTGTAATTTTTGGTGTACTTTATTATGGACAACGTCTGAATAATCATTTTTTTTTCTTTAACCGACTTCAAAGTGTCAAAGTGTCTCAATTTGTCTGTATGTTACGCGGTATCACCGCCAATTATGAACCGACTTTGAAAATTCTTTCAATGTTTGTACGATCTACAAATATTTATTCAGGGTGTTCTGGATGTTTTCTATGTATAATAAAAAATACCTGTCTATGTAGTGTATTATATTATGTATATCAGTTATCTAGTACCCATAACACAAGCTCTGCTTAGCTTGGGGCTAGATAATGCTGTGTGAATTGTCCAGCATTATTCATTTATTTAATTTTGAGTTCTGCAGCCATTCAACAAAATCCTTAGCAAGGAGTCTAAAGAGTTAGCACCTTGTTGAAAGACAATACTCTTTATTCTTTAATTCTTTATTGTACACAATAATACATTCTATCAACTTATATAATATGATTATGTACATAGGCGAGCTTAACCCTGAAAAAGAGTTTTTTTCCACCCTTAGGGTTATAGGAGTGGCGATCGAACAAGTAGAGGAAGTGTACAAAAATAAAATTTATCGAACAACATCAGACAACCCGGAACAAATATTTGCAGATTCTTAACAATATTTTTAAAAGCTGAAAGATGCTGACAACAGTTGAATGCACTATCGAACAGGATTAATGGGCTACGATTTTCTGCATGGTCCTCTTTGTTCTTGGATCATTTATCATTTTGAGCATCAGAAGAAGAACACCAGACACAAGACCGGACTGAAGAGTTTCATTGAGACTCCAACCACATCCACACCCACAGAGAAGCTGAAACGAAGCTGTCAAACATCAAAAGTCCTGCTCCGGTACTTCAAGGAGTTGGGTTGTTAGGGTCTGTTTAGGCAGGGGGATAATGCACAATACACTTCCATGCGAGATGTCAGTGCAGATCCCAGTTCCCCCACTTATAATTAGACTTAGAAGAAACAGTATCAGAACTGTAACCATAAATATAGATAGATACATAGATAACCCCTTACAAACACTCTCTCCACACAAACACAAAATACAATACAGAAGGAAATGCTAACAAACAAAGAAGTACAAAGGGCCGCCTTATCGCTTTATGCGATCTCTTCCAGGCAACCTTGGGATGGACTGGACATAAAAGAACAATATAGACGGTGGTGTTTGAGTTTAACGAATTAACTATGTATATTATGTACCTGGAACGAAGCCTCCGTCTTCTGTATAGTCCCTTCCATCATATCACTGGCCATCAGCTTGAGTCGCTGCTCCAGATGGGTCCGGAACTCTGGCTCCGGCCAGTGCAGGTCGCGGATGAAGCACTGGAGCGCGTCCAGCTTCCAGAACAGTTCCTCGCTTGTTGAGCAGCCGTTACTGGAATAATTAATCAAGAAATGAAGTGGCAAATGGAAGAGCGTATAGAATTTGCGTCTAAGGTGAGTCAAAAGCTGACCGCACAATGGTGGCTACTATCGCTTTAGCAAACTATATTGTAGCCACATTTAATTACTTAATCTTCTAAATTAGCACATTCTGTGTACTTCGTTTGTTTGTAAACTTTGCGGAAATTTTTCATACAGCAATTTGTGAATTGCATCGTGGGCATTATTATCTAAGATTATTATTATAACTAACTTAGTTATATAACTATAGATTTTGTAGTCGCTTTACCTGAATAAAGAAAATTTTAACTAAATTAAATAACTGGGATAGGGGATTTAACTAAGTGCCAGTAAACGCATCTCTAACTACATAATTTCAATAACCAGCTGTTAGTTGCATCCATAGACGAAGACAATGAAATAAATAGAATTATTTATTCAGATACAAAATCCACAATAAATTTTTGGTATAAGTGCCTTAAAACCTATGTTAACTAGAGAGTTCTCACCGGTAGATATATTAATTTAATAAAATATACTTTTTACAGGCTTATCATGAGCCAGCTATACTTATCATGAGCCAGCTATGCTTATCATGAGCCAGCTATGCTTATCATGAGCCAGCTATGCTTATCATGAGCCAGCTATGCTTATCATGAGCCAGCTATACTTATCATGAGCCAGCTATACTTATCATGAGCCATCTATGCTTATCATGAGCCAGCTATGCTTATCATGAGCCAGCTATGCTTATCATGAGCCAGCTATGCTTATCATGAGCCAGCTATGCTTATCATGAGCCAGCTATACTTATCATGAGCCAGCAATGCTTATCATGAGCCAGCTATGCTTATCATGAGCCAGCTTTGCTTAAAATTTAGCATATTTATAGATAAAACTTCTTCAATATCAAAACAACCGAATATATAGAAATATATAAAAATTATTTATTCCAAAAATAAAAAAGTAGCAGTATCCCTGGTTGGCCCATAATGGTTCGCCATAGAAATTTATGTATAATTTGTTACCTACTTAGGTCCTTTTGATAGACACATGAATTGAGGATGAGGATATTTTTTTTACTCACAAGTGTAGTTTTATTCAATAGCCATGTAAAAGGTGTCTATGCCTTTGTCTATTATTTTATAACCAGTTTTTTGGTAGCCTGTTAAAAGTAAAAATGGTGTGAGTTGCAGAATGAAGAGTAATGGCTTTTTTACGATTCGTCAACTCAGAGCAGTTGAGAAAAGATTCATGGTGTGTGCTGACAAACGACTCGTATAGATCCCCAGAAAGAGCAGCTCCTGAAACGACTTGTTGTTTTCTTCTTTAAATAACAGGACCGAGGTCTTTGCCTCTCTGGCTAGAATTATAGCGAGGCCTGCAGTGGAGCACTTACGAAATGTATTTTTGTAAGGTTAGGTTTAAACTTCTCACCCTTTAATCTCCCATTTCTCCTTCTCAAAGCCCTTATGCAAAGACTGCGCGATGGAAGACTCCATCAGGTCCACATATCGGACGACAAGCGGCGCAAAGGTATCTCGGAGGTGGTCATGGAACCGCCCGCCTTTCAGGTTATCTGGGGACAAAGTCGGACATTATAGTGCACAAGTGTGTAAGCGCAAACGCAGGTACACTCTATTCCCTTACTCTCATAATCCGATGGGACGGCAGACCGACACGACCCGAGAGAGGGTAGGGGCAGGACCGACAGCTTAACGTGCTTTCCGAGGCACGGGGGTGTAACACCGCCAAATTCCACATCCTGAATCGGGGCTAAGCGTCAATCACTTACCATCTAGCCTCAAGTAGTCGTTCAAGATCTGGAACAGCGGGAAGGAGTCCCAGGTGTCCGGAGGCTGTTCCGTCAGCACCCGGTCCATGTCCACAGCGAACAGTGCCCAGAATATCTCTGCATGCTCCACCAGGAGTTCGGAGAACCATGCGAAGGCCTGCAGATGGAGGGCGTAGTGAGTGATGGTTTGTGAAGACATGTCAGTAGACCAAGCAAAGAGATTTCCATTTTACGAAGGTCTAGAAGATTCACTCTTGTCTATGCGGTAGACAACGATAACGCCACATCGTCATACATCACATGAATTAACGAAGTTGAAGGAATTAATTTCAAATATTTGTGCATTCGATGACAATTTGAGCAAATTTTTCTCTATTCTATCTACCCTAGACAGAAATCGCTGTGCTTGGCCTTGAATGGAATTTGGAGATTTCCGTTGAGTTTTTTCTGATCAAGCTGTTGTTGGTGTCCTTAAGGTGCAGGTTTTGTTCCTTCAATTCGCTGGAATTTCGGTTCTCTATGTGAATAGTTTTATAGAATTTTCAGAGAGAATTTAGTCATCGTTAGTAAAAGTTTGACATTGCTTTAGTGCAAATTTTGTGAGGCTTATAAATATATTTTGAAAGAATTGCCATTATTTTTATATACCTAAGATATCTTTTTGTGACTGTTCCTCGCGATTGAGAAGAGACAATTTGAGTTTATGATTATAGGTAAGTTCAGCGTGAGGTTTGGAACTTATATTAATGGAGTTTTTATCAAAATATTCAGATTTTGTAATGGTCGAGATAAGATTACATTAGCGGTAACAGTTGTAACTAAGTCAAAGTAAAATGTGGTGCATTGAAAGTTTTCAATATTTGGACAAATATATTTGAAACATGCAAAAACACACAGAAAAAGACAGGTATCAAGCTTACACTACTTCAAATACTAGACAAGCTGTAAATAAATAAAGTTTTAATGTTTCGTTTGTTACTATTGTTGTTTTTGATGTGTGTGCGCCTATTTTGTTCTATTGTCAATCTTTTGTGAAAGCACGATCTTCTTTCAGTCTAGCATTCTACGTATAATTAAGCTAAATTTCGTATGTGCTCAACGTTTTGTTTCATGTTGATGTAAGCAGTATTCTTTGTGATGTCAAACATGGAGTAGACTGTATCAAAACTGTTATACTTTTCATTGAAGACATTATCAAACACCCTGCTGATTGTATTAAAATTTTAAATGATTCAAAGAATCTAGCAAACAAGAGCCTAGAATGAAAAGTTGCTTGATTATTAAGATCTATTCGTTTCTCTATTAAAACCCATGCAATGCTTTTAACATCTAAGCATTTGCCAAGCGATTTTGAACTATTTAGTCTACTCCTCAGTGATCAAAGTGAAATGATCAAATCTGTGAACGATCAACAAGTGATTTAATCAGCCGAGCTTAAATGAGTAGTTACATTTGGTTGACCGCTAGAATCCGGTTTTGTGTTATAAACCTGCGGAGAGACAAAATATAAGATAGAAGTGGAATATAAAGTTATAGATATATGCGGACATATACTCTCATAAAATCGTGTAAGTTAAACCAGAAATTATAAAGCTAAATATTTTTTAACTAGGTTTAATTTACACCATTGCAATGAGATGGCCAAAGTCGGTAAATGAATAATAGATAATGCACTTGATTTATACAATAATTTTATGGAAAAAGTTTTTTAATTATTACAATAAACTGAAAAATCTTAACCAAAAAAAACTGATTAGTAAATAACATTGATGAGATATATTCAGTTACCGAAAAAGCGACACAGAAAATTTACTGGTAAAATAACATACACTTTAAAGTAACTAACACCAACGCACACAGAGATATCACAGAGAACGTTAAAGAAAACAAATCACTGTGAGCAAAACTGAACTGAATGATGTTGATAGAAAAGTAAATCTTTCAATTCAGTAAGAAGGAGAACATAAACATAATACGCCTGATCATTCCCCACTAATAGCGACAGGAAAGTAGGGTGCTATTCTGTGAAACATTTACGTGGGTTAACATTTCAAAGATATCAACCAGAATAAGTAATCATAATATTAGACGGAATAAGAGAAACAGACGGCAATAAACACAATTAACAATTTAAACCATTTCAGGAAATAAAGGTTAACTAACAGATTCATTCAAAAGCAACAATAAATAGGAGGGAAAAATGAAAAGATAAACGCTATTATGATAATCTTTGAAACGTTTGACCATACAATACAACATTGAATACACGGACCATATCAACGGTTTTGAAGCTGTAAGTCTCAAAAACACCTAAAGACTGAAAATAATTTTTGAAACTTCATTCTTCAAAATTTTATTTTTACCATTAAGATGATGTAGCTTACTGAACTGACACCTTACCTCAGCGTAATGTTCTTCGTTTTGCTGTAAAAGATCTACGCATAGTTCCGCTAGATGTATCAAATCTTCTAACTTCTTGGCTGGTGTGACCATTGTTTCACCTCTTAGATCTTCTGCAAAAATGTTTATTATCTTTTTCGATATAAAGTAACGACCGCTTTCAAAACTCACTAATCACACTAAGATAATAAATTTATATGAAAGTTTGGATGTTTATTACCTCTCTACGCCAACTATAGGTACTGAACGGATCGGGGTGAAATTTTGCATAAATGAACCTGGGTTAATAATAAAAGCTACTTCTTATGCCGAAAAAACGTGTGTGAAGCCGCGAGCGGCAGCTATCTTTTTAAACTTTCTTATTTCTGAATCAATCATTGGCCTCTTTAAATATACTTAAGATGATCCAATTACATAGGATCACTCTTATTTTTTTTAAAAACAAAATGCTACTTCCACGTCAGTCAGCTTTATTTATTTTGAGAATTTAAACTATTCTAACAAAACGGCGATACTTGTTCTAGTAAGAGCTATAAAGTTTCAGACGATAGAACACCCTTTGATATTTTCCTCTTTGGAGCTTTTCCCTAATTCTCTTTGTTAACATTACCTTCAATATTAGCCTTCTGACTCAACTGGGAGTAGTTCAGAAGTGCAGCGTTCTCCAAACTAGTCTGTATCATGGACCTCACGTCCTCTGGCGCCACTGGTGTAACCACGTCTTTCATTAGTACTCGCTCCAGGAGGGATAATGTTGCCTGTAAGAGACGTATTACTTTGCCTGTAAATAGTGATGAGATAAAAACAAAAAACAACGAGATGACAATGATGGTGTTGACATTACTTAATTTCAAAATTGAATAAGTAACAAGCACCAGTCCCAAGATTCGAGCTTCAAGCAGATACTAGTATCTGGAATGCAACTTGTCAAATCACAGCTATATCACAGCGATATATTTAGTCGTGATATTTTCTATAAGTTAGGTTGGGGTCTCCAGCCATTTTATGTAGGTATTCTCCCAAAACCAGGATATGAAGTAAAATCGCAACAGTTTTCAAGTATATTGGTTAGTTAGATAGAAGTATTTTAAATTAACTCATTCAGTCAGATGTAGATTTTTTTAACACGTAAGAAGAATTTTATATTTTTCTTAATCTACTAGACAAAAACTAAAAAAACTCACCTTAAGCGCCCCCTCCGGCCTTCCAAACGGAAAAGCATATCTGAAGTTCGTTATCTGATCCTGTAGTAGGTTCTTCAGCCGTTCCTTGATCTCCGCAAACTTCTCTTTCTCGAGCACCGTGATGCTACCCACTCCGTCTGGCCTGCCAGGCAACGTAGCACCACTGTGAACCACTGCAGTGTGGGCCTTACTCTAGTAGGGTTAAAGCGGGCTAGGCTTTGGAGGTAGCAGTTTTTAGGTCTTATTGTTTTATGATTTTGTGTAGTTAATATCAATTTATTTCAAGGTTGTTGGAAGGTTTTTGTTCATCATCATTGTTACTATTGCTATCATATCTAATACAAACAATAAGAGATGTGGTGTTATTTTACATACTTGTTTGTTTAAATTCAATCATCAACTTTAGACAATCTACTAACCACCGTTTTATGAATATATTAAAATGTATGTAAACGCAATACAATGTAATGAATCTTACTACGGCAAGAGTATCTTTATACATATATTTTAAAAAGGTTCTACGTTTTATTGTACATACATTTTTTTCTACAGAATTTCTAAATACGCGATTCTTTTATCGACAGTACCTAACTGTACTAGGTGTTACTTACTCGATTTCTAGTTCACTAGACAACTGCATTACTCTTAAACTATCACTTGAAACAACGGCTTTAACAATGATGATGAATATAAAATTAAGTTCAACACTGCTATCCCCAAAAGTCCGGAAACATTAGTAAGGGTTATCATGCACAATAAGCACACATTCAATAAGTTAGTCATAAGGAGCTAAGATAAAGTTAATCACAACACGAATACATACATTAGGTACAAAGTGAGACATTCAACGGAAGTGTTCGTAAAAGAGATATAACATTTATGGAACTGTATTTAATATTGAATACGACGAGCTATGTTGGCTAACTAAAATGATTTTGTACATCAAGAACTTGTAAATGTTTAAAATGATTGAATACGGTTAAAAAGGAAATAAAGCAGGAAATTGGAAATTGATTATTAACAGGGTTACAATAAATAATTATATTCTAGTTAGATTTAATGTTTCTTTGAGTGCTTAAATACAGTTCCCAAAAAGACTTATAGTTTCGTTTTATCTAAACACCAATGAGTAGGTATAGACAAAAGAGTAAGGGGCCTAATGCACTTTCTTGCACAATACCGAACTAATATCAAGGGAGATGCAATTACTAACCTTATATTATTTCGTAATTTGGTTATCACTCCCCAAGTTTTGACAGAAAACATTGTTGTTATTGACAAAATGTTCAACTATTTCATTTTATTTAAATGGGTTATTGTTTTATTAACAAGATCAAAAGCATTTGCTAAATCCACAACACTCAACAATAAAGCTATGTTTAAGCGTACACACATATTTTACTCTTTAATATCGTACGAACTATTGTCAATATAAGGGTTCCAACAAAGTGTGGTGGAAATCTGTTGAATTTGCCAATATAATGTTGAATTTATAAATAGATAGTGGTGAAATTCATTTGTGGTCTACTTTTAATTGACTTTCTGTTCGGATGTATGTTTTTTTGTACGTATGTTCACCGATTTCTCCTTGAAAAGTGGACAGGTTTTACTATTGTATAGAAAATTATATATTATCTCATTTTGTATTTGTATTTCATAATAAAATATTTCCGAATGATTCTTATTTGTCCCGAAAAACGTGCAAGTTATTCAGGAATTTGATATAAATAAATAATAAATTTCATCTATTAATAAAACTTATGACCTAATACAATAGAGTAGTCATCAAAATAGTTATTTAAGACAAGAAATAATGATACCATGAGGTGGGCTGTCTACTCCACTCCACTTTGCTGAAAACCTTACCTTACGAACTTACAATGCGAATAAGATAACATACGTAGAGAATCTTGAGTCAAATTTATTGCATGACATGGACATCTTCCCGACAATTGCAATCCCTTATGCTTATTGCTTGATTTGGTGGCCTCATCAGGTCACTTTAAAGCCAAGTCGAAAGTATAGTTTGGAACACACTCCGTATTGATTCCAAATATTGAATCCAACCAAAACTAAGCAAGTAAGTAATATTATGTCACCTACCTGTTTCCATGAACGTGACTGGCGCAGAAAGCAAAGCTGTAGTGCATGAGGGTAGGATCGACAGTCTGTTGGGAGCTCTCAGCGACATCAAGAAGGTCGGAGAGGTAACAGAGGTGGCGGTAGCAGCCACGGACGCCGTAGCGGGCGCAGTACTCGTCCAGGACGAATACTTGGCCGGGGGAGAACCAGCCCTGGAAAGATGACAGTTAAACTGTTGTTAATGCTGATGGCACAAAATATGGACCTGAAAAATTCTCAGGCTTACTTAAAATATCATAAATCATGATGGAAGTCAAAGTAGCCGAAGTCAAGAAAAAGTAGGTACAAATATAAATGTAAGCATAAGCCAAACCTTTCTAGAAATTAATTTCTTTCAAAATTTCCAAATTAGTAGTGCAAAATTTGTAAAAGAGCATTCATAATTTTTTGATATACATAAATATAACTGTTGTAAATATATTTGACGACCGATGTGGCGCGGTGGGCGAAGGTCCGCCTGCGACGCAGGAGGTTGCGGGTTCGATTCCCGCCTCGGGACAAATATTTGTACGATCTGCAAATATTTGTTCAGGGTGTTCTGGTCGTTTTTCTATGTATAATAAAAAATATCTATCTATGTAATATATTGTATGTATATCAGTTATCTAGTACCCATAACACAAGCTCTGCTTAGCTTGGGGCTAGATAATGCTGTGTGAATTGTCCAGCATTATTTTTATTATAATACTTCATTTATTTTACATCTCGTTAAAATACATTTTTTACTATAGAAAATACAATAATATATAAAACTAAACTACAGTAAAAATATATCAAAACGGTGGAGCACCGGCCGCGAAGCTAGGATCAAGCGGCCGGTGATCCACCGTTTTGATATATTTTTTATTATTATTCTGTTTCTCATTTCCATGATCACGGGCCATATAGTGACCCGGTCCTTTAGTAGGCATGCGTGGAGCCGAAGCCAACAGCACAGAGGCCCTATATGAGAATTAATCTAAAGGCGAGAGCTACACATAGTGGGTATCATCCTTGATTGCACAATATGATACACCCGAAGATGATATCCGCCAGGTGTAGAGACTATTGCAAAGGAAAATGAAAATAACAAAAAAAGCCATGTTATTGTGGTGAATGGATGGACTGGGTAATTGGGCTATGGGGGAAACTATGGACGCCTGCCATAAACATACTCTCAATACTGTTGACAAGCGGCAGACGGTGGCTTGCCGAATGCTGGATGGGTTCCTCAAAATGTTGGCGTAAATGCCAATGGTAAAGGAACAACTTCGGTGCAAACTACTAAGGGGTGTTGAGAGGTGCGGCCCCGATTTCACCATCACGAAGACACGTGAGCGGGCTTCCTCGCTATTGCGCCATTAGACACTTCCACCCCCGAGTCTATATCCTAAGATGCATCTCTCGCGACTCCACTCAGACCGGCCAATGAAGGCAAGCAAGAGGTGGGGATCTGGTTCTCTTGGGATACCACTCCGCAAGCGGAGACGAGAACCAGGAACTTCCCCGGGAGCACTCGGTATACCCGTGGTGTCGCTACTCACCAACAGCTCGCCACAAGCTGCCATGCAGGTTTATTATTATTATATATATATATAGAGAGATCCTGGTAGGCCGCTCTACAAAACTACACTTTCGTTAGTAGAATTTTTTTGATTAAATCATAAAAATATTTTCTATATTCAATTAATATAACTGACTTAAACGCACATAATGAATGGACATACTGCTCATTACGATCTTTTCTAAAATCATACTAATATTATAAATGTCAAAGTTTGTAAGGATGGATGTATAGATATATATTTGTTACTCTTTCACGCAAAAACTACAGAACCGATTAGGCTGAAATTTGGTATGGGTATAGTTTAGGACCTGGAATAACATATATATGTTTTTATCCCGATAAAACGCGGGCCAAGGCGCGGGCAGCAGCTAGTAAATAATATTCTTCTTTCACAAAACTACTGAGAAGGTACTTTCCGTGATGAGTTAAAATAACATCATCTTCACAATGTCACTTACCAACGAGCAGTAAGGATCCTGAAGCCTGTACTTCAACGTGAGAGACTGCAGAGTGCAGAACAGCTGATGATGGTCGTACTGACACGGATCTGCTTGAATGTAGTCTTCCATTCCATGCTTTCTGGCTTTGTCTGCATCTACAACAAGGTGAAATTATTGTTACATAAAGGAGAAACGTTTGGGGGAGGCCTATGTTCAGCTGTGGACGTGTACGTATACGTGATGATGATTAAAGGAGAAACGTTGATGTTCTTCCAACACAAAATAAGTTTCATTTCCTACTCCCTATACCTACTCTGATTCAAAAATCTGGATATTTTTTATATACAAAGGGTTTACAAAACCCATGGAATATTAGTGGAGAAAATATTTGTCGACTTTGGTACCATCGAAGCAAAGCACAGAAGCTCGAAACAATTTTTGGTTTGAAAGCTTTCATTTATCATTTAATTGTTCTCTCGTTTGTTTTAGAATTCAGTTTTTTTTTCTACACTTTGTATTGAAACTAGTCTTGCTGAATGAACGTATTGAAACAAGTCTTGCTGAATGAACACTCGTTTATTTACTAATCACGTACTTGTGGGTAGGTGTAACATTCTTCTACCCTCAACCTCTCACTATATTATACTACACACAATATGTGACTTGATGCGTTGTTGAATTGTTTGTTTTACTTTTTAAATCAAATCATTTATTTGCAGACAACGGGTTACAAGTTGGTATGCTTATTTTAAATATCCCTTGCGATGACTTACCAGCTAAACAGCTTTGGTATGCAAAATTATATAATAAAATAACTAATACAGACATGCAGACAGATCAGTAAAATTAATTAAATTAATGTCATATATTCAGTAAAAAAATTACATTGTTCCATAGAAATAACAAAATTAGGTAGACAAATGTCAAATTATAATATTAGATACATATAAAAACTTACAAAATTTTTATGTTACAGTCCGTAAAAAATTCATTAAATGATAACTTTGCTGTTACCTTGTTTTAAGACATAAAATATCTTGGATTTTAAATTGGAGTATAGTTAAACCACTCACAATTTATTGAATTCGTTAAACTACTATAGATTTTATAATTAGAAGAAAAATAACATAGAAGCGGCACAGCGAGTTAATAGGTATTAGGTAGGTACTTTAGAATTGATGGATAAATATTACAAAAAAACAAAAAAAAAGAAGCAATTCCGCATACAACCACCGTATAACACTCTGATAGTATTCATCGAAGTTTTTTTTTTCATTCTAATATTTTGCAATCTATTTCCGCAAAATAACGCCTGAATCTATTATTTTTGATGGCCTATTGTTGGGCCGCACAGAAAAGTGGCAATCACAGCCAACATTTTTTTTTTAAATGTACCTAATATTTCTGGAGCAATCCATTTTTATTTATCCGGTAAACAAAAAAATTTAGAATTGAGGTTCTCTATATAATAGCGAAATGTTATTAACATCGGTCCATAATTATTGACGGAGAAATTGCGAACATACATAAAAAACATACATACAGCCCTCCTAGCACTTTTACACTTTTTTCACTAGCATTGTTGTCTAGGGTCGAATAGATAAAAATTACGTCACTTTGTCATCGAATGATTTCATAGTACTTTAGAATTGATAGATAAATATTACAAAAAAAAAAAAAAAAAGTAGCAATTCCGCATACAACCACCGTATAACACTCTGATAGTATTCATCGAAGTTTCTTTTTCATTCTAATATTTTGCAATCTATTTCCGCAAAATAACGCCTGAATCTATTATTTTTGATGGCCTATTGTTGGGCCGCACAGAAAGTGGCAATCACAGCCAACATTTTTTTTTTTAAATGTACCTAATATTTCTGGAGCAATCCATTTTTATTTATCCGGTAAACAAAAACATTTTAGAATTGAGGTTCTCTATATAATAGCGAAAGGTTTTTAAAATCGGTCCATAATTATTGACGGAGAAATTGCGAACATACATAAAAAACATACATACTCCTAGCTCCTAGCACTTTTACACTTTTTTCACTAGGATTGTTGTCTAGGGTCGAATAGAGAAAAATTACGTCACTTTGTCATCGAATGATTTGAAATTTGTTCCTACAACTGCAATAATGTACGCAATGTATGGCGATGCGATGTCATTTTTGTCTATTCTACCATAGAGAACAATTCCCGTGCTAGGAAGGCAGCAATACATAAATATTTGGAATAAAATCTGCGTATCCAATAAGATCGATCAGTCAGTCTAACTATTTGGAATATTTCCGTCCAAACAGTTTGATAATCGAACTATCAGTAGAACTGGATGGAATAAACGATATTATTTAGTTTTCTGTGAGCAGAGCACAGAACCTCCTCCTTATTCGAATTCGGTTAAAAATAGATGATGTAGATTGTCAATCACGACAATCTACTTGTAAGATGTTGGCCATTGATGCGTTTTCGTGAGACGTTGGGAATACTTTTCGTGTGACGTTGAGAATGAGCACGGCTCTCGTGAGACGTTGGGAATACTTTTCGTGGGACGTTGAAAATGAGCACGTCTCTATTTAGACGTTGAGAATACTTTTCGTGAGACGGTGAGAATGAGCATGTCTCTCGTGAGACGTTGGGAATAACTCTAATTATCTTACCTCCCATAATCTTATGGTGGGTATCCGAAGTCGTCGGCGGAGTAGGCTTATGACTCTGCCCCGTTGCTCTGTACAATGCCATCACCCATAGGTGACACTCATTTTCATCTGTCACACCCATCAGAACTGACTCCCCGTCCCTGACAGCATTCATAAAATGCTTGGCTCCTTCCAACTCTGAAAGAAGTCAGCAGTTGAGGGGTCGGTAACATGGGGATAATCTCACAAAGGTAAAAAATGAAACATACTCGTACCTTGGCTGACAATAAGTTGAGCTGAAACGATACAACAGTTGTTAGAGACAAATCAGTTCTAGAAATAAAATTGCCTACACCAAATTCAAAATTAGAACTTCCCGCGCCAGCCAGTAATCACTTGGGTTCTTTTTTCAAAATATTTTTCAGAAATCGGAAGAGGTAAGCGGACTTGGAGTAAAAACTTTTTTTCGTTTGACCTATCGTGAAAATAACCATAGCTACCGGCCGATCCTTTAGGAAATAAAAAAAAAATAACACGTTAGAAATGGATTTCCATACATACAGTTTTCTCTCCCGCTAAAACGCGTGAGAAATGAAATTCCATAGAGTTTTTCCTCCCGGATTCCTATACGCCTGCAATTACTTTCTATCTTATATTTGGAAAACGAATAGGCAACTTTCCGAGCAGGTGTAGTATAAATTGATTTTATAGCAGGTTAAAATTATTTCTGGATAATCCACACAGCATCATCTAGGCCCGTGCTAAGTAGAGCTTGTGCTATGGGTAGGTACTAGATGACTGATGTACGGGGTAATCTCTGAATCTACTTAGCCGATTTTGAATATTCTTTTACCTATTGTTAATATAATAACCACTTTATTTGTGAGTGTTATAGGCTATATTAACAACTAAAAATGTTCTCGCCCAACGAAGTGGGCGCGGGTCAGCTAAATAAAGTACAAACATAGCTTCCTATTTTTAGGATTTTTACATAGGAACTTCCGGAACAAATAATGCAGATCGTACAAATATTTGTCCCAAGGCGGGAATCGAGCCCGCAACCTCCTGCGTCGCAGGCGGACCTTCGCTCGCCGCGCCACATCGGTCATAAAGTAGGTTTTAAGATTACAACAACTTAATCAGCTTAATTTTCCGTTATGTAACCCCACACGACAATCTTGTCGTGTATCTTAAAACAATCCTTTTCAGATGAATCCGGTGGTAAAATCCTTAACCTCTCTGTTAACAATTCCCCATAACATTCCTGGGTCTCAAGTCTCAACGCAACACATTTATCGATATAGAATTGGCTTCTCTGAACAGAAAAACATTATAAGGATAAAGTCTAAAGGATATATTTACGTCGCTGCATCAGCTTGACTATAGACCCACATCAAAGAGAATACTACTACCAACATTTCGTAGATATCACGCTTTTCCTGACCGGTTTTGACCAGCGCCATGATACCGGGAAAAAGGGCTGCTCTTCCGGGAGCGTCTCCAGGTGACGTCAGTTGCCACTTTATTTCAACAAAATGTAGAAGTTGGGAAACAAATGTGATAAGGGTCAATTGAAAAATCAATAAAAAAATTACAACCGTTAATTATGTTTGTTAAATCAGTCAAAACAGCGTTAGTTAAACACGAGTCAATGTGATAAATAATTGTTAAATACAAAACCACATAGTTTTATTAGATTCATACAGGAGCTTGGGGAGTTACGATTTTACGCTACTGGTCTAATACCAGGAAACTAATTAGTCTTCTCATTCGCCGATGGCGATGATGACGTAAACTGGAGACACCCACGTGACCATCGTGTCTCAGAAGAGCATACCTGTTTTCTTATACCATGACCAGCTCTAACTGCTTCCACGTCATCAGTGAGACCTGCGAACAAGAAGACCCTAACCTACCACTGGATAACTCAATATAATCCACTGTGAACCCATCCAGTTGCATCATCTCAGCTGGTTCAGACTTCTTATCCTTGTACGAGCACAGTGCGAATGTGTACTGGCTCACTTGGACGAGGACCATGTAGCGTCGCTTCCACTTGCGCCAGACTGATCTTCCTATCACGTGGAGATAGCTGAAAAACATAAATGAGAGATGATAAATCTTGTAAATATAGTAATCATAATCAATCATTTATTTGCGAACTCTTAAAACTATTTAGTCGTTGAATTCAACGAATAATTAACAACGAAATTATTATTGTGTGAGTAATATATTCTTTTCGATCTTATAGCGGTCGAGAGAACGAAAAAATGAACGGACTAGCGAACGAAACGACGAAAGAACAAAGAATTAATGAAAACTTAACAAAGACTGATAACAATAACAGAAAACAACAAGGTAACAGCAAAATTATCAGTAACACAAACTTAACAACGCTTATCTCACGTGTAGCAAAAAATGCTTAAATTTGTATCCAAAAACGAACGAGAGATCAATTAAATGGTGAATTTCCAATTTCCTTTCAAAACCAAAAATTGTTTCGAGCTTCCGAGCTTTATTTCGATGATACCAATGTCGTCAAATATTATCCTCCAATCCTCGGCAAGGGACCGGGAAAAATATTACTTAAGTTTTGTAGCCCCTTTGTATACAAAATATACCCAGGTTTTTGAATCTTATAGTTGTGTTACAGAAACCAACGGTCAATTTATTCATTTCTATTATAAGATAAGATAAGAAACATCTTTATTGGTTCACAAAACAAAAATACAATAATGAAAAGGGATAATAGAGAAACAAAAAACACAATGTGAGACCAAAAAGCTGCCACTCAGCATGTGCTCAGGGAGCAACTGCAGCGCTGGTCTTCTGTGACACCTTAGAGTAGAGCGCGTCACTGGCTATGAACACACTCTTTACAATACAGGTAGTTAAGCAAATAACATAAATTACCTACGTTAAGTGAAATTTTATTATTATTAAAAAATAAATTTTATAATTATTATCAACCGATTGTAGGTATGCCGCGAAATGAACACTACATAATCCTTCGTGGATGTTGAGGTTGATGATGATTTATCTCTCCAGACAAGCGCGAGAGAGAGCCCGCGCCCACGGCGACTTTTTGTAGCGATGCGACAGCATCGCGACTGTATCGATGCAAACGTGCGACCGTCTCAGACAAAATCGGGGGAATGAAGATTAGAGAGGGGTGCTCGTGCTCGCGCGTTCACAGAGATTTCTTACTCGATGTTGAATCGCGACTGTATCGATGCGAACTCGCGACAGCATCGCTACAAAAATTAATCGTGAGCGAGCGATCTTAAGAGTTTTGGTAAACTTACCCACAGTGCTTCATGTTTAAAGGTTTATCCATACGACAAGCGATCTTAATCCTAAGGTCTTGGTCCGGCAGGTTCTTGGGAACGGTCATCCGATGCCACTCGGGGACCTGAAAAAGAAAATATTTCTTTTCAAATAATTAGGTACTAGGTAAACTATTTTCAAAAAAATTTGGGACCACTAAGCGGGAGCATGGCTGCTGGAGACTTGCAAAATCCAAGAAATAGAAGACCTAGTGCCCGAGCCAAACATCGTAGAAGAAACCAAATCCTCGAGACTGATGGCTCGGGCATGTGGTCCGAACGGGGAAGGAACGGGTAGCTAGAAGAGCGTACATGGGTCGACAGACAGCGGGAAGCGACTTTGTTTTTACCCGACTACCGACGGACGAGGGTTATAAGTTTGACACCCTATGTATGTATGTATGTAGCCGATTTTTTTGTTCCCACGTAGCGCTGAAACTACTGATCCGATTTCAACAAATGAGGTCTCATAATAGCCCGATGGTTATAGGCTATGTGACGTCAGATAAAAATAGGGGTCTAACCAGATGCAGGGGTCTAAGTAAGGGTCGAATCTCTATGTTAGTAAATATGCTCGTGTTTGGTATCGTTGCAAAGGTCTTTGTTTGTTCTTTCCGAAACCGTTTATTAAACTTTTGTGAGGTTAACGATTCGAAAACTATTATCAAAAATGTGTAAAAAAATATATTTTAAAACTAAAACCCGACTACATAAAAGTCTTAAACAAGCGTTCACCTATTGTCCTTATCATTTTCTTTTGTTACTTATGTAGTCGGTGGTACCCACCCCATATACCTAGGATACAAAGGCCTCCGACTATCTGAGTATCAAAAGAAATTGCTATGGACAATAGGTGAACGCTTGTTTAAGACTTTGATGTAGTAGGGTTTTAGTTTTTAACTATATTTTTATTTTTTTTATACTATGTAGTGATAGTGATACTGATTACATAGGTTAAAAAACGCGAAATTGACGAGGTTGTGTGTTGTATCATTTTTCATCATCAAATCATCAAACCTTTGTGAGAGACAAACAAACGTTTATTTATTTATTTATATTTATCTCACCTTACTTGATAGCGGCGTTGGCCTCAGCACCACCTTGCCTAACTCCTTGTCTTCTAAGGCCAGCACTCCAGGGTTTTCAGTGTACAACTTCACCTTCACAGCTGGAAGTGGCTGTGTGGTGCTGAAGTCACCTTGTGTATCCCACCTGGAGTGATAATATAAGTAAGTTAATGTACGCTGTTATTATAAGATAGAAATTTACAATTAAATTATAGAAACAAATTAGAACTTACAATTGACACAATAGAGCTAACTGCAGTGTGTTACAAACAATCTACAGGTAGCTCAACTGGTCCATATCAATATTATACCAGTCATAAACTTCCACAAGACGCTTTGCTGCATTGCCCCGCTGTATGGCAATGCGCTGCGCCAGAGACACACCGGCTCTCGGGTCACACGTCGCTTCGATCAGGCGCTCAGATAATTTAAAAAAGAACGCGGAGAGCCTCGACACCCCACGGACCTAGAGCCTGGACTCCGGAGCAAATGTGTAGGCTCTGTAAAGACCTGTATATTTGCGCCTCTTGATATCCTCGGTCAAGCTCTTATTTGGTGCTATCAAGAGCCACTTTAAGGCTGGCCTCATGGAGCCGGAATTCAGATTCTGAATTCAGAGACGGAATTCAGAATCTGATTCTGCTGTGTGTGTGGAGGACGCATCTTTTTCAATACATTTGAAGAGTGTATTTAAATATTATGAAAATACGTGCGTTTTGTTAACTATTAACCCGCTTACGTCGTAATAAAATTCGTGAAGTTACGACGTTCTTTTGCATTCAGAGTTTAAACTCACATAGGCTTCGACGCCTCCGCTTGATCAGTCTGCAGTTTATCTCCGCCCTCGACCTCCATGGTGCAGTAAACTATCCTGTTTGGCGCTAGAGACTTCAGACCCTTCACTTCCATCACAACCACCTATAATTAACGAAATATACAGTATAACAAGGAAAAACTTAAGGGAGTAGAAAAGTAAATCATTCAAATGCACTTGACCTTCATTGAATTTTAATATTAACCTACAGCATGTCTCGCAATAAAGAATCTTGAATCTTGTGTATACTCGAGATACGAGATTTAAAAAATAAGACTTTCTGATCAGGAAGCATACAAACATTCTCAGTTGCAAGACACAGATGTATCAGAATTTAAAAAATAGATCTTACATTAATTTCTTGTTTTCGAAGACTTGTAGACAAACCGTGATTATGGTACACTTACGGTGCTCAAAACATCGGAATAACAAAACACGATAACATGATAAATTCCGATACCAATAGGCTATCCCTATAGCTTTTATTTTTCATAACGAAAATAGTTTCAATTTCAATTAATGACATTGGACATGCATAGACTTAATCTGTTTATCGGCCAACAGATTGTGCTCTTACTCCTTTAGTCACCTTATCTCAGATCACCATACCTCAATCTGGAAAGTAAGCACTACATCCATTTTCGTGAGCTGAGTATCCGCATCACCACTCTCCTCTCCAGTGAGCTTGTTTGCGAGAGACCCTTGCGATCTGAAACACAGCTGCTTACTCAGTCTTGGACTCGGGTCTGGTCCAGCGTTTGATCTAACTTCCAGAAGTTCCGAATCCAGCATCAAAAATCCACCACCATACACCGATTCCAAATTTAACGTGGGGCATACAGAAATTCATCGCGAGAAATTAATAGTTCAAAACAGATTGATTTAATCAGAGAATTCACGGATTAGTTTCATATTATTGATAGTTTAAACATTGATATGAAAACAACAAGGGACAATACAGACATCAAAAACATTAATTCAGTTGACAATCACAAAGATTTAGCAAAATATGATAAAATGTTTAAAACCGACAATTTACAGGATAGACATAGATGTTATTGGAGAATCAAGGGACAATACGGATGAATTTTTAGTGGAGTTAGTCAAGCAACGTAGGGACCAACATTCACAAGCCCGGACAAGATGCATGGTGGTAATAATGGAACCATCACCGTTACCAAGAATGATTAAGCATACAATGGGAAACATTACAAAGACTCTGCAAAAAGTAGCATTGATACTAACAATACTGTGGTATATAAAATTGTGAAATGTTTGTTATAAGAAAATGAATTTGTAGATACTGAAAATGTATTGAAACTTTTGATGATATTGATAAAAGTTATAAAGCAAAGCTTTATATAAGCTTGAAGCTTTTTTTATCGAAAAAATATAGATAAAAATGAATGAAGATAAAGTGAAACAAAAATAGTTAAAGCTGTGTTTTTTAAGCTTTTTTTCTATGGTTTCTTTTCGTTATTTCATTGAGTTAAAGCTAAGCTTTTTACGAGAATGTGTAATTGTAGCTATTACTGTCTATGTTACAGTTATTTTGTTCTACGACAATATTTCTATAAGCTTTATTTTCTGGCTGTGGTGTGGAAGCTGGAATTATATCCTGTGTTGTCATTAAAAACTTATATATCATAAGGACCACGATTTGTTTTATCTACAAGGGGTTTTACATTAGCTAGAAGCTCGAAACTACTGTCATTCTAAAACTACAGTGGTCGAATGACAACATTAGGATCGGAGTTATAGATTTCAGGCTAGGAGAGTGTAGCGTCCCTCTACACAAGACACGTGCGCAAAATTATCAATTTTGTACTCATTACTTGTACTTCCTTATTATTTTACCATCCGGTTTAGTGCCAGGGACAGAAAAACGAAAAACAGAAATGAACAAGTTGAAATTAATAAGAGTCTGGATGTACGCCAGGGATTTTATTTGAGGGGATCTAATCTTTTACTCACGTTATCAAGACATTATATTTCTATTAGGTAGGTACGTTATGCCGATATATTTTTGGATGGGGTAATAATGACGAAACATCCAGACAAAGTTACAGGTTAACAAACTCAAGTGCAGAGAGAACAAACTGAGAGTCAACACAAAATTTTGTAGAGAATGAAAATGTTGTAAAGTCATGTTAGATGCTGTACCATGTAACGAATTTTGAATAACACAAACTTAACCAAATCCATTGACTTGCATCTAGTCTTAATGATTGATCAATTGATAGCGAGAACATGAAACAGGTTTAGAAATTAAAGTCTTTATTGACAAAGAAAATAACAATCAAATAATATAAAGAAATTTAACTAGTATTTACAATTGAAACAATTAAGCTAACTGCAGACTGTTGCAAACAATCTACAGATAGCTCAACTAGTCCATATCAATACCAGTCGGAAGCGTCTAGAAATTGAATTAATTTAATAATATTTTCAAACAATTGATCAATCATTGGGCGACAACATTGACCACATCGAATAATGATGAAATGATCATTCATTTCTTATAGAAGAATGGCAAAGACAGTGACAAGTAGTCGGTAATATCATAGCTGCAAAATATTCAAAGATTAAAAAAAACATTTTCAGTTCAAAGTTACAATATTTTATATAAAGTCTATTGTGACTGTTTTTGTCATTACCAATAACACTTAATCTTCACTTTTCAATTATCAAATCTACAATCAAATAATTTAATATAACAATCTCATCTTTTATAAATTTTTACGAACTATAGACCCAACACCTTAACTTTGACACTGACCTGTTGTTATACCGCTTGATTTTGTGAAGGCCGTATTTGGAGTCGGCCCCTCCCTTGGACACGGGGAGCGACTCCAGGTTTGCCATTAGCAGGTTGATCGATGATTTCAGCTCTTCGATGTAGAGGGACTCCATCTCTTTGAGGACGAACTTGGGCATCAGCTTGCGGTTCTAGGTTGGGGAAAGCTTTATTACCTATTATCTCCTCTTGTTTCGTTGTTAGGTTAGGTCAGGTTAGCATGGTATAAATACGAGGTATGGTCTTCCGAGACACGATGGTCACGTGGGTGACAATTGCTTACCATCATCGCCCTCGGCGAATGAGAAGATAATATCGACTGATCTAACAAACATAATTGACGATTGTAATTTGTTTCAATTGAACCCTAGCAAATTTGTTTCCCAACTCATACGTTTTGTTGAAATAAAGTTACAACTGGATAGTGACGTGAGCAAGTGTCACTCCCGGAGGAGCAGACCTTGTTTTCGTGGATCATGGGTACACGTGTACTAATATTTCGTAACACAATCGAAACAAACCATAAGAATGAATGAATGACCTAATGTAGTCTTGGGTTATACTAGGCAAAATCCGATCGCGTGGGAACAGCAGCGTCAGATCCTGAGTGCTGCAGTAGGGGAAGATCTTTCATTGTCAACCATAGTTAAATCTATGGTTGAGAATGTGGAAAGTTGGCAGGCAGTGTCCATGTTCTGCGAAGAAGTTCTCCTGCAGAAGGAAGTAGCGGAAAGGGAAAGGGAGGATTCCTCCACTGATCCGATCCGCCGAAGGAGAAACGGGCGAAGAATAAGGGCTTTTGGTGCCCTTGTTCACCCATGATGAAATGACCTAACATCTGGTCGTAGGCGATGTGCGTCCCGATACGCCCCAAAAAACCCTGTGTTTCCCCACTTCTCGAAGTTCCGCAGTATGTGGAGCGTCACTGTTGGGGTTCGCGGAAGCACTCCCGAAAGTTCCCGCGTTCCCTAACCCATGTGCACGGTAGACACCGTGAGGTTTTAGTCAGTAGGAGTCTGACATAATCTTCCACCCGGGGACGGAAGATTATACATGAAGGACTCACGCAAAAAAAAAGGAGAAATCCGATACCTGTGACTGACGTTACTGTGTCTTAAAAATATCGGTGATAAATACCTGTGACAAAATACTAGCTAGTATTTCTACCAATCACGTACAAATTCAATTTTTTACTGATTGGATAATATATTTATTGTAGCGATGACTGAGTAAGTAGCAATAGCATGTTGATTAACCGAATAAATTGAAACGGTATTTTCTTCAACAACTTTGTTACATTGCTTGCGTTTCAAATATCCAAGTATAAAATACTAGGTGTGTCTCATTCTGACTTAGTGATATTATCAAAGAGAGAATATAGAAGCGATATTATCTAGCTAAAGCGATTTATTGCGTAGGTACTCAATAAAATAACAACGATATAATATCGTGCACTCGTAACACTGGCACTGCTTGTGTGATAGTCACAGATATATTACGTTTCTGTCACTGTGAAATACCGCCAATTTTCTATATCTGTGACTTTTATCAGTGACGATAAATACGCCTCAAGCCTAACTTATCCCTCAGAGACGACATAACATGAAAACTCTCATTTGATTACAATGTGACATGGAATAATGCACGTAGACTGTGAATGCGTTAAATTGCGAATGAACAGAAGTACGATCGGGCGTTTGCCCAGCACTAAGAGAACAGTGACTTGATAACAGTTTTCAGTGAATCTTGTTCAGTTTCTTACCCTCTCCATTTCGTTGACTTTCTGCATTCTTCCATCCAGTTCTCTTCTTATGGCTGCGGCTTGTTCATCAGCTGAATCTAGCTGTGTAACAATATCGTGATCATCATTAGTATCGTTATTATTATGATTTATTTTTATTACAAAGGGTATAGGATTTTTAATTTTTGTTCTGTTTTGCTAAGTCCTACTAATATTATAAATGTCATAGTTTGTGAGTATGGATGATTGTTCCTTTTTCACGCAAAAACTACTGAACTGATTGGGCTGAAATTTGGTATGGGTATAGTTTGGGACCGGGAATAACATATAGGCAAATTTTTATCCCAGTATAACGCGGACGAAGGCGCGAACAGCAGCTAGTTTTTTATATTTTGTTCCTTGTTGTATCAGGTATCAATAACTAAGATTTTTTTTGTGTTGGTTTTCATCTGCTGTCAGTCTTCTGACTATGAGCAAATTTGATGTAGGGGAGAGTCGTTTCAAGGAATTGGTCCAGCGATCATTTCCCCTTTGTTTCCTTTTATCATGCGTCAAGCTCTATAATGTGTTGTCTTCGCTGTCTCTTAGGGTAGCTTATAGTTGTCAGCTGTGATGCCAGTTCATTAGGGTGTTGGTTAAGGCGTTGTTTGTATTTAACTGACCTAGGAATATAACACTTTTCACAGAATTATAACTACGTACCAGAATTCACAGTTCTTGTTTGCATTAGTTAATCTTTGTTTGATGAAGCTAATTTAATCCAGGTAAACAAACATTTAACTAACTCATCGTGTAGGTGGTAGTAACCTAGGTTTATCTTTCATTATTTGCACTAGCTACCTTTGAAAGTAGCAAATTCTGCCGTTTCTATTTACTTAACGTTCAGTGAATTTATTCACTTCAGACCCCAGACCCTTGTAAATATAAATATTTATGTTATATAACTCATGTTTTAATTATCCTTGCTAATGAATTCTGATGTTTATAACAAAGGCAAATATACCTCTCGGATGAGGAATTTTAATTAAAGATTTCACGGGATTGTGAGAAAAAATATACAATCGCATTTTTAGACTGTAAGGTTAATATTATTATCTATTTTATGTAAATACAATGGTGAAAAGTTATTAAATAGATAGGCTGTGATGTTTTTAAACCCTTTGTGTACTTTTGCGTAACTAAAAAGATAAAATGAAACAAAATAATATCCTTTGATTTCATAAGACCCAATAATGGGGGTCTGTCTCGATAGGTTCCAGAGTTATGTATGACGGTTTGAAATTCCGAGATTTATTTATTTATTTATTTAGATGTAATGATGCAAAAATTTATAAGAAAAATAGATTTCAAAAAAGGTTTTTTTTTTATTCTTATTCTGAAACAGCCAAAGAAGTTAGCAACTAAGTTTTTTGTAGAATGTGATGTACGAATTCATGGTTTACACAAAACAAATGACAGCTCGATCTAGCCTACAAGAGCTCTCAGGCTTTGGTTAAAGATTCGTAGGTAGGATATAATAACTTCGGATCGTAGGTCTTCTAAAATGAATGAACCAAGTATGCACTGGAATATCGGACTCCGGTACATATTGAAACTGATTATTTAAAAATTATACACGCTAGAATAAAAATTATATTATTATTATACTATAAATAATAGATTCAGGCGTTACTTTGCAGAAATCCATTGCAAAATTTTAGACGGAAAAAATTAAATCAATAAAATCTCAATCTCAGGGTCGAGTATTGTGGTGTCCTGAAGATGTATCGTGGAGAGACGAAACTAGTTGACAACTTACGGTGATGAATACTATCAGAGTGCGTTATACGCGGAATTGTTACTAAATATTTTTTTCAGTCTAATATTTTTAATATTGTATATTGAAATTTAGCATGTGTGGACCAAACAAGTTCTGTCTGGTTAGCTAGATATATTACAATATTAATTTCATCGGCTACGTTTATTTTCCTTACCAGCAATGCGTTGAACAACAGCTGGTGCTCAAACTTCTTCACCCCCAGGATCTGCTGGAACATGTCATAGAGCTGTTCCTTGCTGAGGATACATTCCGCATTGAGGCTCTGCTGCTGAGCTCGTGAGGGTCGCTTGGACTCGTCATCTCCGGGGATGCCTGGAGACCAATGAATCAGGTTAAACCATTGATTTCTTAAATGATTTAATGTGAACCTATGTTTTTTTTTGCAGCGGGGCAAGGCGGTCAGCTTCGTCTTGGGGACGCTTCCGACTGGTATTCATATGGATCAGTTGATCTACCTCTAGATTGTTTGCAACATTCTACAGTGAGCTCAACTGTTGCAATCGTAAATATTAGTTCTAATTTGTTTCTATTCTTTAATTGTTTTAATTGTTCTGTAATTTTCTTTGTTATAAAATATTTATACACTACAAATTATATCATGTTGTGTTTGAACGGTTGTGAATCAATTGTGTGTTTATCAATGCATTCACTGCCTACCCCTGAATTGGCACGCCGCTGCCTTACCAATCTCCTCTACATTGATAGAATGTAAGCGTGTTAACAAGGAACCTAGTTTGTGTTGGAAGAACACCAACGTTTTATCGCTTAACGAGGAACATCATCAGTTCCTCCAGTTCTCCTCTGTATTGTTCATAAGCATCATGGAAAACAGGTACTCTATTGTGTACATTTTTGAGTATTTAACTTGGTATGTTACTCTCTCTACGTAGAGTTAACGTGTATATCCTGTTTGCAAAGTTCTCTGTATTGACACTAATTTTAAAATAGTTTCTGCCCGCGGCTTCGCCTTATTTCCGGGATAAATAAACGAACTATGTCATCGTTGTGAAGCAAAACTATCGAATTGCATTATTTTTTCGATCAGAGAGGAGAATAGGACTTACTAAATGTACCTATTGCACCTGACGTGTGTGTGAAGTTACATTTAAAAGAGTGAGATAGGGTCAAGTAAATAGGTGGTTTTACAGTGTCTTTATAGAGTTTTGAGAAAGTCATAGGTAAACGTCATTTTTAGATAGCGACATTATAAGTAAAATACTGAAAAACAAACGGCCACAGCAACATCGAAAATACACTGAAACATGCAGTGCTGTCTTACCTTTCGTCAAAAATAAACAAGTACATTATTTCCTACCTTTTCTGGTCCAGTATACATGACAATTGATATAAATGTAGTCAAGATAATGTAAAATACTGAATAGAAAAAATATTGTCACCTAAAGTAATTTAGAAAATAAATATCCAGTTCTAAAATATCAATATTAAAAAATTACTATTTGAAATCATACTTACTTGAAGAAAATAACAATGACATTAATAAGAATAATAAATAAAACAATTATATTATGAATGTAAGCGGGTTAACTACGAACCTAGTATGCGTTGGAAAAACACCTGTTCAAAGAACGATCACTCGTCGAAGAACGGTGACGGCTTTCAACACAAACTAGGTTCGTAGTTAACCCGCTTACATTCATATTGAATTCTTCAAACTACGAAATTTTTTATAATAAAAAAAACAGTTATAATTGAAAATTTGGAATTGAACAACACATAAGCGAATGTAATGCAACATCACACGACTAAAGCAAAAGTCAAGAAAAAAGTAAAAGTAATGAAAACAAATCTTTTAAAGTGAGATACCTGTTATTCCTGTTTCGGGTGTGTGAGAGAGACATGTTGTGAAAGACAAGGAGAGAAACACAGACAGTGAGATAGATGCAGGCCACATATATTCAGGATACAACACAGTTATGGAACTACACAAATCTAATAATGAGATTAATGTACCAGTCGGTGAAATGTTACACATCTAAACATACCTACATGTAGTGTTTGATGATTTTAAGTTATTTCAGGGACCTATCTAAACACTTTACAGTATATTTTTAATAATTGAAGAAATTATTTATAATACCTACATTACTACTGAAGATACGGGGGCTATCACAAATTATATAGTTAACGTATATCAATTTAAAACACTTACTAATGGAAAGACAAAGACAACAACGATTAACACGCATGTTTACTTTACGACAAACTAACTAATTGGAAGGGAGTGAGGAAAACATGACTACTATCATTATGAGACTTGTAAACAAGGGATTTTCTTATAATATTATTGACTGTAGAATCTTCGAAATCAAAAGACTTACCTTGGCCGGGATTAAATGAACAGAATATTAGAGAGGCTCGTTATACACAAACATTCAGAGCACATTGCAAACACAAGCTTTACACACACTGCCTGCAACATGCTTATATTTATTATTTCTTGAATTGATTGTCAGCAAACAACTGGTAACACTGATTTTGATGTTATTGTTCGTATTGATCACAAAATGTTCACCTGTTAGATATCTAGCCAGACACTGTAAATTTTATCTTTTCATTCGCAGTCTTTATGACTATTCGTAATAAGTATTGTAAGTATCAATTGTGTTTGTGATAACGTATAGTATTCTCTGCTAACAATCAATATTCTTAATCTTCTACTTAAGAGCATCATTGCTTTTAATTAAGCTATCAAAGCACTCGCTTAAATTTGATTCTTACTAGTGGCATTATTTGTTTGCCTTAACTGATTTTCTTTTATAGAACTTAGAAGGAGCAAATCTAGTTTATGTTTATATTTGTTAGATGCTCCTAAGTTTGTTTTATAATTTAGCAGTAATATTGGAGATTTCTTCTTACCTGTCCCTTTCATGATGCAGTCAAATTTGGCAAGCCAGGATGAGAGCACTGTTTCTTTACTCAGTCCATCTATTTCCGGTAAAGACCTGTATAGAAATTAAAACCAACAACAGTAAAATAAATGGGAACTTTTAGAATACACACCATAATTATAAACAAGACAAAGACAAGAAAACATAGTGAAAGGTAAGTTTACGAAGAGTTCCTTAAAAGACCTATTGAGCTCAATAAAGAAAAATAAATATGTATATAGACCCTTATAAATAGACTTAATATTAAGTTCAGTATCAATTTCGAAATCAACAACATAATTAATAGTTATCAAGGGTTTACTTTAGGCGATTTAGATCAGTTAAATTACTAATACGTTAATAACTAGGTCGGGTCAGGTATGCTATTAGCTAAAAGCTGTAATTATCAAAAGGTTATTAAACTTGTAGAACATTTTACACTATTATTACGAGAATATAAGTTTGTTTAGTGGCATAAATCAAAAAGGCCGTTGTAGTACTATTCAAATAAAAAAAATATTATACTCGTATACCCACTGATTCCTCTTTTTATTAATTATATTTTTTTTAAATCACAGGCGTCCTAAGTAACTGTAATATGTTTGTTTTCAATTAAGTTTTTTTATCATTCTCGCTCGAGACCTACCCACCACCAGCTGGTCGTTTCAGATAATTATATTCGGGATTCTTAATCGCTCGAGTTTTGAATACGTCTAAAAAACTCAAGAAAATGAAAGAATATAAAATGACCGGCGAAAATAGTATGAGTCACTCACGAATCGACCTGCTCCTTTACCTGCTGTATGAAAAGGACTTCAAGAAAAAACACTAGGCATGACTGTATCACAATTGTTTATAGTTGCATAGAAACAAAATATAGTGATAGAAAAGTGGTGAAAAACAGGAGATGAAAACAATAACGTCATTGTCAAACCTGACTCTCTTCTCGATATTATTCCTGAAGACCTCTCTGAAGTCATGATGAGAACAGGCTCCTGACTTCACCATCTGCTCGACCCGCTCGGACTTAAGGAAAACATCGTGGTACGACTGGACAGCGTTCTGGAAGGCCTCGTCTGCCAGGATCTGGGTCTCGCCTTTGAGGAAAGCCTGGATACAGGAGTTAAACAAGGCTTAAACGATTCAACGCGAAAAAGCAAATTCCATGTTCTCCCAAACGGTGTGAAATATAAAAGAAGTGTTGTTGGCCTGCATAAAGTTAAATTTAAAATTTGCGAATGATTAACAAAGTAGGCGCACAAAATCCAGCGCTTTTGTAAAAAAAAAGTAAAAAAATATTTATTTTGTAAGAACATATAGACAAAAAAGATACATATATAATAAATAATAAATTTACAGGAAAACTGACAAACGAGACTCCACTCAGCATGTGCTATGGTAGAGTCGAGGAGATCTCTAGGGTTGCCGTCATCAAAATCGATGAGGAGGCCTATCATATTACTATCATCTGCAACATAAGATACATAACATCTTCATCCATTCCATTTCTTATCCTTATCTAATCCATCTTTTCCATTTATCGTCATTTACGACATTAACAACATTACTATCATATCATCTCACACCTATTAAAAGAATTCCTTTATTCATACCTTAATAACGATATTATATCTTGAACCCTTACCTGAAACCTGGCCTGTATAGTTTCCAGCTGATGGGGCGTCAACTTCGTATGCCTTCGAGTCATGTCGGTCGGTTGCTTTGCGTTGAATGGATGCGCGATGCACCGGGACACAAACACATACAGCTGGAGCCTTCGCTTCTTGTCCTCTTCTAGCTTTTCCATCTTCTCCTGCGTTGGACAGGAAGGTGAGAAAACTCGGCTGGGTCTTAGCCCGTCATCATCATCATCAGCCCTTGTTGAAGCATTGCTGGACAAAGGTTTCTCTATGTTTATGCTATTTACTTAGCTTCTTATCAAATTACATTTATGAAAGTTAGAAAGCTCGACTTTTACAATTTTCCTACGTCTTTGTACTGGTTGCCAGAAAGAACAATGTTAAAACAAATATCAAGATCATACCTAATGACTACAAAAAATTGGGCATAGAAAAATTCCCGATAACAGCAAAAATACTTTTTACTCCAAACATGCAACATTATTAATGGGTACGTTTGCGAATTGCTTGATTTAGGCACATTTATTAAATAATCAGCTAAATCGTAATTAGGCAGAACCCTTCATTTTCGTTTTCTAATTAGTGATTTTAATTGATGCCTGAATAATCGAGAGAGGGATTAATTAAATATCTATTACAAGCTGTAAATATAAATCAAATACTAATTAACAAACACCTGACACCCTAACACCGCTTAAACCGGGAGAAATTGGCCAACTCCTTACACTTTGTAGAGATCATCAGCCCACATCATTACATTGCTGGGCAAAGCATTTGTCATACGGAGTTGGATAACCCATCAAGTTGGTCCAGTGCGGGTGTTTGAACACTAAAACCTCGTCTATTTGTCGAAGCGGGAAGCCTCGGGTACCATAAGCTAGGACCCCTGCTACAGTAGATACATTGTGGTTACGAAATAGATTTTACCCAAATATGCAAACAACAAACAAGCGAAGAAAAATGGTGCGAGCTAAAATTTTAAAACCTTAAATTTAACTTTAAATTTTACCTAACTTAATACTTGAAACAAAATAAACACAAATTACAAAAAACCTAATAAAAATGAATCAAATAAAACTTACCTGCGGATCCTGATCCTTATCCGACTGACTAGCCCCCGATGGACTCGGACTCGGCGCAGGCGCCTCTCCCGAGCTCGCGCTGCCCGTCGACGTTCTGCGGAGGAACGATCTACTCGATCGATAGTATTATGTCGTTAATGTCAGTGAGAGTCGTAGACATAAGCAGACTTATTGACTGTTGACTTGTTAAATGTAGGAAATTATAGACTGAGTTTTTTGTTTTTATTGCACTTTTCCTCCATCTTCATCATCATGGCTTGTAACTCGCATTCAGCTCCTTTTTTACCGAAAACGATGTTTGAGGCAACAACAAGGTTTTACATTTCAAGGCAAGACGGAATATTTTATTGTGGGTATATTATATCGCTTAATATCAGGAGATATATTATTCTAAGTACTTCAGTTGGTTGTAATTGATAACTGAATACGAGTATTTGTCGCGTTTTCGCTTTGAAATTTGATTTTCCCCATCGCATCACCAGAGTTCCACTGAATTTGTGGCGTACGAAAAGTTTGGTTTTGGCAACTTAGTGTAAAATATAAGTTGAGGTCTCTCTACTCTCAGTCGAAACAACAGTGTCCAGTCTGTGTATGTGTACCGACAGTAATGTAGTGCTTACTACAATCTAATCTAGTCTAGTTTGTGATGTGTCTACTCTATTCTAGTCTAGGCTAGTCTAGTTACAATCTAAGCTTGTATTGTCCGTTTTAATATCAAATATCCGGTCTATTGTAGGACGTCATTGAAAGTTTATTGTTTGCAACAATGTCGTCTCTCTGAGTCGTAAAGTTTCGAAGCTGGGGTTTCTAGGCTTTAGCTCGGTTTCCAAAGCGGAGAAGAGATATGAGTAAAAACCCCAACAGAATCTCAATGGCATGTCGTGATGGTCATAAGTGACGCTATTTAGATTTTTGACATTGTCACCTTGGTTATTTTGGCAATTACCCATTTGGAAACCAACCATTTTTACAATGGTCATCCTTTTCTAGTAATTTTTTGAGTGAGAATTACTTTATCTGATGAGAAGCCAAAAAATATTCTCATAGGCTTTGTGTCCCATCTCCTTTCTCCGTTAACAATAATCGGCCTTTTGGCTTCCCAAGGTACTATGACAAAATAGAACTAGGAACCTCAGACCTTTAAGAACTTGCGACAGCTTATGCACTATAATAACAAAAATCTCAGATCTTTGTAATTTTTTTTTACAAATCTATACCTAATTATTTAAATACTACAGTAGCTTTTGGTAATTTACCAAAATAGGTGCTAAAGTTTCAGGCAGTATTAGAACTCTTTCTGAAAAGCATCAAGCTTTGATCAATATAGCGTCTAAAATGGTCCATGAGTTTGATGGACGTGAAGACGACGCACCTAATAGTGCCACCTAAAAGTCTGTTTGGCAGGTAGAGATAGCCTGCAATAAGATGTAAAGTAAAAAAGCCTGTAAATAAACTTTAATTCATATAAAACGCTTTTGGAAAGTGAAGTCTCTTCCATACATTACCAAAGTTGTTTGTAGGTGGCTCATGCTGAGACGAACTGAAAAGAACAGTTTGCTTGAGTCCCAAAACGGTCCCTGTTTTGGGACTCAAGCAAACTGTTCTTTTCTATGTACTTTTTCTTATATATTATACATATGTGGCTGATTTACAAATAAAATATTCTATGTTCTGTGATTTTAGCTAATTATCTTAGAATCAACCAAATTTACTTTTCAATCATAGTTTGAACTGACTGCTACTGACATGCGAGAGGGCTGGTGCGGCGGCAGATTTGGCAGAGGATCTCAAAAGACGCAAATATGCAGGTCTCGACAGATCCGCATACGCATGTGCTCCGGGTTTTAAAAAAAATATCCGAGTGTCTGGGCGAAGCGACGCGTGACCCGATAAGTTAAGTACCTATCTGGCGCAGCGCATCACCATTGCCATGCAGCCAGCGTCTTCGGGACGCTTCCGACTGGTTTGTACCCAGTGTGTTCTTCTTCTTCGTAACTGTCTTGTCATCACATTCATTCTTGTTGGGTGGCTGTTGTGATTTGCCACACGATGTCACACAATCTTGCTCTATTTTTTGTGTGCCTATTGCACTCATGTAAGGGATTGCCCACTGCGGATTTAATCTGGTCGGTCCATCGCACGGGTGATCTTCTGCGCGTTCTAGTGCCCTCTGTTCTGCCCTGCACGACAAGACGCTCACTAGAGTCACCGTCCCGCCTCGTGACATGTCCGAAGTATTTGAGGATGCAAGTCTGGACCAAGACAGATATACGCTGTTTGATGCCGAGTTCTTGGACCAGTTTAAGTGCATTCAAAATTGGTGCAAGCGGTCATCCTTCCAAAAGTGTGTATGCGGAGTAAAAGAATAAGTAATCTTATTGCAGGCTCTCCTCTAATTCCACCTTACGAATACTCACGCATGGGGTGGAGGTGCCAACGCAGCCGCCTCTCTCTGCCTAGTGGCCGGGTGGAGGGGTGCGGCGTGCGGCGCGGTGGTGAGTGGACTGGCACCTGTCAATTGGGGACCTGTTAATGACTAGCTTTTGTGGACGACTTTGGTTTCAAAGATTAATAAGGGCTTCGTTAACAACTGACAAATCCTCACTAATATTATAAATGCGACAGTATGTTTATTTGTTTGTTTGTCCTTCCTTCATACCATAACTAAGCAACCAATCAACTTGATTTTTGGCATAGAGCTAGTTGAAAAGATGGATAGGTAAATCATCAAATTCCCATGGGAGATTTACGGGAATATTCGTATTTTTCGAAAACGCGGGTGAAACCGCGGGGCACAGCTAGTAATAAATAAATAAACAAGTAAAATTGCTTAAAACATCACGTGATTAATGGACGATCCCTAAGTAAATAATAATAATACTCGTAGTTCGTAAAAAAACTTACCTTTATTGAAGCCCTAAAGCATCAGAAAGCTTCCCAAACTATGTTAGTACTTACTGCATTTAAGCATTACTTAATCGCTAGAGTCTTACTCAACCAATACGATACGATACGGTACCTACGATTCTACAAAAGCATTACTTACAGTGTATGAAACCATAAATTAGTTTACCTGTTTTACATTAACACATAGAAGATCAAACCACGTGGGGTAACGGTACACATAATAATAACATACAAAACATGTATACAAGACACATAATACTTGTAACATTATGTATTCTATATATATATTTCTACGATAAATAACACAACATACACAATTAGAAATAAGCTGAAGTTGCAGTGGGCAGGTCATATTAGCTCGCAGAACTGATAACCGCTGGGGAGTAAAGGTTCTCGAGTGGCGGCCACGATGCAATGCGAAACGGAGTGTTGGGAGACCATCCACCATGGAACGACGATATCGTAGCGGTTGCAAGGAGTATTGACTCCTTGCAACCGCTACGATACGATCGAATGGATGGATACGGCTCAGGGCCGGTATTTTTGGTGGAGGCCTATTTCCAGCAGTGGACATCTATGGGCTGATATGATGATGATGACACACACAGAAACAAATCCGACCATAAAAACCAACACGTCATCCGGGCAAAATGGTTTCTATTCCTTATTTATAACACGTACAATACATTCCAAAACTGTTTTTATTGTAAACTTCAAATAAAATATGCAGCATAGACATTCATATAAAACACAAACGTACATACAATGGGTGTTATTGGTTATTTCTTCCAGGCCTACGTACCTTTTGGCATAGCACCGGGCAGCCCAGCGGTAGAGCCTCGCGGTAGTTCTGGTTTCCCGCGTACTGACGGCCGCCCCCCGGACAACGAGCCTGCTGGCACCACTGGGGACACAGATGCTTTTGAATCTGCACAAGCCTGAGGCTAGAAGGGAGTCTACCAATCACCTAAAACAACTCTCAAGAGATGCACTCCAAACGAGGGGCACTTTTGTATATAGTTGTTTTAAGTATAATCACCTGTAAAGATACTTAATAGATCTTAATTATAACTACCTAACTCTAATTCTACAAACATAATGTTTTGTTATTATAGTGTTTATGCCCGCATTTGGGGTAAACTTAAAGAATTTAAAATAATGTTTGTCGACGGGTAGGGTATTTGCCTCCGTGGCGCAGTTGGATAGCGCATCCCCGTATTCAGGGGAAGGTCGCGGGTTAAAGTCCCGCCGGAATCGTAAATTTTTGGGATATTATTAAATATCTGGGATGGATGGGCCGTGGGGCCGCGGCGTACGAATATCGACCCCTCCAACTCAACCCGTGGATGTCGTAAGAACCGACTAAGGGAACCTACCAGAGGAAGGGCAGCAGCTTCCTTCTGAGTATTTTTAAACACCAACACTGCGATCACCAATCCCCCTGCCAAGCGTGGTGATTATGGCAAATCCCCCTCTATATGGGAGACCATCCACTCGATGGACCGACGACATCGTAGCGGTCGCAGGGAGTCGATGGATGGAGGCTGCTCAGGACCGCTATTTGCGGCGTCGTACGTGGGAGGCTTATGTCCAGCAGTTGACGTGTATGGGCTGATGATGATGATTAAATACCTACATAATGTTTATCATAATATTGGCATGTCATAAATAAACAAATATACTATCTTGAATGTTAAAGGTTTGTAGAGATACCCAATATTACCAGGGGACAGGTGAATTTCCTACAAACGGCTTGAAAGTCTAACTTCCGCTTAAGTATGACCATCCCAAAACACTAAAGGCTCTAATTTCTGAGAGTTTTTTGATAGCCTTAAAAATAGGTCCGTCGTCAGTCAGTCATAATATTTTAAAAATAATACCTAGAATCCCAAAAAACTTGAATTAATATCAAAACGTCTTTTGGCCAATCACCCATTCTCAAAAATTTGAGGCTTAGCATTCTGTAGTAAGTTTGGCGAAATACGCCCACAAATTTAATAAAAATTTTGGGGGCATTTAGCCAAACATTACAAGTTCATTAAAAGTTACATAATTTAATCTGGTAGGTATGTTTTAGAGCTTTCTTCAGTTGGTAACTTTAAACCGAAGCTAGGTATGTCTCTTATGCCCTCGACCTGAAAACGTGGATTACTAGTGAACCTACGTAGGTTTTTAAAACCTAGTCTATAATTAATCTACGGCGCAGTGAAAAGCAGTGTGTGCTTGAATAAAGCCACGTTGACACGATCAGAGTCTGTTCTGACCGAGTGGACTCTGACATCCGAGCGTACTCCGACGATAGAATATACTTTATTGGACAAAAGTTGTACATAGGCGAACATAATGCTAGATAGTATTCTCTACCTGCTAACGTGTTAGTGTGCACAGCAATTTACTAGGTAGTGCTAGATATCAAGAATTACAAAAAATATACATAAAAAATTTACAATTCATAATTTGTGTGTTTGCCAGTAACATAATAAATACATTATGTCCAAACGATAATAAAATACAAATATAACTCACGACGATGGCGTCTGATCTAAGTAGCGGTCCGAGAGACCGCATTCTACTTTTCCGAGCTAACATTTATACGAGTAGGAAAACAAAATGACGTCAAGTAAAAACAATCCAGCGTCTCATGAAATTGTTCAATGTTGAATAAGACAATGACTCGAGTAAACTTTGTTAATATCAGCTATCCTAGTACACTCGTACGAAGCTACTCCTACGAGTCCACTCGGTCCGAGCCTTGTCCGAGCAGACTCCGATCTTGTCAACGCGGCTTAAGACCCATTTCTCTGTATAGGTATTTGAAAAATAATGATGTAAACTCAGAAACTATTCTGCTATTCTAAGCTCTACTTACTCTATTTTAATCTACTTACGCATAATTTGTTCTATTCTGATATATTTTTCTATATACTCTTCTAGAAATTGTAGTTCTATTATTTCTAGTTTTTTGACAATTTAATAGCTATTTGAATATAAATTACTTTCAGCTAACCTGTTCAATGTTTTAAAATTGGTGTTGTCTAGCGTGTTGCTAAGCAGGCGTATATCGGGGTTTTAATTTAAACTAGGTAATAACTAAATGGTTACCCTTGTATTCATGGTCTCGTAAAACTACATCTAACTATAAAACAAAGTCGTGTTAGTTAAACCACTTATAACTCGAGAAAGGCTGAACCGATTTTTTATTTGTTGTATTGGTTATTTCGGAATAGGATATAATTATAAAAAATAGGGTTCCGTGCAAAAAAATACAATTCAACGGGGGTTGAGTGCACACGGCACATGTAGTAATAAGTGAATAATGCCACGAGATGGTTCGAAAAAAGGGTTCCCGGTGGTGGCCGTCTAATAAACTTGGCTGGGTCTCTGATTCGGTATTATAAAAAATCATAATTTAAAAAACCATTTAGTTTACTACTAAATATTAAAAATAAAATGTCAATAAACTTTAATTATTGCATCCAAATCAAAAATATTATCTATACCTATGTCACATATACAATGGAAGTCGCCTGTTTGGTATAGGCATGATTCAGCATTAACTCAAATCAAAAATCATGATTATATATCATTTTTAATGTTAAATCGTTTGATCACCATTACACACGTGAAAGTGAAGATCTGGCCTAAGATGAACCCGCTTTCCCAGAAGGAACTTAATCACTCGGGATTTGAAGACTCCTAGATTGTACTCTACCGGAAAAACAGACGAAGGAAGTTGGTTCCACTCTTTACCAGTACTTATAATGAAAGTAGAGCGAGAACGTTTGGTTCGTTAGGTTCATTATTGATTGATTGATTGACATGAATGTCAACATCGGTCCATAATTACGTCAATTTTGTCTTATATGATGAGAACCTTACTCTTTTTCGGATTCAGCTTTCAACGATTCACTCACTGATTTAATTCAGAATTGGATTTGCTGAAAGCAAGAAGTTGAACTTTTTAAATTGGTGCAGGACCAACAGCTCTTGTTGGCACTGGGGTATCGCCGCCAACCCATGAATACAAGGGTAAAACCCGATACAGCTAGTGAAATTAGTGAAAGCGGTGATACCTAGTGACTTACGCTTGCCAGCGATTTTGGAGGGCTGCTTCTTGTGTTCCTCATCACTGTCTTCTTCGGAAGAGCTGGGGTCGATCATCTTGCTGCGTTAGTTCTGGAACAAATACATTAACGTTACTGATTGTGCAGCAGGTTTTTTTTTTATTCTAGGATAAAAAGTATCCTATGTCCTCTCTCGTGGTAAGAACAAAATAAATGCCAAAATTCATTTGAATCCATCTAGTAGTTAATAAATGCGGCATAATGCGCAGCCAAGAAAAAGAGAGACAAAAATTAAGAAAATTACAGTTTCGGCAGTATGAAACTTTATAAGAGGCCATCAAAAAAAAAAACTTCAATGTACAGAATTGGACAAATTACAATTTTATCATAAGTATAGATTTAATAATTCCTTTCGCTTTCACAACAGTCAACATTTTACAAACAGTCTTAAATTAGCTCGACTATTAGCGTCCAATTTCATTTCACTGCATTTTTTTTTATTTTAGCTGTTGTTTTTGCACTTCATGCAAATGTTGATTAGACCTGTTATGAGCACATTCTATAGTATCTATATTATATACTATCTTTACACTATGTTCTATAAAAATGTTTTATTATAGGTATATATGTGTTTTCTTAATAAATAAAATAAATCAAAGTGTATGTACCTACCTTAAAAGCTTGTAGCAAACCAACAAAATAATAATATCCCGCGTGAACGGATGGAAAAGAATGAATGACGTGAATGAATGGACGTGCCGTAAATGAACGGTTACGTGAATGTACTGGAGCAAATAAGCTCTGTTAGATATAAAAGCGATAATGTTTTTTATTCGGAAACGGAGCCTTTAAGGTGCGAATTAACTGGTGTTACGCTGTAATGATATGTACATACATATGTATTTGACTGCGAGCGTTCGTGCAGTCAGTAAATAAAGGAGCTACTCGCAAAATTGTGTCGATCAGACGCAGAGCCATTAAACCAAGAAACATTGAACATTGAAGCAACAGGTGGCGGATTTTTGACGTTACATGCTCGATTCGAATGGTACCTACCTACATTGCCTATATTAAGCGCCGTAGGTACCTACATAACACCGGTCAGTACCCTTTAAAGTGGCTTTAAAAAGAGTACACGAAGTGTTAACGTGTTTCGATGTACAATGATCAGCATCTTTTGTCGTTTTTACTTCATCAACTACGCTACTACTGTCTAATATTTCACAGGGCCCAGATAAAATCTACATTAAGCGTTTTCCCCACATCCTGACCTCGCGCACATAATACAGTGATTTGAATAATTTGATGAACGCCACATCCATTCCTTCAGCGGGAGGGTTCCGTAGAACCGTTTACATTATTCAACGCATACCCCTAAACATGAACTTTGCATGGATATTGGAACGTGTGGTGTTAATGATAGAGTTCAAAATGGAAGGTTTGCTGTAAGTGGCTTATATAAACGAATGAGATTTTTCAGCTGAAATGGACAGGATAGTTTTGACGGATATTGATTTCTATATTTTCTATAACGTTAGGGTAAATGTTCAAAATATATTAAGAGATTTGGTAAAACGATGTTTTTTTTTGTTGTTTTTTTAAATAGACGCTGATGTGTAAAGTTGAGTAGTAAATTTTTTTTTTAAATTTTGATTGTTAAATTAATTTGAATGCCTTTTTTTATACTCCAACCTCAGTTGGTTCGATAGAAGTTTTAGATCATTATCTGTATTAAAACAGGATCAATTGACATAAAAAAAAAACACAATTTCGTAGCACTTCGAAACGGCACTTGTTTGTGAAATTTCAATAGAAAACCTAAGTATCAATGCCCAAATCTTTAAATGAGACTTAAAGAAAAATCAATTTAAACCGTATCGAATTGCATTAATAAGGTTTAAAATGAAAAGCCCAATAACCAGCAGAGGGTCCTGATTGGAAAAATTAAGTCTAGAGTCTAGACAGGTCGTAAATGGATTTGAAATGGATTGCAATGAGGGTAGCAATTTATTATTTTCTACTTAGAATTAATGAATGAACACTTTAATGTACTAAAATTTTGCATAAATAAAATCTCTTATATCTAAAATAAAAATAAACGCAGTAAAAAGCGGCCTTATCGCAGAGATCGATTTCTCCCAGGCAACCCTGATTATATTAGATTAGATTGGATCTTGTTATAAATTCGCTTTAGCCATAAATCACATCCCCCAAATGTAGACACATAATACGAGTATGTACATACATCTGGCGCGGGAGAGGTTTCCTATGATTTAAAAATTAAAAAAAAAACAAATATGTTCTGTTAATTTTATCACAAAAACGTTCATGCACTTAAAGAAATTGTATAAGTCCCAGCATACGAGTAGTTCCATTTCATAAAATTTGCGAAACTTATTTACATTTATGACAAAATCACAATATACCTATTCCATGAGTTTTCATGAAATACAACAATGTTTGTGTTGTACAACTTGTTCTTCTAAATACTCGGATTTACCTTCTATTTACGCCTTGTATTTAAAAAAAGGTACATATAAGTCCCAGCATACGAGTAGTTCCATCTCATAAAATTTGCAAAATATATTTACATTTACCCCCGAATACTCAAACGAATCTCAGATTTAAGCACGACTCAAGTGACGATTGTTTGACAGATTTTCATTGTAAACTGTCAAAATATTGCGACATAAGACGTGCTTACATCTGAGCTGCGTTTGAGTATTCGGCCGTTAGTCACATCGTAAAAAATCACAAACATTGTTGTATTCCATGTAGAGTTTTCATGGTATTCCATGTAAAAATGTTTGTAAATAGAAGGTAAATCCGAGGATTTACCTTCTATTTACGTCAGCCTATGTAGGTAGATAGTACATAAGTCTATGTACTATAAGGTAGGTACTGTGCGTAAGTCGGATACTTTCCTTGGCTTCGGCAAAGGTGGAAAACCACCCAATTATCTCTCACGTGACTTGGGTAGGAATCTCACGTGTGCTAGTGTTGTGCTTTACTTTCTTTCCGCCTTGATTTAGCCGGAAAATCTGTTTACGACTTTGGTGCTTCTTTCTACACATGTTGCGAAACAAACAGAAGATATAAAATCAAGTACAACGCTAAAAATAATAGGTAAATCCGTATTTTTATTAGATTTTATGTAGGTAGACGTGATTCGAAGGTAAACGTTTAAAAAAGCTTTTGATTTTTATTGTGATCCATAAACTTTTATTTAATCAATGAAATAATCAAAACAAAATCGCGCATTTCATGCTGCTAGTGACGCTTTTAAACTTTCGAGGTTTTCTTCAAAGTCTAAAGTCAAATTACGAATGCGCCCCAAAAATGGTCGGTCGTAAACTCGATAAGCCGGAACTTTTCCGGTCTTTCCCCACCCTACTTCCTGGGACCAGGGGCTCTACAAACAATGCTTATTGCCGCCCTACAGGCATTGTGCCGTGCCTTTCGAGTTGCGTTACATATTTTGTTAAGTATCTCTATTCGACTTCACACGCAAGGTATCATAGAAAAAAGATATCATCATCATCATAATCAGCCGATCGACGTCGGCTGGACATAGGCCTCCCATAAGGATCTCCACAATGACCGATTTTGCGCTGACCGCATCCAGCGAATTCCCGCGACCTTCAATAAGTCGTTGGTCCATCGCATCATCACGCATCATCGCGGTCATCTAGGCTTGAGGCGTATTTATCGTCACAGATATAGAAAATTGGCGGTATGTCACAGTGACAGAAACTAAATATATCTGTGAATGTCACACAGGCAGTGCCAGTGCACGATATTATATCGTTGTTATTTTATGAGGTACCTACGCAATAAATCGCTTCAGCTAGATAATATCGCTTCTATATTCTCTCTTTGATAATTTGGTAGGCTATGTTCAGCAGTGGACGTATACGAGCTGATGATGATAGTTCAGCCCATAAACATTTGTCATGAATGTGTAACAGACATACTTCAACAATAATGATAATAATATGGACATGGCGTGTGTGTAGGTTTTTGGGCCTAACAATGCTTGTTTTCTGAATAGGTAGCCGCAGTGAAATATTAATTATTTTTATCATTGTGTCTAATAGCTTAGCCTTTATGTTATTATTATTATATTACATCAGGGTTGGAAAAAAAACAGTTTTTTTTAAATTTTATAAAACAAACAGTTCAAATTGTTTTAAACAAGTGTTTGTTTTGTTTTTTTTTGTCCTTTTTAGTTTAGGGCATTATTTTAAATTAATTCGACCTATAATGTTTCATTTCCAGACTAGATCTTTTGACTTTTCAAATTTTCTATAGTAAAATAAATATTGACAAAAAACGATCAATGGATAAACATTTATTTTATGTTGCGTATCTCTAATCACTACTAAACGATTTACAATCACCCTGAATGTTTCCTAGCAGGACTATACCGGCGGGGAAATACCTATAAACTATAAATTCTATTCTATGAGTAGGGGCACCCCCAATATTTATTAATTAGTGATGGGCCGAATGTGGTTTGAACCGAATACGAATTTCGGCCGAACATTCGGTAAAAATCAAAAATGCCGAAGTTCGGTTTTTATTCTGCACTTATATGGTAACAACTAACAAACAACAATAAAATATACCTATAAGTAATTAATATATTGAATTTTCAAAAAGTTTATTTGATTCAAATCATAAGACTTCCTAATTTAATAAGAACTTATTGAATTTGATTTTTTAATTCTAAAACTTAAGATTGAAATGTCGAAAAAGGAAACTGATAATGACAGTTAGTTACTTGATTAATAAATAAATTACCATGATTTTAAATTATGTAAAAGGCTTATTTATTTAATCAGGTATGAGTGAGTATGACAGATATGATTTTTTTTATGTTTTATTAATCTTAAAATCAAAATTGTGCAACTATTTCACTCTTTTCTTATACCGAATGTTCGGCATTTCAACCGAATTTCGGAAGAATGCCGAAGTTAGGCCCATCCCTAATATTTATATTTAAATGAGGGGAATAAAATAACCACTATTCCATTCGACAGCCATCCATTAGGGACTTTCCTAACGGGACTTTACCGGCGGGAAATTACTTAATATGAATTCTATAAATACGAGTGCCTTTCTTTCTCACATTTCATTTCATTATTAATTCTGCGACTGATAACACCTCATAAAAATGTCAACTCCAGGACGCAAAAAGCATGCAATTTGGGAACAATTCACATCGATCCCCCAAGAAAATACCACACTGAAGACCAATAGGGTGCGTTGCAGAAAATGTAAGAAAGAACTAGTTGGACTTGTGAAAAGAATGGAGGCACACTTCCAGCAATGTAGCACCACCACCGGTTCTAACACTGACGCAAATCTTGACGCGGACAGGGACGTGGAGGAGGAGTTGTTGAGTGATGCTGGTTCTTCCCGATCTTCAGATAATTCTTCTGCTACACCCACATCTTCTGTTACTACTCTTCAATCTAAAAATGCCAGTACCAGCACCAGCGCGAGCGTGAACATTTCAATGAAAAGATTTATTATTGCTACAAGTCAAGAAGATAAGAAGAAAATTGATTTACAATTATCTCGTTATATGTTTGCTACTAACACGCCTTTTAACCACGTAGAACACCCAGAGTTACTGAAATTAATGGAAATTTTACGCCCAGGATATAAACCTCCAAACCGCAAACAAATTGCTAGCAAGCTACTCGACGAAGTCTACAACTCGACTCAAGAAGCCGTAAAAAATGAATTGAAAAACAAAGTTGTTAATCTGGCAATTGATGGGTGGAGTAATGTCAGGCAGGACTCGATAGTTTGTGTCTGTGTTACCGATGTGTTGACAGACTCATCTCATTTAATTGATACAATAGACACAGGAGCCGAAAGCCATACAGCTGACTACTTGGTTAAAGTTACTACTGCGGCAATAAAACAATGTGAAACTTACAAATGTACGGTGCGAAGTGTAGTGACAGACAACGCAGCAAATATGAGCCGTATGAGACGAGATTTAGCCCAACAGGAAGAACTAGCTTCTCACGAGGATATACTTACATACGGCTGTTCATCACACATATTAAACCTTCTAGCAAAGGATTTGAATGCAGAAGATATTACTGATAAAGTTAAGTCGATAATGCGGTACTTCAAATACACTCACTTTGCATCTGCCAAATATAAAGAAGCTGGTGGAAAAGCAATTGTTATACCACAACAGGTACGGTGGAACACAATGGCTGACTGCTTAAAAGTGTTATTAGAAAATTGGCATATAATGTCAGATATATGCTTAAATCATTCAACTGCTATAGATCTGTCAATTTCATTGAAAGTAAATGACATGGCGCTGAAGCAACAAGTCCAGGCTCTCTACAAAAAACTGGAAAACATCGCAGTTATACTTGACATCTCCCAAAAGACATCCTGCTGTATTGGCGAAGTGACTGAAGCATGGATAGAGCTTAAAAATATGTTTGAGGGAGAGAATGTACGACTGCGTGAGACCGAGTATTCATTGGATGATTTAAGGAAGTTCAAAGCTCGTTATGAAATGGCAATGTCTCCAGCTCATTTTGCAGCAAACTTACTACATCCTAAGTACAGGGGTGAAAAACTCACGAGTGAAGATATTTCTGAGGCTTTATTATTTATAGAAGCTTATCACAAAGAGGCGATGTCCTATGTTGTTAAATACAGGGCAATGACAGATCCCTTTCATAACTTTCTATTTGAAGATCATGTAGTAAATCAGGTCGGACCTCTCGAATGGTGGCAGTCATTAAAAAAACAAATTAATGGTCAAACAATGAACTTAGTGGCTCAGCTTCACACTGCTGTAGCTTCAAGTGCTGGAATTGAAAGACTGTTTTCAACATTTGGATTTATTCATTCTGACGTACGAAATAAACTGGGTACAGAGAAAGCTGCAAAACTTGTTACAGTTTTTAAATACCTTAATAAGGAAAAGAAAAAATAATTGTTATCTTGATCTTGTCATATTGTCTTACTCTCCTGACTGACAAACAATTTTGATTTTATAATGTTTATTAAATATAGGTAATTTTGTTTGATATAATTTTGTTTTTGATTGATTTTAAATTGAAATTTTTAATATTCTATACTATCTAATGCATGTTTCAAAAATACGTGTTATCTTATCCCATTACCCATATAAATCCTGGTACTTGGTAGGTACTTAGATCTTTGTTTGACTGAATAAATAACTTATCAAAAAAATATTACTTTCATTTTATATCATTCATTCGCAATGAAAAGTAGTTTTAAAGCTTGTTTTTTTCTCATCGTTTTATACAATGTTTAAAACTTGTTTTAATCTGTGTTTTTAAACGTGTGATAAAAAACACGGTTTAAAATCAAACTGTTTTAAACATTGTTTTAAACATGTGTTTTAAAACCATTTGTTTTAATCATGCCAACCCTGTATTACATTAGGTATAATAAATGAATAAAATAAATAATGCTGGACAATTCACACAGCATCATCTAGCCGCAAGCTAAGCAGAGCTTGTGTTATGGGTACTAGATAACTGATATACATAATACAATATATTACATAGATAGATATTTTTTATTATACATAGAAAAACGACCAGAACACCCTGAACAAATATTAACAGATCGTACAAATATTTGTCCCGAGGCGGGAATCGAACCCGCAACCTCCTGCGTCGCAGGCGAGCATTCGCCCACCGCGCCACATCGGTCGTCATGTCGGTATGTTGTTTATGTTATAGGTACATTAGTTGTTTGTTCACATTAGGTACGTTGTAATTAGATATTTTAGCCAAGTATCTAAGACCGTCAAATTTAACAACACACGTATTAATTTATGTTTTCTTGGCAAAATGTATACTTTATATTTGTACTTTATATATTTCTAGCTGCACCCCGCGGCTTCGCCCGTATATCGAGTTTTGAACGAATCGAACCAAGGAATAAAATCTTTGATACCTAATAAATTTACAACCCTGTAAAAAGGGTGATTTTCGAACAAAACAGAAGTTAATTTTTCAAAATTAGTTTAGCCTATATGTTATTCTAGAACTTACACTATCTACGTACCAAATTTCATCTAAATAAGTTAAGTAGTTACGGAGATACGTTGTAACAAACATTCAAACAGACTTACACATTTATTATAGGGTATATTATAAGGTATATACATACATATGTAGGATATCATTTTAACTAGGTACTCAAATATACCGTACACGTAACGTAATATACAAGAATTAAGATATATATCTTTGAAGCGATTTTTTATTGTTAAGAAGGCTACGAACCTCTCCCAAACGGAAACGGATTTTCCCATGCGGATTTGTTGTTGTTTCACGTAGAATGAAATGGGGCGTGCTATGAGTGAGAAAGCGCGTCTAACCATCTAATACGAAGCTGTCATGTGGCTGTGTGCGTGTGCTTGCTGTTGGCGCAATTTTATATATTTTAACGTACTTTCCGGTTAATTTTGAGTAAACGATTGATTTCAAAAATGTTGTTGATTACTTATAATGTTGAATTATTTAGGATGTTTGCAGCGCGACACATTTACGAATAAATGTGTCTATCATGGATAAAAAATCGCTTGAAGATGACTCGATTTGGTGGTCAAAATTAGTTTCGCTCTCATTTAAATATCATTGTTTTTTCAAAAACTAAATCCGATTACGTATGGAAAATTTCAATAAGATCTGGGACATAGTTTCCAAATGAAGCAGAAAGTACGTTTGTATGGGGAATAGGGGCTATCCGTTCCGTTCTTAAGTGCCACTAGCACTCAGTTGTTAGTTACAGTAGTTACAGTCACATGCTCCGTCCACACATTTATTTTCTTTGAATGAATGAAAGATTGCAATATTTCATACTCTGCTACTTTTTAAGAATAGTAATGCGAATCTATCGACTCAAAAAATATCGAACATAACGAGAGCTTCGATATTTATTTATCGAGCTGATAGATTACGTGTGTGTGTGTATGAAAAATTTTAATTTTACGTTATCAATGAAAATAAATGCGTGGGCGGAGTTATACAAATTTAAATATTAAAAGAAAATTAATACAATTTTTTTCATCTAAAACCAAAGTGCTTGGGAAGACAAATCCAACGAACCTAAACTCGACGTGGTTAAAGGAATCGTTTTGTTTAGGAATTCCTATGGCCACATTCGTCCACCATCATCAGACCGACTCGATGGTACCATGACAATGCATTGTCACCGAAGTTACATATGTAAGTATGCCAAATTTCCGCTCAATCGATTGAGGATAACTGGTCTAAAATTGAGTTGCAAGATTCTACCCGAACAAACTTAGTTAAAAAGCTAAATAATTTGTTTTATATTATAAAAAAACTAATATATAATAGGTATAATATAATATATAATATAAGGATGTAGAACGAAAGTGCTTGGGAAGTCAAATCCAACGATCTCAAACTCGTGATTTAACAAAACGACGTGATTAAGTCGTTTTGTCTAGGAGTTCCTATGGCCACCTTCGGTTTCCATCATCAGACCAGCTCGATAGTGCCATGACATTGCATTGTCACCGAAATTACATAAGTATACCAAATTTCCGCCCAATCGGTTGAGGATGGTTGAGATGGTCTTGAGTTGCAAGACTCCAGACTCCACCCCAACAAACATACACATTACAAGCTAAATAAAAGCTTATACCATCAAAGCTACCGTCTTACAGAGCGGCCGTATCCGGAACGAAGTTACACCGTTTTTAATGAGAGTAAAATATAGCCAGGTTCGTTAGCAGCGAAGATCAGAAACTTATTTAGGTCAATTTGGGATAATCCCTTAAGAGAGAAAATCCTTTTTAACTTTGTTGTTGTGTTGCTGGGGAAAAGAAATACGAGTTGGGACACTCTATGGGGATTTTAATTTATTCCCTGTTCGTCTCACTGGTTAGGGCTCAAAGTAATCCGAAGTCGGAAAATTAAAATAAGTGGTGATTTAATTCCGCATTCGTCCCATTCTACTGTTACAGCCCATGATCACGTGAATAAGAATATTTTTATAATTATATAAATTTATATTTTTATAAATATTTGTCCCTTTTTGGGTACCTTGCTGCTTTGTGATAGTAATAACTTATTCTACCAATATTAAAAATGTCAAAGTTTGTAAGAATGGATGTTTGTTTGTTCCTCTTTCACGCAGAAACTACTACTAAACTGATTGGGCTGAAATTTGGTATGAAGGTGAATGAAATGAAAATTCAAAATTTTTATTTCAATTGAAATTAACTTAACAGACTTACGTAACTAGTAACATAACTCTACTTAAAACTTACTTAGAAAAACTTAGACTAGATAGAAAGATAGAAAATTCTTTAGTGCACACATATTGGTAAGAAACAGAAATAGAAAAAGGACAATTTTAAAACTAAGTTACAAGTGGCGGTCTTATCGCTCGAGAGCGATCTCTACCAGACAACCGTGGATGGATAGGATTGTTGGATAGTACTAGGGGATCTGTGTGCTAGTATAGATTTAATAAATAAAAATACTCATAATAAATATTATGCCTAAAATAAACTACATATATAAATTTATGTATATATATATATATTTACTTATATACATAGGGACACAGGTATGCGTTCAATGACAACAGCCTAAATAGTGCTCCTTCACCATGGTTTTGAATAGTGGTAACGACTTTGCTCGCCTCACTGAGACTGGCAATGCGTTCCATAGTTGTACAGCCCGGGCAGTAAAGGAATGGGCGAAGAAAGAAGTAGAGTGAACAGGTACTTGAATTATAAAAGTTTCAGAAGAGCGCAGAGAAAGAGCGTGCGAATGATGGAGAAAGGTAAAAAGCTCTTTGAGATAAGGGGGTGCAGAGGCGTAAAACAAGATATTAATTAATAAGAATTCAAGAGAAGAGAGAGAATATGAGAATTTCTGCGAAGCCGTATAGGTAACCACTTGAGCTTCCTGCGAAATTCCGAAACATGGTCATACTTGCGCAAGCCAAATATGAAACTTATCCCGACATTCTGCAGGCGCTCAAGTTTGTCTAACTGTTGCTCAGTTAGATCAAGAAAGGCCGAATCGGCGTAATCAAGTACTGGAAGGAGAAGAGATTGTGCAAGAGAGATTTTAGTGGCAATAGGTAGAAAGTTACGCAGCCTTCGAAGGGAACCTGCTGAAGCAAACATCCTACGGCTGATTTCAGATATCTGCGGTCCCCACGACAGATTTCTATCGATGAGGATACCTACAATTAGTTACAATTCTGAAAAGCTCAAGTGACTTATTTCCTCAGTACGAGTTTTCACTGTATGACGGCAGGGGTTAGTTTTTAAAGTATTGCGGTATAAATATCCCTCGGGGATATTTTTTTTTATGAGACCTCAAGATCTTTATACCTGATTATATATGACGGAGAAAACGAAGAATATACGTTTAAATAACATACGTATACATACATCCGAAACTCCTCCTTTTTTCAAAGTTGATAAAAAATGTTATTATCCTTTTTCCGAAGTTGGTTAAACAACGTGGTTTATTAAACTTATTTTAGCCGTTACCAGTCTTACACTAACGCTGCCACGCCAACTAATTTTCACAAATCCATTGGGCACACTTGTGATACCCGTAGGTTTAAGGTTGCCTGGAAGAGACCGCTTTTAAGCGAAAAGGCTGCCCATTGTACTTGTCCTATGTAACATCTCTCTGTTATGTTGTTTTTCTGGTGCGCAAGAAATAATTTTTGTATTGTATTGTATTATAAAATGTGCCTATAGCACAGATTAGGTAATGTTACTTCACCTATAGTAAGTTCGTAAATTTAGTGTGAAATTCCGGACCCAATTATCTTACATATGTACAAAATTATTTGTGAACTGAAATACAATTTCTAAGATTTTCCCTTGAAAGACAATCCTCTTCCTTTAAACTAATAAGCGCTTCGCAATAAACGCTGACCTCGACTGAAATAGACAGTGACCTTCCACCCTAAGAACAGGCTCGTGTAGGGCACTATGGGTGTTAACAAATAGCTAAAAGACTACGATGCGACAGGTTTTGAGCCGTTGTAGCGTTTTTAAGTTTCGCTCTACATTAGAAAATACTCCGTTGATACACACCCGCAGATGAGAACAGACAAGTGTCTGTTCTCATCTGCAAAAGACGAAGGTTGTACAAGTTTTTTTAGAAGAAAAAACTTTGATCCTCTTTCCATCAGACGAGCCGCGTGCCAGCTTGCCACCATAGAGCGCGCGCCCACGGCGACCGTGCTACGCATGGCTAAAAAACAAGTCTACGACTCGTCTACGACAGCTACGGCGCTACGGCGACAGAGTTGCGGGCCACAAATCTACGCGTAGCTATAAGCCTATGATACAGAACTACGCAGTTCTGTATCATCATCTGTTGTATCATATCATATCAGACATATCATGTTGCAGTATCGGGCAAATGCTCCAATACAGCAACATGCTGATGCAGGGACCCATTTTACCCTTATTATCTCATATATTTTTTTCTGTGTTACCAACTATTTAGATTTAAGTATTGTTTAGTTAATAAGTTATCTATGTTTTCTGGGTAAATAAATTATCTCTCTCTCTCTCTCTCATAGCATCTTAAATCTCTTTTAATAATTGGTACAAGTAAAATTAATCCACAACTACAAACAATTGTGGATGGAAAAACACAATTACATAGATCTCATTAGTCTTTTTTTTTTTTTTTTTATTAGTGGGATTAATTTTAATTTAATTATTTGTTAGTTATTAATATGCTTAAGCTTAAAATACTTAAGTTTAGTTTTCTGTGTCATAATTTTTGTCGTAACGTTATACCTTGCAAGTAAATAAAACCGAGTAATTATCATTCTGTGTTTTCATTCTCTTCCATTCAACTTTTCACAGCAATAGTAACAACAGTAAAACATTGGCTGTCGTGGGCCAGATTGATGACACTAGTCTTAAGTTGTCGCGGGCCGGATTGATGGCAGTGGCGGCGGGCCAGATTTGGCCCGCGGGCCGTAGTTTGGAGACCTCTGGTCTACGCTATGACTGATTGTGAACTAGGCGTTGCAAGTCTACAAGTCGTCTACGAGAGTGCTACGAATGGTGTACGCTTTGGGTCTACAAATGGCTACGAAATGTCTACGGGTGCTACGAAGTTGCGTCATAGTTTTGTCGTTAACTTTAACGCAATCATTGCCCGGCCACGCCGGTCACGCCCCTTCGGGTCGCACCGCGGCAAGCAATCATCTGCGTCATGGGCAATGAAAGTATTCGTCAAGTTTAAGTACACTAAGATTTCATTTCATTTTTCATTCATTTTTATTATAGTATACATAATATTAAATATATCACGTAATTTGAACAAAACTTCCTGTATAACCTTGTGAGAGAAAAATAAATGATTAAGTTATTTATTTATTTAAACTCCAGGAACAGAAAGGAGTACATATTGTTGGTCAAAAAATTTCAAACTTTACTTACACAATTGATAAAATATTGAGCTGTAAAGAGGTTACGTTATACCAGAATAGTGGAAACAAGAAGCAAACATATTATAATTCCTTAAATAATAAAAAATAAAACTAAGTGATCTCACATTCAATAACATAGGTTATTAAGAAATACAATCCAAAACATCTGAAACAATTTGCGGCTGTAAAGAGGTCAATGTCAAAAATAATCAATTGTGTAATAATTTATAATATTTTCTACGATTTAAAACTAAATACCAACTTTAAGACACAGGAATTATCCTAGTGTAAAGATTGTAGCCTCATGTTTAGATACATAAGTATAAAATATTTAATTAAGTAATTATATGTAAGTATATGATATTTAATTAAGTAATGATATTTCATATATTTCTCAATCAATGATGTTAATGCTTGGCCAGATGTCGCTCCGTTCCGCACTGTCAGTAGTATGTAAGAAATTCAATGTTCTGTTTAGCTTTATAGAAATATTGACATGTATCTAAATTGGATTAAATTTAGATGGGTAAAATAAACATGTATTAGACACATAAGTGATATTATAATGTGTTAGTGGTTTCTTTTTCACTTCTTCCACTAGTGGACTAAAAATGAAGAGAATATCAATAACACCTTATTTCTTATTTGATAATAATAACTATGTTTATAGTATACAATTTGACTTGTGTAAGTGCTTATTTTGTAAGCCTAAAGATATAAAGTTATTATTGATTCTGATTCTGATATGTAAGTATATAATATTTAATTAAGTAATGATATGTAAGTATAAATATTTAATTAAGTAATGATATGTAAGTATATGATATTTAATTAAGTAATGATATGTAAGTATATGATATTTGATTAAGTAACTAAAATTATATTTAAACCGTTGAATAACGTCTTCCTAATATGTATGTATGTATATGCAGGCCGACTTATTGTTATTGTACTATAATTAATTATGCTACCTAGTTTTATTCTTTTCATCATCATCATCATATCAGCCCATACACGTCCACTGCTGGATATACGCCTCTCCTATACGACGCCAAAAAGCGGTCATGAGCCGCCTCTTATGTTTGTATTTTATATGTATGTATGTCTAAATACAGGCTGAAGTGGCGATGAGCAGGCCATATAGCTCGTAGAACCGATAACCGTTGGGGAGTAAAGGTTCTCGAGTGGCGACCGCGATGCAATGCGAAACGAATTGTGGGAAGACTTCCCATCGAGTGGGAAGTCTGGAGAGGGACCGACGACATCGTTGCGGTCGCGGGGAGTCGTTGGATGGAGGCGGCTCAGGACCGCTATTCGTGGCGTCGTATGAGGGAGGCCTATGTTTAGCAGTGGACGTGTACGGGCTGATGATATCTAAACCGATAAATGAATTGTTATTGTTATTTACTAGTTCTACGCTTTAAGTGTTCAACTATCATTCATAATGTTTTTTTTTTATCAAGCTCATACTTTAAGAGGTAGAAACAAAAAATCTTTTGAAAAAAATTACTCAACAAAAATGTTAAAAACTCATAAAAAAGGTCATAAAATGTACGTTAATATGCTCTTTCGTGAAACAACAGACACGAAGTGTTGTGTCGGATACAGAGCCCTCGGAAAATAGTGTTGCGACTACGTTCAATTGCCGGGAGGAAAAACCGGATGAAGCCGGACAAAAGTAAACTGCGTTCATCATCAGCCCATACACGTCTACTGCTGGACATAGGCCTCCCCCGTACGACGCCACAAATAGCGGTCCTGAGCCGCCTCCATCCATCAACTCCCTGCGACCGCTACGATGTCGTCGGTCCATCGAGTGGATGGTCTCCCATGTAAGGGGGGATTTGCCATAATCACCACGCTTGGCAGGCGGATTGGTGATCGCAGTGTTAGTGTTTAAAAAATACTCAGAAGGAAGCTGCTGCCCTTCCTCTGGTAGGTTCCCTTAGTCGGCTTTTACGACATCCACGGGTTGAGTTGGAGGGGTCGATATTCGTACGCCGCGGCCCCACGGCTTATAGAACTAAACTGCGTTATAGAAAGAAATTAAAAATGTAATTTTGGACAGTTTTAAAAATCAACGTTTAAACTTTAACGAAAACAGAACCTGAGTTATGGTAAATTTAAATAAAAGTAAATTGGGTGAATATATTTTTGTATAATATATATATGTTATAGTACTATATGTTATTGTAGTATTCGTTAACTCATTTATTACTTTATGATTATTACTATTTTTATTGTACCTACATATATTATATTCAGTAGAAATTGACTTGACCAAGTGTTCCCTGTGAATTTATAGTAAATAAATGAATTGAATTGAATTGAATATATATTACCAATACACAGAATACATCCAGACCCAAAAAAAACCCTAAAACAAATTTGAGACAGGTCAAAACTGGGTTTTTTTTTTCACTTTCGTTACCTATCAGTAAAAAAACAAGATAAAGGAAACATTTATAAAAAGTAGACTACGGAGTCTCGAATATCCTGAAAAAATCTACACAATAATGGACAGATATTTTTTACTATCTTTCACCGGAGAAAAAGTATTACTTAGCTACAACAAGAAATCTATAAAATCTGCAAAATCAGGAGAGGGTGAGTCAAAAAGCCGGAAAAACCATATTTCCGGCTTTTAATAAGCTAGAGTTTTAGTATGGTAATTAGGGTTTGTGTTAGCTATGCACGCTGCCTGGGACGGAAAACAGGTTAAGTGCCGACGTCATACCTATTTCAGGGTCTAGGTATAACGATGAGAATGAAAATGTTTTATTTATGGTGGATAAATAAAACATTCTCATTCTCATCGTTCTTTTGTTAAACATTGTTAATTTTTTTTCTTGAGAACGATGAGAATGAGAATGTTTTATTTATCCACCATAAATAAAACATAATCATTCTCATCGTTCTCAAGAAAAAACAAATTACAATGTTTTAAAAATAAAAGACAAACGAGACAAATTTTTGGCTTGAGTCACAAATTGGTCTCCGTCTCAGCATGAGTTAGTTGTAAACACGTCACAACCAACGCTGGTCTTCCGACAGAGCCGTTTGGTGAAGATCATAGATAGATGACATCTGTGACGGAGCGGGCGAAGGCTGCCTGTGATGCAGTTGCGGGTTTGAATCCCGCTGAAGGTAATTTGTATGACCTGCAGATATTTTTTTGCCGGGTTATTCGGGGTCTGGGTGTTTTCTATGTTTAACAAGAATTACCCAAGTTTATCAGTCATCTGGCTGGATACTCGGTTCTAGGATCTTCGAATTTTTTTGTTAACAACGTAACAAAACCAAAGAAATATTGTAGGGAATTATTTTACGACACTTGTATTATCTATCTATATATCTAGACGACCGATGTGGCGCGGCGGTCGAAGTTCCGCCTGCGACGCAGGAGGTTGCGGTTTCTCGATTCGCGCCTTGGGATAAATGTTTTTACGATCTCCAAATATTTCTTCCGGATGTTCTGGGTATTTTCTATATAAAAAATATGTATATAGGCAATATATTGTATTAGGAACACAGTAATCAAGTACCCATAACACAAGCTCTGCTTAGCTTGGGGCTAGATGAAACCATGTAGAAATACCTACCCACGATAATAGTTACGTTATTTTTATCAGGCCCTAGGAATTTAAGTCCCCATTACACTAGGGTAACAATTTTTTTGAAAAGATTATTGGAGAAGACATTTGAATTGACGTTTTTGCCAGAAGTTTTTATATAGTTTATATATACATTTTACATAGACAAAAATATACATTTTACAGGACCGCTATTTGTGGCGTCGTACGGGGGAGGCCTATGTCCAGCAGTGGACGTGTATGGGCTGATGATGATGATGATACATCTTACGTCGTAATTAACCGACGAAGCTTCTAAGTCTTTAATCGTATGGCGTCTAACTCAACACGCAAAATTCTTTATATTAAGCTTTAATAATACAAAATTCTATGAAATGAATATAATTATATTAGTTAATTTTCAGCGAAATAATCTAAAGCTGTCAGTATCCATACCTCGTTAGAAGTTGTTGTCATGCCCTTAACTGATTTTAAAAAGCTTATTAAAAATGATTACCCATTTCGTTCGTGGAAACGGGTTAAATTTTCAGATATTTGAGTATTTGATTTTTTATTTATGGCGTACACAGAAGTAGACGAGAAGACTACCCTACTAAAAGGCAAATTTCCTAAAAATAAAAATCTCATTGTTTGTTCAAAAGTGAAATATTCTATATTTCCTTACCTAAATACAATAAACGAAAACACAGAAAAGATCAAATTGTTAAAATTAAACACTGACATGGAAATAAAGTGATATTTTGATTTCGGTCGCTTCGGTGTGTAAATTAAAGAAGTGACGAAGAAACCTTTAGCCTGTTAGGTGTTATTTTTCGAGTTAGAGCAAAAACCGTCCCAAGCTTTTTTATCTTCTAGATAGTCTGATATTTTGTAATAAGCCTTTTTACAAAGGATATGTTTGTCCTTCCTTCACGCCCTAACTAAGCAACCTATCGACTTGATTTATATAGATTTTATAGGCATAGAATTTGGTAGTTAAAATGATGGAGAGTAACATAGGCTTTTTGGCATATACTTTTTGTCTATGTAAAACATTAAATTCCCATGTTAGAGTTACAGGAATATTGACCTTTTTACCTGACTACGAGAGGGTTATGATTTTGACACCCTATGTATGTATGTAGCCGATTTTTATGTTCCCTCGTAGCGCTGAAACTACTGGTCCGATTTCAACAAATGAGGTGTCATATGATTCATCTTAATAGCCTGATGGTTATAGGTTATGTGACGTCAGATAAAATTGGGGGTCTAACAAGATAGCGGGGGTCAAAGGGTCGAAAATTTCAATGTTAGTAAATATGCTCGTGTGTGGTATCGTTGCAAAGGTCTTTGTTTGTACTTTCCAAAATCGTTCTCGATCGTTTCAAACTTTTGTGAGATTAACGATTCTCAAGCTATTAGCAAAAGGTATAAAAAAATATATAGTTAAAAACTAAAACCCGACTACATAAAAGTCTTAAGGATAATTCATTTTCTTTTGATACTTAGGTAGTCGGAGGCCTTTGTTCCTACTTGTACCCTAGGTATATGAGGTGGGTGCCTCCGACTACCTAAGTATCAAAAGAAAATAAATTGTCCTTAAGACTTTTATGTAGTCGGGTTTTAGTTTTTAACTATATTTTTTGCTTTGTAAAACCTTTTATCGTAGCTCACCTAGGTTACCTTTCGCTTGCTGAAAAAATGTGAAACTAGTGAGTTTGCGTGCACTTATGTGCTTAATTATTCAAACGATCGTTAAAAACTCGCTGAAGGCTTGAAATAAACAATTATGAACATTTTCAGTCGAGGGAATGACGTACTCGTAATGTTACAGTCAAGAAATATTACAAAAACTATGTAAGTTTATTTTAATTTTAACTGTTACTAGCGACCCGCTCCAGCTTAGCACGGGTGTAATGCTAATACTTAATTATACATAAAAATCTTCCTCTTGAATTACTCTATCTATTAATAAAAACAGCATCAAAATCCGTTGCGTAGTTTTAAAGATCTAAGCATACATAGGGACAGACAGCGGGAAGCGACTTTGTTTTATACTATGCAGAGATAATAATAACATTTGAACGGCTAAACCGATTTTCTGCAAACATAGCTAATAGGACTCTTGATAGAGACTCCTTTTAAACACTAAAAATTCAATATAAATCGGTTCATCCGAGCGTCCGATGCCAGGCTGTTGACACAAGCCTTTGCATGTCCGTGTACGTGTCAAGGTGGTAGTCAAGGTGTTAAAGAAACATCTTGTCCTTAGTTTCTTAGAAAGGACAATCTTATTTAATTCCGCCTCGGTGTAGTTCTTTTAGAACTAATTGGATGAAGAAGTTCATGGTCGAAGGTTGCCTGGGAGAAATTATGATCTTCACTATTTTGAGAAGGTATTTAAGAACTACTTAACTGACCAATTCTGCGTATTACCATTTTTACGGGATAAAAATATAATGTGATAAATATCGAGTACCGCCAAAAACTGCATTCTAGTGCAACTCATCAAAGAAAGACCCTCGATAAATATCGAATTGCAGATTTTTGAGAATGCGCTTGTTTGCTACGAAGCAGTCACTCGATATTTTGACAGTTCTTGTCATATTTATCGAGTAGATATACTGCCGGAATTACCCTCCAGGTGGGCAATTCTGCGTATAACGTGATACTTTATCGAGTGGGTTCCTTTCAGTAACGAAATTTTTAAACTTCAAATGCGCTCCCTGTAAATAAAGGTTTTTGAACTTATCATGTTTATACCAAACGCTACAGATTGTATATTTGAAACCATTGCCAAATAGTAAATTGAAGGCAAGTAGGCAGTGGGAACTCATTCTGTTTTATTGTAATTTTATTCACTCGGTATTTAGAAGCCAAATGTTAAACAAATGAAGATGAATATTTTAAGCGAAATTGGCGAATTCAAAACGTCTGAATTCAAGTTAGGAATGTAGATTTTTTCTACTTATACATGCCTATTGGATTTTAGGTCCGTTTTGTTATGCTGGACAATCCACACAGCATCATCTAGCCTAAAGCTAAGCAGATCTTGTGTTATGGATACTGGATGACTGATATACTTAATCCTACTAATATTAGTATAAAATATTTATTTATTTTGAACTAGCTAAGATCGTATTAGAACTAGCCATTGATCGAGTAAATGTCGAAAGCTACGACAGTCTCACAAAAAAACATGCTCTATTGAATTTTGGTTGAGAAGCAGAGAAGTAAAGTTTAAAGAAAAATATCTTTATTTCCAAACTAGAGATCATAAGCATCCTAAAAATATTATAAATTTCAGTTTGTAAGAATGGATGGATGTATGGATATTTGTTACTGTTTCACGCAAAAACTACTGAACTGATTGGGCTGTTTGATATGGGTATAGTTTGGGACCTGGAATAACATATAGGTAATTTTTTATCCCGATAAAACGCGGGCGAGGGCGCGGGCAGCAGCTGGTAAATGATAAAGGACAAGTAGGTGGCCCAGTTTTGGTAAGAATCTTGGCACACGATTCCTCCTCCCGTGCAAAACTCCAAAACAGATACGTAGGTACTTACAAATAATGGTTTTTGGCACCACACTTACTTTGGAAGAAAATTCCTCTCTAGACTATTAGGAGTCGGATGCAATGAATACTAAACCACAAAGAATGGAAATAAAATCTTACGTAGTCTTTTAACTAGCAACACGCCCCAACTTCGCACGTGTAGCAGACCAGTTATTTATGGTATTGGACAATTCACACTACACTGTCTAGTCCCAAACTAAGCAGAACTTGTGTTATGGGTATTAGAAATGTATCTGATATAACCTTTTTAACATTACAAAGACCTGGCACAAATATTTTAGGCAAGCGCTAAAATTAAAAATCCATTGTACAGTTTATGATACCTATATTTTTTTCCTTTTAGAATAGCGAAGTTGCTTTTGGTGGCCACCGAACTCTGTTTTCGCTTCTCAGTTAAATAATACGAAACTAAACTATTTCAGAGGGATTAAAAAAGTTAAGGATAGGTATGAATAACTGTACATAGGCTATTTGAACGTAAAAATAGGTTGTGGTGCTAGTGTGCGGCATACAACCACCTTAAGGGGAATTTTTCGTTCTATTGGTGATATAGCACGCCAGCAATACTACCAGTAGTCATGATATTTACCGATATTTTTTAAATATCCATCGCCATAATTTTAACCAATTTAAATAAAACCTTAATGAATTATACACTTAAACCATCTTCACCACTTCATCCGTTAGTGAAAACCGTATGAAAATCCGTTCAGTAGTTTTTTGATTTAATCGCGTTTAGACTGACGGACGCGCTAGGGATTTTGGTTTTGTTTTATGTGACCTTGCTGTGACGTAATGGAGTATATCAAGAAGAGAGACATAAGGTTGTAGATTTGATTCCCAGCGTAGGCATTTTTTTTTTCATGTGTTACATTTATTTTTTACATAACCTCGTCTACCCCTAAGTACTATACTTACTTAGATCATATTTGACTAATAACATATGATCTAAGCGGAACAGCCTGGAAGAAATCGCTTCTAAGCGGTAAGGCCGCCCATTGTACTTGTTCATGTTAATGTCTATGTTTTTATTTAACTCTGTGGATAAAGAGTTTTGTGTTTTTTTTGTATCGGGGCAGGGCGTGACATTTTCAAACCCAACCCTTTTTAGAAAGAGTCGGCCAATCTCTTTACGAAACTTTTTGCGAATATTAATCTCATGATGGATATGTAAAACTATACAGTAAATAAAGAAATAAAGAAGAATCCCCTTAATTCTAATCAGCCGATTTGTTTCAAGGTAAAACAAGAAATTATTAACTTCTACAGAAAAACTTGCGAAAACGCAAACCCGTGTCGGGTAAAATCATTTCACTGCCCATTTCCAGTCCGTCTACACCAAAATCAATTAAATAGAGCACTGGCTAATTGTACAGAACCCTTTTTACCCTAAATTAGCGACCAATTTACCCGAAACCATTGCGTTAGACAAACGGCACGGTATAAACGTCACGTTTTGCGAAATTGCTCGAGTTGCGGCTAGGAATGAACATTAATAGTACCTACAGTAAAAAACGGTAAGGTTGTTAACCAAGGTTGTTTGGTTATATTATCTAAAGCGGGCTTAGACACAACTAGAAGGAACCACCTTTGATTTTTTGAGACTTTTATAAAACAACGAATGTCTGAAATAAAACAACGGAATGAAATATATATTGGACTGGAGATTCAAAAGAAGGGTTTTTGTTACATATTTTTTGCTATGTAACCTACGTAAAAAAAATCGGAGAAGCTTATTTTCATCTTATTTAGAAAATCATTAAAAGGGACGCCTATTGTGCGTAATTTAAGCTTATATTTAAATTTCGGAGCCCATCTGTTGCTGGGCAGAGGCTTATTATTTATAAAAAGGCACAAAGTTGATATTTACGAGTAAATCTGACATTTCATCCCACACGGCACCCACGGGGTTAAATGCTAGTGTAAACTGGAATATTCCATTTATCAAAGTCCGGACAAAGGTCACAGTTGAAAGTTGAAACACTGGTTGTGTGTGGTAAACGAAAGCCAAGATTGTCGTAGAAAGAAACATGGTCGGGTCTTATTATTGTTTCTAAACGTGTTTCAGGATTTCTAGGAATCCCTAATTGGAATCTGCTTACACATCAAAGTCGGCGAAACAGCCCTCACCCTGGTTGTTGTGGCATAGTAAATAAAAAAATAAGGATATTAAAGATTATTTATCGGGTATTTGTAGTGTCATTTTATAACCGATAAATACCCAATAAATATCTGAATATGTTAACAAATTAGATGAAAATTGGTGTAACCTTTCGTTATAATATTTCAAGTTTTCCCCCTTGAGGAAATTTATTCAAGGGGAAAACTGAAACAGATAAAACGATGAGTGGGAATCCTGGACATTTTAAAATTAAGTTTCCAATTAAGGGGGATTTATCATGTCCTTCTTTTCAATGTAATAAATAATAAATAAAATAAATAAAAATTATTTTATTTCGGATTACCAAAGATCCATAATTTGTTAGTAGATATGCTAAAGTAATGTTCGTTTCCATTTAGGTATAAACGTCATGCTTTTTGTCAAATTATCACGAACAATAAGATTCTCCAGTAGACAACTCCCTAGTTGTTATTATTAGTAAAATTTTATCTCTTTTGATTTAGTTCCTTAACAAAAGATAGGTAAGACCGATAATTTAACCAAAGACTTTGGTACCTATCCGCCCTAAGGGACAACGTCTGTTAAACATTCAAACAACCGACTTGACAGTTAGTTTAATTCATTAGGCAGTGAAGGATTTACCATCCCTTAGGGCTTTCTCTGTTTCTTGACATTTGCTTGTTTCTTGTGTACTTTAGAGAAAGTATAATAAGATAATTACAATTGGAAATAAGGACCAAGTTATGTATACCCATATTAAGTAGTAACCTAAATTACTATTTGATATATACCTGCATGACAAACTCTAGACATAATATGTCTAGAGTTTGTCATGCAGGTATATATCAAATATTATCTTACCCGACTACCAATGGAGGAGGGTTATTTGCATACCAATTATATTGGTCAAACGTGTTGTGTCATTTAAAACACCTACCATCTTTGTTACCTTACACATGTTTTTGGCAAATAAATTATCTTTTTATTTTTTAAGTTCAAGTTGATCCCATTAATACATACTAGATGCTGCCCCCGCCTTCGCCCGCGTTTTATCACGATAAAAATAGCCTATATACTATTTCAGGTCCCAAACTATACCCATATCAAGTTTCAGCCCTATCAGTTCAGTAGTTTTTGCGTGAAAGAAGAACAAACAAACATCCATACATCCATCAATCCATCCATTCTTATTTACTATATCTCCTATACTAATGTAGGTTGCATTTCAGTAAAATACACTACTATATACTTATTATCTTTTATATAATTTATAATTTCATTAGGATTAATTACACAAAACTATTAGAGTTATCGAAAAATAGTTTATACTGGGTATTATCAATTGGCGGTGAGAACGTTTGGTAATTCTTTTACATAACGATAATACAAGAAACTGGCCGTGGGGCCGCGGCGTACGAATATCGACTCCTCCAACTCAACCCGTGGATGTCGTAAAAGCCGACTAAGGGAACCTACCAGAGGAAGGGCAGCAGCTTCCTTCTGAGTATTTTTCAACACCAACACTACGATCACCAATCCGCCTGCCAAGCGTGATTATGGCAAAATCACACCTACATCGGAGACCATCCACTCGATGGACCGACGACATCGTAGCGGTCGCAAGGAGTCGATGGATAGAGGCGGCTCAGGACCGCTATTTGTGGCGTCGTATGGGGGAGGCCTGTCCATTAGTGGACGTGTATGGGCTGATATGATGAATATAAGAAACAATAAAGAGTGGCCTATGTCGAATCATATTGCGCCAACATAAATAAAACGTCGTTGTCAGCCTCGAGTGCTATCGCACGTTCAAGGTTCGCCAGCCTTGAGCACAATGCGTCCTCAATTGGGCAACCTACTTGGGCACAGGGTCTTTTCAATTTTACGTTTAATTTCACGAGATTTCACTTAAATTTTTGCGTTTCAGTAATCACTATAAAAAACAAAGTCCTCCGCCGCGTCTGTCTGACCGTTAACGATAAACTCAAAAACTACTGAACAGATTTTCGAGACGTTTTCACCAATCCAGATAATGATTCATGCAAGAGGAAGTGTTAGGTTTATAATTTGTCAAGATTTTGTGTAAATTGGTTGAAATATAACAATTGTTGGAAGTTTCGGAAAAAGTCAAGCCGGGGCGGGTTGCTACTATAAAATATAAAATAAAGTGCTTTTAACTTGTCTGTGAAGGAAATTGAATACACGTTGTCAAATTAACAGTCTTTGAAATAGGAGAAGGATGTTCGACTGTCGTTTATTATTATTTTGTTCAAAGATTTAGTTTGCTATTGTATGTACACACCATAGGCCTTGTGCATAAGCTCAAAGTCACCCAGCGAGCTATGGAGAGAGCTATGCTCGGAGTTTCTCTGCGCGATAGGGTCCGGAATACGGATATTCGTAGAAGAACCAAAGTTACCGACATAGCTCTCAGAATCAGCAGGCTGAAATGGCGACGGGCAGGCCATATAGCTCGTAGAACCGATAACCGTTGGGGAGTAAAGGTTCTCGAGTGGCGACCGCGATGCAATGCGAAACGAATTGTGGGAAGACCTTCCACTCGATGGACCGACGACATCGTAGCGGTCGCAGGGAGTCGTTGGATGGAGGCGGCTCAGGACCGCTATGCGTGGCGTCGTTTACAGGAGGCCTATGTTCAGCAGTGGACGTGTACGGGCTGATGATGATGTAGGTACTTATAGAATAGAGGAAGAAACTAAGAAGCTCCCAGGTTTTTTTAAATTTTATACCCAATGGTTTTATTTTCCTCCCGCAAAATTAAAAAAAAAACAGTATTGGTAAAATTAAGGAATTCGAAGTTAGTTTTTAGTTTTTTCAAAACAGTAAAATTATTATCAGATCTAACATCGCAGGTATTTTTAAATTTTATACCTGAGGGATTAACATTTCTCCCGCAAAACTTGGTTGGACCCAATGGTTTTATTTTCCTCCCAAAAATTAAAAAAAAAGACTGTAGGTAAAATTAAGAAATTTGAAGTTGGTTTTTAGGTTATTTCAAAACAATTAAATTATTATCAGATAAGATCTAATACAGATAACAGATTATGTGTTTATTATAAGTAATACATGATTTAATGTTCCTTTGTTAAAGATCTTTGTAAAGCGTTTTGAAATAGTTAAATGTTTTACCATTACAAAAAACCGGCTTCGCAATCTTTTATAATTTTCCCTGTTTTTTTTTTGTGTAGGACAAAATAGTAATCCTTGAGGAATTAAACTTATAAACGGATAAATCGACGAATATAGGTACAAAAATAAACAGACATACAGCCGAAGATAGAACCTCCTCCTCTTTTGGAAGTCGGTGAAACAAGCTGTAGCAAAGTAAGCATTTGTATTCAAAAACCCAAAGTTGTATAACCGTCCGTTTTTGTTATCAAAGTTTCAGGCTATCAACGTACGGTTATATAAAACCACAACGAGAAAGTTTAAATGTTTGTAACTCCTGGATGAGCTAACTGGCCTCCGAAAGTTTGCCTCGTTACCTTATGCTAACTAACTCTTTATTAACTAAGTAGTGACGACCGATGTGGCACGGTGGGCGAAGGTCCGCCGCCCGCGAGACAGGAGGTTGCGCGTTCCAATCGATTCTCGCCTCGGGACAAATTTATAAAATCAGCAGATATATTTGCTTTTCCGGGCTGTTTTTTACGTCTATAATAATAATATGCAGTGTTTTAAAGAACGATAAACCGACATGAAATTCCCTTACTTTTACACTTATTTTAAGTTTTGCGGGATAAATACTAATCCCCTGGGGATAAAAAAATTTACAAAAAAAAAATTATGGCGCCCCTTCGGGATTGTTTTCCATACAATAGTGAAAAAAATTCAAAATATGTCCAAAATAATTGGCGGAATATCGCGTAACATACATATAAAAAAACATACAGACGAATTGATAACCTCCATCTTTTGAAGTCGGTTAAAATATGTATATATATAAGTCTGATATGTGTTTTATATCAATGTTCTAGTACCCATAAAACAAGGTCTGTTTATTCGTTAGCGCTTGGGGCGAGATGATGCTCTGTGAATTTTCCAACATTTTTTTACGGATATTTTAGTTTTGTTCTCTGTATATATCCCTCAAAGGAATTCATTCATTCATTTCTATTTTGTACTAGTTTAGATACATAGAGAGAAAAACAAATCTTGTAACAATGATGATGATTCAACTTGTAAAATGACAAAAAATTAAAATAATTAAATAACAATATTAAAATATCAAGAGCCTACTCATTTGCTCCCCTTGGAGTCGAGACCCTAGGTCCGTGGGGTACCGAGGCTCTCCGGGTTTTCAAAAAACTATCTGAGTGCCTGGTCGAAGCGACGCGTGACCCGAGAGCTGGTGAGTATCTGGCGCAGCGCATTAGCATTGCGATACAGCGGGGCAATGCAGCCAGCGTCTTGGGGACGCTTCCGACTGGTATTGATATGGACCAGTTGAGCTATCTGTAGATTGTTTGCAACAGTCTGCAGTTAGCTCAATTGTTTCAATTGTAAATACTAGTTTAATTTCTTTATATTATTTTCTTTGTCAATAAAGACGATATGTCCTGTTAAAAAAAAAATATCAAGGTGTCAAAATTATTCGTTTAAAAATACCAAAAGGAAGTCGAGTTTCTTGCCTCGACTAGAGTCTGAGATAGGTATTTGTAAAAAAAAAATTGTCAGATCGTGGTAGAGACAGCAAATTTTACGATAAAGTACAGAGACTCTGGAGTTCCAAAAGTTTTAAGTTATTTCATTTCAAAACGCTTTAGGTAACTACATAACATACTGAGGAACACATAACAGCCCTTAAAAACTTGCACTAATCAATCCTACTAATATTATAAATGTGAAAATGTATGGATGTTTGTTCCTCTTTCACACAAAAACTACTGGACTGATTGGGTTCTTTGGTATGGGTATAGTTTGAGACCTGGAATAACATATAGGCTATTTTATATCTCGATAAAACGTGGACGAAGGCGCGGGCAGCAGCTAGTAAAACATAATTATCATCATTCAATCAATGACGATGATAATAAATTTAATACACTATTCATAAAAAATCTCAATCGGTACTCAGATGTTATTACATTCATATATTTAAGTGAGTTTATGCTGGAAATAAATATATAAAATTAAATACGCAAATGACTCGTTAGGTATTATTATATCTAGGTATTATACCTACATCCGCTAAGGAATGGAACTCGCTGCCTGCTTCAGTTTTTCCGGTGAATTACAATCTGGGTCTCTTCAAGACAAGAGTGAACAGGTGTCTTCTAGACCTTCGTGATACAACATCGGCCACATCATCACTTTCTATCAGGTGAGATTGTGGTCAAACGAAGGTATATATACTATAAAAAAAACCTACATAACAACCTACAAACAAGTTATAGAAAACTACATACATACATACATACCTACTAAGTGTTACGTATAGATATCAACTTCAATGTAAAAAGGATGCATGGATGTGACACTCCGGTTTGCCTTGAAAACTAAACGATAACAAATCCGGGAAAAATGCATTTATACTAGGTACCTAAGTAAGACATAACAATACCATAATTATTTATAAATAACAAAATCATTATTATAAAAAGAAAATCAATATAAAATAAAACCAATATAAGTAGGTGAATAAAATAAATATATAAAAAAATTAAAAATAAGTTTAATTATTTATAATATACCTAACTGACGTATACCTACATAATAAGTAGCTAAGAGTGAAAACAGGAGCAAAACCATTTTCAATGCAAACTATTTTTAGTACCTACCTACTAAAAAATTAAACGAAATTAGTAGCTACTAAAAGATAATTGCAATAGTTTATATAAAATGATTATGTAGTAGATAAATAATTGCAATAGTTCGCGAAAGTTCTAGGATTTTCGCGAACAAACTCATACGCGGAAGTTAATTCGTAAGCCTATCATGTCATGCCATATCACCGAATCAGTGAAGTTTCTAGATAGATTCAATGCATTATTGGCCGCTTGATCAATATTATGGTAGGAACTAGGATATAGAATACGAGATAACTAAGTAGTTACCTAACTAAGTTAGGAATTAAATCAACTGTAGCTTATCTAAATAATTAATTATTAAAACCTCTTTTCCAGCACTGCCAGGAATATGTCGAACAAAAATAGCTTTTCACAACGATAACTTCAACCCGTTTTCAGTGCTATACCTACAGCCTTGAATCTGGTTTTATTACTAAGTATTATCAAGGTTTATTACACACGTAGCTATAAAGGAGAATGAAAAATAGACAAAAATACACAAAGTTAAAATGACTGTACGTAGTTTTCCGTGGAGAGAAAAAGAGGTAAAATAGGGTATGAAAAACTTACCGCTACACCAAAACACGCATAATAAAGCACAGTTTTCAATATTTACACGTTTTGCGTAAGACTGAAGCGACGGGCGACCCTCGGAGGCTTATACCGCATTGAGCCGTGGAGGACATGCGCGGAAGGCGGTGACATGGGTCGATATGATAAGGCGGGCGATTTATCGAGGTCAGCATTCGAATTGTCGCGGGCTTTTGCTGGGTTGCCAGAGTGGATTTTTTTTTAGTTTGTCGTTTATACTACTTTATTCGATCTAATCGTTATTCGAATGGAAAGAGTCAATTCGAGAAGCTTCATGAGTTTACTCTCCGTGACTCTCACTCGACAAAAACTTTTTTTGTTGTTAAGGTGGTTCGTCACGGGTTGGGCGCCAAATTCATTTTTTTTTACCTAGTTTTGAATTTATTCTGCTTTCTTCAAGAAATAAATCTAGCGGAAAAGTAACTTGGCGCCTATTGTAAACCATTTTCTATTTACTTATGAAAAACGAACTTCATCATGGCTCATTGGTAGTTCTGGAGCATTTGAGAAAATAAAAGATTTTGGGTTATCAAGCCCAAATGCTTCCACAATAAAATTATATCGATTTGGTTTTATAATGGATTCATAGAAAAAAGTTCACGATTTGCGCCAATTTACTTTTCCGTTAATTTTATTCTATGTAAAACGCAGAAAAAATTAAAAATCACAAAATAATTTGAATATCGCGCCAACCCGTGACGATCATTCTTAAAAACGTTATTCGAAAGAATGGATAAACGAATGGAAGGAAATCGATTCAAGAAGCTTGTTGAGACTCTAGTCACTCGACATTGAATCGTACTCTTCACGTTTTCTCGCATCATAAAACGGACAAGCTGTCAGCGTCTCTTCCATACTCAAATGGAACTACTTCTACCTATACCTATCTTAGAGCGCGCTGGCGTTGGTAAACGCGCGACAGCAACGCGCCTCTATCGCGTTTGTATCGATATAGTCGCGTTGCTGTCGCGCGTTTACCAGTGTCCGCTCTTCGAGCGCTCACCCACGGCGACTTTTTGTAGCGTTAGGTACTGTTACGATGCTGACGAGCGTTCGCATCGATACAGTCGCGATTCAGCATCGATACAGAAATGCCTGTGAACGCGCGAGCATCCCTCTCCACTCTTCGTTCCCCCGATGTCGTCGGAGCCGCGTTTGCATCGCTACAAAAAGTCGCCGTGGGCGCGCGCTTTTCGGGAACGTAGGATGCTCAAAGAATACGAAAAATAAGAATACTCCTACCGGAAAGGATGCTTCCGGTCAACTAAATAGGTACCTGTAACCTCCGGTTTCAGTTTCAGTTTATTTCAAGTGTTCCCTACGTCATGGGCACTAAAAAAAATCCTCTGGACCTTTGTAATATATCGTCGGCCACGTCGTCACTTACATCAGTTGAGATTGTGGTCAAACAAATGTCCATAATGATTTTCAAAAAAATAACACTTATAATATTTGCCATTATTAATTCTACCTGTTTTAACTTATCGGTATGTACCAACGAAACGTTTTTAATCTAATCTCTTCTTTTTCTAAATGGATCGGGCTAAAACTTGTTTATAGGTAATTCTAGGCCTGGAATCAAACAGGCTACTTTTTATCCCATAAATCAGTTCCCATGGGATAACAGTCCCCTTTAAACCTTTCCAAAGAATCTAAATTCATAATTCGAGACGTAACAGGACTCTTGGACACGTCACAAGATTAATATTACATACGTTAAACTAGAAAGTAAAGCGATCATTTAAATGTATTGTAGACTTCATCTTTTTAATTTCAACTGAAGAAGCGAAGAAGAAACTTTTACTTTGTTAGGTTGTTAGTTTTAGTACAATTACAAACAATGCGGGCGAAGGCGCGGGTAGAAACTAGTCACTACATAGTTTAAATAACAAAGTCGTCATAGATCTTTAAAACTACGCAACGGATTCTGATGCGGTTTCTTTTAATAGATAGAGTGTTTCAAGAGGAAGGGATGTATAATTTACTATCAGCATTGCGCCCGTGTGAAGCCGGGGCGGGTCGCTAGTAACAAATAAAACGACTAGTAATATCTTAACCTAATATTTATTAACTCTATAAATCATCATCAACCGCCGCATTGAGGTAGGTGACCTCGGGGTCGCGACTGGTCCTGCCGCGCAGCCTCGCCAACACCTGGCGCCCTCTCGCGGTGCGCGACTGAAGCCCGAGGTAGATAATGGATATGCTTATAGATAGCACTACGATGATTATTACAGCTGTGTTCCATGATGAGGTGGGTATACCTGGAAATAGGAGAAATAATTTTAAATACTAGGATTTCTCCTTCTTCTTCCTGCCCTTATTTCATAAGGTCGGCACAACATGCATTTTTCTTCCAATATCCTGTATCAGCCGTTATCTCTGTACTTTCTGAACTATGTACCTCTTTCACACAATCTATCCATCTTTACTTCGGTCTTCCTCTCCCCTGTTTCCCCCCTTAACCAAAAAAAGAATATTTATGATCACAAAAATTTACGACCTAGAGGCTTGAACCCGCAACCTTACGTTCAGTACGGGAATGCGGTTACCAATTGCGCCTCTAGATCATATGTATTTGAACTACAGGCGCAATTGGTAACCGCATTCGCAAATCCCAAATATAATCGACCACTCAGGTACTTTGACTAGTCGATAATATTTGGGACTTTCTATCGCTTTCTACGGCAATTTTTTTTTTACATGCAACAGTTTACCATGCTCTAAAAAACCGCGCCAATTTATTTTAAAATTTATAAAACTAAAGTAGTATGCTAGTCAGGCATCAAAAGGTTGCCTGGAAGAAATCGCGATAGATTGATAAAATACATTATCAATCTATCGCGTTAGTATTAAAGAATTTATCAAATCATCTCTTTGATTATTTTTATCGAAAACACATCTTTGTATGAAAACCTCTAGAGAATATAAAAGTTATAATTTAACACATTCGAAATAATATAAAGAATATGTACTCACTATCACTCTTCTTTTTCAGCGACTCCATTCCTTTTTTGTTAAGATTAACTTCTGTCTCATGTTTCCTCTTCTCAATAACACTTTCATCCATAACATCTAAAGAAGTTGTTGTTACTTTTGTCGACAGCTTCCACTCAGTTGTTTTAGATGTTGTCGTTGTTGGTTTAGACGTCGTTGTTGGTTTGGATGTTGATGTTAACGGTTTGGATGTTAAAGTTGTTGGTTTGGATGTTGTTGCTTTAGTTGTTGTGGTTATTGGTTTTGTTGTCGAAGGTGTTGGTTTAGGCGTTGTTGCTTTAGTTGTTGACGGGATTGGCATAATTGATGTAAGTTTCGGTGTTGTTTTAATTATGGGCTTAGGTGTTGTTGGTTTCGGTGTTGTTTTAAAAGTTGTCGTTGGTTTCATTGTGGTTGTTGTAACTTGTGTTGTGCTAAGGGTTGTTGGTTGTTTTGTTGTTGTTGTAGTCTCCCCGACAAGTTTCTGGGTTTCTGGGAGGACGTCGTCGTCATCAGCAGTTGATGAATCAGCTGAAAAATTAAGTAAGTATTTATTGATTATTTCATAAATAAGCTATTTATTACATCATATCAGTCCATACACGTCCACTGCTGGACATAGGCCTCCCCCATACGACGCCACAAATAGCACTCCTGAGCCGCCTCCATCCATAGACTCCCTGCGACCGCTACAATGTCGTCGGTCCATCGAGTGGATGGTCACCCATGTAGGGGGGGATTTGCCATAATCACCACGCTTGGCAGGCGGATTGGTGATCGCAGTGTTGGTGTTGAAAAATACTCAGAAGGAAGCTGCTGCCCTTCCTCTGGTAGGTTCCCTTAGTCGGCTCTTACGACATCCATGGGTTGACAAAGAAAATAACAATCAAATAATATTAACAAATTAAACTAGTATTTACAATTGAAACAATTGAGCTAACTGCAGACTGTTGCAAACAATCTACATATAGCGCAACTGGTCCATATATATAATACCAGTCGGAGTTTGTCCCCAAGACTCTGGCTGCACTGCCCCGCCGTATGGCAATGCTAATGCGCTGCGCCAGATAGGTACTCACCAGCTTTCGGGTCACGCGTCGCTTCGACCAGGCGCTCAGATAATTTTTTGAATTAATTCATTATTGATTTCAGTTTCCTCGTGTTCTATTTATAAAGGTGGTAAGCACCACGAATGGCTGCAAGACAATTTTTTTTTACTTTCTGTCACTACTGAACTCCACTATACTTACATGGTCCGTAAATGCAAAGATCGAAGAAGTCCGGACAGCAGCCTCCCTCAAGTATACAGCCGGGGTAGCAGCTGCACTGTCCGGGAATCGAATCCAGGTGGTCGCAGCGGTTGGCGCATGTTTGTGCTGGAACCCAACAGATTATTTCATATTTATTTTATTGCATCATTGTGTACAACAGATAGAATAGAATAGAATATCATTTGTGTACATTTGTCGGTCTTAGTATCTAGATAATATATAGGAAATACAATGTTACCCAAGCAGGGCGTGTCAATAGGTACCTGGGGGTGGAAGTGGACCGGGTCTCTATAGTTTCGTTAAATAATGAAATATTATGTGGGTAGCACTATAGGTTTTGTCAAAGTATAAGTTTAAGTAGTAATGTGTATCATTACGTCATCATCATATCAGCCCATACACGTCCACTGCTGGACATAGGCCTCCCCCATACGACGCCACAAATAACGGTCCTCAGCCGCCTCCATCCAACGACTCCCTGCGACCGCTACGATGTCGTCGGTTCATCGAGTGGGAGGTCTTCCCATACTCCGTTTCGCATTGCATCGCGGTCGCTACTCGAGAACCTTTACTCCCCAATGGTTATCAAATAAATAATTCTCGACAAAAAGTAGCCGTGTGGGCGGGCGCTCTAAGAGCTCGTTTGGATCGCTACTTTTTGTAGCGATGCAGACACGCGACTGGTAAATGCACGACTGTATCGATACAAACGCGTAACCGTCTCAGACGACCTCGGGAGAAGATTGGAGCGGGGAGCTCGCATTTTTTTAAAAACCAAGGTTGCCTCGCTACAAAAAGTAGCCGTGGTCGTGGGCGCTCTAACTTAAGGTGGTTCGTCACGGGTTGGCGCGAGATTCAAATGTTTTTGTAGGTTATAATTAAATCTGCTTTTTTCAAGGAATTAATCTAGCGGAAAAGTAAGTCGGCGCAAATTGTAAAGCATTATCTATTTACTAATGAAAAACGAACTTCGGCTCATTCGTAGTTTTGGAGCATTTGAGAAAATAAAAGATTTTGGGCTAAAAATGAACATTTTCCCAAATGCTCCCAAAATGAAATTATATCGAAGTTGGTTTTATGATGGGTTCATAGAAAATAGTTCACGGTTTGCGCCAAATTACTTTTCCGTTAATTTTATTCGTTGATAACGCAGAAAAACTTTCGCGATTTGTTGACATAATTAAAGATTATTTATCGGGTATTTATCGCGTACCTTTTGTAAGAAGAAACGTAGGGGAAAATATAACAAAAGGTACGCGATAAATACCCGATAAATAATCTTTAATAACGCAGAAAAAATTTAAAATCCCAAAATAATTTGATTCTCGCGCCAACCCGTGACGATCACCCTTAAAGAAGACACCTGTCCTGTAACGTGTCCAAGAGTCCTGTAAGGTCTAAAGGAAATAAAGCACTGAGTTTTCAGTTTTTGACCTACCCAAGACCTCCGGGTTAGGTGTAACAGCTTCCGCCTCCAGTCTCGCAGTCTCGCACTCGTTTCCCTGCAGTATAGCCACGTCGTCCACTGCTATGTCGCTCATGTAACTGGATCCGCGGATGCCTTCTATCACTATCTGTAATTCAAATTAATAATAAATAATTTATTTCAGACAACATGGAACAGTTAATTAGTTAATCTAATTAACTGTTGTAATTAATTTCTGACGACTGAAGTGGAGCGGCGGGCGAAGGTCCGCCTGCGACGCAGAAGGTTGCGGCTCCGATTCCCGCCTTGGGACAAATGTTTGTACAATCTGCAAATATTTGTCTCGGGTGTTCAGGGTATTTTCTATGTATAATAAAAATATATATCTATGTAATATATGATATTATGTATATCTGTCATCTAGCCCATAACACAAGCTCTGCATAGCTTGGGGCTAGATGATGTTGTGTGAATTGTCCAACATTATTTATTTATTATTATCTTATTCCACGGTCCATAGTATATACCATAAAACTAACATAAATAAAATTTTAAATAAAACTCTGTTGATGGACTTCCTGTTATTTTAATGTTTTTTCTCCTCTCATAAGTGACACCAGCAGCATGGTTCCGACGGAAGACCAGCGTTGTGGTAGCGTACGGCTATTGCAACATTATGGCAAATCCCCCCCTATATGGGAGACCATCCACTCGATGGACTGACGACATCGTAGCGGTCGCAGAGAGTCGATGGATGGAGGCGGCTCGGGACCGCTATTTGTGGCGTCGTACGGGGGAGGCCTATGTCCAGCAGTGGACGTGTATGGGCTGATGATGATGAGTCGGACGCCATTTTGTAGTTTTAAGTTTAATTAATGTACTAAGACTAAATAGTATGTAGTGTTATAAATTATTAATTTAAGTACAGATCGCGTCATGTTTTAATAGCGCTGACATTGATGCGCAGAAGACGTTTTTTAGATTTTTACACCTGCGCAGAACCCCCCTCCACTTTCGCCTAGCGACGAGACCGTGACGAGACGTATACCTACCTAATTTTTATGTTAATGGTTACTTCTAGTAATTAGAACTGTAAGAAACTAGTTTGTATCTTGGCTACAAATAAAAAATTAATTTATTATATCTTATCTACAAGAAACTACACAGTGTTTGGGCACTAATCGGTATAAAAGCTGAGAGCTAACAAAATATAACCGTTTTGCACAAAAACAAAACGGATATTATGTGTGTGGAGAAACAAACATCTCTGGTTGAAGAAAGCATTTAATTATTCTAGCCTATAATGCGTGTATTTAAGGTTTTTATAGTGATAATTTCCGAATATTTGAGGATGTTCGCAAAAAATAAAAAGAAGTAACTTTGTCGCGAGTGAAAATTACTGGGGCGTAGACCAAGTCGGCCTCCCTAGTCGCTGGCTCCAAGAAATTTTATTCCCGAATTTGTTGGGGCTCGCTCTGCTCGCCAGCTAATAAGGTAGGAGCTGTAGGGACCCCTAGTCCAGTAAGTAAGTAGTTATATGGTGCTGGTTGCTGACCGTAGCAAATAGAAAAGCAATGGGCCTTTGCCCAGGATGGCAGTTCTGGTAATATCTACTAAATAAGGCAAGAACTGTTAAAACATTGAGTGATAAACAAGCGTATTCTCAAAATCTGCAATTCGATATTTATCGAGGGCTTTTCTTTGATGTGTTGCTTGATAAAACGCACGAGAATGCAGTTTTTGGCGGTACTCAATATTTATCACATGATATTTTATCCCGTGAAACTGCACTCGATAAAATATCACTTGATAAAATATCACGTGATACGCAGAATTGGCCTCATGGATAATGATGAATTCAAACCTGAAAGTCTTCCTCCAGCCTCAACAGTCTGGGCGCAGCACTGAACCAAATATCCCCGAGTTCCCCAAACCGCTCAAAGAGAAGGTAGGCCGGGGCCCTTGGTGGAGGGTTCAGGAGACTGTAAAGGGTTACGCTGGCTGGCTTCTGGTATACCCGGAGACCGCCTATGGACCTGTGAGGTGATAAATTAGTGTTAATAACTTCATTCGCGTAAAGCTCGCGTGTGCTTGATATTTTATACAAATATGAGTAATCCAGGCAGCCCTTACACGGCCACTGCTGGACATAGGCCTCCCCCATACGACGCCACACATAGCGGTCCTGAGGCGCCTTCATCCATCGACTCCCTGCGAGCGCTACGGTGTCGTCGTTCCATCGAGTGGATGATCTCCCATGTAGGGAGGGTTTTGCCATAATTACTACGCTTGGCAGGCAAAATACATAATTCTGGCCAATCCACACAGCATTATCTAGCCCCAAGCGAAGCAGAGCTTGCGTTATGGGTGCTGGATGAGTGATATACTTAATTGAATAACATCGACAGATAATATATCTTTATCCAATAAAAACACCCAGAACAGGCGGAATAAATGCCTGCAGATCTGTTCTGAGGCGGGAATCGAACCCGCAACCTTTCGCCGCCGACGCAGGAGGTTGCGGGTCCGATTCCCGCCTTCGGACAAATGTTTGTACGATCTGCAAATATTTGTCTCGTGTTCTAATTATTTTCTATGTGTAATAAAAAATATCTATCTATGTATGTCTGCTTAGCTTGGGGCTAGATGATGATGGTATATTGTCCAGCATTATATATTTATTTACAAAAGCGTATGTACTTTTAGAACTAAGTTATTGTAGATACATAGTGAGTGAGTGACTAAAGCGAATTACTGCCAGTGTGTTTCTGTAAAGTACATATGTACTCGTAAATTACTGCGTGCATTAAAAATGTTTAGAATTTCAGAAGTTCTAGTAGGTACAGTGCGCATCAGAATTAAGTATCCCCATTGTCTACAAAACATTGAGATAGGGGGTAGTTATTTAAGACGCCTACTGTACATATCCTACTTCCTACTAATATTATAATCCTACTAATATTATAATACTACTAATAATTATAATCCTACTCATATTATAATACTGTTGTGTGGCTGCGCCCACCCCACTCTGATTTGAATAAACGCCAGTGTAACTCAAGCTACCAAGCCTTTCACTCGTCTCCCGTACACAACATTGGCGCAGGCGAGCTACCCGCCACTCGGGAATAAATAATGGCTCATTTTGGAATTTTGTCCAATTTTGACCATAATTTACAAAATTGGAGTACATTCAAAAGCCGGTTGACGCAATGGTTTATTGCGAATGATGTAACTGGAACTACAGATGGGATTCAAGTGAACGAGCAATTTTGCTGAGCACACTCTCCGACAGCAAATACTACTAATATTATAATCCTACTAATATTATAATCCTACTAATATTATAATCCTACTAATATTATAAATATCAAAATTGTTTATGTTTGGATATTTGTTACTCTTTCACGCAAAAACTACTGAACTGATTGGGTTAAAATTTGGTATGGGTATAGTTTATGACCCGCATTACATATAGGCAATTTTATCCCGATAAAACGCGGGAAATGGCGCGGGCAGCAGCTAGTACTAACATAAAAGTGAATATTTGGTAGTGTATACGAATTTCGCAACTGGCTGTACAACTGTAGTTAAGAAAATCTTACCGTCCAAACATATGGAAGTAGAATCTGAAGCATCCATCAGCAGTCACCGATTTATCATAGACCGGAGAAAGCAGTCGAGCCGTTGAATTGGCAGCTTCTGCAGTGCTTTCTATGAGCATGTAGTAGCCTGGAGGAAAATATTTAGGCTATGGTTAAAAGGCGGTGCTGGGGACCTATGTCCAGTGGTGGGGTAGATTATCTGATGTCTGATGATGATGGCCCTCTGCTGGCTTGCCATACTTTACCAGGTCGATTATTATGCTATGGTCATAAATACTTTTTGGGAAAAATGCCAAAATATGTATTTTTGTTCATTGTAGGTTGAGTTGACATTATATTTTGGGTCGAAATAACAATTTTATATTCGTCGTGAGAAACTGGGTCGGTTACTTTAATGTCAACCAACCATCATCAGCCTGTATACTTCCGCTGCTTAAGATAGGCCTCCCCGTAACGCCACCACGAATTGCGGTCCTGAGCCGCCTTCATCCAACGACTCCCTGCGACCGCTACGATGTCGTCGGTCCTTCGAGTGGGAGGTCTTCCCACAATTCGTTTCGCATTGCATCGCGGTTGCCACTCGAGAACCTTTACTCCTCAACGGTTATCGGTTCTACGAGCTATATGGCCTGCATGTGACCTGCCTATCGCCACTTCAGCCTACAACTTTGGCAATTTCAACTAATCTTGTACCTAAATTCCTACTTTCCGAATACAGGTCGTTTGTAGAGTGCTTGTTATATTATCCTTGATTTAGTTAACATGTTAACTAGGAGTATTATACAGGTGAGTTTTTTTTCAGGGCTACTAAGGGTAAGTCTGTAACCCTGTAAGTAATCGAAAATTATAAAAAAATATACAGGATAATCTGTGACTAAGTCTTTAGCTTAGAGCTAGCTATTGAAGTTTGGAATAATCTTCATAGAACATTTGTCAGAGGGGATAATAATATTACCTGACCCATTTTCGCCATGAGTATGGTCATACGAGGGCCCAGTAAATACGAATGAGCTCGGTGTTTTCTTGTTCCACCGCGTCCAGTCGAAATCGTGCAACTCGTCTTGTGTCCACCCACAAAGGTTTGCATCTTCAAAATCGCAGCTCAAACTTGGTATTGAGCTCGCTTCGTCTAAAACAAAACGAACAAACAATCAAGTTGTATCTTACGCTATAAGATAAGTTTGAAAACCAATATTGATTTGGAAAAACTGAATTTCACGCCCGCCGCACATTTTAAATAATTGAAAATGGCGCCGCGCCCTTGCATGTCTGAAGTTTGACAGTGATATGTCACTGTCAAACTTCAACATGCATAGTTCGGGCTGGCAAAAGAATTGCCATATTCTACATTACTCCATTATAATGTGGTAATCAAGATGAGTTATGATTTACCTATGCATGCTGGTGCCGTATCATTCCACCTATAACCATCGCAAAAAATCGCCGATGAGCCTTCGATTTTAAATCCAGGGAGGCAAAAATATACTCTCCAGGCATCTTGCTGTTCTTTTATGTGTAGTGAATGGGGGACAAAGGGCAGATCATCACATCCTGGTCCTGAAAATACAATTATTTATTAAGTATATGGTACATTATTATAGTATGTTATTCAGAGGTCTTTTATCTTACTAAGAGATATACGTAGGATTTAAACCTTTCCTTACACTGAACTTCAGATAGAACGGTACATAAAGAAGTAGTGGCTGCTAAATACGACAGTATTCCTAACCTCGTAACACAAAGAAGACATAAAAATCAAATGTATAACAAGAAATTTAAATGAACTAAAATTATACTTACGAACGCAAACCGGTATTGGAACGTCCCATTTTCCATTTCTACACGTGGCGTAACGGTTCCCAACTAGTGTGTAGCGGGGTGCACACATGAATTTCACCAGCCTACTCGATCTCTGCCTGACACGGACCTTGCCGTTGTATAACTTTGGCTTTGGACAGGGTTGAGGCGAAAATGATTTTGCGTCTGAGATGTAACGCTCTGTAAAATAAAAATCATAACAAAACTTAAGAAGGACGTTGCATGATTACTTTGAGTTCCTATCTACCTACGTATTTTAATAAAATATAGGAACTTATTCAAAATTATTAATCAATAAAAAAAAAATATCTGAACGCCCACCCCGGGCGACGACGCGTGACCCAAGAGCTGATGAGTATCTGGCGCAGCGCATTAGCATTGCCATACAGCGGGGTAATGCAGCCAGCGTCTTGGGGACGCTTCCGACTGGTAATGATCTGGACCAGTTGAGCTACCTGTAGATTGTTTGCAACAGTCTGCAGTTAGCTCAATTGTTTCAATTTTAAATACATAACGTACGTACGTTTAATTTGTTTATATTATTTGATTGTTATTTTCTTTGTCAATAAAGTTAATCATCAATAATATTTTCACGTTTTATATTTTTTTTTTTTGGTGGTATTGGTAAAGTTAACTTTTTATTATTTGAGATGGATGGAGTTTTGCAAGGGAAATGGTGGTGATTCTGAGGTCACTGAAAGGTTTCGCCCCCGCACATTCTCATGTCAGCGGAAGCTTGCTGCGAGGACATGCCAAGAACATCCGTCTGATAACAGCTTGTTCAATAGCATGGCATGATAATTTTGTCATGTTTATTAATAAAAATATACTAATAATACTTTTTTAATTATGTATTTATTTAATGAATACGTAGGCAAAACTTTAGATTTCCTTTTATCTATGTTTGTGCGTAGGTACTATTATTTAGGTAAGCTAACCTAAGTATGACGATACAAGAAAGGAAACAAAACAAAAAATAACCGTCACCTAGCCCTTGAGTCATGTCTCATGTGGATTTCTTTTACTTTGATTTCACATTCAAATAATCTTCGAAAAACGTACTTATCGAAACTTTGTTCATTATGGGTTAAACCCCAATAGTGTTCATATAATTCCTAAAACCACTGTTATGTTTTAAAGCAGATAGGTAAAAGAAAATGCTTGGAATGCTTATTTTCTGAGGTGGTTTCGATTAGCTACCTACAATAATCTAAGTAGACCTCTTCATCTTTTTGCGTATCTGAGTTAAAATTAATAGAACAAAATAGACGGGCCACAAGCTTTTTTTACTATCTTGGTAGTAAAAAAGCTTGTGACCCGTCTATTTTGTTCTATTTTGTGGTGTAATTTATTTAAATAATTCTTCAGAAATAAATTAACTTACCAGCATCAATTAAACTTGCAAGTAACAACAATAACAAACTTTTTGATAACATTTTGGTCCTTGATCGATTGCACACGTTAGGAGGTATTTTAAAATTAAATTAAAACAAATTTAAAATTAATTTGTTTTTAATTACAATACAAATAACAAAAAAATGATCATCGTTCAACGTTTCTGACTGGACTGTGTGTTTAATTTATAAAGCTTTTAAATATTGTTTCAACTCTGATAACAAGAACGTGATAAAACGCACAGACAGATCGTCCGGGGCCTACCTAAATTTTGTTACCTACATACATATATAATTTATAAATTAGTATCTAAAATTAATTTAGTTCTTTACTCGCAAGTAGATCGTCACAAACAAACCCGATTAACCTGTGTGTTTTACAAAATACTCAGGTTACTCTTTAAATGTATACCTTGTGAGTTTTTTATTAAACCTAGTTTACTTTGTTATTATCTTTAGGTAGGTACATATTACTTAAAGTTTTACTTTGACACAGGCAGGAACTAGAAACCACATTACATAGGATTCAAATGCAAAAGTAAAGGCAAAAAAAGTTATGGAGTTTATTAAAGGTCCTCAATGAAGCAAACTAGTTATAATGTCAAAATTTAGCTACTAACTCATCTTTGACTGAACAGGGCTCCCGATGCATTGTTATCAAAGGAAGCGAACTTTTCACCGAATATTCCTATGAATATTATCGCAAGCCAGGCTTTTGGACAACAGATTTTATACAATGCCAATTATCTTATCGCACTTATTGTAAATTTAAAGGAAAGGGCTTTATGTTTTGTTGATGTAATTTTTTCTTACGAAGCTCCTAATCAATGTAAAATAAATAGTATGGTTTGAAAAATGTTGATGACGTGTCGATTGAAACAGTCACCCAAACTAAGAGGTTTAAGTCAGCTAGAAATTCGTTTGGTTTCGAAATGATATGAGTTTCGTTGCATCTAGTGGTCAGCAATAAAAGTAAAATGCTCGGCAAAGTAACAAAACTTACTTCTGATCTTTAGTCATCCCATCCCAGCTGTTCATGGCTACTGTCAGCAGGTATATTATAAGCCTTGCTAAACCTTGCTAAAGTCCAGAGTGTAGATAGCATCAAAAGGAAATCAGTTGACTTTCTAACTAAGGCATTAGCAAAGTAGTTCAGGTTGATCGAGATTTCATGAAACCGTGCTGATTATCGGTAATCAGCTGTTTCAAGAAGTTAAGCGCACAGTAGGTAAATATTTTTGCATTTATCTGTGTCCGTGTTTGTGTTTAGCTTGCGTTCTAAGTTGTTTGTTTTCACCTCTTTCGAACCTGTGTCCAGAATTATAGATCGAAGTGAGCGAAGGGAACGAAAACTCAGTGGCAGCTTGGGTGATTTCACTATACAGAAATAGTCTTCGAGAATAACCGTCCTACCATTGATCCGATCCGTGTCTTTGATGGGTGTACGGATGAGACATGTGAAATATGCTGGTAACTTAGTGAGACCAAATAAAAGACCGTCGAGATCTTTTTGAGCGAAGAGGGTCCAAAGGAGGGAAATCATTAAATTAAATCAAATGTAGTACATATCTTAGTAAAAAAGGTATATCGTCGCTTGTCTGACGATAGTACATTGCAAAATAGTTATAATTTATGTATAATTTTTTTTGGCGTTTATTGTTTTTTTTTAAATCCGAGTTTTAATATGTTCCAAATTCAAATATTTTATGCATACCTACTCGGTGCATTGCACTGCATTCATTTAAAAGAATATATCCTACCCACCTACTATCCTATGGTGTAAGTCCGGCTGAATTATAGGTCCTATTTATTTATGAACCTGCCTACTTGAGTGATGAGATGATGGGTTTATCATAAATATTTGCAAAACAATGATTCAATCTTCTTTCCACGATCATTAAACAATCCGGAAGCGTATCCTGTTGTGTTTGTGATAATAATTATTCAGCTGCCTCAGTTCGTTTTGTGAGATAATCCTGAATAACATTAACGGGTACCTATTTATCGTGCTCTTTGTATATAATAGGTACCTAAAAGTAATAGTAATGATAGGTGTCGTGTAAGTTTTAAGATATTTATTAATAACCTACCTACATACAAGCATCCCTAATACATCTGTGCCTATATGTATACCTACCATATCCATGATTAGTCCTAACAAAATTCACGACCATGAATGAGATTATCGTGCATTGTCATGTAGGTAATCTTGACGAACAGAGATATGATGACGAAATGAGATGTTATCTATAAAAGGTATATCACCCCTTCCCAAGGAATTTATATATTACGTAACGTTATGTAGTATATAAATTCCTTGCCCCTAGGTAGGTACTTAGAACGCATTAGCAGGCGGAGATCTCTCGCAGTGAGGAGATGATAACTAAGCGGGGTTTAATTTAACAGCGTGCCAAAGCGCCTTCGCTTTCTCTGGAAAGGTTGGTTTTAGGAGTGAAGTTGTTTTTTATAGGAACCTTCATAAAAAAGCAAAGATCAGAAAAAAGAAAGAGGACGTTTATGAATTTGGATATCATGTCAAACGAAACTTCCTTCAATTTGTTTCTTTTTTCAAAGGAAGTACTAACATGTCTTCCGATTTCTAAAGCGCCCTCTTTGCAGTCCTCTCGAATTATTCTTGTACTTTTCTGAATTAGCTCCGCATCCAAAGTACAATTTTTATATTTTGGGTAAAAATGTCTATTGTTTGTGGTATCACCCAGTCGCTAAAAACATTCGTACTTACTCACTGTCACTGTCTATACTGAGGTTTATACTATAGCAGTGTGCCGTTAAAAAAAGAAGTTGAAGTTGTTTGTCTTGTTTTTTGCATAGAGAAATAAGTAGGTAGAGGTAGCATAAGTAATTCCGGTCTTTTAACTATGTATCCCATAGTTGTCATGTATCTTTATTTATCCCTCGAAGTCAAGCTATGAGTAAAAGAGATAGCTGGTGTACGTATAGCTATACTGTACTGTCAGTGTCAATCGTGTCACCTTGGAACTGACTAGTTAGTTCAAAGTTGCGGTAAGAATGATGAACTTTATTGAAATTCTAAGAAATTACTGCGTTTTACCTAAAACTTTGTTGAAAAAGTGAAAATATGTCGGTTTCCGCTGTGTACAGTCCTTCAAGAAGGACAAAAGGTGGAGTAAAATTCCCGGATTTGTCATTACATGCGTAAGTTTTTCCCTCAGTATAAAAGTTAAAGTAATTATGTTTATTACTAGAAATCTGTAGTAACAACATTTTAACAATCTAGTTCATGTGTTCCTATGAGTCTAGGATACAAATAATGTCCAAAACCATGAATAGCAGAGATAAATTTAGCGTCTGTGCTGCTTACCATCAAATTTAGTTTTCGGGTTATTCCGCATTCGTCCCACTAGTTTCGGCCAAAACTGGTCCGAATCAGGATCTGGTCCGAATTGATTGCTGATTTCATTCCTGATTCGTCCCATTTCAAAATTTCGTACAGAAAAGTATTTCACACTCTTCTCAAGCATGTAGTATTGATTTATCATTATTGTTTCCGTAGGATTTATTTGACTAGTTTATATAACTCAAAGTACGAGGAAAAAAGAAATACACAAGAAAATAACTTTAATAACCTGGAATTATTTTCACACGGTTTTTTCCGGAAGTTTTCGTTCCAAAAATTAGGTAATTTGATTTTAGTTAAAATACAAATTTTTCGTAGGTATTTACTTTGTTTATATTTTTTTATTAAGGCACAAACGATACAATATCCTTAAAATTAACAGTAAATAAATATCTATATATACATCAATCAAAATGCCAATGCCACTAATCTAAACATTATTTACAACGTTAAATCAACCATGCAGGCAAAGCCGCATGCATTTAGCTATATAATAATATTGTAATGTGTTATCTGATTTATTGCCCCTATTTATATAAATTTTGCAAAATTATATTCTTAGTCTTACAAAATGACATCGACAACGATGTTAAATTTTGGGCAAAAACAACATATAAACAATTACAAATTTATGCAAAATAAGTCCTTATAGCTTATCCATTAGACTCGCTGAATGAAGGATGTTTCACACCCGTGACTATAAGTTCAAAGTGTCAATTAGCGCTCTAGACTATACACGCAGGAATAGGAAGGATGAGCAAAAAATTCAGGTTTTATAGCGGCACTTGCCCAAAATCACCAACAAACTAAGGCAACGGAAAGCGGAGCGAACACTAACCCTTTTTTTTAGATTTTGGCATCGCGTGAGTGGTGCAGAAAATGGCCAAAAAACATGTTTTTTGTGGAGCCCCCATTAATTTTAATATTTATTTTGATAGTATGTTATTATAGCGGCAAATAAAATACATATCAACTTTTACGAATCATGAGATACAATAAAGCCCGATAGATGGACAGACAGACAGACAGCGGAGGGCTAGTACTAGGGTCCCGTTGGTACCTTTTGTTTACTGAACCCTAAAAAAGTCCGTAACTTTTCTATAAATGTGTATAGTTTTTCGAAACTCGTTTTCCTTTGGTAGAACCATGTACATTGAATTAGTGTGGCATACTCGGTTCGCGATTCCGACACGCACATGGCTGATACTGATTTTGGCAGCATCAGCATCAGATTATATGTCACTAACACGTGCCTGTTAAATATGGGACGAATCAGGAATGAAATCTGCATTCAAGTGTATTTTTCTGATTCGGACCAGTTTGGGCCGAAGCCAGTTCGGTTGTTCGGCAGCAAAGTCACTTCCCTAGTCATGCACACTATACGTACGTACGTACATACGTAAAACTGAAAGGAGTCCATAAAATTCTTGGTCCTAGGTTTTTTGTTTTGTTTGGCCTTGCTTTTTTCTTACCGTCAGTATTTCGTCAGTATTGTATTCTCTTTGAGTATTGTATTCTCTTTGCTTACCGCTCGCCAATGTTGAAAAGAGATTGTGTATTATTGAAAATGTAAATTGGATTTAGCGAAAGAGGAAGAATAAATAGCATAAAATGGACAGAATATGCAGGTTGTGTTTAGCTGTGGTGTCTGACCATGTAGTGCTCAAACTCGCCGAAGAGTTGGAAATAATTTCGTGTTTACGTTGGGAAGTAAGTTTGTAGATCTTTCATTGTGGTATTTTATTCTATAATTGAAATAATGTGATAATGATGAAGCTTCGGTTACTGTGTGTGTGAAATTTCCTAAAAATAAAATACAGTGTTTAATTTATCTTCCCGGAATCAGCCGTCCCTCGGTTTCTTCTATCAATTGCAGTCTCATAATCAACTAAGCCGTGGGGCCGCGGCGTACGAATAACAACCCCTCCAACTCAACCCGTGGATGTCGTAAAAGCCGACTAAGGGAACCTACCAGAGGAAGGGCAGCAGCTTCCTTCTGAGTATTTTTTAAACACCAACACTGCGATCACCAATCCTCCTGCCAAGCGTGGTGATTATGGCAAATCCCCCCCTACATGGGAGACCATCCACTCGATAGACCGACGACATCGTAGCGGTCGCTGGGAGTTGATGGATGGAGGCGGCTCAGGACCGCTATTTGTGGCGTCGTACGGGGGAGGCCTATGTCTAGCAGTGGACGTGTATGGGCTGATGATGATGATGAATCAACTACAACAAAACTATTACCTACTCAGGTACCTCTAGTACTTGCCATGTGGTGCAAGTTTTACATAATCTTCATCTCAATTCTTCCTGCGGGTGTCGTGAGATAAGGGATAGTTATCCACTTGGGAGCGGGCAGTGGCGCCTCCTTCAGATCAGATATACCACTAAACAGCAATCCCTCCCCTGATAAGACCTAGGTGTTTATCAGGGGAGGCCTATGTTCAACAGAGGCTGCATCCTCTTGTAGTGAGACCTTTGCATATTTAGACAGATGATTTATGCAGTATTGTAGAGGCTCTTATGTTTATGACTCTTAAGACCATTATGAGAGTGGATCCCTCGGCTTACTTAACTAACCTACATCAACCTAATAAACAACTCTGTTTTCAGCTTAGCTTCATTGAAGACTTCCCTAGACAAGTCTGCACAGATTGCCACAAAAAAATCCAGGAAATACACTCATTCTACAAAAAAGTGATAGAAAATGAATTGAAACTCAGAGAACACCTTAATGGAAACTCACTACACAGTTTTTACTCACAGTTGATGAGTGGTTTCAAAGTCAAAGAGGAGAAAAATAATATTGTAAAAGAAGAATATGAATTTCATGACTATGATACAACATACTTTGAACCTTACAATATAGAAAGTAACAAAACAGAGAATGATGAAAATACAACTCACAAAATAAAACATAGAACAGTAGATGAAAACAAACCCCACAAAAGTAAAAGAAAAACTAGAACAAAAGAAAAAAGCACAACACTCAAAAGAAAGGATAAAACAGAGAGATCTCCAAAAGTGAAGAGAAGTGTAATTAAAAACGACAAATACTCGGATCATGATCCAAATAAGTGTCTTACATGCTTCAAACTTTTTGAGTCGTCTTCAAAACTATCAGATCATTATAAAGAAGAGCATAGCATACCCCAGAATAGCTTAAAACCAGATAGTGAAATTAATTTATCTGATAAGTATAGCCTGCATGAATTGGAAGGGCAGAAACCTTTTTACAAATGCAATAGTTGTGGAGATTCGAATGAGGATGTGAAGGAAATTGTCAAACATGTTGTTTTACATATGTATGAAAGGCCCTTCCTATGTAAGATATGTGGTTAGTAAAACTATTTAAAATTACCCATAACATAACACAAGCTCTGCTTAGCTTGAGGCTAGATGCTGCTGTGTCTATTGGCCAGCATTATTTATTTATTTATATTTATTTTACCTAAGTTATAAGTATTTTTATCGTAAAAATGTATGTATTATTACTATAACGACTGCCCGCGCCTTCGCTCGCGTTTTATCAGGATAAAAAGCGAGAAAATGTTAATCCAGGTCCCAAACTATACCCATACCAAATTTCAGTCTAATTGGTTCAATAGTTTTTGCATGAAAGAGTAACAAATATTCATTCTTACAAAATTAGTCATTTTTATTTTTTTTGGATTCTATTTCATGTTGAGTTTGGACATAAACATTTTGTCGTAATGAAATTTTTAGAAATCAATTAAAATAAAACAGATCTTCATCTAATTTGGGTATAGAATTATTAATTAAAACATTTAATTTAGATATTTGTAATTTCCCAATGGCAAAATTTGGTTTTATAATTTTTATATTATACCTACTCATTCAAATGTAATAATTTAGTAGTAGTAAAACAAACTATAAATAAAAAATTTCAGGTAAAACCTACAAAACCGTGTATGAGATACTGAGGCATGGCAGAGTGCACAGTGGTTACAAGCTGCTCTGCCAACATGGATGCGGGTACTCCTCGCCATACCACGGCGCTATGCGGGACCATGAGAAGCGGCATACTGATGATCGAAATGTAAGTTTTACATATTTATTACATTAATTAAATTTTTTTTTTCATTACACCACACTAGCAGGAAAATGTAGCTTAGAAATATATTTAGTTACCTACCTCTTCACGTCCAAATTACTGGACCGACCTGTAGAATCATCATCATATCAGCCCATATACGTCCACTGCTGGACATAGGCCTGCCCCATACGACGCTACAAATAGCGATCCTGAGCCGCGTCCATCCATCGACTCCCTGCGAACGCTACGATGTCGTCGGTCCATCGAGTGGATGGTCTTCCGTGAAGGGGGGTTTTGCCATAATCACCACGTGGGGCCGCGGCGTACGAATATCGACCCCTCCAACTCAACCCGTGGATGTCGTAAGAGCCGACTAAGGGAACCTACCAGAGGAAGGGCAGCAGCTTCCTTCTGAGTATTTTTAAACACCAACACTGCGATCACAAATCCGCCTGCCAAGCGTGGTGTTTATGGCAAATCCCCCCCTACATGGGAGACCATCCACTCGATGGACCGACGACATCGTAGCGGTCGCAGGGAGTCGATGAATGGAGGCGGCTCAGGACCGCTATTTGTGGTGTCGTACGGGGCCTATGTCCAGCAGTGGACGTGTATGGGCTGATGATGATGATGATGATGGTTGTATATGTCATATGGACCTTAAATTTCAATTAGTTTGAAGTGTTGTCTGAAATATTTCGAGAGATTCTTTTTTTTATATACAGCTTTTTTTCAGTACACCTGCAAGACATGCGGCAAGGGTTTCCTGGTGAAGACCTGGTATGTACAGCATCAGAATATCCACAAGAACGTCAAGCCTTTCAAATGCGATGTCTGCGGGATGGCGTTTCATATGCATAGGTAATAAATTCAAGGAAAATATGTTATTTTAGGATCATCCACTATTGCCGTGTAGCAAAAATAACTTATATCCGTGATTCATCATCATCATCAGCCCATACACGTCCACTGCTGGACATAGGCCTCCCCCGTACGACGCCACAAATAGCGGTCCTGAGCCGCCGGTAATATCAGTGATTATCCTAATAATATTATAAATGTCAAAGTTTGTAAGTATGGATGTTTGTTCCTCTTTCACGCAAAACTACTGAACTGTTTGGGCTGAAATTTGGTATGGGTATAGTTTGGAACCTGGAATAACATAACATATTTTTTATACTGATAAAACACGGGCGAATTCGCGGGCAGCAGCTTAATTTTTTAAAATATTTGACGATATTTATGTGTATAAATATCCTAAATGGTCATAATTATTGTGACTGAAATTCTTAGTCAGAATAAGCAAGCTGAAGTGGCGGTGGGAAAGATTCTCGATTAGGGACAACGATGCAATGTGAAACTCAGTGTGGAAGACCTCCCACTCGATGGACCGACGACATAGTAGTGGTCGCAGGGAGTCGTTGGACGGAGGCGGCTTAGGACCGCTATGGCTTCGTTTGGGGGAAGCCTATGTCCAGCAGTGGAAGTATACGGGCTGATAATTTAAATAATTTGATTGTCTTGGAAAAACTAAAAATCGATATCAAATTTCTTAGTATTTACACTGCTTTTTTGAGTTTTTCGGGACAAATACTTATCCCGCGAGGATAAAAAATGTATGGGACTACCTCAGGATCGGACAGAATTCGGAATACGGAAATCCGTAGAAGAACCAAAGTCATCGACATTAGTCATATAGCTCGCAAAGCTGGGGAGTAAAGGTTCTCGAGTGGCGGCCATAATGCAACGCGAAACGGAGTGTTAGGAGACCTTCCACTCGATGGACCAACGACGTCGTAGTTGTCGCAGGGAGTCGATGGATGGAGGCGGCACAGGACCGCTAATGTGCCGCCGTATGGGGGAGGCCTATGTCCAGCAGTGGACGTGTATGGGCTGATACGATGATGATGACTTAGGTACATTCTGTGTTTTTCAGGTACCTGGTAACACATCGCAATAAAAGGCATCCAAGTTTGTCCGCCATCAGAAAATACATCTGTACACAATGCAGCTTTACTTGCAGCAGTAAAAGTGCTTTAACTGAGCATATGGAGGTAAAGTGTCCATTGAAAAATTTGCAAAATTATCTTTATATCACTATTGAATAGACAGACGATTACATATTTATAAAAATAACTAGCTGACCCGCCAAACGTTGTTTTGCCTTCAACCCTTATCGCTTAGGGGTATGGAAAATAAATAGTAGCCGATTCTCAGACCTACTGAATACGCATATAAAATTTGGTAAAAATCGGTAAAGCCGTTTCGGAGGAGTACGGTAACTAACATTGTGACATGGAAATTTTATACATAAGATACAAACATTTGACGACCGATGTGGCGCGGTGGGCGAAGGTCCGCCTGCGACGCAGGAGGTTGCGGGTTCGATTCCCGCCTCGGGACCAATGTTTGTACGATCTGCAAATATTTGTTCAGGGTGTTCTGGTCTTTTCTATGTATAATAAAAAATATCTATCTATGTATATCAGTTATCTAGTACCCATAACACAAGCTCTGCTTAGCTTGGGGCTAGATAATGCTGTGTGAATTGTCCAACATTATTTATTTATTTATTTAAAAACATGATTAAACACTAACCCTTATTCATAATAGTCTGCTAACTTAGAGCGTTGCTAATTCTCACTCTGTCTCCTTCTATTGACATAAGTCAGAGTGAGAAATAACACTACTTAGCAGCTGTTTTAAGTTAGCAGACCATTATGAATAAGGGGGTAAGTCCCTTATTTTTTATTTTCTACCTTTTATTAACAAAGAACGTTTATTAAAAGAAACAATTAAATGATAGAAACAAATTAGAACTAGTATTTACAATTGAAACAATTGAGCTAAATGCAGACTGTTGCAAACAATGTACAGGTAGCTCAACTGGTCCATATCAATACCAGTCGGAGCGTCCCCAAGACGCTGGCTGCATTGCCCCGCTGTATGGCAATGCTAATGCGCTGCGCCAGATACTCACCAGCTCTCTGGTCACGCGTCGCTTCGACCAGGCGCTCAGATAATTTTTACAAAACCCGGAGAGCCTCGGTACCCCACGGACCTAGGGTCTCGACTCCAAGGGGAGCAAATGAGTAGGCTCTGTCGAGACCTGCACATTTGCGCCTCTTGAGATCCTCGGCCAAATCTGCCGCCGAACCAGCCCTCATGGATGTCCTCGAAAGATGGGAAGGTGCAAGTGTGTCGACGCATGTAGCGTCCCACACAATGAGCCTCCCCAGCTCCCAAGGGACTAGTGTCATACACCAGACAACAGACCATTCGGTTCGAGAATAGCTGGTACGTTAACAAAGGCCCGCCGGATGATGTCGTTAAGGCTGGCCTGGCGAGATATCCGACTGGCAGCCCTAGGACACAATAATCCGTGATGACCAAGCTGGTCAACAGCCCCCTTATTCATAATAGTAGCATTGCTATTTCTCACTGTGTCTTCTTCTATTGACATAAGTCAGTGAAAAAGAACTGTGGCTTAGCCGACACTGAGAGGAACCCTTCGTCGAGTAAAAAAAAATTTTTTTTCAGACCCCACGTTGTTTTGAAAAATTTGATACTATTGCTTAGAGATTTTAGAAGAAAAGTTTAGATGACTGTTGCCAGATGGGGGATTCCCTGCAAATTCGGGGGTTTTTTTCGACTTTGGGGGAAGATGCGGGGGAAAAGGTTTGGTAGGGGATTTTCTCGGGTATAAAAATAAGTTTGGCGAAATTATTGAGCTTTTCTTGAGTATCTCGATCATTCAACCACAAACAAATAAAATAATTCTCATCACTACTTTAGTGTACCTACATAACGTGTATTCTCGTCCTAACAATACTACTAAAATTAAATTGTTCATTCATCTTAGGAGTTCGTGCAAGCAAGATAACTTTGCACGTGAATCAGAATCAATAACTTTATTTCTTTAGGCTTACAAAATAAGCACTTAGACAAGTCAAATTTTATACTATAAACATAGTTATTATTATCAAATAAGAAATAAGGTGTTATTGATATTCTCTTCACTTCAATTTTTTGTCCACAAGTGGAAGAAGTGAAAAAGAAACCACTAGCACATTATAATATCACTTATGTGTCTAATACATGGCTATTTTGCCTATCTAAATATAAATTTAATGCAATTTAGATACATGTCAATATTTCTATACAGCTAAACAGAACATTGAATTTCAGTCAGACAGTGCGGAACGGAGCGACATCTGGCCAAGCATTAACATCATTGATGTAATCATCTATGGAGTAAAATGCCTTCCTGATAAAATTTTGTTTAATGTACTGTTTAAATTTACGAACAGGGAGTTCAGTTGCTTCAGATAGAAGCTTATTATAGAACCGCACGCAATTGCCCATAAATGATTTCCCTACCTTTCGTAATCTATATGCTGGGATGTGTAATTTGTTCTTGTTTCTTGTATTTCTATTGTGAACATCACACTTTTTCAAAAAGCTATCTCTATTTTTGTGCTCTATTTCGTGTGGTTGTAATCGGAACTCATCGAACCGTTTGGTAACAAAAAGCTTTATTTTGTTTACACTAGCGGCAACAGCCATGCACGAGCAAAGTTCTTTCATTTCAATAAAAATTAAAATATATTTTCTAAAAAAAAGTGTTTTGAGGACTTTTTTTACAAAAAGCTAATTTTGGTGGGGATTTGGAATAAAATTGGGGGGAAATTCACATAGTGATCTGGCAACACTGGTTTAGATTATGAAGAAGAATGAAATATAAACAATAAAACGAAGCAAGGCGTTTTACTCAATTAGAAAATCCCACTATAACACTGCTACTAACACACTTTAGACACAATTATCTAAAAATTCGCTTATGTAATTTGACATATCCCTATCGTTCCTAAATGTAAATTATTATTCGTAGGAACACATACAGGACCCACCAGAACCGAAGCTACTGTGCGACCTCTGTGGCAAGGCCTTTTCACGGACCGACCATCTCACCAACCACAAGAACGGAACGCATTTCGGGATCAAACCGCATTCTTGCAGGTAAGTTCATAACGCATTCACTGCAGGTAAGTTCATAACGCATTCACTGCCCAGCCTAGGCGGTGACAACCATTACGGGATTAAACCTCATTCTTGCAGGTAAGTTCATAACGCATTCCCTGCCCATCATAGGCGGTTCCAACCATTGAGGGACCAAACCTCATTCTTGCAGGTCCGTTCATAACGCATTCCCTGCCCATCATAGGCGGTTCCAACCATTGAGGGACCAAACTTCATTCTTGCAGGTAAGTTCATAACGCATTCCCTGCCCATCCTAGGCGGTGCCAACCATTACGGGACCAAACCTCATTCTTGCAGGTAATATAAGCTCATAACGCATTAACTGCCCGGACTAGGCGGTGCCAACCATTACGACGTGGCGGTGACCGATGTGGCGCGGCGGGCGAAGGTCCGCCTGTGCCGCAGGAGGTTGCGAGTTCGATTCCCGCCTTGGGACAAATGTTTGTACTTACGACCTGGAAATATTTGTTCCGGGTGTTTTCTATGTATAATAAAAAATATCTTTCTATGTATGTTTTGTATATTAGTCATCTAGTACCATAGCACAAGCTCTGCTTAGCTTGGTGCTAGATAATGCTGTGTGGATTGTTCATGATTTATTTATAGACTCCTCCTCCTTTTTAAAAAGGCGGCTAAAAATGTATTTCTTTCCAGTGTTTGCAAAAAGCAGTTTCTGAAGAAGTTTAACCTTACGGTTCACGAGAGGACACATACGGGCGAAGGCAGGCACCTCTGCTTGTATTGCGGAAAGTTCTTCGCGCAAAAAAGCACCTTGTATCGACATCAGAAGAAGTAAGTTTGCTTTTTTGCCAGCATTGCTCGACTTTTGTAGTGCTACATTAAAAAATCAAAACTCAGTGCTTTATTTTTTAGATTTTACAGGACTCTTGGACACGTCACAAAATTAAAATTACATGTAAAACTAGGAAATAAAGTGATCACTTTGTTCACATTTTTTGTTCACTTCAATCTTTTTAAGGTTAAGTAAAGAAGCGAACAAGAAACCTTTACTCATTTTTTTGCCGTAGGAGCATAGGGCACACTTGGATACGTCAATTTACAAAAATATAGTTTACAATAAATGGTACTTATCTTATATATAAAATTTCCATGTCACAATGTTAGTTACCGTACTCCTCCGAAACGGCTTTACCGATTTTTACCAAATTTTATATGCGTATTCAGTAGGTCTGAGAATCGGCTACTATCTATTTTCCATACCCCTAAGTGATAAGGATTGAAGGCAAAACAACGTTTGGCGGGTCAGCTAGTATTATATATAATTCAAAATCATAAAACAGACTTTACTTTGTTATGTAGGTAGTTTTCTAGTTGTTTTCCACTTCATCTTTTGGGGATTTATAGCTGGTCCAGGGAATTTTATCAAAAGGAAAGTAAGCTCCTAGGATCTATCAAAAAAAATGCAATGTTTAGTATAAATATAATATGGCGTGTTTTAAAAAAACTATAAACAGACTTCAAATTCCCTTACTTTTACACTTTTTTAAGTTTTGCGGGATAAATAGGTACTAACCCCCTGGGGATAAAAAATTTATGGGACCCCTTCGGGATCATTTTCAATACAATAGTGAAAGAATTTTCAAAATCCCAATACTGGCGGAGATATCGCGTAACATACATACAAAAAAAAACATACAGACGAATTGATAACCTCCTCTTTTTGAAGTCTGTTAAAAATGTAACTTATTCGTCCATGATAACTTTATGTTTTGTATTTCAGGCGCCATCCCGAAGAATACGTTCGTTCTAAAGAACTGAAGCAACAGAGAGCGGATCTGTGATTTATTTCATGAAATTTATAATATATATAGTTTTTGCCCGTGACTTCGCACGCTTTGTTTCCGGATAAAACGGGGTGAATAGACTCCAGGGTGAATAAAATACAGGAGCAAGACCTTACCTGGCTGGTAGCAGTGGAAGTATCCTTAGTCACCTCGTGTCCGTCTAGTTAGCAGCCCCGCCATGGAATTTGGTGATTTAAACTATGCCAATAAATAGATCCTCCCGGTGCCATAAGCAAAATAAATAGTGCTCCAGTACTTTAGGAGATATTTAGATGTTTCACTGTGGCTGCTATCTTGACGTCTAGTTGGCAGCCCCGGTGATTCCGACGAAACCGTAGCGAAATATGAATCATGAACTATGCCAATAAACTGTTCCCTACGGTATCTAGTTCTCCTGCAAGTCTCATAAATAGACCCCCTGTGATTTAGTGTGGCTCTAAACATCTACATATGTACATTTTAGAGTACAGTTGAGTACAAAAGAGTTCACATACGTACATACATAAGAAACACCTAAATATCTCCTAAAGTACTGGAGCACTATTTATTTTGCTTATGGCACCGGGAGGGTCTATTTATTGGCATAGTCGAAATCACCAAATTCCATGGCGGGGCTGCAAACTAGACGGACACGTTCACCCCCTCTCAGTGGATCTGGAGGGCATTTCTGGCAATATATCTAAAACAGCGTATTCTCAAAATCTGCAATTCGATATTTATCGAGGGTTTTTCTTTGATGAGTTGCTCGTCATATCGCATATCGCGAGGTCACGAGAATGCATTTTTTGGCGGTACTCGGTACGGTTTATTTATCAAATGATAATGAGTATCACGTGATACGCAGAATTGGCCCCCTGACCTGTGCAAAAGGATGGTTTTCCTCCAGTATTTCGTCCATTTCTATTCACGCTGGAGTCTCTCGTTCTCTATTCTTCCCGTTTTATGGTAACAAAAGATCTAATTATTGTTCTATGAAAAGTTGATGGCCGGCCGGCTGGCGGCTAGACTGTTAAATAAGTATTAATTGGATAAAAATAAAACAATATTATCAGATTATCTAGTTTTTTTTATCATCTTTATAACATAACATTACACTTGCACACCAAGAAAATATAGATATATACAGAAAAATATAAATAACATAGTTGCACAATGGGCGGCCTTATCGCTAAGAACGATCTCTTCCAGACAACCTTGGGATGGACACGAAGCAGTTGTACACATATAGACGGTGGCGAATTTCTTTATCTAATACAATGAACATGGAAAGTCATAAAATCTAGGAGCGTTGGTCAGTAGCTTCTTGCCCGTGTAACAGTTTAGCTGGTCCGGTTGACTATACCATTATTTCTCTATAGTACAGTAAACTTGACCACCGCTTGACCATCGTATCACCACTGTTACGAACTTGCTTTCGATAGTACAGTTGACCGGACTACTAACTTGGTAAATTTCCCTTCTTCACTGTACATTCACGTAAATAACTGAAGAGAACAAAATCAATCGTTCCAATTATTTTAACCAACACGAACAACTATACTCAAGCCAATGTCAAGGTACAATATTTGTAAACAAAACAACTCGTAACACCAAAATCTAAAATTCTCATATTAGCGTAGTTTCAAAAATAACTGTAATCATTATGCACTGTAAGAAAGAACTCAAAGCGACGAGTAGTTCTAATTCTGTCTAATCACAAATAAGAAAGTGTTTTGAAGGTAAAGTAAAACCGGTTAGTTTACAAACATTTCACTTCGAATTCGGCTGGAGTATAATATTCTTGTTTCGTTCACTTGAGCGCGGTTGACTTCGGTTTGCCGTTTCTAGTCAGCTTGAGATGGACCAAGTTTGTGTGCGTTCGGAGTTGAGAGCTCTGAAACAAGTACAAAAAAAAATATATTTAAAAATCAGCTTTTTATATCATCTAGGACTAAAGCCGAAGTGGTTAAGTCGTTTCGTTTAGGAGTTCCTATGGCCACCTTCGGTCTCCATCATCAGACCAGCTCGATGGTACCATGACATTCACCGAACTTACAGAATTATACCAAATTTCAGCTCAATCGGTTGAGGATAACTAACTAGTCTGTAGGTCTATACTTGGATTCAAAACCCTAGATATTTTTTGTAATTATAATCACTGTACTATATAAAGGGATTACAAAAGCCAAGGAATATTGTTGGAAAATATTTAACGACATTGGTACCATCGAAGCAAAGCACAGAAGCTCGAAACAATTTTTGGTTTTGAAAGCTTTCATTCATCGTTTAATTGATATCTCGTTCGATTTAGAATTAAAATTTTGCGTTTTTAGGGATAACTTTGCTGTTTCCTGTTATTGTTACCAGATTTTGTTAAGTTTTCATTGATAAATGTTTTGTTGACATAAAATATCTTGGATTCTAAATCGGAGTTTAATATTTTCTATGAAAATAGTAAAATCCGATTTTTTTCATGAGTCTTATCTTAAACAACCACGCAAGTAATAGTAAAACAACAGAAAATGGTATTACCTGTACAAACTGCGATGGACAGTGCTTGCAGCGATAAGGCCGCTCGCCCGTGTGCGTCCGAATGTGCGACTTCAGAATAGAGTTCCGCTGCAACAGACATTTTGGATTTCTTAGTTGTTTACAAACATTCTATTTTAAGAATGGCTTGAGTATAGGACAAGGGGTTACTGTCCCAACGATCATCGATTCTGTAACTCACATCAAATATTTTATCACACAGCGTACATGGGTACCGTCGCTCCTTTCTGTACCCCTCGTGGGTGTACATCTTGTGTTCCCGCAGCGACCAGCTGTTCAGATACGCCTGAGGACAATGACAACGGATCAGTAATAAATAAATAAATCATCATATTAGCCGATCGACGTCCACAGCTGGACATAGGCCTTCCCTAAGGATCTTCACAATGACCGATTTGCGCATCCAGCGATTTCCCGCGACCTTCACTAGGTCATCGGAGTAAATAAACAATGCTGGACCATTCACACGGCATCATCAAGCCCCAAAATGAGCAGAGCTTGTGTTATGGGTACTAGATAACTGAATAAAACAATACTTTACATAGATCGATATTTTCTATTATACATAGAAATACCCAGAACACCCGAGACAAATATTTGCAGATCGTACAAACATTTGTCCCAAGGCGGGAATCGAACCCGCAACCTACTGCATCGCAGGCGTACATTTACCCGCCGCGCCACATCGGTCGTCAGAGCTTTCACCCGTAGGTATTAAATACGAATTTCACATTTCTAGGGGGATAAAATACTCTTTATACTACACCTGCTCGGAAAGTTGCCTACTCCTGTTTCAAATAAGATAGAAAGTAAGTCATTGCAGGCGTATAGGAATCCGGGAGGAAAAACTCTATGGAATGTCATTTCTCACGCGTTTTAGCGGGAGAGAACACTGTATGTATGGAAATCCATTTCTAACGTGCTATTTATTTTATTTCCTAAAAGATCGGCCGGTAGCTATGGTTATTTTCATTATAGGTCAAACGACAAAAGTTTTTACTCCAAGTCCGCTTGCCTCTTCCGATTTCCGAACAATATTTTGAAAAAAGAACCCAAGTGATAAAGGCTGGTGCGGGAAGTTCTAATTTTGAATTTGGTGCAGGCAATTTTATTAATTCTACAGAATGTCGTCGAGTGATAGTGAAAGTTGTAATACACCGCCAGAAATAAAATATCGTATAATAAAAACCGCCAGAATTAGGCCCGTTCTCGCCTAGGTGTACAATGTACTATTCCAAGTTGGGTGAAAAGTACTTTTTTCCCTAAATCTTCCATGGGAATTTGTCTCTTCTCCGTAGACCGAGACACGTTCTCGGTGACCCCGTTGACCGAATCACCGCCGCTAACCCGGAGGTGACAACAACCGATTCGCTTCCGCACACTACACTATCTTGAGGATAAAAAAGCATGGGACGACTTTTGCTCCAACTTGAAAAGTAACAACCTAACAAGGTAAAGGTTTCTTGTTCGCTTTACTTTACCTTAAAAAGTTTCAAGTGGACATAAAATCAAAGTGATCACTTTATTTCCCTGTTTTACTCTTTAATTTTAATTTTGTGACGTGTCCAAGAGTCCTTTGAGGTCTAAAGGAAGCACTGATATTTGATACACAACCGACAAAAACGACCCCGCCGGATGCGGGATCGAAGAACTCCCCGTTTCCGCCCTTAGGTGCATTCGTGCACCTAGGCGAAACCTCCATTACCCTCTTGTAGCATCTGGCGACAGCCCAAGCCGAGGCTCGCACCTAAGTGGTGGCCCTTGTGCGTGTCGCACCAACCAAACTTTACCGGCGAGGTGCCCTCTGTGCCCGCCAAAAGTCCGGTAACGTTGTCATGGCCATCTGCGTTCAACAGCATTATAATCGTTTCGAAAAAAAAACATGGGAATTTGTTTTACCAGGACAAAAAGTATGTTCCACTCCATCCTTTCAACTGACTCTATGACAAAAATCAAGTCGATTGGTTGCTTAGTTAGGGCGTGAAGGAAGGACAAACAATCGCATTTATAATATTAGTTAGTAACACTTACTCTATCACATTTGTCGCAAGCGTATGGCCTCATGTTGAGATGTACGCTGTTCAAGTGCCGTTGCAAGTCTCTTCGACAGGAAAATCTCTTCTCACATTGGTCACAGGAAACACTGATAAAAAACATTTTTTTTTATCTAACCTCAGACTGTTGCAAACAATCTACAGATAGCTCAACTGGTCCATATCAATACCAGTCGGAAGCAACTGCAGTTAGCTCAATTGTAAATACTAGTTTAATTTGTTTATATTACTTGATTGTTATTTTCTCTTCTTCATAAATTCTTTATTGTACACACAAATCCTATCCTATTAAAATTATAAATGTCAAAGTTTGTACGGATGGATGGATATTTGTTACTCTTTCACGCAAAAACTACTGAACCGGTTAGACGGTATGGCTATAGTTTGGGACCTGTAATAACATATAGGTAATTTTTTTATCCCGATAAAACGTGGGCGAAGGCGCGGGCAGCAGCTAGTAGGATATATTTACAATTAGACAATCGATGTGGCGCGGCTGGCGAAGGGCCGCCTGCGACGCAGCAGGTTGTGGGTTCGATTCTTGCCTTGGGACAAATGTTTGTACGATCTGCAAATATTTGTCTCGGGTGTTCTGGGAACTTTCTATGAATAATAAAAAATATTTATCTATGCAATATTGTATTATGTATATCAGTTATCTAGTACCCATAACACAAGCTCTGCTTAGCTTGAGGATAGATGATGTTGTGTGGATTGTCCAGCATTATTTATATTTATTTGTCACAATGACATTAAGTCTTTATTGACAAAGAAAATAACAATCAAATAATATAAAGAAATTAAACTAGTATTTACAATTGAAACAATTGAGCTAACTGCAGACTGTTGCAAACAATCTACAGATAGCTCAACTGGTCCATATCAATACCAGTCGGAAGCGTCCCCAAGACGCTGGCTGCATTGCCCCGCTGTATGGCAATGCTAATGCGCTGCGCCAGATACTCACCAGCTCTCGGGTCACGCGTCGCTTCGACCAGGCGCTCAGATAATTTTTACAAAACCCGGAGAGCCTCGGTACCCCACGGACCTAGGGTCTCGACTCCAAGGGGAGCAAATGCGTAGGCTCTGTCGAGACCTGCATATTTGCGCCTCTTGAGATCCTCTGCCAAATCCGCCGCCGAACCAGCCCTCACGGATGTCCTTGAAAGATGGGAAGGCGCAAGTGTGTCGACACATGTAGCGTCCCACACAATAGGCCTCCCCAGCTCCCAAGGGACTAAAGTCATGCCGTCGGGCCTCTTACCATCGTCACGCAACAGGCCATTCGGTTCGAGAATAGCTGGTACGTTAGCGATGACAAAGGCCCGTCGGATGATGTCGTTAAGGCTGGCATGGCGAGAAATCCGACCGGCAGCCCTAGTACACGGTAATCCGTGATGACCAAGCTGTTCGACAACAGTATTGCCGTTGGGACAAAAGAGATTTTGGGGGAGCAGCATCAGGGCAAGCACTACGCCAAGCCATTCGAGCCTCGTCTAAAAACGAAATTTTGAATGAATTTCCAGGTGAGACCAAAGACGGCTTTAAAATTTTTTCCACTAAAGAACTAGTGCTGTAGACAGAGGACAAGAACACTGGTAGGGCTACACTTGAAATTTTGCGGATACCTAAGCCTCCCAATTTGACAGGCAGGGAGGTCTGCGACCATGTCTTGTCATCGAAGCAGATATTCAAAACCGATGATAAAGTATTCTTTGTTATGTTGTCTAAGCCTTCTTAGAGCTCGCTGTGTTTCCACAGTTGACAACATCTCAAAAAATACGTAAATTTAGGTACAAACAAGCAAAACCGAATAATTGTAAAAGCCATATGGCTATTAATTTTGAGAAGTCTGTCCGAGGTTTTGTTGAAATTTTGAATTTTCTCATCTACAAATGACTGAAAAGACTCATCAAAAATTGGTGAACCAAGGAGGCGAAGTGAACATTTATCTACAACTGTAATGTTGGGAGCCAAACTATTGAATTTTATTATGATATTGTTTTTGTCTACACAAGAGTCCGAAATAAAAAGCTCGCACTTTGAAAAATTTAGGTCTATTTGCCGAAATTCATCTGTGATGATTTTTAGATCATTAAAAACTGTGTCCACGTCTCCCCCTATCGTTTGTCAAAATACAATTTAATTAATTTCTATAATATTAAGCAAACAAAATTAAATGGTTAAGAGCATTACTAGATTTTTTGTCTAATCCCCCTTCCGCGGAATAATCCGATGATAAGGGGATTTTTCAACAAAAAGTCTAATAATCCCCTTCGCAGGGGATTCTCTAAGGGGATTTGTAGACCAAACCAAAAATTTGAGTTGAGGCGTCATCGTCGGCGTTATTCTAAAACGCATCTTTATCAGTAACCGTACATACTGACCTATCAGCGTGGACAGTAAAACTAGCCTAACACTTACCGTAACTCAGCGTTGAAGACATGACGAGAAGCAGTTTTGAGATGGCGCGCAAGGATTTTGTCGGTCTTGAAACTTCTGCAACAAAGTTATAACTTCGATATTTCTTCCCAAAACTACTACGACATCCACGGGTTGAGTTGGAGGGGTCGATATTCGTACGCCGCGGCCCCACGGCCCCACGGCCCTAAGAAATCAACTTCAAACGGCCTTTCTAAGTGTACCTACATCTATTGTACTATATCTATCGAAATAAACAAATAAGTTTTTTTTTATTATGGTGGAATGACCAGCGATCTTACCTATCACACTCCACGCAGTAGTAAGGCCGGTTCTCTGTATGCATAGTGACATGGTTCTTCAGTAGATAGGGCGCTTTGAAAGCCATTCCGCAATGTTGGCAGACATGGCGCTTGCGATAGTCGTCCGACTCGCCATCTGATAGATGTTTTCTGAAACAGAACTAACTAGTTTCAGCCCGTGGCGTCGCACGCGTTTTATCTATGGATACGTTTAATGGTATATTATGCAACAACTAATATTATATTTATTGTTTCAGTTGTAAATACTAGTTCTAATTTGTTTCTATTATTTGATTATAATTTTCTTGAGTACTCACCAGGGCAAAAAGCATCCTATGTTACTACATAGGCTGGTTTTTGTCCTGGTAAAACATCAAATTCCCATGGGAGATTTACGGCTTATACGGCTTACGAATTTAATGTAGGTGAAACCGCGGGGAACAGCTAGTTAGTGAATATAGGATAGATTTAAAGCGAGTGCCATAGATGAATCACGACTCGAGCAAAGTGAAGGATTCTAACGACTGAATCACGACCGCAGGGAGTGATTCATAATGATTGAATTACGAGCGTATCGAGCGATTCTTGTGTTGGAATAATAATTCTGAGCGACGCGAGTGATTCATCGACTTCAATATAAATCAGTCCTTTATTCTCGAATTGCGTTCATCATCATATCAGCCCACACGCGTCCACTGCTGGACATAGGCCTCCCCCATACGACGCCAAAAATAGCGGTCCTGAGCCGCCTTCATCCATCGTCTCCCTGCGACCGCTACGATGTCGTCGTTCCATCGAGTGGATGGTCTCCCATGTAGGGGGGGTTTTGCCATAATCACCACGCTTGGCAGGCGGATTGGTGATCGCAGTGTTGGTGTTGATAAATACTCAGAAGGAAGCTGCTGCCCTTCCTCTGGTAGGTTCCCCTAGTCGGCTCTTACGACATCCATGGGTTGAGTTGGAGGGGTCGATATTCTATGCCGCGGCCCCACGGCCGAATTGCATTACTTTATACAGGGTGGAAAAAATATATGGGCCCTGGAGGGGAAGTACCTTAAATCCTTTAGTTAGGCCATTTTACTGAAAGGAAACATTCCTTTATATTTAAAAAGAAAGAAAATTGGATTCAAAGATCTTCTAAAAATTGCTTGTTTTACCTGGGAACTAACTAAAAATTTACACTATAAACCTTCGCTATTTTAGTATGCGAAGAAGAAGAAGAATTAAGATCCATTATTGCTAAAACAAATTTCAGTAAAAATGTAATGTATAACAGACATAATAATCATTATTGGTCCCGTCTGAATCCATTCCGTGTACGCGAAACCAATAATTAGGTCAGATTTTCCTTTAATATTTGGTGCGGAATCAGAAGCAATATGCTAGTTTTGGTGCACATTTATTTTATTAAGGACATCTAAATACGTAAATACCTTTTACAAACTCAATTAAACCTTCTACCGGAGGATGAAAGAAATAATATTATTTTTCAACAAGACATTCTCCCCACAATAGCAGAATTTCCAGGGCTTACCTTAACGAAAATATCAATGTCTGGATAGGTACAAACGGGACGATTAGATGGCCTGCGAAAGTCCAAACATGTCGCCTCTGGGCTACTTATTATGGGGTCATGTAAAAAATTTAAGTAACAAAACATGTTATAATAGAAAATACCACAACAAATTGCAGAGGGCTACACGAAATGAATTTCAATGTAGACTCAATTTCTGTATCCGGAACGAGGGGGTCATTTCGAGCTATTTATTACTTAATTAAGATTATTTTCTCTGCTCAAAATCTAACAAATTAAAAAAATATCATATTTTGTATTCTTTGTTAATGCTCGATGGCATTATCGACCAGCTAACCTTTGGGTAGTGTGGACAATAGTTAAGTTAAACATTAGTTTTCACTTTTTTTATTTCGAAGACCAAATGTTTATTTACAATTTTTATCCTGAACAATAATCCTACTGCTACGCATATTAAATAGAGAGGGTCTTTTTTTTAATTTTTAGTTGGTTCTATTCCCAGGTGGGACAAGCTATTTTTAGAAGATCTTTGATCGCTATTTTGTTTCTTTTTAAATATAAAGGAATTTCCTTTCAGTAAAATGAGCTAACTAAAGGATTTAAGGTACTACAAAAAATCTATGGGCCCCTCCAGGGCCCATAGATTTTTTCCACCCTGTATGTACATATTATGTATTGTCTACCAGAAAAAAAAAAGATATATGCTAAAATAGATATGTATGTATGTAATGAAGAAAAAACGTTTTATTGGTGTGTTCTACATTCAAACACCAAAATAGTGTTTAAAGTGCTTTTTATTTACTAGTAAAAAAATTTTCTTTAGAACATAAGATAATTGACGTTGTAATCCGTTTAGTCCTAAGTTGTTTTGAATAATTTTTTTTTTTTTATTCCTTTTAGATGGGGAATGATATAATTTTTTTTTGTTCGAAGTTAATATTTTACACAAGCTCTGCTTAGCTTGGGACTAGATAATGCTTTGTGAATTGTCCAGCATTATTTATTATTTTATTTAACAATCACCTAAGTATATGATTACGGAGCGTCTCTTTGCTGATGAAGGTAAGTTGGCAGGTGTCACAGGTCACTCTCTCGACCCTCGAGTGGGTGCTCTCGTGTTTGCGGAGGGACACTTTGTTTCTGAAAATAAACACGTATTAGGAAACAAGTTATTAATTGAAATAAATTTTTGATATTTAAAAAAACTTTTAAATACAAGCTTTTATATCATCTAGGACCAAAGTGCTTGGGAAGACAAATCCAGCGAACCCAAACTCGATGTGGTTAAGTTGTTTCGTTTAGGAGTTCCTATGGCTACCTTCGGTTTCCATCATCAGACTAGCTCGATGGTACCATGACATTGCATTGTCACCGAACTTATATAAGTATGCCAAATTTCCGCTCTATCGGTTGAGGATAACTGGTCTAAGTAAAATTAAGTTGCAAGATTCCACCCGAACAAAGATAAATTGCAAGTTAAATAAAAGCTTGTAAAATATGAAAAATCCGAATCTGAATACGCATTTTCACTTTTTTAACCGACTTCGAAAGAAGGTGGTTGTATAGAAGGCGGTATTATTTATTATATTAATTTTCTTTATTTCTTTATGTTTATTTTTGTCAAAGCATTTAAATTATAATAAATAATAATAAATCAATAATGGTGGACAATTCACACAGCATTATCTAGCCCCAAGCTAAGCAGAGCTTGTGTTATGGGTACTAGATAACTGATATACATAATACAATATATTACATAGATAGATATTTATTTTTTATTATACATAGAAAAACGACCAGAACACCCTGAACAAATATTTGCAGATCGTACAAATATTCGTCCAGAGGCGGGAATCGAACCCGCAACCTCCTGCGTCGCAGGCGGATCTTCACCCACCGCGCCACATCGGTCGCCATGTCGGTCATACTCACTTGAAAACCTTAGGGCATATCGTGCAGTGATAGGCTGATCCAAAACTGGTGTGCTTGGCGGCATAGTGGCTTCTTATGGCGCTGTGACTGATGCGATACAACTCGCATTTCGTACATTTGTAGCGGCTGGAAAACAAATAAGCGTTCAGGGGGCCAATTCTGCGTATCACGTGATACTCACTATCAAGGGATAAAAATAGCATGTGATAAATATCGAGTGCCGTCGAATACTACATTCTCGTGCGACTTATCGAGCAACTCATCAAAGAAAAACCCTCGACAAATATCCAATTGCTAATTTTGAGAATACGCTTGTTTATCAATCGATATTTTGACAGTTCTTGCCTTAGGTATTTATCGAGTAGATACATTGCCAGAATTGCCCAGCTGATCGTTTGACGAGAGGTATCGCCGTTGCTTAATTCGCATCGCACTCGGGACTCTCAAACAAATTAAATGATATCCCAACAATGTACGATGGTTAGCGCAGTCTCGTATTGAGGGGAAGCTCGCGGGTTGAAGTCCCGCCGAAATCGTAAATATTTGGGATATCATTTAATTTCTTTGAGATTACCCCGAGTGCTAGGGCTTACGCACTATAATAAGAAAACCTTATATAAGGAGCGATAAGAAGGCGGTTCGAAGATTTTTTTTCTAAGCCTGGCTTAACGCCTCGCCTCCATTTTGATTTTTTTTCAAAATAGCGGCACACAATAACACCTTCATAGATCGATTAGGGATGTTTATACAAAGAAAAAAATATACGATCACTATAGTCTTAAAGCGTCCAGTTTCAGAGTTATCTGCAAAAAAGATCGAAGGTAAATATTTTTTTTTTATTACCATTATTCTGTTTTTACACATAACTTTGTAACTGACACTTTAGGAACTTAGCTTTTTAGTTTATTTAAGTGTCTCCTAGCGATATATGTGGGAATTATCGTACGCCGCCATTTTGAAAACATAACAAAATTTTGACGTTGACGACTATATTTCTTAGATATTACGCTGTGTGTGAGGCCTTACACACTATAATGACAATAATAACTGGTCTAAAATTGAGTTGCAAGATTCTATCCGAAGAAACATACATTGCAAGTTAATTAAAAGCTTTTAAAACTATGTTACAGCCTCCATTCTAAAGAGGCTCTCTAATCTGTATGTCCCATTATATTCTCTTATTTGGCTAATCCTTCATTTTCTTTATTCTCTATTAATGTAAATAATTTTATTGATTAATGTGATACGGCTCATTAGTAAACTGCATGCTGTGTTCACAACGAGTAGGTTTAACACTTATTCTAGTTTAAATATGTTCGAGTTCATTCTAGTTTCCTTATCTTTTCAAGTAACAGGGTTAATATACCCAGGGGTCTTATTCTGCTAACCAATCAAGAGAATCGCAGAGACGCCACGTAGAATCCTTAGATGAAATAACTCCAGATACTGGGTGAGATTTTAGTACGGAGAGATTTTAAAAACTTACTAAATATGACATTTTCTATGCGCCGCCATTTTCCTTGATGATTCAAATCTCTGCTTGCAGATCGAACAGAGAAAATCTCCTCTACTCTGCAAAAAACAATAGGTCACATGTAAGACTACAAGATGTCTTTATTAAGGCGCAAAGTAATGCGACACTAGCGCCACTCTTTAGTTTTTCTTGTATTATCGTTATGGAAAATAATTACCAAAAGTTCTTCTTCTATTTCGATCAAATAGAAAATGGTTTATTCCTTTTGGTGGCCACCAAATGCAATAAACCATTTTTTGCTAATACTAAATAAAACAAAACTATGATAGAGGTATCAAAATATAGTTTATACTGGGTATTATCAATTTGCGGTGAGAACTTTTGGTAATTATTTTCCATAACAATAATACGAGAAAAACTAAAGAGTGGCGCTGGTGTCGCATTACTTAGCGCCTTAACAAAGAAAATTACAATTAAATAATTAATAATGTTGAACAATGTTGATAACCGTTGGGGAATAAAGGTTCTCGAATGGCGATCACTAAGTATCAAAATATTGTATTAAGTATATCAGTCATCTAGTTCCCATAACACAAGCTCTGCTTAGCTTGAGGATAGATGATGCTGTGTGGATTGTCCAGCATTATTTATTATTTTCTTTATTAATTTAATCTTACCAAACTATGTAGCTGCATATGACTATCAAAGCTGGTTTTCAGCATAAATCCCTTGACACAATCTCCACATCTATAGACGCAAGAGAGATAGCGACCGTCCTGAGATTTTTGCTCTCTTTCTTTCATGCATTGCTTCTCTGTCACACGTTGTATTGTATATTCTGTTTGGTAGGAGCCTGGAACAAAGCATTTGGTTCTTTTTAAAATTTCTTCAAAAAAAATATTTCAAATCCAAGTATGTTTTTGACTTAAAAAAGGAAGAGGTTTTTTCTCGGCTATGTTTTTTACTTATTTCTAGGGTTCCTCAAAAAGAAAAAAAGAACCCTGATGAGACTTTCTGTCCGTCTGTGTGTCTGTCAACCCCCTTTTCTCAGGAACGCGTGGAGCTATCGAGTTGAAATTAACATCAAATAATGGCCCGTAACCGCCGCAGCCATGATATAAATAAAACGTCTAAGTCAACGCAATCAAAAGTTACAGCTGTATATGGCCAAATATTTTCTTTGTATAATTAAAAAAAAAACTATCTATGTCCATATGTTTCAAGTCATCATCATCATCATCATCAGCCCATACACGTCCACTGCTGGACATAGGCCTCCCCCGTACGACGCCACAAATAGCGATCCTGAGCCGTCCATCCATCGACTCCCTGCGACCGCTACGATGTCGTCGGTCCACCGAGTGGATGGTCTCCCATGTAGGGGGGGATTTGCCATAATCACCACGCTTGGTAGGCGGATTGGTGATCGCAGTGTTGGTGTATAAAAATACTCAGAAGGAAGCTGCTACCCTTCCTCTGGTAGGTTCCCTTAGTAAGCTTTTACGACATCCACGGGTTGAGTTGGAGGGGTCGATATTCGTACGCCGCGGCCCCACGGCTTCTTATATGTTTGAAGTACATACATTATATCAGTCATCTAGTACCATAACACAGGCTCTGCTTAGCTTGGGGCTAGATGATGCTGTGTGGATTGTCCAGCATTATTTATCAGTATATGTAATATAATCGAGCTATATATATTATAACTAGTTGCTGCCCGCGGCTTCACACGCACTTTTCACGTACCCTATGTCCGTCCCCGAGATACCATCTACCTCCCCGCCAAATTTCACTAAGATCCAGCCGTTAAAAGGTACAGACAGACAGAGTTACTTTCAAATTTATAATAATACTAGCTGCTGCCCGCGCCTTCACCGCGTTTTATCGGGATAAAAAATGGCCTATATGTTATTCCATGTCTCAAACTATACCCATGCCAAATTTCAGCCCAATCGGTTCAGTAATTTTTGCATGAAAGTGTAACAAAGATTCATACTTACAAACTTTTATATTTATACTTTACTAGCTGCTGCCCGCGCCTTCGCCCGCGTTTTATCGGGATAAAAAATAGCCTGTATATTATTCCAGGTCCCAAACTGTACCCATACTAAATTTCAGCCCGATCAGTTCAGTAATTTTTGCTTGGAAGAGGAACAAACATCCATACTCACAAACTTTGACATTTATAATATTATTAGGACTGACCTGTACTTGGCCGCATTGATGTCTTGACTAGCACAATTTTCCGTTTCTTTGGTTTTATGTCCATCACCTTTCTCTTTCCTTTCCTTTCAATCTTAGGTGAATATTGGCTGCAGCTGTCCTCTTCTGATGTTACTTCCTCTTTTGGCTGTATATTATGTGAAGTATCTTCTTTTTTTATTAATATTTTTTCAGAATCTGAAAAATATATAATGTATAATCACACGTACTATATATACTATACTTATACTTATACTAATATTATAAACTAGCGACCCGCCCCCGCTTTGCAGGGTGCAAATTATACACAAAAACCATCCTCTTGAATCACTCTATCTATTTAAAAAAACCGCATAAAAATCCGTTGCGTAGTTTTAAAGATCTAAGAATATATAGGTACAGACAGAAAGCGGGAACCGACTTTGTTTTATAGGTACTATGTAGTGATGCGAAATTTTGGATGTATTTATGGAGGTTTGTTACTTCTACACGCCAAAATTACTGAACAGATTGGGCTGAAATTTTGCATAGGTTCTAGTCCTGGATTAAAACATCGGCTTATTTAATTTTTATCCGATACATCAGTTTCCACGAGATAAAAAAGATAAGAAATATTTTTGAAATCTTCTCTTTCTCTCCACACAAACAACACGTGTGAGTAAATATTTGCAGACCGTACAAACATTCGTTCGAAGGCGGGGTTCGAACCCACAACTGCATTGGGAGGGGCATGGTATAATTAATATAAGGCATGGTCTTCCGAGACACGATGGTCACGTGGGTGTCACTTGCTCATGTCATCATCGCCATCGGCAAATGAGAAGATGAATCTGTTTCCTGGTGTTACCAGTAGCATAAAATCGTATGCAACTTATAAAACTATGTGGTTTTGTCTTTACCAGTTATTCATCACATTGAGCCGTGTTTAACTAACGCTGATTTGACTGATCTAACAAACGTAATCGAAGATTGTCTTTTTATATTGATTTTTCAATTGACCCTTACCCTTACCACATTCGTTTCTCAAGTTCGACGTTTTGTCGAAATGAGTGACAACTGGACAGTGATGTGAGCAAGTGACACTCCCGGAGGAGCAGACCTTGTTTTCTTGGATCATGGGGACCCCTCCCCATGATACAAGAAAACAAAAATCTGAATCAATAACTTTATTTCTTTAGGCTTACAAAATAACCACTTAGATAAGTCAAATTTTATACTATAAACATAGTTATTATTATCAAATAAGAAATAAGGTGTTATTAATATTCTCTTCACTTAAATTTTTTGTCCACTAGTGGAAGAAGTGAAAAGAAACCACTTGCATATTTATACATCACTTATGTGTCTAATACATGGTTATTTTGCCTATCTAAATCTAAATTTAATGCGATTTAGATACATGTCAATATTTCTATAAAGCTAAACAGAACATTGAATTTCTTACATACTACTGACAGTGCGGAACGGAGCGACATCTGGCCAAGCATTAACATCATTGATGTAATCATCTATGGAGTAAAAGGCTTTCCTGATAAGCTTTTGTTTAATGTACTGTTTAAGGTCTGCTCCTCCTCCCATGTTCAGCTGTGAACATAATTATCAGGTACTGACGAGGTCCTGGCCAGATGGCAGGACATCTTACCTTCATTACCATCCTCCATCGGTTCCATCTTAATTTCACTGCTGATAACCGTGCAAGATTCCTTTTCCTCATTCCCAGCTAACTCCAGAAAGGGGAGTGAAATCTGTGAGAGGGTTGTACGAGGGTGGCATTGTTTGGATTCTGGAATGTCCTGCAAGAGTACTATAAAATCTAATTATCTATTTATTATATTAAGGTGGAGTTGATGGATGGAGGCGGCTCAGGACCGCTATTTGTGGCGTCGTATGGGGGAGGCTTATGTCCAGCAGTGGACGTGTATGGACTGAAATGATGATGCTTAAGTTGGAACGTGAATGATTGACGCTATACTCCAATTCGAAAACCTGGACAGTTTTTGTATACACAGTGATAACTAAACTCTAAAACCAAGGAATATTGGCGGAAAATATTTAACGACTTTGGTATCATCGAAGCAAAGGACAAAAGCTCAAAACAATTTCTTGTTTTGAAAGCTTTCATTTATCATTTAATATATCTCTCGTTCGGTTTCGAATTCAAATTTAAAAATTTTTTGCTACACATGTGAGGTTATGCCTTGTTGAAGTTTGTGTTTTCGCTGCGATTGCACCTTCATTGTAACTTAAATCTAATAAATATACAGATCCGATCTATCAGGGTTGAAAAGTAAAATTATTTATTTCTCTTATACCACAATAAATATAAAAAAGCCAGAAATTGAAAATTAAACTATTTAGAACTAAAGAATACTTAAAGAGGAACGAAATTTCAGCAGCTTAAATACACGTTTTACAGATATATGTATGTACATTTTATTTATTTTGTTCTGTAAAGTAGCTGTAACACTTCGCTTTTATATTTTTTATACAACGGTCCCATAGGTCCCAACAGAAAACCAGCGCAGGTTGTTAAAACCTGTGTTGGGACCATTTTGTAGCTAAACTAATGAGGGGTTTTCGATTGGGAGCCAACTGGAAATTAGGGTAAAGCCAATGCCAAGAGAAAGGAAAAGTCAAGTTTTTATTTGACATTGACATACCCTTATTTCCAGTTGACGCTCCCTGCCACCTATTGAGATATTTAGAACGAATTTTTTTCTTTATAAAAATTCAAATCGAAAACCGCTCATTGTAAGATTAAGACCAATACCTAATACATTTACACTTTCTTTAGTATTTTTATTTATATAACGTTTAATTTAATTGTATTTATGTATGTTTAGTTACAAATAAATATTTTTGTTTGATTGATTATTGTGACAGTGAAATGGCCCATAGCTCAGCTTGATGCTATGGTTTGTCACCATGCTGTAGCGCTGGTATTCTGCTATGGGCTGCATTTAGGTCACGGACACCTTGACCAATACAAAATATATAAACTAAACACAATACATTCATATAAAACTTTGGTTAAAGTTAAAGGGTTGCAGTTATTATGCCTATTCCCCAATAGCTTTAAGAATAATTATTTCAAAATACTTACCCCTTCATAGTTTTGTAGAAGTATTTGATTGTTCTGTACATTTTGTATGAAATATTCTGCTTTTCTAGCAAACTGTTTGCATATGTAGCATAATATTAGAGAATCCACCTTTAAAAAATTAAATTAAATTGATTTATTAAATCAGACAACATATTAGGTCCATTTTTTGTTATTGAGCTGTGTTATAATATATGTTAAAATACACGGAAAGCACAATACATAAAAATTTTAAGGAAGGTTTAGAACCTTTACTACTTTCCCGATCAAGCTGTCTGAAGCGAGACTTTCTATTTGATCAGAACCCGAATAAATGCCTTCATTAGCGAGACTTTCTACTTGATCTGATATGACCTGCAGGATGCTGTTGGAGCCCCGCACTCTGTTGAGCAGTTTCATTACGGATGATGGCGTGAAAACCATCGACCCGTGCCTCCGCAAACATACTGGATGCACTGCAGAAGCTCAGCAGTCCTATCATCATCCTAAAACCATTATTATATTGGACGCTCAGAGCATTAAGCGATTTCTGAGTATAGCTAAACCACAGGCTGCTCGTGTAGAAAGATTGGCAGTAGGCTTTGAAAAAGCTGATAAGATGAAAGAAGATATAAATGTGTTTAATATTCAAAAGAAAATTATACTTTAGTAGAGAAAAAAGCATTTTCTATTAAAAACAAAAGGGAAACAAGAGATAAGTATAAGCTCTAATTATACTATGTCAGTTATCTAGTATCGCCGTCAGTCCTGTACAACGGCGCGGTGGGAATGGGACAGCAGACTGACACCAGCGGGAAGAGCCCCAGTGAGAGTGAGAGAATAGAGAAGGCACCTGTGTTTGTACACACACTTGTGCGGTCAATGTGAAGTTTGCGGGACACAAGGAGGAATCAACTTATTGGAGTCGAGGTCATTGACTTTTGATCTGATGTCACTGACCTTTTTCGAAAAAGCATTGCAAAAGCAAGGTCAGTGACCTTTGGCCTTAGTGTCACAATAAATTTTTGGAGAAACTTTGTTTTGATCTGGAATCGGTGACCTTAAAATTCACCTTCAGGTCATCGATTTTGGCGAGAATTGGCGTTTTTCCAGAGAGGGTCGGAGACCTTGAGGTCGGAGGTTTTCATTGGGTACGTCTCCGTCCACTTTCCGTTCACTGACCCTGCCGAAAATCTGTGTTTTTCCGAAAAAAAAGGTCAGTGAGTTTTTTTGACCAGTCCTTGGGTATAGCTAGATAATGCTGTGTGATTTGTTCAGATTAATTTATAAGCCAGGTAAGGGTTAAAACTAAAATATACCTAATGTTACAAAGCACTTGCTGGTGCGTAAAGGTAAAATCAGCCAGGCCTGATCTTAGAGGACTCAATTCTGCTATTTCCTTAGAAAGGAAATATCAAACTAACACTTCCTTGCCCCCCAATGCACATGTGAATCTTGCAGACAAAGTACCTGAGGCTGGGCATTGAAAGCGTTATGCATATAAAAATTACCTTTAAAATGTTTTTCAATGGCTCACATTCGATGCTAAACTCCTTTAACGCTAACTCATCACCACTTTGTAGACATACACAACAATGTTCATTTTCATCTGAATGTGTTTGTATATTAACATCTGTAGGCATTTCCACTACTGAAACAAAATCTTATATATAAAATTTCCATGTCACAATGTTAGTTACCGTACTCCTCAGAAACGACTTTACCGATTTTTATCAAATTTTATATGCGTATTCAGTAGGTCTGAGAATCGGCTACTATCTATTTTCCATACCCCTAAGTGATAAGGGTTGAAGGCAAAACAACGTTTGCCGGGTCAGCTAGTATTATTTATATAAGATCCAACACAAATAAACCTGCAGTCATAACCATTGAAAGCATTTTAACAAATACCTAATAAAACTTAATGTATCATTACCTCTGACGACCTCTGTGGCGCGGGTGCGGGTTCGATTCCCGCCTCGGGACAAATGTTTGTATGATCTGCAGATATTTGTTCAGGGTGTTCTGGATGTTTCCTATGTATAATAAAAAATATCTATCTATGTAGTGCATTATATTAAGTATATCAGTTATCTAGTACCCATAACACAAGCTCTGCTTAGCTTGGGGCTATATAATGCTGTGTGAATTGTCCAGTATTATTTATTTTATTTATTGTGAAAAATAGATAATTAATAGATAGTTAAATCAAAGACTTTGTCATAGTAGAACTTCTAAGATAAATGCAACTCAAATAACTTTATTGCTTTGAGAAACTAAAAACCACCTTAATGTTTTTTTAATATTTACCCTGTTTTTTTTAAGTTTAGCGGGCCAAAAATTTATCCCTTGTGACTAAACATTTTATGGGACCATCTCCGGATTCTCTGTTACACTAGCAGAAGAATGATCCAAACTGGTTACAGGGGCATCTAATATCTAAGGAAGATTTTCTTCAGATTTCAATAACTCTATTTCTACAAGCTTACCTACAAAATAAGCATTCAGACAAGTCAATTTTATTATTATAAACAGCTTTATACTCTTCAGCTAGGCGTAACAGTTCATTTAAATACTATTTTACCTATTTGTTTATGTTTATGAAATGCAGATCTTTTGTTTTTATCATTATTTTCTTGACATTTAAATTTATGAGGCAGTACAGCCTTTTTAAGTTTAAGCAGGCCCCCGATTAGTTTATATTTAATAAAGTTCTTCATATCATTCTCAATCTGTAACAAGAAAAAATTATTGTTACATTTCAGAGCAGCATGATTGTACGGGCTAGATTGAAGTAGCTGTTTTATTTGTTTAGGTTAGGTGAGGCAAGTCCCCAAAAAAATGCGCGAAAGGCACTTACTATTTTAAAAAAAAAATTAAGAAGTCACTTCATCAATAGACATAACAAAAAAAAACACAATTGCATAACACTTTCACCGCGTTTCGAGAAAAAAATCTTCAACATTGATAAAAAAATCGAAATCGACCTTTTCTATTATGAGTTTATATGCTATTTCGTGGTTATATTAGAAAATATTTTGGATTAAAATGTCAGCAGAAAGTACAAATAATACATTCACCATTCAAGTTTTGTACTTATTCAAAAAAAAAGCTATAATCTAACCTTAAAGATCATTTTTTTTTTGTGGAAATCATTCCCTCTTTCCATACATTTTAGTATGACGCAAGCAGCTTCCCACATTTTGATTTATATTAGCGTGCGGTTTTGAACACCATTTTCGACCCCCCTTTTGGAACTCCCAAATGGAGCGACTTATAAAAATAAAATAGTTTAAAATAAAAAATGTGCACCCCCAAATTGTAATTTTTTGACCTTTTCTTTCGGGTGGAGCATTGCGGCGAGCCAAGCGAGCTATAGCGATAGATATATATTCCCCAAGGCGGGAATATTCCCCTTGGTATATTCCCGGAATTATCCCCTATGTTTACACATTTTATTGTAGTTAGACGTGAGTACAACCCTGGTTTTTACCTGACTAAGTACCGAGTAAAAAACTTCACTAGGTAGAGTACGCGCAAAGCTTTATGAGCTCTGTGAAGTTGGCTTCAACGGCTGCACACTGAACCGTAAATAAGGCATTGAGGGGAAAAAGCGGGGTGAGAGGGGATCTGACTGTCAAAACAGGGTTGTCAGCAAGAATTTTGGCGTATTATTATTGTGTCTAGCACATTTTGTTATGCATTACTATATTTTTCAATTCAATTTTTATAGAATATGTAAAAACATCTTATACTCAATGGCAGATTATTTAAAACCAACAATGTTAGAAAAAATTAAACATTTTATCTAACACAATTAACCCGTTTGAAAATGAAATAATTACTATGAAGCAAATTTATTTATAATCTAGTGGGCAACACTGTTGAATGAATGCTTTTGAGTACAATGATGCAGCAAAGTCTTTGACGGTTGTTTGGTGTTCGTGTCGTTGACTTGATAGTTTATTCTTGCGATTTTGTGGAGTATTCCCTGATATTAGCTGTTTCTCTTAAATGTTAAATAAGCCTCGCGAGCGGAATAACGTTCTGCGTTGTCAAACATGGAAAATGGTGTCGAAAAGAAGCCGATGAATTCAACCTCAAAATGGTACTTCAGTGGACTGCAGCTGCAACAGGTGTGTCTATTAGCACCATAAAAAGGATTTCTAGCCGAAGCCCGGGTGGGTCACTAGTTGGTAAATATCACTTTTCTATTTGATTGTACTTGCGCAGTTTTGTTTCCGTGCCTAAGTTCACAGAGCTCATTAAGTTTTGCGATTACTCTACTTACACTTTATCATTTCTTACTCATTGAAAGTATACCTAGTACTACGACCCTGTATTTTTCTTTAGCATTCGTAAACAAGTTTTACCAAGTTACCTACCCACCTGTTTAGCACACGAGTTGATGTTAATAGTTGGTATATGGAGCTACTTACATCAAAATGATCCTCGCAACAAAATCTTGAAGCTTGGCACGAAAGCGGAATTTTGTCATCCCTCTTCATGACAGTACACCATTTTTTGCGCACTTTCGGGTCCTTTGGCACATTGAAAAACAGTTTTTCAGGTGTACTAATTGAAGTATTAGTACATTTCGGTACTATACAGTACTTATAATTCGGCATATTTTCACGTAAAAATCACAAGACAACACAACACAACAACACCAAAACAACACGACCCGTGGAGGCAGACAAAGTAGGGATGGGTAAAAAATATCGATATATCAAAATATCGATATTTTTTCAGAAATTAATCCGATAATTAGTCGATATTTTTAGGAGCGATATATCGATTTCGATATTTATTTCAGGGTATCAAAATTCATATCAAAATCAATATTCTTTAATTGAAGACAATTATCTATTTCCGGTTACCAATTATTATTATAGCTTATTCATTGATATCGATAAATGTGAACAACGGGCAACACATTCCTATTTATTTTGTGTTGGTAGCACTGATTGTCTATGTTTGACTGTAAGTTTCAAAGTTGTAGTTGATATGTTGGTCTTCCTTCCTTCTTCTTGGGGTCAAAGATCCTACTAGCCTACCGTAGCTTGGGGTTAGTTTCATTTATCTATGGCCCGCTACACGCTCCGTTTTGCCTGCACAACTTAGAGTATCTAGATAGGGAGTTGCCAAGCGCTACTTTTAGTACTAAAATGATTCTGCCAGTTTTCGCGGGAGGCGAGGTAGCATGGTACAGCAACATTTACATAATCACGCACACTAATGCAGAAAAATTAAGCGTCCCTATAGAGCATGATTTGTAGGTTCAAATGTTGTCATCTGAACCCAAAGGTTGCCATTAGAAAAAATTCAAAAAATCCGCGCGATATTCAAATATTTTAGTGGTTTTTAATAAAATGATCCTAAAGATGTCATTATATACACAGATGGTTGCACCTTGGGTTGCACAGCTCAGAACCGGAATAATGTGGTTTCAAATGTTTTGGTATGGCTCGCTGTCAAATATAATGTAAGTGTAACAATCATCCAGAAGTTTTTAGAAAAGGGTCATACGCAGATGAAAGTAAACTCTGTGCATTCAGTCATAAAGAAAATTGAAAAATCGCGAAATTCACCCGCTATGATATCAAAAGAAGCCAGAATAAAACCTTCCCCAATGACGTGGTGATGCCCGATTATACTTTCTTCAAGGATTACAGCCGGAAAGACTATCTCGTTTAAGAGTCTAAAAGACCGGCACGGTTTGCTGATGATAGATGTGTAACAGCTAAAAGGGACTAAGGTACAACACGAATAGAACAATTGAATATAAATTAAATGTCATCTGATGAATACATGCGTTTGCCCCAGCGAGCGAAACCAATAGAATTCCTTTTGCTCGAACCTCCACAGCTCCATGATGGCCCACAGAAAATAACTAAAATTAAATTTAATCATCTACAAGATCTGAAAATATCGTAAACCCCGCTAACTTCACCTAGTGTAGGTAACTTCGCCTAAATTAGAAAAAGTACGATATTTATTTTCCTATCAAGGCAACACTTATTATTGTTCGTTGGTAGAAACCCAAATTATAAACTGACAACACTGCACTACTCGCTTTCAAAATAACGGCAGACATTCCTTAGCAGTCGCAAAAATTTATCGGTACAAATCAGTAAATTTTTTGAGTTGGTCCACAAAATTGTTTATGATCAGCTATCGAAATACAAAAGCTCATCCAAATACTATGATTACTGACAAAAATATCTGAGAAGGCAAAGTTAGGCGCCATTTATTTAAATCAAGATTTCCAAACTTCGCCTAGGGCTGTCAATTATTTTAACCAACAGAACAAAATGAAGGTTATGAACTTCATACCACTGGATGGCGCCCGTTTTTCTTTAGGTACCTAATTTTATTTATGACATCGCTACTTCAGCACCCATATAGCGGGTAGATGTTGTTTTATTCGATATATTTTTTATGCAATAACATGTGATGACAGTAATATATAATTTTAGGAGAATATTATATCATAATAAGTAATATATTATATTATTCGTAAGAAATACCTATAACCTTCTGTAAAAACTGCAGTCTGAGTAAATGTTAATGAAAAAGTATCTCAATTTTAACAACCTCGTTACCTGATTATTAATAAGGAAAGTATAGAATTGATTTTGATAAAAACTATTTTCATTTGCAAAGTACTTAATAAATAACAATTCTGCCCATATTATAATAATATATATCACCTTCATTGAGTTAGTTCCTTCTGGTCTGTGACAGCCCTGACTTTTAGCTCCTTTTGTCGGTAAATGTTGACCTAACGTTGCCTGCCATCATAAAAAGTTAAATATAATTATTTGGAGTAGTATTGAGAACTGAATCAATAAATATTTCAATAAATTATAAAATTGCGTTAAAATCTATATGATTTATTAAGTTTTAAAGAAAATATGGGACTCAGGCGAAGTTAGGTTCATTGCCCTAACCTCGCCTACTTTTTTGACAGCCCATAAAGTCAAGATTTTTAATGTATGTGTGCAAATAACACATACACATTGAAAGCCCTTTAGTAATTCGTTAATTTCAGCAGGACAGAACTGATTTAATGTGATCAATTTGGCGCAAAATTAAAAAAAAACTGTAAAAAGCAGGCGAAAGTTAGCGGGGTTTACGGTAGTCATACCGAATGATTGCCACGAGTTCTATAATTATTTAATTTTTGACGATTAAAATGTTATTTTGATCCATAATTCAGAGATTTTTATGTGCCATGTATGTAGGTATGTATATATGTAAGGTAATTGTTGATTTTGTTTCCGAATAATTTATTTGTGTTACAGGTATATATTTTTTTTTTTGGTCTATAAGATTCTGTACGTAAAGGAGAAGACCCCCTCAAAGGGTTCCCGCCTTTCCGTGGCGGGGGAGATTAGTAATCGCGGCTTGGTCACCGGCGATGAAGCTAAGAGGAACCCATGGGGCCGTGCCAACGCAGACGGCGACACGGCCGGACCCGAGACGAACCGCTCCTCTGGGTTTTGCGCTCCAAGCCTAGTTGGAGCGGTAGTAGGTTGCGGTGTCGTATGGGAGGCACCCCAACTGAGGCGGGCGGCTGTGCCGTATGGGCGGCATGGCCACAGCGGGAGAGGAGTGCCGGTATTGAGGTGCGCCGGTGTCCCTGCCTTCCGCGGCCTTAGCGGGGTCGCCACCGTTTGATGGCGGACGCGGTGGGGTCACAGGGGAAGAGGAGTGTCGGTATTGCGAGGGCCGCTCTCCCTATCCTCTGTGACCGTGTGGCAGGCGGCGGGGCCACTCGACTGACCCGTCGCAAGGGGACCTAGGGGCGTTTGGACACGGGTTCGTCTCGCGCCCATTTGGCAGGCTAAGGTCCCCGAGGTGGTTGCGGCGCATCATGTGTTTCTGGTGCGTCGCGAAGGGGGGTGCTCCACACTCCCAGTGAGGGGCCCGATATCGGGCAGCCGCTGTGGGTTCGCGGAAGAGAAAACGTTCCCGCGTTCCCACCACAAGTGGCAGAGGCAAAACACCCTGAGGGTTTTAGTGGGTTAAAGTCCCACATAATCGTACTGTCTCCCCGTGGCAGTACGATATGTCTGCGCATATCAGAATCATTTATTCATATAGATATCAGGTACAATTTATGTTCTTATTATAAATAGTAGGTTTCACTGTATACCCTAGGGGCGTATGAATAGGTATATATCAAAATTTAATTATGTTATACTAAAATAAAATGAGCTTTGATGTACTTATATCACAATAAATTGTTTCAATAAAATGTCCCTAATCTATCTAACATCCACAATTTCAAATTCGATTTTGTAGAGATTTTGTATTTATAACAATGTCAAAAATTATTTCAATCTCTTGTCAAACCCTTAATAATTCTTATCACAATAGTCCATAAACTCTTTAGTGTTATAAAAACAGTTTTCTAGAAGCCATTTTGTCAGTTTTTTCTTAAATAGAAGAAATGGAAGATCTTTAAATGAGTTGGGTAATACACTCGAATGGCATTGATGTAAGATTTTTTTTTGTAAATGTCAAGCTCAAATTTTGGTAGATAAAGCCAAAGGATAAAGCTTATATGGATTTCTCTTTTCATATTTTGTTGGAATTATGTCAGATCGTTTGTTAAAATAGTCAGTATTCGTTCTAACAAACATACATCAGGATAATAAAAAAAAAGGTAAAAGAGAAGACTGAACAGCTTAAGTTGTGTTGTAACTAGTATAGTACTATAGTATCAATTACGCGTATAACATCTTGACACCTGATATTGATACAAAAAAACCGCGTAAGTGCCATAAAACCCGAACTACGCAAATTTTCTACCACTGACTGATGGCCTGGTACCTACTCTAAAACCAGGATTATTTCAATAAGATCATTCTAAATACTAAAATTAGAGTTTTTTTATCTCCTGTAAAATTGACATTCTTGTAGTTACGCACTATTACAAATAGTAGATCAGCGCTATTGCAGTATCGTCGACGAATGGGTTCGGTTGGTTGTCACCCGCCGCCGCCGCGCGCTGCCGCACTATGGGTCAGGAGCGTAATTTTCGTGCCAAAAATCAATTTGTCAAAAGTTAGATTTCTAAATTTTTCTCAGTGAATATATAAAATAGGATAATTGAACTATTATATACCACAAAAAATATGCTATAATAACATATTTTAATAGCGATAGCTTGAACTTGAATGTAAGGAAGTCGATTGATTGATGTAGGAAAATTTGTGATATGACACTTTCAGATCGTTTTTTTACAAACATTTGTTGATAAACTATAACTTATTATACATCATTAAAAGCGTGGTACTTAACACTTTCCAAGTAATTCAAGCATATTTTTATATGGCTAAGAAAGTTAGCTTTTACAGACCATTTTTGAAAGCCCTCCTATTTTTTTAGTTTTAAAAATTCAAATTGAGTTTTCGTATTTACCGCTGTCTCCCGACAAGGAGATACGACTACTATAACGTTCCTTGATCTGTATACTCACAGGATTTAAAATAAAATTTTGCCGCAATTTGACTTAGAGGCAAAAAAGTGTACTGTGGGAAAAAGGGGAAAAATCATGAAAGTAGATTTTTTGGACAATTTGTTTTAAATGGTAGCAAATATCCTAGGTTTTATTCACTTGATGACCTTAACTGTAGTATTGATTGTTTTATTTTCATAAAACTTAATTATTTTTGAAGTGGAAAACATGGTTAATTAATATCAGAATTAAGAAGGAGAAAGTGAATTAATATCAGACGCTAACTTATTCATAGCTTCATTAGTTTCAATAAAACTAATTAACTTGAGCTCTAAATGAAATTATATGGGAAAATAAAACATGCTCATCTCCGAGCTATTGTCGACCTATTTTAATGGAATTTTCAAAAGAAACTCCAGAGAAAACTAGAGCTGTTATTAATGATATAAAATCACAAATAGAAAGTTTACAAACTTCCAAGATTAGACAAAATGATGAAATAAATCATGAATTGTTTTTGACAATGATTGATGGACAAGTAGCTCAAGTATTAACTGATACTAGTTCTGGAGCAGTGTGTACTATATGTGGTGCTAGACCAACAGAAATGAACGATTTAAGTAAGGTTGCATCCAAGCCTGAAAATCAAGATGCCTATCAGTATGGCTTGTCAACACTGCATGCGTGGATTCGATGCATGGAATTAATATAACACATATCTTACAATCGGCCATTTCAAAAATGGTCGGCCACAACACCGGAAAACAAGAGACTCAAAGAGGAGAAAAAAAGATATGTACAAGGGCAGTTTAGGAATCAAATGGGTTTACACGTAGATAAACCACGACATCATCATCATCAGCCCGTACACGTCCACTGCTGAACATAGGCCTCCCCCAAACGACGCCACGAATAGCGGTCCTGAGCCGCCTCCATCCAACGACTCCCTGCGACCGCTACGATGTCGTCGGTCCATCGAGTGGGAGGTCTTCCCACACTCCGTTTCGCATTGCATCGCGGTCGCCACTCGAGAACCTTTACTCCCCAGCGGTTATCGGTTCTACGAGCTATATGGCCTCCCCATCGCCACTTCAGCCTGCTGATTCTGAGAGCTATGTCGGTAACTTTGGTTCTTCTACGAATTTCCGTATTCCGGACCCTATCGCGTAGAGAAACTCCGAGCATAGCTCTCTCCATAGCTCGCTGGGTGACTTTGAGCTTATGCACAAGGCCTATAGTGAGCGACCACGTCTCGGATCCGTAAGTCATCACTGGTAGCACACATTGGTTAAAGACTTTAGTCTTGAGGCTCTGCGGTATCTGTGACGAGAAGATATTGCGAAGTTTCCCGAACGCTGCCCATCCGAGTTGGATTCGTCGGCTGACCTCTTTATCGAAGTTGGATTTACCTAGTTGGACCATTTGGCCTAGGTAGACATAATGATCAACAACTTCGATAACATCGTTCCCCACATTGACCGGTAAGGGTGCGACATGGGCATTAGACATGATATTTGTCTTACCCATGTTCATTTTAAGACCCACTTGGCGGGAAACGGTGTTGAGGTCTCTGAGCATCCTGCTAAGGTCTTCCAGTGATTCTGCCATAATGACTATATCGTCGGCAAACCGAAGGTGAGTGATGTAATCGCCATTGATATTGATGCCATATCCGTCCCAGTCCACAAGCTTAAAAATATCCTCCAATGCAGAGGTGAACAGTTTCGGAGAAATGACGTCTCCCTGTCGCACCCCTTTTTGCAGTGGGATCGGATTTGTGGTTTGATCCTGGAGACGAATTGACATAGTGGCCTTGCTGTACAAACACTTCAACACTTGGATATACCGGTAGTCGATTTGGCACCGCTGGAGAGACTGCAGGACTGCCCAGGTTTCGACTGAATCAAAGGCTTTCTCGTAGTCCACAAACGCTAGACATAACGGCCGGTTATACTCTTCTGTTTTCTGTATAATCTGCTGGAGCGTATGTATGTGGTCTACGGTACTAAAGCCTTTTCGGAACCCGGCTTGTTCGGGTGGCTGGAAGTCGTCAAACCTTCGAGCGAGACGGTTGGTGATTACTCTCGAAAACAGCTTATAGACGTGGCTCAGCAGTGAGATGGGCCTATAGTTCTTTAGAAGGGCTTTGTCACCCTTCTTATGGAACAGTACCACCACACTTCTGTTCCACGCCTCTGGCGTTTGTCCCTCGAGAATGACGGAGTTGAATAGCCTCTGAAGGACTTTAAGTACTGGTGATCCACCCGCTTTCAGAAGCTCTGTCGTTATTCCGTCATCCCCGGGTGCCTTGTTGTTTTTAAGCTGTTTGAGAGCCGTCCTTATCTCGTATAGGCTGACGTCTGGGATATCTTCGGTATAGTGTCGGGTTAAACGGGCTCTTGCATCGCCTGCCGTGCTATTTGCAGGGCATTGCGATGAGTTGTAGAGCTGCCCATAAAACTTTTCAAGCTCTCTCAAGATCTCAGGCTTGGAGGAAATGATGCTGCCGCTATCGGTCTTCAGCTTCGTCAACTGGCTCTGCCCAAGCGACAGATCTCTTGCGAACACTTTGGAGCCCTTGTTCCGCTCTATTGCGCTCATAATACAATTGGTATTGTATGAGCGCAAATCGTGTCGCATAGACTTCGAGATCTGTTTGTTGAGCGCACCGTATGTCGACATGTCTGCCGAAGACTGCAGCCTCATTTCACTCCTCTCTGCCATTAACTGCAGTGTGTGACCCGAGAGTCTGTGTTTTATTTCTGCGGGGGGTCCTAAAGAAGTCCGACCCGACCGCACGGACAGTTTCCACCAGCCCGTTATTTAGTTCGTCCACTGTTACGCATTCCGCGAGGCATTCAAAGCGGTTCTGTAACTCCAACTGAAAGCTCTCGGGATTTTGTATCTGGACAGGGTTTGGGCGTAGAGTAGACCTTATCAGACGATACCTTTCTAGCTTTACATTGATATTCAATGCCGCTCTTACCATACGGTGATCGCTGCCGGTTTTAACCCTGTTGATCACAGAGACGTCATTGAATATGTGCCTGTGGATCGTCATGATGAAGTCTATCTCATGCTTATAGCCGCCGGGGTGTAGCCAGGTCCATTTTCTGGACGGCCGCTTCTCGAAAAAGGAGTTCATCGCAAAGAGTCCCTCCTTTTCCATGAAGTCGGCCAGTCGCTGACCCCTTTGGTTTCGCTGTCCAAATCCAAACTAGCCCACTCTCAGTTCGTTGCCGCTCTTTGCGCCTAACCGCGCGTTTAAATCCCCCATCACAACAGTGTAGTGTGTTTTCGAGGCATGCATGACTTTGGAGATGTCGTCGTACATAATCTCCACTTCATCGTCAGGGCGTCCCGAGTGCGGGGCATATACCTGTATGACCTTCAGCGAATACCGTTTGGTGATTCTGAGTATAAGGTACGCCACCCTGCTCGAGACGCTCTCGATCTTTACAATGTTGTTGACGAGGGACTTGTGGACGAGAAACCCGATACCGTGTTGGGACAGCTGGTCGCCCTCCCGGTAGTAAAACAAGTTGCCGGAATTAAGGGTTATCGTGTCCTCTCCCTCTCTTCGGACTTCTGATAGCCCTATAATGTCCCAGCGCAACTTGTCTACCGCTTCTTCCAGCTCGATTACCTTCGAACCCACGACAAGGATCAGGCAATAGTAATGATGGGAATACGGCTCGTCGATTTTTTCAGAACTACCACTGTAGTTCTGAAATTACGGGATTTGATGAGGAGATAATCAAAAGATTATACGTCATCTTGCATATCTTAGCATCTGGACATGAAATTAACCCTCAAAAATTTGGTGAATACACTCAGAGTACTGCACAATTATACGTTAATAAATATAGGTGGTATTACATGCCCTCTTCTGTACACAAGATCTCAATCCACGGAGAGAATATAATCAAACATTTTGCTGTTTTACCAATTGGACAATTGTCTGAAAATGCTCCAGAGTCCCGAAATAAGGACTACAAAAAAAATCGATTGGAGCATTCCAGAAAATGCTCTAGATCAGCTACAAACGACGTTTTTCATTCATTGCTATATACATCTGATCCATATATCTCTAGCCTAAGGAGACCAAGCGAAACTGTTCCGAAAGAACTGTGGCAGGAAGCTATAAATCTTTTAGATTTTTAACCAACCAAAACTTTCATTTAGTTTTTTACGATTATTAGTTTTTATTTATATATATAAAAGTACTTCTACTATAGTAATTATTTTTATTAGTTTCCAATTTATCTTTTGTAATGTTTGTAATAGGGTTTTTATTACTTGTTACACAAAATATGTAAGTTTTAATTTAACGTAAAAAAAAATTTTTCCTAAAATTTTTTTTTTATGTTTAAGTATTATTTTATGTTATGTATAATTTTATTTTAATTATGTCCATTGGATTAGTTAAAATTCGCGAGAACCTAACAAAAATATTTTTTTAAGTTTAGTGGCAATTTTTTATACTAATAAAGGATTTTTATTTATTTATTTTTATTTAATTTGTAGTCCATATATCTAGAATTATAATTGCAAAAGATTCATAAAGATATTTTAAAAACTGAGAAAGTTACAGATTTTTGACGCGATAATTACGCTCCTGACCCATAGTGCGCCGCGTCGGCCTAAACTTAGCAGTAGCGACAGCAACGAGGCAGCGACAGCAACGCGGCTGCGAAGCAGGCATAGGCCTCCCCTAGTTTCTTCCGAAACGAGACGCACAGCCTGTGGCGGATTTACATATTTGCCGCCAGTAAGCTATTCAAATTTTGCCCCTATTATCTTTAATTCGATACCGGATACCCTAATCTAATTCACAATCATATTTATTTTAAAAGAAGTTGTCAATGAAAAAAAATTTTTTGTCCTTATTAAGGATGGAATCAGCTTTTTCCCGTTATTAGTATGATTTTGTTGTGAACTAGGGGACCAATGTGTCAGTTTCTAAATTATTTTTAAATCTCACGTTTTTGTGAAGATTACACTGGACCTAATAACATTTAGGTATTCATTGACATTCATTTCTATTTCTCTAAGTCAATAAATTTTTGCCCCAAATTTGCCGCCCCCTAAAATCTGCCGCCCTAGGCTCCAGCCTACTCAGCCTGCTGGTAAATCCGGCACTGCGCACAGCTAAGCGACACGTGTGCGTCCATTGAGGACATCAGTACTAGGTAAGTATTATTACTAAGTAGGTATTTAGATACGTGTTTTCGGAAGAATTAGGGGAGGCCAATGTTGAAAGAAAACCTGACCAGCAAACTGGTTGCTGAAAAATTTGTTGTAACTTCTAGTTTTATGTAGGTAGGTATATCTATGTAAGTAGCACTTACCGTATATGTTATAAATTTACCTACTGTAAATTGGTCAGTGAATTAAGGGTTTTTTTTATTCTATCTGCTTATTTTAAACGCGTTTTTCGATCCCAGGTCAAGAGTAGGTAAAATTTTACTGGCCTTGCTCGAGAAAGTCTACTAGATAGAGTAGCAAAATACCTACGTTATTAAATCACTTAGGTATATAATTCTGGACAAACTTTAACCGCCATCTAAGGCAGTCGGTTAAAAAGATAGGTAGGTAGGTACTTATGTAGGTAGGTACTAGGTAGGTACTACTGACTTGAGTTCATAATGACCTAAAATAGTTGTCAAAAGTTATCCATAACTTTTGTACTCGAGTGTACCATGGCTCGATGCGTCAACCAAGACGGCCAGGGACCCCGCCCCAGCGAATTCCGAAGGAAACTTCTACAAAAAAAAAACCGTTTCAAATCCTAATTCGACTGGGCTGGCAGGTTCCTGCGGCTTCGAACGCGTTAATTTATGAAGTCAAAAGTAGGCTGTTTTATTTCAGACCTAAAACTACTTGTAGTGTGTGTACAAGTTCATTTCTATCTGTTCATTAGTTTTGGTGGGAAATAATGGGCGATTCGACGCAACACCATTAAAATAAGTTCGACAGTCGAACAAATGAGAAAAAAATCAGTGAGAACTAACGAGCGTGAAGAGGTCAGAAACGTCTAAACTTTCGCATTTATTATTATTAGTGTGATATTGTGATGTAATGAATAAAACAATTTCATATTTTTCACTTTAAATAATTTTATTCCCAGACGACATTGTCAACAAAGAACCTTTGAGGGATTTTCAATGCGACTTTCAAACAAAAGTGGTTGCCATAGACTAAGATAGACGGCGCTGTATGAAACTTAACTGTCAAAAATCTGCTAAAAAAACTTTTGAGCTGTCATTTCGTTGTTTATTTTATGACCCTTGACTTTTATCAGCGCCATCTAGTATCAAAATAAATAATGTGATTGTTTTTTTAAAGATTGCATTGAAAAGCCCTCTTCAAATTATGCTACCTAAATTCACATAAATGAATTCAAAATACAAGGTGCCACAGAATGTACTGATCCGATCTAATCAATCAAATAAAGATAAACGTCAGGCAAAAGACGTCGGAAAAGTAAAGTAGATTCGACGCACAACCAATTTTTATTTTTTGTTTGGCTGTGTTATGAATGAATCTGGCTTTTGTATGGGACCTGAAACAACTTCAACTGAAAAAAATACATGTTTTTAAGTATTTCAGGTTACGGTTCTGGTGCTTCCCTCTAACGTTTGTTTATTCCACCCTGTACATATAAAAGAAGGATTTCTGACAACGTTTCAGTACAGTACCATGGCATATTTCAAAGGAGTTATTTCATCGAGGCCTGCTTAGGCCTCCCGTCTCTCGTCAGCTTTAAGTGGACAAGTTTCACGTGAGTGCCCAATGCGGAGCCCTGGAAAATACATATATACATTTAGCAAAATTTATACATATATAAATAATGCTTACATGTGCTATATGCTAATAGATGACTGATATGGATAATTTTACTGGTTCACAAAACAAAAGACAATAATAAAAAGGATTAAAGGGAGAAAAAACAGTGTGACCAAAAAGCTGCCACTCAGCGTGTGCTGCAGAAGCTCGGGAAGCAACTGCAGCGCTGATCTTCCGTGGCACCTTAACGTAGAGAGCGCCACTGGCTATGAACACACTCTTCACAATATAGGTAGGATATATCATATCAGCCTATACACGTCCACTGCTGGACATAGGCCTCCCCCATACGACGCCACAAATAGCGGTCCTGAGCCGCCTCTATCCATCAAATCCACCTTAATATAATAAATAATGATACATAGAATAAATAGATAATTAGATTTTATAGTACTCTTGCAGGACATTCCAGAATCCAAACAATGCCACCCTCGTACAACCCTCTCACAGATTTCACTCCCCTTTCTGGAGTTAGCGGGGAATGAGGAAAAGGAATCTTGCACGGTTATCAGCCTCCATCCATATCGGCCATGAAACTTAAGTGTCAAAAAATCGGCCTCCATCCCTTCGACCGCTGCGATGTCGTCGGTCCATCGAGTGAATGGTGGCGACCACGATGCAATGCTAAACGGAGTGTTGGGAGACTCCGTTTAGCATTGCATCGTGGTCGCCACTCGAGAACCTTTACTTCCGCAACGGTTATCAGTTCTGCGAGCTATATGACCTGCCCACTGCCACTTCAGCTTACTAATTCTGAGAGCTATGTATGTCGGTGACTTTGGTTCTTCTACGGATTTCCATATTCCGGATTCTGTCAGATATGATATGTATACATAATACAATAACATTACATAAATATATGTTTTTATTATATCATAGAAATTCCTAGAACACCCGGAAAAATATTTGTTGATCTACTAATGTTTCAAAGATATTAAATAATATCCGCCACGGAAGCAAGTACCCGACCCGTCGAAAATCTTTGGCACTTACGGACTATAGCGCCGTTACTACTAATGTTTGTCCAAGGGCGGGAACCGAACCCGCAATCTCCTGCGTCGCATAAATAAAGATTTTAGCAAAAGCATAAAACGTCAGTGTTACCTGTCCGAACTGCGCAGGGCATTGTGTGCAGTGATAAGGCCGCTCTCCGGTGTGTGTACGCACGTGGGACTTTAGGATCGAACTGTGCTGTAAAATACCTTCAAAATAAAAAATCAAATTCCGCACTGTCAGTAGTATGTAAGAAATTCAATGCTCTGTTTAGCTTTATAGAAATATTGACATGTATCTAAATCACATTAAATTTATATTTAGATAGGCTAAATAAACATGTATTGGACACATAAGTGATATATAAATGTGCTGGTGGTTTCTTTTTCAATCACTCTATCGATTAATGAAAATCGCATGAAAATCCGTTCAGTAGTTTTTGAGTTTATTGCGAACAGACAGACAGACGAGGCGGAGGACTTTGTTTTATCATATGTAGTGATTATTTCATCTTCTAAGTACTGGCTTTGCACTCACTATATTTAGTTATGAAGAGATAAACCTCACACATAATACTAAAAATGCCACAAGGTTGCCTGGGAGAAATTGCTCTCAGCGATAAAGCCGCCTTTTCTACTGCGGCTCCAGGGCAAGTTAAATAAAAGCTTGTAATAATACACTCGGATGCCATAGCTAAGCGTAAAAGCTGATTTATGAATAAATAATAAGTAAGGCTGGACAATCCACACAGCATCATCTAGTCCCAAGCTAAGCAGAGCTTGTGTTATGGGTACTAGATAACTGATATACATAATACAATATATTACATAGATAGATATTTTTTATTATACATAGAAAAACGACCAGAACACCCTGAACAAATATTTGCAGATCGTACAAATATTTGTCCCGAGGCGGGAATCGAACCCGCAACCTCCTGCGTCGCAGGCGGACCTTCACCCACCGCGCCACAGAGGTCGTCATTATATGTATGAATAGAACTTCTTTGATAGAAGCATGCATGTTTGGTAACAAATAGTTTCTATGGCAACGGGCGGTCTACCTTGAAAAACAAATACTACTTCCAAACCCATTTTTAGTTTTTCAAAACAATCAAATTATTTTGCAAGAAAAATCACATAGAACAATATTGGCCAGACCCGGGATTTGAACACGGGACTACATTATAAGCTCATCATAAGCTCAAACACGCGCCCGGAGCAGGAAAAGATATTCCATTCCTTTTATCACTTAGTTTAGAATAACGTGTGCTACTCACGTTAAAAACCTTATCACACATGGCGCAGGGATACCGCAGCGGCCGCTTCACACCGTCGTGGTTGTAGCGCTGGTGATCACGCAGAGACCAGCTGTTTACATATGCCTGGAACAAACGTTCAGTATTAACCTGCTGGAGAATAACAGTCCAGAACAAAAACAACTACCTTCTTGCGCAGTCGGGTAAAACGTGGTACAAAGGATTTCCTGGACCACTTTTCAACTAACGTACGTTTCTGTTATAAATCTGTGCTTATTCAAAGAACAATGGCAAGTTTCCCTTATGGTCTGTCCCAAAATTTTGTGACTTGACAAGAAATATACCATACGATTCATCTCAAAATTTTGAGGAATCCTGCATTTTTAGTTTTTCTTTTTTGTAACAGAAAAAATTTAATATTTATTTGAAAATTGGTAGAATAATTTCATTAATTTCGTTCATCTCTTCAATGCAAATGGCGGTAGGGTGACAAAAAAGGTTTCTACATTAGAGGTTGGTTCAAGAATTAGCATCCAACCTCTTTTCTTTACAGTAGGCCCGATAGGACAGATTAGGTAATGTTCCGATAGTGTTATTATAGTGTATATAATAACATTTTCGCGGTTATAGAATAGGTTAGAGATTCTTGAGATTTTTAGTCTAATCTTAGACCACTAGGGCTTTGATTTTCTAGGGACGTATGAACAATGAATTGGCGAAAAGAAATCTCAATAGTTCCATCGAATCTTATTATTTATTATTCGAACCTACCCATGGTACAACTTTATTTGTATTATTGGTATCGTATAGCTAACCTGAAGACTTCTCTGTTATCTCAATAAAAGTTGGTACCTACAGTGATCGCCAATTAATAACATAACATAACATAACATTACACTTTATTGCACACCAAAAAAAATATAGATATGTACAGAAAAATATAAATAACATAGTTGCACAATGGGCGGCCTTATCGCTAAGAGCGATCTCTTCCAGACAACCTTGGGATGGACACGAAGCAGTTGTACACGTATAGACGGTGGCGAACTTCTTAAATATACAATACATACATACAATACATAAAATAAAATACATACACTAATATAATATAATACATACCAACTTTATATAAAAATATGTGCATTAAAAACTAACAATTTATAACTGAAGAAAGATAGTGTTCATAGACCATATTCTTAAATACAGGGAGCGACTTTGCGTGTCTAATAGAAACAGGTAGAGCATTCCACAGCTTTACGGCAATTAATGCGATGAACTGATAAATATTCCGATCCAAAGCACCGAACAGCTTCTGTTGTATTACAAAAAGGGTTGCTTAGCGGTTTCTGTTAGCATGTGTGTACATAAACGGGGGTTTTGGAGTCTTCGTCTATTTCATTTAATGTTATTTATGTCCACCGTAGGTATTGCATAGACACATTATATTGTTATTTTCTAAATTAAAATAAGAATAGACGAAGACTCCAAAAAAACGTTGAATAAACGGTCTATTCGACGCTTTTTGATGGTACAGCTGTATTTATTTTATTTTTCGTTACATACTACTTTTTATTTAGACTGTGGAATGTTAAAACCAACAGAGCTGAGCAGTAAGTTTAGGTAATTTTTATCTTGGTGCCAAATAGTAAATTGTACATTTCTAGGTAGGTACAGTATCAATCCTTGTGGTTTCGTTTCCTTCAATTCTTATCATAGTTACTTTTCCATTATCAAGAGTAAGTATTATTATTCGGTTTCCTCTCTATCCTCTGGTAGGAAGCTAAATACATACCTGAAACATAAATACATCATTGAATAGAATGGAATATGCAGTATTTATTCCATTTATTTATTTAGCAATACACAAAAGAACACATAAGGCATCACCGTTACTAAAATGATCTCTTATCCGGAGTACGTTGATTAGCTGTACTAGCATAATTTATGTAGGTGGAGTAGGCACATACCGAAAATTAGGTAATAAAAGAATAAAACAAAATAAATTGTCGATGTACTGTACAATAACTTACAATGGCGAAGAGTATGTAGTTATTTGGCACACGAAAGAAAATATTCTTTGAAACCAGTTTCTTTATCATGCCTACAATTTTTTGCGAAATTACTCACAAACAACATTACACTTGGGTTAGTATTCGGTTCACCTGTAATATTTTGATAAGTTTATTTCAAAATTATTTTGTCATCAAAAACTATAAAAGCGCGCGGAACAGGGATTGCAAAACTGACAGAATAATGACAGAAAGAATTGGTAGTGTTGTCAATGTCAAAAACAAAATGGCGGATTCTACGAGTTTTCACACCCTAGCTTCTACATTTTCAAAAATTCATTTAATTTTTCCTGGAACAATAATGGAAAATTCAATATACAGTTTAATTCAGAATTTCCGGAGCTATCGATTGATACCCATGCGATCCATTCACATGATAGCTCATAATTCTTGCCATTATTCTTTAGCCTAATCATGTTAATGATAGTTCAGAACAGAAACAACCCTCCTTCTTGCGCAGTCGGGTAAAACGTGGCACAGGAAACTCCTCCTTGACAACTTTTGAACTATGGTACGCTTTTGTTACATATTACTGATTCAATAATTAAGCCAATGAGCCAATAATTACAGCTCAGAACAGAAACAACCCTCCATTTTGGGCGGTCGGTAAAACGTGGCGCAGCGTGGAGACTTCCTGGACCAAGTATAAAGTATAGATAGACTCCTTTTTAACAAATCAAAAATCTCTTTGACCTTTTTAAAAATTTACTTTAAGATTTTCAAAAGCTTTTTGACCATTTTTCAACTAAAGTGCGCCTTTGTTTGGTAAAAATTTATTCAATAACTAATCCAATGAGGCAATAATAGTACAGAACAAAAACACAACCCTCCTTACACAGTCGGGTAATGCGTGGTATAGGAGAATCTCCCTTGACGACTTTTCAACTAAGGTAAGCGTTTGTTTCCAATCTAAACCCGTCTACACAAAATCCTACTAATATTATACGTAAATGTCAAAGTTTGTAAGGATGGATGTTTGGATCGATATTTGTTACTCTTTCACGCAAAAACTACTCAACCAATGAGGTTGAAATTTGGTATGGGTATAGTTTGGGACCTGGAATATCATATAGACTATTTTTTATTCCGATAAAAGGCGGACGACGGCGCAGGCAGCAGCTAGTCAATTATTAAGCCAACTAATAGAAAAAGCTGGAGCGATCCCCTTTCGTTTTTTTCGTATACTGCAGGCCTATTTTTGTGACGTCAGCAGCGTGGATAACTCTCCAACACAAATAAGGTTTTTGTAGTTAACTCAAAATAAATAACGATGGACAATCCACACAGCATCATCTAGCCCCAAGCTAAGCAGAGCTTGTGTTATGAGTACTAGATGACTGATATACATAATACAATACTAGACAGATTTTATTATACAAAGAAATACCCAGAACACCCGAGAAAAATATTATATTTGCAGATCGTACAAACCTTTGCACCAGGGCGGGAATTGAACCCGCAACCTCCTGGATCTACGCCCGCCGCGCCACGTCGGTCGTCAACTCGTTAAACTACGTCAGTCTTAGTACTATTAAGTTCCCTTATATTATTGGCGTGTAATCGAACAATAATGAAACTGGCTATTTCATCATTATTCGATAACAGTGTTTAGGGAAAAAGCGTTTTCCTAACAACTTCTACGAAATGTGAAGACAAATCGCCGTAGGTAGGTTGATTGGAAGTCCTAATACCTAGCCCCGAAGTGAAATATTTGAGACCTCTCACATTGTACTTATGTATTCATTAGGATTGCAAAAAAATATGGCGTGTTTTAAAAAACGATAAACCGACTTCAAATTCCCTTACTTTTACACTTATTTTAAGTTTTGTGGGATAAATACTAATCCCCTGGGGATAAAAAACGCCTTCGTGATCATTTTCTATACAATAGTGAAAGAATTTTCAAAATCGGTCCATAATTGGCGGAGATACCGCGTAACATATACATACAAAAAAAACATAAGACGAATTGAGAACCTTTTGAATTCGGTTAATAAATACTTGATAAGATTGTTTGCAACAGTCTGCAGTTAGCTCAATTGTTTCAATTGTAAATCATCATCATCAGCCCATACACGTCCACTGCTGGACATAGGCCTCCCCCGTACGACGCCACAAATAGCGGTCCTGAGCCGCCTCCATCCATCGACTCCCTGCGACCGCTACGATGTCGTTGGTCGATCGTGTGGATGGTCGCCCATGTAGGGGGGATTTGCCATAATCACCACGCTTGGCAGGCGGATTGGTGATCGCAGTGTTGGTGTTTAAAAAATAGTCAGAAGGTAGCTGCTGCCCTTCCTCTGGTAGGTTCCCTTAGTCGGCTCTTACAACATCCACGGTTTGAGTTGGTTGGGCAATTGTAAATACTAGTTTAATTTGATTATATTATTTGATTGTTATTTTCTTTGTCAATAAATATTTATAGTTAGTAAATACTTGAGGTTCGATATACTTACCCTATCACATTTGTCGCACGGAAACGGCCTTATGTTGAGGTGAACTCTGTTCATATGCCGTTCTATATCCCGCTTTATGGAAAATCTCTTCTCGCAGTGCCCACAGGATAACCTGAAAATAAAGAAAATACAAAATAATTTATTTGCCATTAGGATTAACAAACACATGACTTAGTGTTACCTATGGTAGTAACAATTGTGTGATTTTACATAAGTTTTTATATAAGAACATTGTTATCCATGGTCCCCGCACTAGGCTAGGCCTGTCTCGCGGGAGACCGAGTGTACAGATGGATTTCCATAAATAGTAAGAGAGCGGTACACTAGCAAATATTGTAGTTATAGTTTGCTGAGAAGTAACTAAAAATAGAAACACGATTATGCAAATAGGCATGCAAGAAAAATTATAAACGTAAAAATTAAAAGGAAACGGTTACTAAAGATGCTGGCATTTTTAAAACAATAAAAATTTTCAGTTCTATTTCTATTTCACACAAGAAAAATCTATCTCTTTGTCTGACCCGGCAAACGTTTTGCCATCGACCACGGGGGGTTTTCAAAAATAGGAGTTGGTGTTATAAAGGTGAAAATTGAGTGATATACTTATTCTTAACCGACTTCAAAAGAAGGAGGTTATCAATTCGTCTGTATGTATGTTACGCGATATCTCCGCCATTTATGGACCGTATTTGAAAATTCTTTCACTATTGTATAGAAAACAATTCAGAACCCATAAAATTTTTATACCTAGGGGATTAGTATTTATCCCGCAAAACTTAAAATAAGTGTAAAAGTAAGAGAATTTGAAGTCGGTTTATCGTTTTTTAAAACACGCCATATTGTTTATTATATGTACATAGAATATACCCACAACACACGAAACAAATTTAATTTGCAGATCGTACAAACATTTGTCGCAAGGCAAGGTGGTGTCTAAGGAGCATCGGAGAAGAATAGTTCTTCCACTAGTGGACAAAAATTGAAGTGAAGAGAATATCAATAACACCTTATTTCTTATTTGATATTAATAACTATGTTTATAGTATAAAAGGCCGTCGCCAGATAAGCCGGGGTAAAATGCCCCCAAAGCAATCAGGCTAATTTTTTTTTCTGAAATACCTTATACTGTGGACAACATCTCTAGAATAAAATTGCAAGTGTCAAACAACTAGGCCAGTTTCAATAACTGGGACCTTTACCTTATGTATAAAATAATTATTCAAGAGCAGAGCAATAAATAACGACTCTAGAAAAAAAAAATTAAGTACAAACAAGTTGAAAAACAAGTTTAATGATCCTTGCAATCATCTAAAATAAATATATTTTGTAAACTAAGACGAAGGGATAATGTATAAAAAAATTACATGACAGGAATTTAAGGCAAAAAAAAAAAAATTAATATTTTTTTTTTAACTATCGTCTAATATTTTGAACAATCTTAAAAAAATATATGTTGTAGATCAATATTAGAGTAATACGTGAAAAAAAAAACTAAGGTGTACCATACGTTTTTGGCATATTTTTTTTTTATATATAATCGCATTTTTACCTATGACCAACTTACCCGATTATCGAGCGAATTTTTCTAGGAATACTAGTTAGTGATATCTTAAAACCCATAAACACTTTTTTTAATATTGTCAAGTAGATTCGGAGAAAAATGGATTTGAAAACAAAAAAAACTTTTTTTTTTACCCAAAAACGCGTGATATTTCAGAGTTGAAACTGGGCTGAGATGTTGTCCACAGTATAAGGTACTTCAGAAAAAAAAAATTAACCCGATTGCTTTGGGGGCATTTTACCCCGGCTTATCTGGCGACGGCCTTTGACTTGTCTAAGTGCTTATTTTGTAAGCCTAAAGAACTAGTATTTACAATTGAAAAAATTGAGCTAACTGCAGACTGTTGCAAACAATCTACAGATAGGTCAACTGGTCCATGTCAATACCAGTCGGAAGCGTACCCAAGACGCTGGCTGCATTGCCTCGCTGTATTGCAATGCTAATGCGCTGCGCCAGATAGTCACCAGCTCTCGGGTCACGCGTCGCTTCGACCAGGCGCTCAGATAATTTTTTGAAAACCCGGAGAGCCTCGGTACCCCACGGACCTAGGGAGGGGTGGTTCGGCGGCAAATTTGGCCGAGGATCTCAAGAGGCGCAAATATGCAGGTCTCGACAGAGCCTACGCATTTGCTCCCCTTGGAGTCGAGACCCTTGGTTCATTATTAATGTATTGTATGAGATTTGAATTACCATGTTACTATTAGCTATTATTGTATAACCTGACTCTTGGACGTTTTGGTTTTATGTAACTGTAAGTCCACTTGTAAAATAAATAAATTAATTAATCGCTATTAGCGATAAGGCCCCCCATTGTGCAACTATTTCTGTGTTTGTGTTTTCCTGTTTTGTTATTCTATGTTGGTATGCAATAGACAGTATTTCTATTCTATTCTATTCAACTCACGGTAATTCTGAATAGTTGACATGTGGCATGGCGGTCTTCAAATGTTGCTTTAAAACGGCGGCAGTTTTGAAACTTCTGTAACGAATGGAAATATACTTTAGATAATATATTTGATATATTTTTTTGCGACGCGTGACCCGAGAGTTGGTGAGTATCTGGCGCAGCGCATTAGCATTGCCATCATTATCATCATCAGCCCATACACGTCCACTGCTGGACATAGGCCTCCCCCGTACGACGCCACAAATAGCGGTCCTGAGCCGCCTCTCTACCTCGCTTATGTTCAGCAGTGGACGTATAGGGGCTGATGACGATGATGTCTACAAAACATTTAGATAGAGGGAGTATTTATTTGAGACACCCGCTGTACATAATGGAAATAGACTGTTTGTTCTTCCACTAGTGGACAAAAAATTGAAGTGAAGAGAATATCAATAACACCTTATTTCTTATTTGATAATAATAACTATGTTTATAGTATACAATTTGACTTGTCTAAGTGCTTATTTTGTAAACCTAAAGAAATAAAGTTATTGATTCTGATTCTGTTGTTATCGCTCAACGCAGTAGTAATCGCGGTGATGAGTGCACCAGTGCACGGTTCCTCAGCTGAGAAGGCGCTGCGAAAACACAGCACACAGGGGATGTTTAAGTTGGCGCTCACACGTCCAAAACCACAACCGAACAACACAATAATGAACATCAAAATATGGGCTTTAAGAAGGCTACGAACCTCTGCCAAACGGAAACGGATCGGCCCATGCGGATTTGTTGTTGTTTCACGTCGAATGAAATGGGAAGCTGTCATGTGGCTGTGTGCGTGTGCTCGGTGTCGGAACCATTTTTTGTTTTTCGTAATTTTTCGTACTTTCCGATTCATTTTGAATAAACGATTGTTTTCAGAAATATTTTAATTATATATATTGTTGAATATATTTAGGACGTTTGCAGCGCGACACATTTTCGAATAAAGGTGTCTATCATGCATAAAAAATCGCTTGAAAATGACTCGATTTGGTGGTCAAACTTAGTTTCGCTCTCATTTAAAAAACATTGTTGTTTGAAAAACTAAACCGCTACAAACATAGCTATTTTTCATCCGATTACGTATGGGAAATATCAACAAGATCGGGGACATAGTTTCCAAATGAAGCGGAAAGTATGTTTGTATGGGAGCTAAGGTTAAACGTTCTGTTCTTAACTTGTAATATTGAGATTCAATTAATATTGATGGCATCATATAACAGACGGCTCGCAGGCCACTCGTTTGAAGCTCGTGGGAAGCAATTTAGTCACTGTAAAATGTATCTAAAGACAACGAGTTAAAGCCCTATTTGAAGGCTTATTTGTACGTAGAGTTACTCCCTGGACTTAGTACCTATCACACTCGACGCAGTAGTAATCGCGGTGCTCAGAGTGCACCAGTGCATGGTTCTTCAGCTGAGAGGGCGAAGCGAACACAGACCCGCACACCGCACACACGTGACGCTTGCGCAACTTGTTTGTAGTGCCTTCTGGTGGGTGTTTCCTGCAACAACACGATTATTTTACTAATGGCGCAGCGGCTGAAGGTCCGCCTGCATAAAAGAGGGGACTACTAGAATATCATTCCGGCCCTTGTTGGAGGCACGGAGGGGGGCCTCGAGGCTTCGCCTCTTTGCCCGCCTTCAACTCGGGCGTGACGACCCCTCGGTTCTTGGGTTGTAAGCAATGCTCTTTTTGCTGGTTAATTTTTTTTAGTGCTTGCGTCTCTCGATCGTACCTCAGAATGTGTGAGAGCAGTGAATCCTTGTTGACGTAGCTTTTATTACAAACGTTGCAAATCACTCTGCTTTTGAGTGAATGTCGATATGTCTCGTGCTTGCGGTGCTTCGTTTTACTGCTGAAATCAAAATGAGCACCATGTTGTGAGTACCGTTAACTAAGAGCGTCGGCACATTGAGTCACTAGTCGCGGCCACTAGACGCGGCCATAAGCTGCGGACGTGTTTTTTCATTAATATTTTATAGTATCGACGCAAACCGAGCGTTCGGGTGGCCGCGCTCGAGCTACAAGCTGCGGCAGTCGCCCGAGCTCGCTACTTGTGGCCGTGTTTTGTCTCTCGCATCGGGCGCACACTCGGCCACAGCCGGCGTCTTCCCGGGCGACTGGTGGCCACCACTACAAACCACCAACGGCTGCGATTGGTGGCTTGATTGAGCCACTAGTCGTCGCGTTTAGTGGCCGCGACTAGTGGCTCAATTTGCTGCCACTTTGCATTAGATTTAATGAAAATAATAATTCACATTTAAATACAATTAAGACACTACTACTGGACAAAAACTATTTATAATGTCAGCGAATTTTTAAATAACGACTATAGACATTTCATTGATAAGTAAAATAATACAGAAATATGCTAGCAGCTTGTCCTTTAAATTTTAGACATTAATGTGATTATGGCAAATCCCCCCCTACATGGGAGACCATCCACTCGATGGACCGACGACATCGTAGCGGTCGCAGGGAGTCGATGGATGGAGGCGGCTCAGGACCGCTATTTGTGGCGTCGTATGGGAGAGGCCTATGTCCAGCAGTGGACGTGTATGGGCTGATATGATGATGATGATGAACTATAATTATTCCTAGGACATTTACCTATGTATGTGTATCTTTATTACATATTTATTGTTTGACAAGATTGAAGGCATTTCACCGACTAGGTAATATGTTTGTAATAATGCCGTTTCTTTTTTGAATAAAAAATTTAATTTCATATCCAAATTAAGCTATGGTAAACAAACGTGAAATATGGTTTCCCCTGGTTGATGGGAATCTGTTCGTTTGAGGTGAATCGATTTAAATTACGCGCGAGTTTCGCGTTATTAATTTGTTTTCTGCGTTCTACTTACAAGAAGAAATACCTAAAACTAGGGGAAAGGTATTTTGCCGCAAATTAGAAACTAGGGATACACGTCCAGAAGTGAACGTACATATGAATGCTGATGATGATGCACAAACTTTGTGTTAAGCCAGAAACTCCTCTATACAGAGTGTCCCGAAACGCAACGTCAAGCCGAAAGTGGAACACAGGTGGGTTCATGACGACCCAGAAACATCAGAAAATCATCTCCAATGGTTTCTGAGTTTATAGGCTTTATACTGAAAATCATATTATATTCTCTGTCCGGCGCTTAACTTTTATATTTTGCTGTAATTACAGATTACAGACAACATGCCTACAGTGTCAGTTACTTCCGAAAAGTTTCGCGCCGGACAGAAAATTTATGATTTTTAGTAAAAAAACCTATAAACTCACGAACCATTGAATGAATGAATGAATGAGAATGTTTTATTTGTAACTCAATCAATAAAATCAATTAAAAATGTTTTAAAAATAAAAGACAATACAGGAACTTTTTTCCCTGAAGTCACAAATCGGTCTCTGTCTCATCATAAATTAGTTGGAGACAGTCCCATGTTTTCTGGGTGGTCATGATCTCACCTGTCCTCCGCTTTCGGTTTGATGTTGAATTTCGGGACACCCTGTATATTAAGATCTTCCTCGTTGCTTTTTGTTTACTTACTTAAAAAGTTTAGGGCAATGTGCACATTTAAAAATACTTCTGAAGCTACTGTGATTATTCTCGTAGTGCTCCTTTATAGAGCTGAGACAGACTCTTATCATCCCGCAGTCAGGGCATTTGTAGCGTCTGTAAAGGGCAAATGTCAGGGTCAGAGGTCAAATTTCAAAGGGCCGGTGAAAATCTTATCCTTTGGATATTTTTTGTATAAAACAATCCTACTAATTCTACACTTGTTCCATCACTTCCTGTCCATCCAAAGTTTGCCTGGCAGAGATCGCTCATAGCGATAAGGCCGCCCATTATACATAAATTTGTATTTGTCTTTCCCTTGCTTGTTTCTGTTTTTATCTAGTGTGCAATGAAGAATAATCGTATCGTAATATTATAATTGTCAAAGATAAATAATAGATTCAGGCGTTACTTTGCGGAAATCCATTGCACAATATTAGAATGAAGAAATATTTAGTAACAATTCCGCGTATAACCTTCTCTGATAGTATTCATCAAAGTAAGTTGTCTACTAGTTTCGTCTCTCCACGAGACGAGTGATGTTGCCTCTCCGAGCTCCGCGCGCCAAGTCACTGGCGGGACTCTGTCGGTGTTGCTATGCTTACCAATCTCAATGTCAAGGTCGAGTATTGTGGTGTCCTGAAGATGTCTCGTGGAGAGACGAAACTAGTAGACAACTTACTTTGATGAATACTATCAGAGAAGGTTATACGCGGAATTGTTAGTAAATATTTCTTCATTCTAATATTGTAATTGTCAAAGTTTGTAAGGATGTATGTATGGATATTTGTTACTCTTTCACGCAAAAACTACTGAAAAATTGCCTTTATGTTATTCCAGGTACCAAACTATACCCATACCATATTTCAACCCAATCAGTTCAGTAGGTTTTGCGTGAAAGAGGAACAAACATCCATTCTCACAAACTTTGACATTTATAATTACAATTACAATTACAAAATTCTTTATTGTACACCACGAAGAAAACATTAAAAATAGACATTACATAAAACATGTACAATGGGCGGCCTTATCGCTTAGAAGCGATCTCTTCCAGGCAACCTTTTATAATTTAGTAGGATAGTAAGAGTCAGTACATAATTAAAACTTATCCTTAGAAAGGCAATGGAATTGGCGGCTTCATCGCTTAAGGTTGACCGTCACGGGTTGACGCGAGATACAATTTTTTTGTAGTTTTTAATTTAATCTGCTTTCTCCAAGCAATAAATCGGAAAAGCGAATAAGCGGAAAAGTAAGATGGCGCAAATCGTAAACCATTTCCTATTTACTCATGAAAAAACTAACTTCGGCTCATTGGTAGTTTTGGAGCATTTGGGAAAATAAGAGATTTTGGGCTAAAAATCATGATTATCCCAAATGCTCCCAAAATACAATTAAATCCAAGTTGGTTTTACGATGGGCTCATAGAAAAAAGTTCATGTTTTGCGCCAAATTCTTTTTCCGTTAATTTTATTCTTTGTAAAACACAGAAAAAAGTACGAAATCACAAAATAATTTGCATCTCGCGCCAACTCGTGACGATCAACCCTTAAAGCGATTTCTTCCAGGCGAGGAAGGTGAAAGGAGAAATGTTAGCCTAAAAATGTCTCCGATCCATATTGGAGGAAAACAGGCGGAACAATAGTACATTGTATACCTATGCGAGAAAGTGCCCAATTCCTATCGAGTGTGTTATTTTGAGGCCCGAGGCGCAGCCGGTGGCCTTAAAACACACGAGGTAGGAATCGCACTTTCTGCCGAGTGATACATAGTGTTTTATACTACACCTTCGACGTAAATTAAAAGCTGAATAAATCTCTTATCTAAGCTTTCACTATCACTCGACGACATTCTGTAGAATTAATAAAATTGCCTACACCAAATCCAAATTTAGAAAAACTTCCAGCCAGCCTTTTATCACTTGGGTTTTTTACAAAATATTTTCGGATAACGGAAGAGGCATAAGCGGACTTGGAGTAAAAACTTTTTGTCGTTTGACCTATAATGAAAATAACCATAGCTACCGGCCGATCTTTAAGGAAATAAAAAAAAAATAACACGATAGAAATGGATTTCCATACACTTTTCCCTCCCGCTAAAACGCCTGAAAAATGGAATTCCATAGAGTTTTTCCTCCCGAATTCCTATACGCCAGCAATGACTTTCTATTTTATATTTGGAAAAGGAAAAGACAACTTTCGAGCAGGTGTAGTATAAACATAAATTTTGAAAGGATAGCAGTTCGATAGTTAATAGGTACTTACATAAAATGATATCGCTTATGGTTACGGAGTTTTTCCGACGATTGAAACCACTGCTTGCAAATTGGGCAGCAAAATTTTCCACTGCTCTGAAAAAAACTTTGCCGTTCACACTTTGTCAACAACTTTTGAACCTATTATGCTAATAAGGTAAAGATTTCCTGTTCACTTCTTTAGATTACCTTAAAAAAAAATAAGTGAACAAAAAATTTGTGACGTGACTAAGACTCCTACAGGATTCTTAGTCACGTCACAAATTTTTTCATCCTCAATCCTTACAAGGATTTCATTATTATAGTGCTTAAGCACGCACTAAGGGGGTAATCTCAAAGAAATTAAATAATATTCCAAAAATTTACGACACCGGCGGGACTTGAACCCGCGACCTTCCCCTGAATACGGGACTGCGCTAACGAACTGCGCTACGGAGGCAACAAATCTATAGTATAAGCTATAGTCGGTAAGTAAGTCCTAAAGATTTTCGACGGGTCAGTCGAGAGAGTGCTGTCCCGTATTCAGGGCAAGGTCGCGGGTTCAAGTCCGCGCCGGAGTCGTAAATTTTTGGGATATTATTTAATTTCGATGGGAAAAATATCTTACCGAACTGTGTGCAACCATATGCTTGTCATAAGATTCCTTAAGTGAGAAGCCCTTGATACAGTCTTCACATTTGAAGGTGCTACCCAAATAGGACTCCTCCTGCATTCTCTTTTGTCTCTCCATCTTACATTGTTTCGCCGAAATAACCAGTCTAATGTAATTTGATGGATCTAAAAAGATATATAAATAATACTATACTCCGATTCAAAAACCTGGATATTTTTTGTATACATATATAAAACAATCCTACTAATTCTACACTTGTTCCATCACTTCCTGTCCATCCAAAGTTTGCCTGGCAGAGATTGCTCATAGCGATAAGGCCGCCCATTATACATAAATCTGTATTTGTCTTTCCCTGTTTCTGTTTTTATCTGGTGTGCAATGAAGAATAATCGTATCGTAATATTATAATTATCAAAGTTTGTAAGGATGGATGTATGGATATTTGTTCCTCTTTCACGCAAAAACTACTGAACTGATCGAGTTGAAATTTGGTATGTGTATAGTTTGGGACCTGGAATAACATATAGGGCGAAGGCGCGGGCAGCAGCTAGTATATAATAAAATATTAAACGACATTGGTATCATCGAAGCAAAGCACAGAAGTTCGAAACAATTTTTGGTTTTAAAAGCTTTCATTCCTCATTTAATTGATCTCTCGTTCGTTTTCGAATTCAAATTTAATCATTTTTTCCTACACATGTGAGATTATACGTTGTTTAATTTTTAGTTTTACTTTTTAGCGATAACTTTGCTGTTACCTTGTTGTTTTCTGTTATTGTTATCAGCTTTTTTAAAGTTTTCATTCAATGTCTTTGTTCACAAAAATATTTTGGACTAGCTGTTGTCCGCGCCTTCGCCCGCGTTTTATCCGGATAAAAATAGCTAAAAATAGCCTATATGTTATTCCAGGTCCCAAACTATACCCATACCAAATTTCAGCCAAATCGAATCAGTAGTTTTTGCGTAAAAGAGTAACAAATAAATCATACATCCTTATAAACTTTGACATATTTATAATATTAGTAGGTGTAGGAGACTTGGATAATTATATTGTAAGTAAAATGTAGGTAGTTATAAGTTGAGTGAATACAGAGGTATGGCTACCACACACGTCTTTTCATTGTGACCTCCACCAATTTAATAATACTTTAACAGTAGGAGTGCGATTGTAGGACCCTAACCTAATCCTAGACCTCCCACTCGATAAACTAACGACATCATAGCGGTCGCAAGGAGTCGATGGATAGAGGCGGCTAAGGCGATAGGGACTGCTGTTCTTAGCGTCGTTTGGGGGAGGCCCATGTTCAACAGTGGATGCATACGGGCTGATTGTAATGATATTTACACAGCATCATCTGATAACAAAGTAAGCAGAGCTTATGTTCTGGATGATCACCAGAACATATACATACCACCCAGTCGCAGGCCGAGCTTCGACCACTGCTTCACTGATGTCGTCAAAGATATTTTGTATTATAATGTAGAGTTCTGTCCATATTATACATATTATTTACTATTTTTGTTTATATGATAATAGTTCTAGCTGATTTAAGTAATTAATTTATTTATAAAAAAAATAACAATCAAATAATATAAAGAAATTAAACTAGCATTTACAATTGAAACAATTGAGCCAACTGCAGACTGTTGCAAACAATCTACAGATAGCTCAACTGGTCCATATCAATACCAGTCGGAATCGTCCCCAAGACGCTGACGCTGGCTGCATTGCCCCGCTGTATGGCAATGCTAATGCACTGCGCCAGATACTCACCAGCTCTCGGGTCACGCGTCGCTTCGACCAGGCGCTCAGATAATTTTTTGAAAACCCGGAGAGCCTCGGTACCCCACTGACCTAGGGTCTCGACTCCAAGGGGAGCAAATGCGTAGGTTCTGTCGAGACCTGCATATTTGCGCCTCTTGAGATCCTCGGCCAAATCTGCCGCCGAACCAGCCCTCACGGATGTCCTTGAAAGATGGGAAGGCGCAAGTGTGTCGACACATGTAGCGTCCCAACCAATAGGCCTCCCCAGCTCCCAAGGGACTAAAGTCATGCCGTCGGGCCTCTTACCATCGTCACACAACAGGCCATTCGGTTCGAGAATAGCTGGTACGTTAGCGGTGACAAAGGCCCGTCGGATGATGTCGTTAAGGCTGGCATGGCGAGAAATCCGACCGGCAGCCCTAGTACACGATAATCCGTGATGACCAAGCTGTTCGACAACAGTACCGCACTGGCATTGATGAGGCGCGCAACACCTTGCACCCAACCGAAGACATGTTGCTATACGGAAAGTTACGGGATCCATTAGAGTGACAGTATTATATGAAGGAAGTGCTTGCAACCAATGTCCTGACTCCCATTTAGAAACGGCCAGGAGACGGGCACGATCTGCAGAGCTGGAGCACGTTTGTAACAAACAATTCCGTGTCAACTCACACAGAAGCCCGTCCCATTGCCGTTGGAACAAAAGAGATTTTGGGGGAGCAGCATCAGGGCAAGCACTATGCCAAGCCATTCGAGCCTCGTCTAAAAACGAAATTTTGAATGAATTTCCAGGTGAGACCAAAGACGGCTTTAAAATTTTTTCCACTAAAGAACTAGTGCTGTAGACGGAAGACAAGAACGCTGGCAGGGCGACACTTGAAATTTTGCGGATACCTAAGCCTCTCAATTTGACAGGCAGGGAAGATCAATTAATTTATTATTTATAATATCATTCTCGAGTGGCGGCCACGATGCAATGCGAAACGAAGTGTTCGAATCCACTCGATGGACCGACGAGCGGTCGCAGGGATTGGTGGATGGACGCGGCTCAGGACCGCTATTTGTGGCGTCATAAGGGGAGGCCTATGTCCAGCAGTGGACGTGTATGGGCTGATATGATGATGACGAATATCAGCAACAGCTTAGTATTAAACTGGTCCTCATCAGCAGACCTTCGTCCAAAGGTGAATGTGCCTCCCCAAACTCGCTAAGCTAATAGGGAAACCCCCCAGGGAACTTCCCCATAATCACCACGCTTGGCGGAATGATAGGTGATCGCAACCGAGGAGTTCGAAATCTGGCTGGAGTTCAAAGGCCGCTTGCGTGTGCTTGGTGTTGGCACCATTTTTTTATATATTTTGTACTTTTCGATTAATTTTGAGTAAACGATTGATTTCAAAAATATTTTTGATTATTTATAATGTTGAATATATTTAGGATGTTTGCAGCGCGACAGATTTTCGAATAAAGGTATCATGTATAAAAAATCGCTTGAAGATGACTCTATTTGGCGATCAAAAATATTTTCACTGTCATTTATCATCATGTTTTTTCAAAAACTAAATCGCTGCAAACAAAGCTATTTTTAATCCAATTACGTATGGAAAATTTCAATAAGATAGGTAGGGGACATACTTTCCAAATGAAGCGGAAAGTACGTTTGTATGGGCTATCCGTTCCGTTCTTAAGCACCGCGACTGCAATGTTGATGTAATATCTCAAAACTTAACTCACCATTATCAGAAATAGTCGTCTTCAGACCATTATTACACTTTTTATTTTTATTTTTCAATTTTCCATTTCTTTCCTTCTTTTTTAGTTTCTTCTTGATAGATTTAGTAAGGGTTTTCAAGTCATTACATTCTAATAGTTCTACTTCTTCTTCTTCTTTCAGTAGGCTGGCAAGAGTCATATCTTCTTCTTTGACATAAGGGTCCTGAAAATCTGAAACATTATTTTAGTTAGTTGCTGTTGCTTTTCAGAAGAAACTTTAGGCCTATTTTCGACAAAATTGAGAGACTAAAGAACCAAATAATGAAAACACAACATGAATTAGAAAATTTAGAGATTAAAATATCAATAATGTCAGACAATTCTCACAACACTACGCAGATCTTGTGTTATGGGTATTAAATAATATAATACAATACAAAACTCTTTTTTGTACACCACATAGACAAATAAAACACATAGACATTAACATATACAAGTACAATGGGCGGCCTGATCGCTTAGAAGCGATTTCTTCCAGGCAACCTTTGGATGGATAGAAAATTTTCAATTTATGAAAGGCAAGGGTGTATACAATAATGTGATATAACAAAGCTGCAGTATTTAAATTCATTCGATTCGTTTCCTATTGAAAAACGCCGGATTCCAATTCGATTCAGGCGGATCTTTAGAACGAAATTTTGATTTCGTTTCGGATATCCGAAGCGAATCCGCTGGTTGAAAGAAATTGTGCATTTACGGAGACATTTTGTTAACTGACTGTTGTTTAAATTAGTAGAAGTGTCATCAAAAAGGTAATCTCAAAAATCGCCGTGTTAATTATTATTTTTTATTTACAGTCAGTCTCAGTCAGTCTAAATAACATGCGTAGTCCTAATTACCAAAATTTATAATCAGTGTTGGAACTCGCAGACGGATTATTGTTCATCTCTGCGTTTAGCTCTCTCTCTCATTTTTCTCCTAACAGCAAACACGAACAAAAACTAACCGGCGGAATCTTTTCCGCCAGTGATAAGCTGTCGGAAACTGCTATTAAGGATCCACATTCGAATATCAAAAGTTTTTTAATCCGATATTTAAAAATAGCGTTCTTCGTGAAAAGTTTCCGAAATCGAATCCGCAGGCCTTTCCGACGAATTAAAATACCCCTGCTGACCTGGTAAACTTTGTCCTACCTCAGAATCAGAGATGGTGTTACACACGCAAAATGTATGACAAAAAATAAACGTCTACGATTATTTTTACATTAACTTTTTTTTTTTTTTTTATTATTCAGCTATTTGGGACGAAGACAAATCCAACAAATCAAAGATCATTAAAATACCTTTATACCTTCTTCTGTATTTTTTTATTTAATAAGTAATGGTTCATTTAATTGTATTGTGTTGTTTAGTTACCATTAAATAATATATTATTTATAAAGTCTTTATTGGCCGTGGGGTCGCGGCGTACGAATATCGACCCCTCCAACTCAACCCGTGGATGTCGTAAGAGCCGACTAAGGGAACCTACCAGAGGAAGGGCAGCAGCTTCCTTCTGAGTATTTTTAAACACCAACACTGCGATCACCAATCCGCCCGCAAGCGTGGTGATTATGGCAAATCCCCCCCTACATGGGAGATCATCCACTCGATGGATCGACGACATCTTAGCGGTCGAAGGGAGTCGATGGATGGAGGCGGCTCAGGACCGCTATTTGTGGCGTCGTACGGGGGAGGCCTATGTCCAGCAGTGGACGAGTATGGGCTGATGATGATGATGATGAAAGTCTTTATTGACAAAGAAAATAACAATCAAATAATATAAAGAAATTAAACTAGTATTTACAATTGAAACAATTGAGCTAACTGCAGACTGTTGCAAACAATCTACAGATATCGCATAAGGTTATTATATATATATATATACATATAGCATATTATATACTAAAATAAAATACTTTCATAAATAAATAAATAGTCTATGTGAGGTACCAATATTCACTTGTCCGAAAGGAAAAACTCCTTGACTCAACTATTAAAAACTGGCAAGGATAGTATTTTTCTCGTCGACTCTGATAGAGCTATTCAAGGTGAAACTACCACAATTGTGTTTTATATAATCATATGACCCATACCATCATCACCATCTATAAACTCCTCCTCTAATTGCTCCAGTTCCTCTTTGAGCTCGAACTTGATCTTCTGCTCCGGGGTAAGGACAGTGCAGCATTCCTCTGTGCCTGTCCCTGAGAGCTCATGGTATGGCAGTGGTGCATGAGCAAGGGAAATGCTTGGCTGGACTTGAGTGCGGATTGTTTGGAGAGATGAAATGTCCTGCAATGTTATTAAATGCATAATTGTAGATCAGTTAAAATATTTGTGTTTGATCAGCCAAAATTGGAAAGAGCTTTGTATGCCTAAGTGTAAAATTGTTTAATAAATTGCCTATGGTTAAGCGAGAAATGGATAGTGCTGCTTTAAAAATTATTAGAAAAATCATATTATAATCTTGACGAAGCTCTTGCCTTAATTTAAATCCATACATACTCATACTCATTTATTCGCAGTAGGAGCACAGGGCACACTTGGATACGTCAATTTACAAAATATACTTTACAATAAATGGTACCTACTTACTTATATTATATATAATTCAAAGCCATAAAACAGACATGACAGGAAAACAATAAAGAACTTAGATTAAAAAAAAAATGGTAAATTAATAATAAATAGATCAGCTGTAAATAGGCATCGTTAAAGTCATGTAAGAAAAAATAATTATTATTATTATAAGTTCCTAGTGCTGCTGTAAAAGGGCATTGTCTGTCATAATTAATTCCTTATGAAAAATAAATAAGTTACAATAAAATTATTAAAGGTTGCTTGATTTGCTTTGTCCTATTTAAGATGATTAGACTAACCTGTCAACTGATTAAGGTTCGAGGTGCATGACCAAATTTCATAATATATATATTTAAATTAATTAGCTAGTGAATGTCAGGGGAAAATAAGAACAAAAATAATAAAATTTACCGTAGTTAAGTATGTCAAGCAAACACAGAGTCGTCGAGAATTTGTTGTAATGAGTAATAGCTTTTATTTATCACTATTTCCTTAATTTTTCTCATAAATAGTTCACAGTTACATTGTGAATGTACGAGTATCTGCTATTTAATTTAATTCAATTTTGAATCTGAATGCAATAAATAATTTCATTTGATTTGATGAGCCAAATATACTGAAGCATTATCAATGCTGGCGATTTTGTTTTTTTTTTATACTAGAATAGGACAGGTTTTTGGGGTTATTTAAATTTTATTGATTGATGATGCCCTCTTAGAAGAATTTCAGCCACAGACGAGCCAGTCTCCATTAACTCTTTGACCGCCACGCCAAAAACGCATTCCCGTGTTCTCTACGCCAAAGCACAAAGTGAACAAAAGATATTCTAAACATTGTTAACGCTGAGGGGTCCTCAGGTGATTTGTCATAGGTGACTATGGCGGCCAAAGGGTTAAGATTAGCTGCCATGGCTTTGTGCACAGAACATATTATATTAGTGCACATGTGTGTGTGAGCAAACACACATGCAGTGACTTCCTTCACTGTCATAATCTATTTTCTAGCAGGGAATATTCAGTTTCACCACACAGATTACCTTGTAGCAAGGAATTAAGATATACACAGATAGTGAGTGTTTAAAACAAGTTAAGGCTGATATAAATGTAAAAGAAGAAACTTTAGAAATTGTAGACAGTACCATATTCTTAGGAATAACCTTAGATAGTAAACTTCAATGGGCCAATAGGGTCCACACATAGATAAACTATCGAAGAGAATTAGTTATGCCGCTATACAGTCAAAAAAATCTGTCATCTTACAGACGATACTTCTAGGCTTGTCTATTTCAGCTACTTCCATAGTATTATATCTTATGGCATATTACTGTGGGGGAACACTGCAGATATTAACATGGTATTTGTGCTGCAGAAGAGGACTGTTCGTGCTATGTATAACATGGGTCCTACAGAATCCCTGCATGATAAATTCAATATCATGACAGTACCAAGTCAATATATTTATGAAAACTTATTATATACTCATAGAGATATCGATCGATTCCCTAACCTAAAAGATGCATAATACATAATGTAAATACTAGAAATAACAAACTTGCTTAGCCCAAAACTAGGCTGCACAAGATTAGTGTATCTTACAATGTTATACACTTCTACAACAAAACTCCAAGTGAGTTGCAAAAATTATCAATAAATAAATTCAAACAAACTATCAAACATATCCTTTGTAAAAAGGCTTATTACAAAATATCAGATTATCTAGAGGATAAAAAAGCATGGGACAACTGTTGCTCCAACTTGAAAACTAACAACCTATCATGGTAAAGGTTTCTTGTTCGCTTCTTTACTTTACCTTAAAAAGATTGAAGTGAACAAAAAACAAAGTGATCACTTTATTTCCCTGTTTTACTTATGTAATTTTAATTTTGTGATGTGTCCAAGAGTCCTGTAAGGTCTAAAGGAAATAAAGCGCTTTGATATTTGAGTGATACAGTAGTTCTTGTAAATTATGGAAACTAAATAGGTAATAGTACCTACAGCTTTATGTAGTAAATGTGAAAGGAATTTTTGTAGGTGACTTACATTGTGAAATTTCTGCAATAAGATCTGGTTGCTCTGCACGTTTTGTATGAATAAATCTGCATGCTGAGCTATTCTTTTGCAAACTATGCACAAAACTATGGAATCAACCTAAAAAAGACGGTCTATATAAATTCAATGTTTAGGTCCATAATGTTCATGTAATAAGACAAAAAAATACTTTTTTATGTAGGTCTATCGTGTAAAAATAGATTTCACCTGGAAAATTGTTTTTAGATGCTCGCATTGGAGCGAAAACAGCTGCAAATGGAACTCTTCTTCAGTGCACAAGCATCCATAGCAGCACTGGTTATTTTCATCAATAACCTCCATTCTTACGCGGTTATTTTTTGCTGCAAATTCATCACTAGATGAACTTATACTGGCAGTCCAAGCAAGCTTGAAAACGAGAAATAAAATTTTAATAAATATTTGAGAAAAATATTATCAACATGAAAACAACTTCAACTTCTTTTCACTTCTTTTACAAAGAGAATACAATACTGACGATTCTTTTATTACAGATGTACCAAAGAGAATACAATACTGAGATGTACTAGGGATGCCTGGATGCTGACGCATTCTTTTGTGGTGCCCACAGATGTACTAGGGATGCTACTGGTGTGTGCAAAGCAAAGCAAAGCGGTGCGCCCCGCCGCGCCGCGCCGCACCGCTTTGCTAAAGAGAAAATACGAAACGGAATCAATCATCAACTATCCGAAAATAAGTATAGCGATGGAAGTGTGGCGTGGATATCGATTATAATCATTTTTCGAGTCTGACAGTACTTAAATGCATAATTCAATGCATATATGTACATAAGCTCCTTTTTCATTAAAACTTTGGTAGTAAAGAAAAGTACTTCTTTCACCATTGGACCAAAAAAAATAAGTGAAACGAAAATCAACAACAACTTATTTCTTGTTTACCATACTAAATTACCGTAGATCAAATAGTATAGAATAAAATTTAACTTGTGTAGGCTTAAGGAAATAAAATAGAAATCTGAATGAGATATGTACCACTGTAATATACAGATACCAAACATTAGGTACCTATTGGAAAATTATTACCTATTGAAAATCCGTATGATTATTTTATAAGCGAGCAAAATCTCACCGTATAAAATTATCAATACCTAAAGTTTGGAAAAATGTGATAATCCCTAATCAAACTCTTGACTTTATATTGACACTGACACTACAAAACGTTAATGTCATAAAGTTATTTTCATTTTTTATGGCCACAGTTTGGCTTGGCACCATACAGTAAACCAGAGGCAGTTTATGTTTGAATCATCGGAGCAATCAAGATTCTTCCCACGCCACCTCACGGGATTGAGGTTCACCGGAAAACCAAATGGGCACCTACATCCACGCCTATATCGGTAGGTAGGTACGGTACCTACATAGGGTACGTACGTACCTACGTCCGTCGTCCTACGTCTAACCTTAGCAGCATACAATACTAAGTACCAACCTATATTTTTGATAGTTACCAATCTACCTAGTAGGAACAAAACCAAAATGGAGCCCTACTCCGTCTAACCCTAAATTACTTCTAAAATGCTCTCTACAGTAGGTACACGTTCTAACTACATTGCTAAGTAGGTGGGTGTCTGTCTAGGTAAGTAGGTAGGTAGTATAGGAAGCGTCGCCGACGCGGTTTCCTATGCTGCTGCTGAAATTACTTCCGTCGTGCTAGGTGCGACCGCAGCGGGACATACGGGTGGAGTTCTATCATCGATTTGCTTTGAAACTAGTGAAACTTGGTTCCAATTTTTTCTAAAACATCTTTTTACGGTAGACTAAACGGTTTGTTCCGCCCAGACAACAAAGCTAGAAAGAAGAGCTCGACGGAATTTTATTTCCATCTACACAACTGTAAGTTTGGTAGGTAACTATTTGTCTCGATGGAAAAAAAATCTGCGGAGACAACCTGCACGGACACGACGTTGTAATACTATCATAAACTGAATAACTCGTAGATCTTTATTATCAAAGAAAATTACAATCAAATAATCAAAACAAATAAGAACTGATATTTTCATATGAAACAATTGAGCTAACTGCAGAGTGTAAAACAATCTACAGGTAGCTGAACTGACCCTAGAACTACTTAATATGTATGACTTTCGCAGGTAGGTATCTGCAATTCACAGCATCACCAACCGACTGCCACAGCGGGCAGTTCCAACGAAGACTAGCTTCGTTGGCACTCTCTATTCCCTCACTTTCATAATCCGAAGAGACGGCAGACCGACACGACCAGGACGAGCGCAAGGCCAACGGTTGAACGTGCTTTCCGAGGCACAAGAAGAACATCCGGGCTGCTACTGTGCATTTTCTTGCTAGAACATAAGATTTCAAGCTCAATCTAGATTTTTGCTTGGGGCTAGATGATAATGTGAACTGTGCTGGCCAATCACAGGATTATTTATTCGTATAAACCTATCGAATACCTAATATTTATAGTTCCTTCGAAGATACTTCTGACGTTTTGGGAGCCTTTTGTAATTTATCAAAGGCCTTTGACTACCTGACTGAAATACCTAGGTACTCATAAACAAACTTAACTTAGTCAATACGGTGTGTCATTGGAGCACTCGATCTAATTAGGTAGATCCTACATAATATTATCGAAGACAGCAAACTGTAGACTTCAATGGTGTATTGTCGACTGCTTTGGATGACACTGTAGGTGTGCCACAGGGTTCGATCCTTGGCCCATTTCTATTTCTAGTACTTAAATAGGTATTAATGACCTTCCTTTCCTAGCTCATAAAGTTGACATTATTTTATTCGCTGATCTGATGACACTTCCTTAAAATTTAAAATTAATCGGATTTAATGAATTCTTTACTACTATTATAAATTGGTTAATCACAAATAATGTAATCTAATTCTTAATTCTATTAACACATTCACTGCCCAGTGTCTGCGGCACAACCCGCGCAGGGGCGGGCCTTGAAAGTATTAAAACAATATGTATTAAATTTTCCATCGCTTGTTTTCAATGCCTTTAAAAATTTATGAATAGTAAGAAAGGGTATCGGGTATTTGTAAGTTCAATAAAACAAAAGTTATTTGTATGCAATAAAAAAGTTTATTGTTTATTATTAGCATATGAATTGGAGAATTATTTGGAAAAGATGATGTTATCCAAATGATGACCGTTAGGTTGCTGGCACTCTTCTAAACGGGAACGAAGATTGGCGATAACACGTTGACACAGCTATCGATATTGCTGCCATTTCTGACCTGATGTTTTGCTTCAACTGGGTTAGATTCGTCGGATTATTTTGATAAAGCTTACTTTTAAGGTATCCCCATGCAAAATAGTCAAGCGGGCTAAGGTCGGGGCTTCTGGGAGGCCAGTTGATGTTACCCCTTCGCGAAATGACTTTATTAGGGAATAATTCCTTAACAACTTCCATTGAGTCATTTGAGGTATGGCAAGTGGCCCCATCTTGCTGGAACCACGTTCTTGAGTTGAAACCTGCAAACTCCTGCAACTCTGGGACCAAAAAATTTCGCAACATATCGCAATAACGGTCACTATTCACATTAATTGCTCGTCCTCGTTGATCTTCATGAAAATAAGGACCAATTATGCCTTTAGCACACACAGCGGCCCAAACAACGACCTTTGGGCTATGCAGGGGTCGTTCATGCTTTCGTCTCGGATTCTCCACTGCCCAGTACCGACAATTCTGCTTATTAACATGACGATTCAGGTGAAAATTTGCTTCGTCACTGAACAGTAGGTTGTTAAAGTTGTTAAATCGCTGCAGCATTTCGTTCGCAAAATTCAGTCGATTAGCATAGTCCGTATCCTTTAATTCTTGAACCAATTAAATTCTATAGGCTTTTAGATGTAAGTCTTTCTTGAAAATCGAATTGTAAAGACGATTTTTTGATGTTCAACGCTTGGCTTCGCTTTCGGATGGATAAAGACGGAATTTGACGAACCGACGCCTCAACTTCTTTAATTGTTTCTTCATAGCGAACTGAACGAGGACGACCAGAGTTTTGAATTTTAACTGTCGCACCTGTATTCTCGAACATCCTGATCCATTTCCTAATGCTATCGTCACTTGGCGCGTGGCGTGTACGATATTCCCCACGATAGAGACGTTGAGCAGTCACTATTGAATCACCATTACGATAATACGCTCGTACGCAAAATGCGCGATGCGTCCCCGAGTACTGTTCCATCGTGACTAAAACTTCACAAAATGGCGGACGCCACGAACCTCTCCCCGCTCCCTTTAGACGCCCCGTTTCGAATATGGCGCGAAAACAAATACCCGATACCCTTTCTGGACACTATAAAGTTTTTCTAAATAAAACATTTTTTTTAGGAATTATAATAGATTCATTACATTGGGGTGACCATGTAAACGAATTACAATTACAAGCACATCTACCTATTTATTTTAAGACTTTCTTATCTGCAATGTAACGTGCCTATGAAAAATACATAAATGAATGAAACTGAACGAAACCCAATTACCATATGTACCATTTTAAATTTTGGATTAAATTAGATATTAATAAATTTTATTGAAATTTAGAGACATTAATATAATAATTATGGTTAATAAGATTTTGCACACCTTATAATCGTAGTTTGTAATTGGTTATACGAGTATTTGAAATTAAGAACTTTTGTACATAGGTACTTACTTACTTACTCCTATGGCTCAGTGACCCGAAGTGTGTCTTGGCCTCCGATAAAAGAAGACGCCATTTTTATTGGCCTGCGCAGTTTCCCGCCAGTCCTCCGCTTGTAGCTCTCGCAGGTCCGCTTCCACCACATCTTTCCAGCGGTATCGCAGGCGTCCCACGGGTCGTCGACCGACGGGGCAACCGAGATACGCGTTGTAGACGTTCCGGTCCTCACCCATCCTCTCTAAGTGGCCGAGCCAGCGAAGGCGATGTACCTTCGTTTCGCCAATGATGTTGGGTTTGTACATAGGTACATTCATGCAAATAAAGATTATGACTATTTTATGATATACGAATGTAATGTACACTACATGTACCTTGTGTAGTTAGAATGTCCCCGTGTGCCCCGACACCGGATCCCGACACGGCTCCCCTCCGGACGTGCGGGATCCCGTGTGACTGTCACAGAGCCCTCTACTCATGTACACAACTGGAAATCCCTGCAGAACCTATAACTTAGGTACACCTGACTAATATGTAGGTACCTACATATGTACACATTAGCATTGCCATACAGCGAGGCAATGCAGACAGCGTCTTGGGGACGTTTTCGACTGGTATTGACATGGACCAGTTGCGCTACCTGTAGATTGTTTGCAACAGTCTGTAGTTTGCTCAATTATTGCAATTGTAAACTAGTTCTAATTTGTTTCTATTATTTGATTGTAATTTTGTTTGTTAATAAAGTTACTTAGTTTACATTTAAGTTACTTACATTGCATTCGCTAAAAACTAATAACCAGCCTTAAATAATTACCTTAAATAATTAAGGGATCGAAGTTGGTTACCTACCTATATTGTGATTAATGTGATTATGTTTTGTGGCCAAATATGAATCCCACGAGAATAATAAAATTATGAGACCGGACCGTTCTCTATGGACTACAATAACGAAAGAATTACTAAAAATCCATAATTGACTTAATCGACGAACATAGAGACACATTAGAATCTGTTTTTTTTTTGAGGTCGGTTAAAAATGACATTGTAGCGTAAGAAAAAATTTAATATAGCACTTTTGAAGAGTAACGAGGAACCACTCGACTTTTTTTGAAGTTTTAAAGATAGTCACTTGTTTCATATTCTAACAATAATGATAATCACGCTTTCATTTATGTTTGTTAAACGAGTGTTTTCATTATTATTAGTGAGCCGCTAATATGTGAATATTAGCGGCTCACTAATAATTATTTTGTACCAAATTTTTGTAAATTTGTTTTGTAAAGTGTGCCGTGAAGCTTTTTCTATCTATCTTTTTAAACAAGGCAATTATACAACAAAATCCTTTCAGGTCCTTTTTGGTGCCTCCAGGCCAAGTACCTATGGATTTTTTTGCTAAGTTAGGCCGATCATCGTCATCATTCATATCAGCCAATATACATCCACTGCTGGACATAGGTTACAAATAGTTAGGCCCATCTGGCCACCTAGTAAGACAGATTAGGTAATACGTTACTTTGGCAAGATCGAGCGTTGTGTCCCGATGTGGCCAAGAAAACTTCTGGTCCTAAATACTGTAAAACGGTAAATTTCTTCGACATTACCCCTCCCTACCCCTGACCGGGATGCAGTGAGAAGTGGGTCACAGATCGATAGGATACGAACTTGAATTTCAGACCTCGCCTTGGTCCTTTTATAGAACAACTAGTTTCTGCTATCGGCTTCGCATGCATTGGAAATGTTTGTATCTGTAACTATGGATTCTAATCCAATCCATCCATCGGAAAACTGACCTAGACAAAAGGGTGAGGTGGTAACCTCACCCTTTAGTCTAAGTCGTTTTCCAAATGTGATGTTAGGTGAAGCGACATGTCGATCACATCAAATGCAGTCGGTTATGACAAAATCCTACTAATATTATAAACTAGCTGCTGCCCGCGCCTTCGCCCACATTTAATCGGGATAAAAAATTGCCTATATCTTTACTCCAGGTCCCAAACTATACCCATACCAAATTTCAGCCTAATCGGTTCAGTAGTTTTTGCGTGAAAGAGTAACAAATATACATACATCCATCCATACAAACTTTGACATTTATCATATTAGTAGGATGTGAAAGTTTGTAAGGATGGATGTATGAAATTTGGTATGGGTATAGTTTGGGACCTGAAATAACATAGGCTATTTTTATTCCGATAAAACGCGGTCTAAAACGTGGGCAGCAGCTAGTGTAATATTAAACTGGAAAAATAAACAAATACAATACAATACATATGTGATAGTGTAACTAGCAACCCGCCCCGACGTCGCATGGGTACCAGAGACATTTAATATCGACCTAAATAATACCTGAGCGAAGTATGATGTGATTATCTCCCTTATTCATAATGGTCTGCTAATTTAAAACAGCTGCTAAGCAGTGTTATTTCTCACTCTGACTTATGTCAATAATAGAAAACAGAGCGAGAATTAGCAATCCTTTAAGTTAGCAGACAGAAAAAGTTTTTCCGAGGCGAGAATCGAACCTGCATTCTCCTGCAAGCGGACCTTCACTCGCCCGCTGCGCCACAAAGGTCGTCTTTACTATACATATATCAACTAGCAACCCGCCCCGGCTTCGCGCGGGTAGTAGAGCATAATACCTATTATTATATAGAATGGGTATAGTAAGCTAAATATAAGATAGATAAGTATAGGTAAGTATGATAATAGTCATAATAATAGTCATTTATTAGTAATAATAATTAAAAGTCAAAAATTTAAGTTTAAATAATAATTTACTGTAGGAGTCGCGGCTAGATCTTCCCGGAATGCTGATATAAAAGTCGAGTTATCGTACAAAAGCTATATTGTATAAAACTACGACTAATAATGCTATTTATGGGTGCGGTTTGTATGATTGCTGCTGATGCACTGACCTCCGTAGGTGCCCGGTCCGCGCTCGCGGCACGAGTAACCTACTTAGGTCAAACTGCTGATGCTGCTAATTTCCCTACGTGATCGATGTATCGAACATTTACAACGCTGTAAAATATAATCTATTTTGCAATGTATGTAATAAATAAGTTAAGTTTAGAATTAATTAAATTGTCCATTCAAAATAATTTAATAAAAAGTGTCATTTATTATTTTATATATTTTTTTGTTTTATGTATGCCATCTCGGACTTTTGTAGGTCTATAAAAGAGGAATATCCTACATTAAATTGTTTTGTTAATCTCAAAGGGATTAGGCAAAATTTTTTGCCTACATAATTATATTTTTTAATTTGCTTCTGTTGACTTAACCTCTTCGACGCGGTGAGTCACCAATTCATACAATAGAGAGTTGCAGGGTAGGAACAAGTTATAGTAAGTCAGGAAAAGACAAAACACTAGATGAAACAGGATTTATTTTCAAAGTAACTCATCAGGTACTTCAAGGTACTCTCCAAGACTACCAATGCAAGGAGAGCTGCGAGCAAAACTAGTCGATGGTAAATTCCGCTCTGTTCTTAAGCATGTAAAGTTCAATCTCCTAAAACGAAAACAAGGCTTAATCATGAAAATGTATTACACCTGTAACTTGAAACTTCTAAACTTTGTATTGCATTTGATATTAAACCTTAGTGCCCTAGGAACAAGATCGGAATTGAAGGATGTGGCTTGAGAAATTTTGATAAAATTGCTTCAATGCAATTATATCCCTAAGAGACTATTATGGGTTCTCGATAGGTACTCGAACCGAACACGAAGGCATTTTGTTCCGGTCTTTTTTGCATTTGTTATCCCTGTCCAAATAAACTCTTGAACTCTGAATAAATGAACGAATGAAAACTTTATTGTATTAAAAACTTACATAAATAAATATTCTTACATGTAAAATAAAAATAAACACAGTACAAAAGGCAACGCGATTATCTCTGAGAGCGATTTCTCCTAGGCAACCTTGGGATGGAGAAAAATTTAAGGAAAAAAGAGTTAGTAAAAAGAGATAGTGCATATACAGTAAACAATAGAAATATTTAAATAAAAACAGGTTTTGAATAAATAAAAATTATTTATTATTCACAAGCCGATCATTATTGGCGAGGTCAAGCTACATTGGCTTAGAAACGGATATGGGGTGCCGCGCTCGCTCGATTGACGACGTGGTCATTTGACGCTACCAAGACGAGAGAGCGCTTCTATCCAATCCTCTTGTGATAGTACACATGATCCAAGAAAACAAAGTCTGCTCCTCCGGAAATAACACAGGCTAACGTCACTGTCCAGTTGTCACTTTATTTCAAGAAAACGTAGAAGGTACGGTAAACAAGTGATAAGGGTCAATTAAAAATCATTAAAAAATTACAATCGTCAATTATGTTTTATTAGATCAGTCAAAACAGCGTTAGATAAACACGAGTCAATGTGGTATATAAATACAACGCCACATAGTATTATCAGATTTATACAGGTAATAAATACAAGGAGTTCGGGGAGTTCAGATTTTACGCTACTGGTAACACCGTCGCCGAAATGCGCTTGCTGAGATGGGCAGGAGGCGTAACCATGTTAGACAAAATTTGAAATGAGTACATACGAGGGACATTCAAAGTAGCACCCATACAGGAAACGCTGAAAGAGAATCAACTACGATGGTACGGTCACATAATGCGTAGAGATAAAAACCATATGACCAAGAAAATCCTATCTCGCGGAACCGAAACCACCAAAAGAAGACATGGCAGACCCCGACCACTTGGATTGGAACCGTCCAAAAGGATATGAAGACGATGGGTGTAAATCCTGAGCTAACACAAAAGCGTCCGGAGCGACGCATGAGGACTAGGAAAGCCGACCCCAAGAGGAATGGACCACGGCAACGAAGAAGCTACTAGTAACAGCAGAAACCATAATTTGTCTTCTCATTCGCCGATAGCCTCGATGACGTAACCTAGTGTCACCCACGTGACCGTCATGTCTCGGAAGATCATACCTTAAATTCTTATAACATGATAGTACCTACCATGTATAACACCATGTGTCCATGGCAACGGCTGTGTGTCATCCTTCACTCATCACACCAAACTAAATTAGACTCGAACTTTAACTAGATGTCCTCTCTTGCAAATTTTTACCGTGCTATCGAAGTGTTCAAGGTGTAACTTAGACCCTGCTATCTCGTAAGACCCTTAATTTTGTCGGACACCAATAGCCTATATAACCACCGGGCTATTGAGACGAAACAACCGATACCTCACTTGTTGAAATCGAAGAAGTAGTTTCAGCGCTACGTGGGAATAAAGAAATAGGCTACATACGTGCATTGGGTGCCAAAATCATAACCCTCGCCCTTCGGTAGTCGGGTAAATAGTGAATCACAATCGAGTTTCTACAGTATTCCCCAATCAAAGGATCAAGGCACCCTCCCGCGCATGCGTGGTGCACAAGGCTGCTGCGAACGACCCTTTGTCTACAAACAGGCACCTCCCTGCCCGGGGCGACCGTCTACGGGGTCTACGAGAGGTACGTGAGCTACGTGAGCTGCGTGAGCTACGCGCTACGGGGAGGTGGGAAAAATTGTAAGTCGATATATTATATTACTCACTTATAACATCGCTTATGTATGAAGTAAAATAATAAGTTTTATTTAAAGTTTTAATTTTCTAACAAAAACTTAATTTCTTAAATTTCTTTCAAAAAATAATTTCTTTCTAAGAAATTTAATGTGTACTAGCTTCTGCCCGCGGCTTCGCACGCTTCTTTCCGGGATAAAAGTTATTAAGTCTATCTCCTTGCCCGGGATCTATATCCTATCCAAATTTCATTAAGATCCGTTTAGCCGTTTAGGCATGAAATGGTAACAGACAGACAGACAGAGCTACTTTCGAATTTTTAATATTAAAATAGTATGGATTTGATTGGATTAGAAATAACAAACACTTGAATTCTTCAAATCAAAAGATTCATAAAACTGAAAAAAAAACATACCGAAAAATTAAAAAAAAAAAATCAATTGTGACTTTCCCGGATCGAAGCTTATTCACGCATCACTCAAGAATCGAACCCACATTCAACTACACCAGCTACCCACTCGTCCGAAAAAGTTTGGATAGCTGGTGGAGTGACCACTGGGCACATGAACACGAATCGGAATAAGGTAAATTATTCCGATTTCTGTGCCACTGGGTCACCGGAGTCACCACCACAGCTGGTCTAAGTAAGTAGGTAATAAAATGTCAACCTTGCTCAAGTTACCCGTTGGGTTATGGTTATGGTTGGTAAGGGTACGGAAAAAACTGACGTTTCCAATTTCCGCACTATCTCGCTAAGGGTCTATTTTTTACTTAGATTTTATTTTAGGATCTGGAGAATATCGACAGGTATTAAAGCTCGACAGGTATGGAAACCAATTTCGATCTAAAATTGATTTATTCGTCGAAAAATACTATGTAGTAAAAATAGTTATGTAGGTAATCATATCAGCCCATACACGTCAACTGCTGGACATATCCTTCCTCCATACGACGCCACAAATAGCGGTCCTGAGCCGCCTCCATCCATCCGACTCCCTGCGACCGCTATAATATTCCGAATATCGTCGGTCCATCGAGAGGATGGTCTCCCATGTAGGGGGGATTTGCCATATTCAGCACGCATGTAGGTAATACTCGTATGTGTAAATTATTTTCATGTGAAAAAATCAGTAAAGAGTATTTCATCTAGGAAAAGAAATTGTTATGACTCGTTGGGATTTTTTTCTCCCTCTCGAGTCACATTGTTACTCGTTGCAACTTCCTATCCTACTTCCTACTAATATTATAAATGTAAAGTAAAGTAAAGTAAAAGTAAAGTAAAAAGATTTTTATTTGCCAGAACAGATGAGTAATGTACAGCAAATTAACCTTAAATAAAAAGAAAAACTGACAAAATCGGACTCCACTCAGCATGTGCTATGGTAGAGCAGATCATACCATGACGCTGATGTCAAAGTTTGTATGGATGGATATTTGTTACTCTTTCACGCAAAAACTATTGAACCAATTAGGCTGAAATTTGGTATGGGTATACATTGGGGCCTGGAATAATATATAGGCTATTTTTTATCAGGGCGAAGGCGCGTGCAGCAGCTAGTTTTTTAATAAAACAGATCCCAATGTAACAGTACATGCGTAACAGTGTAACTCGATGGGAAAAAAACGGTGACTGGATCTGGTGTGACTCTGTATTCGAAAGATTTGAAGCCACCTTGAAAATGCGTAGTCTTAGTTATCAACACGGTTTATGTGCCTTTTTATGTCTGGTAATTTCGTCCGGGCTTAATTTTTTTCAACAAGATACATAATAAGGGAAGAAAGAAGCTAACGCTGCAAAACAGATTTTTTTAACATATTTATATCTCTATTGACAAAAAAATAACAATCAAATAATATAAACAAATTAAACTAGTATTTACAATTGAAACAATTGAGCTAACTGCAGACTTTTGCAAACAATCTACAGATAGCGCAACTGATCCACATCAATACCAGTCGGAAGCGTTCCCAGGACTTAATAATTTATTTATTTATTTTAGTGCATGTGACGATGTTCAAAAGAAAAAAAAAACATATCCAAAATTTTATGAACGTGGGTACTGCAATTCTTCTCAAGTCCAAGTGAAGAAAAGTTTCCAAAGTGCGTGGTTTTTATGAATATTTTTCACTAGTCCAGTGGGACGAATCTGGTGGGACGAACGGGGTGTAGTGTATCACGAATATTTTTGTGGTTATCAGATTGGCCAGGCGGATCATGGAAAGTTCAACAAACTGTTTGAACTAAAGTCAGACATTTATATAGACGGATTTTTCATCTCTTCACCGTAACAATGTAACAGGGTTTTCCTCCAACAACTCAAATGAAACAGATCTATTTGTACGTAACAAGCTAGGGGACAGACAGATCAACGAATAGCGACCACGCGATCAAAACTCCAATTATCCATCTACTGACACAGACCCCCCTATAGCATCCGGAGGGTCTAAATCAGAACTAAATAGCCCAGGTCATAAATTCTTTCGGGGTCTGACAGTCCGGCGATTCACATGTATCTATGGCTTGATGTTCCTATGGCCTGCGCCGGCGCAGGGCCATTCGCGTCCAAGCATGTGCTGCGGCAACACGACTTGACTGCAGTGTGTTAGTGGTGTGTGTGCTGCTGTGTTGGATTTGGGATGCTGTGTTTGGATGTGAGTTTTTGTGTGCTTTTTTTACCTGAGACAACGGTGTCTGTTTTGTGGCGAAGCTTTTGAATTTTTTGGTTCCGGGCTGGCCAACGTCATTTGTGTTATACCTACTCAACTTTTTGGTTAATATACCTACTCACTTATATCGAAGAATATCTTTCTACCCTCCCCTATGAACGATAGGTATAGTTTGTGGCGAGCAAATTAGGTACCGGGTAAAACGGGTTGCATAGAGACTTAAGGTTGAAAAGAAATGGCCGAAATATTGGAACAAAACATCCTTTTGCAGAGGTCAGATCCACTGACACTGGAGGTGAACAGTCACGGTCTAAGGATACTGCTACAAGCCAGGTAATGTCTTGGTCAAGCATTTCGTCCATTTCTATTCTCCCAGGAGTCTCTATTCACCACGTTTTACGTGGTCTAATTTTGTTTTAAACTTAGGTAGGTATCTGCAAATGCATTAAGATAAGTGCTTAGGAAATAAAGAGATTATAAAAAACTGGGACTACACTACGAAGGAACCTTCGCCATTAGGATTTTTGTGAAATGAGCAAGTTCGTTTAGATAATAATTTTCATTCAAAGGAAAGGTAAAATAGGAAGCTTATTATGACTGGCATAAAAATCAGTGATACTCGTATTTCGAACTTTCCAGCAAACCACGCTTTATTAAAAAACCTTTGCTTAAATCCTAGAAAATCAGTGTTATTTCGAAAATCCCGGCAAACCACGCTTTGTTAAAAGAGGTTTATATGAAATCAGTGTTATTTCGAAAATCCCGGCAAACCACGCTTATTAAAGAAAGCTGGAACTAAAAAAATAGCAGCAAGTTTCTTTACCAAATAATCCAGTACCAAGGCACAAAAAGAAAAGAAACGATCCCGTAAAGCTTATGAGACCTTGAGGATATTCTGGAAAAATATTTGGCTTTTTACGGAATGTCATCAAGGGTAGGTAGGTACTCTCATCCCTTTAAACTACAAATAGTTTATCCATTTCCAAAATTACCCCTCATTACTTTTTATACCCCTACTAATGTTCGAACTAGCCGGATAGATGCAACGTTAGGGACGAAAAGTCCCTGCGATAACTATTTGGAGACGCGAAGTTATTTCGTTATGGCGTCTAAACTTGGATATGCCATTTGTATCTATCCAAGTCGAATTTAGAGACACTTGAAACTAAACTTGATAAAGCTCCTTGTGATAGAATTGCTAAAGGGAATTTATCTTCAGCTATAAGAGAAATTAGTCGCTTTCTCCAGTGGTAATCAGAAAAGAATGTAGAAATTAAATATTGATAAAAACAACGAATGAAACTAAAAAGGAACGTTAACAATATTTTTTTAAACAGTACTTACGTAGAGACCGCTCTCGAGCGATAAGACCACCACTTGTAACTTAGTTTAAAAATTGTCTTTTTTGTATTTCTGTTTCTTACCAATAAGTGTGCAATAAAGAATTTTCTATCTATCTATTTTAATCGAGTGATTTTCAGTATCACGGGAAAAAATATCATGTGATAAATATCGAGTACCGCCAAAAACTGCATTCTCGTGCGACTTATCGAGACACTCATCAAAGAAAAACCCCCGATAAATATCGAATTGCAAATTTTGAGAATACGCTTTTTTATCACTCGATATTTTGACTGTTCTTGTCATATGTATTGGGTAGATATATTGCCAGAATTGCCCTCTAGGTTCTATTCAAAAACATATATTTTGCTGGTGGTAGGTAACTTAATAATCCCTGATTAGGTTTTATTAGGCTACGTGTAGGTACTCGATAAATATGACAAAAACTGTAAAAATATCGAGTGATTGCTTCGTAGCAAACCAGCGTATTCTCGAAATCTATAATTCGATATTTATTGAAGGCTTTTCTTTTCTAAGTTACTCGTTATGTCACACGAGAATGCATTTTTTGGCAGGACTCGATATCGATCACATGATATTTTATCCCGTGATATTGCGTATCACTAGATAAAATATCACATGATAAGCAGAATTAGCCTCCAGGTACCAAGTAAGCGAAGTCACGGGCCGAAGCTACTCTTCAGTAAAATAGCATCTAAGAAATCTGCATACTGACCCTAGGGCTTAATGGAATAATAGTGGATGTGTTAGGAATAGTTAGTTATAAATAGCTATTGGTCATTGTGGACCCACTGTACAAATTGATCCCGTGATTTGCAAATTCTTGACCTGGATTTCCGTGTGTTAGGATTTATGGTGGCTTTAATTTGAATGAGAATGAGACCGCCCCGTTTTTGTAACTTGAGCTTGTGTCCGTGATTTTTACAAGTTTTTTTTATTTGTAACTTGCAATGTATTTTTGTTCGGGTCAAATCTTGCATCTCAATTTAAGACCAGTTATCCTCAACCGATTGAGATGAAATTTGGCATACTTATGTAAGTTCGGTGACAATGCAATGTCATGGTACCATCGAGCTGGCCTGATGATGGAAACCGAAAGTGGCTATAGGAACTCCTAAACAAAACGACTTAACCACGTCGAGTTTGGGTTCGTTGGATTTGTCTTCCTATATAAGCACTTTCGTCCTAGATTATAATAAAAGCTTGTATATAAAATTTCTTTTAATTATAAAAAATTATTAAGATTATTATTGACATTCTGGATGTTATTGACATGACACCTTTGTCGTATTGAAATGTCACTATTCAAGTATTCAAGTATTTATTTTGCAATCCTAATACATACAATATGAGAGGTCTTAAATATTTCACTTAGAGTCTAGGTATTAGGAGCCCCGTTAGGGCGCCATGCAACTTGAGAGGTAGCTATTATAATTTTAAATATCACAATAAAGCTTAGTTTTATAAATGTTGCACTTTATTTAGTACTACAGTTAATCACTTAAGCTAACTTAAACACCAAAGCTAACTTAATTTCTAACGGTTATTACACAGAGTTATCTAATCCAAAATCTAATAATGCTAATATTATATATATTGGATTCAATAAAAAAATGTGCCTTTAATTTATGTCATTCGGGAGAAAAAGAAAATAGCTGAACATTAAAGACGAGTATTTAAAACTAAACTAAAGAAAATAAAATTAACGTAAGATAAGGCAGTATCGCTTTTCATTTATAAAATGGGATATTAAACAGAAGATAATTTTGTTTTGTTTGAGCTTTCAGTTCAGTTTGAGCGGCATTTGGACCTAGGGTCCCTTAATTCTGATCAAAGCACGGAATAACATAATTTCCAATACCTACCTACATTATATAATAGTAAAATTATATTTGCAAAATTTTGACATCGATCCTTACCCTACCAAACGTAAACTATAGTAACTAAAGTATCAAGGATTAGTTAATGTTTAAAATCGAGCGTAAAGTGGCTTCGATGTGTTTTATTTTAGTATGCTGGCTCAGATACCTAAATTCGAGCGCATCAAAAATTTAATTATGTCCATACAGGAAATAAATAGAGAGAATAGAATTGAAATATATTTATCAAAAGAAAATACTTACATACCTAACTTTGTAAAATTTCTCCCCTGCCCGCCCTGAAGCCATAATCCCTATGAAATACGCCCCGAATCCCCAGAAAGCCCTAAACATGGGCGCCTGTAAATAATATACTTTATGTGCTTACTTATTGCGGAGGCTTGTATGTCGTGTTTTTACACCGTTGGTTGGGGATGGCAATGAACCAGAAAATATAGAGAGATCTTCAATAAACTTAGGCGACATTTTGTAAAGATGCGTGTGTTGTACGGGGTTGTACTCCAACAATGTCTAATCTAAGCTCATATAGACGCAAGATCTAAATCTTGCATCTAAAACAAAAGGTTTTAATTTTTGTAGAGCTGAATGCTCTAATCTATAGGTACAAAATACTAACCTTGTTGCAGATAAGGATCCGCCAGCCATTTCTAGTCAGAGTCCTTCAAAAATGTTGATACAGTTTCCCTAGACCTAATTAATTAATAATTGGCATAGGAGAGAGAATAAAAAAGGAACACCGAAGATTAGAAAAACAATATGACGAAAGAGATGGAAGCCAAAAACGATGATATTGAACTGAGCGCACAAGGAACTAGCACTAAACCAAGGTAAAACAAAGGCTTTACTAGAAATAAGTTAATACATATAGGACCCAAAATCTACCTTGTGGAATACCTCAAAATTTCAACTAAATTTCCATTTGTTGTCCAACCGAAATATTGAGAAAACACTCCTACCTACTGATTTTAATTTTGTTCTAGTCAATTATTCTAAAATTGTTGCTTGAACGATAGTAATTGAGAATTTTTTTTGACAACACCCACTAAAAAAATTAACTAAAGTAAAAAGGGCTTTCCTTTGTAAATACAGCTAATAATTTTATTGATAATGTTCTTATATTTTGATAGTTTATATTGTCAATGAAAAATTATAGAATTTATTCAATCTCCAGAGTGTTTAACATCATCATCAGCCCGTATACGTCCACTGCTGAACATAGGCCTCGAACGATGCTACGAATATGTTTAACGCTATTGTCTGATTACAGCGATGTAGCATTAAAATCAGACCTGCCTGAGAGAGGCTCCTGGGCCAGTAAGCTCGACTTCATCCTCTCCGTCGTCGGTCTTGCCATCGGTCTCGGCAATGTCTGGCGGTTCCCCTACCTCTGCTACAAGAATGGAGGAGGCGCTTTCCTCATTCCTTACTTCCTCACCCTCATCCTTGCTGGCATCCCGATGTTCTTCATGGAGTTGGCAATGGGACAGATGCTTACTATTGGAGGATTGGGCGTCTTCAAGATTGCTCCGATTTTCAAAGGTCTGTGGTCTTTTATTAATTCTTAGTTTCTATTTTAGGCTTGAAGAACTTCTTTGTTTAAATCACGTTTAATCATCGTTTTAATTATTAATAATAAACAGCTTTTATAAAACCTTAGAAATTTTATCAGCTTATAAGAAAGTAGGTACTTCCCATATACCAACTGTACAATTTTGATCAACAGCTCATAAGAAACTAGGAGGCAATGTAATAGTCCCAAATAACGCGATTAGTAGCTAAATTGTAATAAGTCAAAGATCTTTAGCCCTATACGAACCTATCTCTGAAACAAAGTACTACAAAGGCAACTCGTAACAAAAGCTGAAATCAATTGTTCGCATACAAAGAGCAGCGCCCTTTCATCTCGTAATTACGCAAATTGTGGCCATCTCTGAAGTTATTCATTCTGCATTTCAGCTTTGTACCGCTGAATACTGTATGTACTTTGTACCGGGTCCGTAATCTTTGTCAATCTTCTACAGGATTGTTTCAATATGATTCAGCAGATTGCTATCATAACTTTTAAAAATATTTATGATTCTTTCTAAAAAAGATCATTTCTGGCTTTGTTTCGTTTGAACTAAAGTGCGTGAATAGAAATTCTGTTAACGGTGATTGTTTCATGTTGGCGCAATATTAATTGTTTTGTGGTTTTGAATTATTAACTGCATTCTATAAATAATGTTTGAATTTGAAAATGTTTCCAAAATCTCTTAAATGCTCGAAAATACTAAGTTAATAGAAAATGGTTTAGGATTTACGCTAATTCCTTGTAGAACGCGGAAATAATGAATAACCACAAAAAAATAATCTCGCGCCATGCCAGCATTCCAAAAAAGTATTTCTTCGCTCGTAAGTTTTCCATGAAAACACTCAAATTATCATCAACAAAATCAGCTCTAGCATCGGAACAAAATAAAGGTTAGTGATTTATTTATTTTATGCAGATTTTAACCCCCGCAGGAGCCCGCAGGTTACAATCTGCATCGAGTAGACGGTTGATTGTTTTCATAAAAAAAACTACAAGAGTGTTCGTAGATTTTTTTCATCAATTCTGTTTAACAAGCTTTTCGCTTGATAAATGACTGTATGCCCTGCTGCAAAGACTGTGTCTGTTTGTGCAGGTATCGGGTATGCGGCCGCTGTGATGTCTTGTTGGATGAACGTCTATTACATCGTCATCCTCGCCTGGGCTATCTTCTACTTCTTCATGTCTATGAGATCAGGTAAATCACTAACACACCAATGTACAGGAGACCTGATCAAGTCTAATAGAAATAATTAATTAATTATGAAATCTCCTGGCTAATAGTTCTTTTCGTGCCAAATTAACGTTGACAAATTTTTTTATCATAGATTAGTTAATTTTGGACACAGAGCTTTATTATCCAAGTACGCTGGAAGACGTATTATTGATGACACATTGAGGCCTTTTGATTTTCGCCATTTTGGCGCTGGGCGTTTTGTGAGCGGGCTGACTGTCCATGAAACTAATAATAGCATCTGGGCTAACAGCGAGCTTTCCTCTAATGATTCGGGTAGTACAGCATAGAAAAATATCTCTGATGTTGAAAACAATGCTTATTTATTTATTTGACTCCCACAGAGGTGCCTTGGCGTAACTGCGACAACTACTGGAACACGGCCACTTGCGTGAACCCCTATGACCGCCGCAACCTAACTTGCTGGTCGTCGCTCGTCGACCAGGATACCTACTGCACGCTGAATGGGAAGAACATCAGTCGGGCGATCCTGTCTGACCCCGTCAAGGAGTTTTGGGAGTAAGTTGCTTCGCTACCCTATCAGCACTCATGCGGTCACTAGTAAAAGCCCCTACGACCGTTAGATTTTTTTTATCGAATGCTTGCTATTTTGGTAAACGTTTATGTTGAAAATCCGCTACTTGACCTCAACGAAGTTGAACCCATTTCTTTATCATTTGAATAACAACGTTAAAAAGGCTTACCTAGCTGTATTTTTTCACCAAAACCTTTGTGATTAAATTTATCACAGAATTTCCTTCTACAGAAAATACGTAATATTTTGGCATCCTGGCAGAATTATTAACGTGAAAGATTGCAAAAATCAAGGACTAGTTAATTTTAACTTGAGCAAAACAATTATTTATCAATTGTATCAATCTCTGTCAAAATCAATTTCCTCTGGTCTATCCAAAACTTCCTTACCATCAATCACTCCGTCCCATTCCTCTCGGAATATTGTGTGTCAATCTCAGGATATTCGATACAGTTGGGAGTGGAATGGGGTGAGTTCATACATATTCATAAACTTTGTATACATTATTCATGACAATTGTGAAACTTGTAGGGTATCTAAAAGCTGAAATGTTTCAGTTCCTAGGAAATAACAGAAAATTTAAACTCTTGAGAAACTAGGTACCTATTACTACCCTACACCTAGTTTTAAATATAAGCACATTGTGTGAAGAGAACAATAAATGTTTTATTTATTTATTATTATTATGCAAGTAAGCATCTAGTATTCTATATACTAGATTCTAGATAGGTATCTATTCTAGATTGAAGGTCGAGGAACGAAGGTCTACCAACTATAAAAAAGTAATGTCGACAAGTGACTGTTTTTCTAAACTACAGGTAATAAACAAAAATATGGATGGTGTAAAGTATCTTACACGTGTACCATACATAAAATAATTACAAGAAAATAGCGTACTCATATAAAAATAATAATTTCGTTTCGGCAAAACGCTAATTGCAATACAACGTGCCACACGCTCCGACAAATTATTTAAGGCTTCTCAATTTATTTATCATCAAGATGGCTTACAAACTTTGACATTTCTAATATTGTATATATGTATTATATAGTGGGATAGGAATAAGTAGGATTTACCTAGTCCATTTTAATTATGAATGTAAACGGGTTAACCTGTTTGTGTTGGAAGACCACCATCATTTGACCCCTTAACGACTTCTAGTCCATTTTATCCTTATTGTTCTACCCACTAATAATTATTACCTGTTCTTCAGACGCCGCGCCCTCCAAATATCCTCCGGCATTGAACATATCGGCAACATCCGCTGGGAGCTCGCCGGAACCCTGCTGCTCGTGTGGATCCTCTGCTACTTTTGTATCTGGAAGGGGGTTCGTTGGACCGGCAAGGTCGTCTACTTCACCGCGTTGTTCCCTTACTTCTTGCTGACCGTACTGTTGATCAGAGGTAAGGAGTTAAGAAGTATTTGTGAAAACAGTGGTATGCTTTCTTCAGGATTATCTTTTATATTCATATCGTCGTTTCTCAGAGAATCATCATTATTGTGATCAACAGGTATCGTTGTTATAACGAAAATATTTTTTTGCCGCTAGACGAAAACTCACTACTGATTTTCTTAGTGTTTCTTTGATCGAGAGTCATCAACTCATAATAAAGATAATAATATTCCAGACTACCTTATGTATTTGTCGTGCTTTGAGGACAGTCAGAGGTTTTTGTATTAAAAAGGTCGTTGGGAAAGTTATGGAAGAGAAAACTAATTAAAGCCTATGAAGATCTTCACCGAATTGAGAAACTACCTTCTTTATTAGAACGTGGTGATTTTTTCATCTTTGTTTTTGTAACGACATACTGTTATGAAAATTAGTAGCACAACTACATTCCACCAGTACCTACTTAGTTGTCTACTGTTTAAAATAAAAGAGAATCCCCAAAATTCCAAAGCCCTTAGGTATTTTTGATTTTGAGTTACAAATTTTTCGTCCTACAGGTATAACTCTCCCCGGTGCGATGGAAGGCATCAAGTTCTACGTAATGCCTAACATGTCTAAGCTCCTGGAATCAGAGGTGTGGATCGACGCCGTTACACAGATCTTCTTCTCGTATGGACTTGGCTTGGGCACGCTGGTGGCTCTTGGAAGTTATAACAAGTTCACCAACAATGTCTACAAGTGAGTATGAAATTTGGTACTGCAATCTTTGTAAGGTTAGTTACAGTCAGTCATGAATAGGTCAAAATCTAATCAGAGGGAACGAAACATATCAGGTAAACAGAAGGAGACTTGCACTGATCGTTTAAATGGAAATTAAACAGCAGACTCAAGCAAAATTTTAGCTTAAATTTTCTCTCTGATCTGTATCGAAGGGAAAAAGGCAGAAAAACACAAAAATATTTGAAAAACCTTAAAACCGACTCTAAATTCATTATTATTTACACTTTTTTAGTTTTGCGGGATAAATACTGAGCCTTTGGTACTAACATTTTTATGAGTCTATTTTGGGATTATTTTCTATTATAACAGCAATAACATTTAAACATATATTAAATATCGGTCTTCAATTAACAGAGAAATCGGCGAACATTAAAAAACTTACAGACGAACATAGAATCTCTTCCATTTTTTAAGTTGGCTATAAACACGTTAGATTACTTGGGTACAACACTGGGTCCGGCTGAAATCATCTTAAGATTTTGCTTCTGTTTCTGTCATCCATCCAACTTGTTTTGCTAATTTGTAGTTAACTCGTACATTATAAACATTTTTAATCTCCTTCAGCATAACTTCACTGTCATTTCCAGGGACGCTCTGATAGTGTGCAGTGTGAACTCCAGTACATCCATGTTCGCTGGCTTCGTCATCTTCTCTGTGGTCGGGTTCATGGCGCACGAGCAACAACGGCCCGTGGCTGAGGTGGCAGCTTCAGGTAACTTGCAAGTCACACTATCATTATTACCATATTGACAACCTCTGGTACCGCGGGCAGAAGGTCCACCTACGAGACGAAGGGGGTTGCGGGTTAGATTCCCGTCTCGGAAGAAATGTATGTACAATCTGTATAATAATTTATTTCGGATGTTCTGGGAATTATCTATGTATAATAAAAAATATCTATAGTAAAGTCACAGATTAGATAATGATAAGGTAATGTGTTGTGTTATTGTACCCACAATAGAAGCTCTGCTTAACTTAGGGCTTAGTTGTGTATTGTGTAATTTGTCTATTAAAAGATATTTATTTATTTACATCACACGCACAAGCGTAAAGTTACCTAACTGGATCCTAGGTCCTAATCAGGGATCCCCCGAGGATCAGTCAGGATAGAGTCCCTCGTGTCGCTAAGTAGGTACCTACACGAGGGGCTCTACAGCCGACAGTAGCCTATCATTGATTTCTCTACAGAGATCTCATAAAATTAGTACATTGTGCAGCTCGACGAGAAAGTGCCCAATTCCTATCGAGTGTGTGTGTCATTTGAGGGCCGAGGCGCAGGTAGGAATCGCACTTTCTGCCGACTGATAGATACATAGTGCACCTTCGAGGAAAATAAAAAGCTGGATAAATCTTTTATTTCGGGCGGTGTCATAAAACTTTCACTGTCACTCGACGACATTCTGTAGAATTAATAAAATTGCCTACACCAAATTCAAATTTAGAAGAACTTCTTGCGCCAGCCTTTATCGCTTGGGTTCTTTTTTCTTAATATTGTTCGGCGTTGAGGCTTAAGCGGATTTGGAGAAAAAACTTTTTGTCGTTTGACCTATAGTGAAAATAACCATAGCTATCGGCCGATCTTTGAGCAAATTAAAAAAAAAACACGTTACAAATGGATTTCCATACACATTTCCCTCCCGCTAAAACACGTGAGAAATGAAATTCCATAGAGTTTTAGGAATCCGGGAGGAAAAATGTGATGACTTACTTTCTATCTTATATTTGGAGAAGGAATAGCCAACTTTCCGAGCAGGTGTAGTATAAATATTATATATTTTATTCCAGGTCCCGGTCTTGCGTTCCTCGCCTACCCCTCCGCAGTGCTCCAGCTCCCGGGTGCTCCGCTGTGGTCCTGTCTGTTCTTCTTCATGCTGCTCCTCATCGGTCTCGACAGCCAGTTCTGCACGATGGAAGGCTTTATCACGGCTGTTATTGATGAGTGGCCTAAGCTGCTGCGGCGGAGGAAGGAGATCTTTATCGCTATTACTTGTATGATCTCGTATTTGGTTGGACTGTCGTGTATTTCTGAGGTGAGTGACATTCATGCGTTTACTATAAAGTAGATGCACTTGCATGAAGTTTATTGAGTAGTTTTTGATTTGGTTCCTTTTGAGTTCTGGTTAGTTCCAGTGACTCTACCGCGGCTTAAGTTTGATTAAAATGAAGAGTGTACATGCATTTCCTTTACAAAGAAGTATGGTTCCATTCCCATTAGAACATGAAGTTGTTTTTTCAATGTAATTTATTTCACACATAAGTTTTTATGCGTAGATTAATTAAACACTGTTTAGAACCTAAGTACAAGACTAATAAGAAATAGCTCAGCAGGCTATGGACCTCTAAATATTGTTTGATAAAAAAAAACATGAAGTAAAATTAAAAAAAATTCAGAAGTATCTTAAGTCAAATGTTTAACATCAGAATAATAATAACTTAATTCTAAAGATTAGAAGAGAAGTGTTACTAATGTAACTTTTGTTTACAGACTACGAATTTTATAAGACTTTCATTTAACTCTCTTGTGCCAACAATAAGTGATTTTGCTCTGACTGTTCAAAATAGATACTTGTAATTTTCACACTTAAAATGTGAATAACCTACATACGTATAGTATTTCCTTTAGTAAATATTTTAATATTAGTAGGTAATCATTCCATTTACTTCATAGTTCGTTAGTTGTATTGAAGGTAAGTATTATTGCAGCGTGCATTTGTGAATCCTTTTAATTCCAGGGTGGCATGTACGTCTTCCAAATCCTGGACTCGTACGCAGTCTCCGGTTTCTGCCTGCTGTTCCTCATCTTCTTCGAATGCGTCTCCATCTCATGGGCCTTCGGCGTCGGCCGCTTCTACGACGGAATCAAGGAGATGATCGGCTACTATCCTACCATCTGGTGGAAGTTCTGCTGGGTTGGATTCACGCCCGCCATCTGCATTGTAAGTCGATTCTTTTTTTCAATGTTTCATACGTTTGTATCTACCGTTATTTTTTGTTTTCTTTATAAATATTTCTTCATGATCTTTGTATCAGTAGTATCTCGTCCGTTATGTTCAATTTACACTTTGTTTATGTCGTTTTTAATTCAACTGATCTTCTTCTTTCCTACCTGGCTCATATTAGAAAATATCTGATATAATATTAGCCATAGTAAGAGTATGTTCCCATCCTATTGATGTTATTCGGAGATAAAACTTGGAGTAATCGGCCAATTACATAGAAACATGTACAACAACCGCCAGTGACCTTTAGCTAAAACACTACAATATATCCTAAACAGTTTCTTTACTTCATTTATCCTCAACCAGAGCGTGTTCATCTTCAACATCGTCCAATGGAAGCCCATCAAGTACATGAACTACGAGTACCCGTGGTGGGCGCACACCTTCGGCTGGTTCACTGCGCTGTCTTCCATGCTCTGCATCCCAGGGTATATGGTCTATCTCTGGCGGGTTACACCGGGCACCTTCCAGGAGGTACGTATAATTACAAGAAATACGAGTACCTGTGTACTTACAACTTTATGAACCCTTACTTGGTTTTAGAATGCTAGATATTTCTTGATATTTATATACATATATTCTTCTTCTTCTCTCTCCATTTTTTTCTTATTGTTGGCAAGGTGATTATTAAACTGAAGGAATATTGTTGGAAAAACTTAAGAAATATTGTTGGAAAATATTATATAGGACATCGGGATCATTGAAGCTAACCAAAAAAGTTCGAATAAATGTATGGTTTTGAAAGCTTTCATGTGGTTTATATACATATAATTTGCCATTTTTTTATGTATTTACAGAAATTCAACAAGATCGTGCGTATCCCCGAAGACGTGCCTTCCCTGCGTACCAAGATGCAGGCTGAGGAGTTGGCCAAGCATGGCTGCAAGGCCTAGAACCTGGACCCTGGCGGTACCTAAGGCCTCCTTGTGTCAACTTGGAGAACTAGGTTTGTTACTTTGATCAATGTTTTTGGACAACTGGCCTATTCAAGAATTGACGAATTAGCTCCAAATTAGCTGAAATTTTAACTACCGAGACAAAATTCAAAAATTGCTAACTCGCAAACTTTAACATAAGTACCTATATAATACCTACTTTATAATAGTCTCAGCAAATAACTTGGGCTAGAACGCCTGCATGAAAATATCTAGCTACCGATGATGTTGATATTATAGAAATTTAGGATTTAAAATCAATGAATATTTTCTTCAAAAGTATTGATCAAAATAACGAAAACGAAACGATTGTCTAAAATGACGCACAATTTATTATTATGTGCCAAATAATGTGCCATAATTATTAAAATTATATGTCTTAGTAGTGGTCAATGTAGCCCCCGAATCAATATAATCGGGATATTTATTATATATAAATTACATATATTCGCATATTATTGTAATATTATCGTATTATCATAAAACTTATATCAAAAATATTATTTAAGTTTAATTTAATGGCGACAATTTTGATGACTTTCCCTTTTACTATGGGTGCGTAGCGACGCGTTCATGTACATTTATACTATACACTATGTTGATTAAATTAATTAATTGATTTAATTAAATCATTAAATCGATTAAATTATACATTTTATTATTAATATATGTAAGTGCGTATACTTGAATGAATGTTAACTATTTTACTGTCTTCCAATTAGCTGGCGCTTTAGATATTTTAGCACTACGTAATCGTATATTAAGGAAATATAAATATTTAAGAATAATAATACATTTCAATGTAAAACGTATTATTTTGTTTTGTGATTATTAACCTATTACGTATGAAATACTATGGCCTAACCAAAGATTTTGATGAGTTATTTAAATTTATTAAATAATAGTGTGTACTGGTCATTATTATTTTAAAATATAACCAATATTATTGTAGTTTATATTTGTTATCCTGAATGGACTTAAATTTATTTATTAACGTTGATATTAAGAAAAATCATATAATAAAACGCAACGAGACGCGTGATTTTGAATCTTTATGGTGTTGTAGAAAATATAAATGTGTATTCATGGTTTATATAAATGTATATCTTTTTAAATACATTTATTCCTAATTTATATTATTTGAATGAAATGTATATTATTGGAGTGCATTATTTTGTAGAGGAGTTTAAATAAGTCTGTTGGTTGTTACTATCATATCTTATAGATTTAAGTTATACTTAATCAATAATACTCGTCTTTTGTTTTGGATTTTCAGCTTTAATAAATAATTTATTAGATAAAATAATACTCTTAGAAGCTTACACTTCGAACTTACTAATCCTGTGTTCTATGTGAGACCAATGGAGAAAATATGAAGCAGCCTATCTTATACTGTAGCTTTTTTAAAATTAACACAGAAACAAGTTTACAAATCGTACAAAAATACTTTAAAAATTATATGAAAAACTGTATATTTTCTTTAGAAAACTATAACTACTTTCTATCTATCGGTGTTCAAAAAATATTTACCTGCCTATTTATCGATTGTCAATTTATAGTAAATTTTGAAGTAAATTGTAGAATTTTGAATATTAATATTATATTTAATGTAGTAGTCGATGTTTATTGTGAATTGTCTTAAATATTTGTAGTTTGACGGAAATTTTAACGTAAAATTATTAAAGCATTGTATTCAACGACTTTCAGTCAATTTATTAAAATATTGTATTTTTAAAAACTTTACAATTATGCTGCAGATACTAAGCTCAATTTAAAAATGTTTTGCCAAATATAACAATAATTAAAAGTCTTGACTCACAGTGCTTCCATTATTTTAAGAATAGCATAAATACGTACTTTATTAGAATAATTATACTTAGCCTCATTACTATAATTATTATTTTACTGACATATTAATATAATTAAATCATTAAGTACTATAAATACAAAAATTGTTACGCAAGTTATCCTTATAATTATATTTTAATCGTTCAGAAATAAAAATAAATATTGTGACACTGAAATTGCAAATAATATTCGAAGATATTTAAATATTTTGTTGTATAATATTGCTTATTAGCTTATTACGAAATCAAAACAGATTCTGCATGAGGTTCATTTACTAATAAATAAATACAAAAATACGTGGTTTTTATTGTGATTCTGGCTTCTCCTTTATTATTGTTTCCCGTGATACCAAGGTATAATTTTACCATTATAATCAAGCTTAGAGGAAGTTGCAAATTATTTAAACAAATAGGAACAAAAAACTAAAATTCACATGCTTGTAATATTTATCGACACTTTAAATTGTCGACCGATGTGGCGCGGCGGTCAAAGGTCCGCCGGCGGCGCAGGAGGTTGCGGGTTCGATTCCCGCCTTGGTATAAATATTTGTACCTACGATCTGCCAATATTTATTCCAGCTGTTCTGGGTATTTTCTACGTATAAAAATATATACATATCTATTTATGTAATGTGTTATGTGTATCAGTCATCTAGTTAGTACCTATTACACAAGCTCTGCTTAGCTTGGGGCTAGATGATGCTGTGTGGATTGTCCAGCATTATTTATTTAATTAAATATTAGGTTAAGAACCTACTGCAGGTTTGTTCATTTTTATTGCAGATAATTAAGAAATCGAGTATAGGTTTGTAGTTATAGTATAGGTCAGGTTTAAGCCTTGACATTTGACTTTTCGCAACATCTGCGTTACGTTTATGTTTTTCAATCAATTAATACTTTTGGATCCTGTCCGACGCCTTTTAGCGACATGATACTAATCTGTTCAGCCTACACAAAGTTTTATGTAATATTGGTACAGTCAGTCAAGCAGTTAAGTGCTTAGTATTTACTGAGTTACTCCACATTTTTTAAACTAGCTTCAGCCTTCAGTTTAGCATACCTTTTTGTGGAATTAAAAGTAGCGTCCGCATCTTTATGCTAAAACAACTGGGCTCTGCTGATCGAGCTGAAATTTTGCGTAGATGTAGTTCTAGATATACTATTTTCGTAGCTTATTGGTATATTTATAAACAAAGAAAATTACAATCAAATAAAGAAACAAATAAGAACTAGTATTTACAATTGAGCTAACTGCAGACTTTTGCAAACAATCTACAGGTAACCCAACTGGTCCATATCAATACCAGTCGGAAGCGTGCCTCATACATTGGCGTCTTTCAGTGCCTCTACTGAATAGAGAGGAACTAATTTTCGTAGTTCGATAGCGGTTGAATAGTTTAATTTCATACCTACTCGTTGGTTACTCGAATCTATGTTTCATACTCGATTTTAGTTTTCGAATGGTTTTGAGAGATTTGACAGAGGCTATTTTCACGAAATTTTGTTTTTGTCTCGTTCTTTTTTTGTACTTACGTAATCTTTGACTTAGTTACGAAAAATATCGAACACTTTTTTCATAATCCCCATACATTTAGTACACTGGTACTACATGTATGGGGTGTGTTTTTGTGTGTGTGTGTGTGTCTATCACACAATCGTCTCTACCATCAAGGGAACTTTATCCTACTATATCCTACTTCCTACTAATATTATAAACGTCAAAGTTTGTAAGGATGGATGTATGGATATTTGATACTCTTTCACGCAAAAACTACAGAACCGATTAGGCTGTAATTTGGTGTGGATATAGTTTGGGACATGGAATAACATATACCTAGGTAGGCAATTTTTTATCCCGATAAAACGTGGGCGAAGCCGCGGGCAGCAGCTAGTATTACATAAAAGACAAGATCATTAATTTCTACCCTCTTATGTCTGTCTCATTAATCATCGTTATAGCTTTTGACTTGACGACTTGTCATGTTAAATGTCGCATCAGTGTCAAAACCATCATTTTACTAAACTAACTACAGTGTTATCAAATAATCACTTACCTTTTTTTTATTAGCCTGAGGTAAATGCTCCCCGTAAGCCGTGGGGTCGCGGCGTACGAATATCGACCCCTCCAACTCAACCCGTGGATGTCGTAAAAGCCGACTAAGGGAACCTACCAGAGGAAGGGCAGCAGCTTCCTTCTGAGTATTTTTAAACACCAACACTGCGATCACCAATCCGCCTGCCAAGCGTGGTGATTATGTAGAATCCCCCCCTACATGGGAGACCATCCACTCGATGGACCGACGACATCGTAGCGGTCGCAGGGAGTCGATGGATGGAGGCGGCTCAGGACCGCTATTTGTAGCGTCGTACGGGGGAGGCCTATGTCCAGCAGTGGACGTGTATGGGCTGATGATGATGATGATGATCATGATGATGAAATTCTCCCGCATATACCTCAGGCTAACTGCCACGGTGAGACAGTACGATTATGTGGGACTTTAACCCACTAAAACCCTCAGGGTGTTCCGCTTCTGCCGCTTGTGGTGTGAACATGGGAACGTTTTCTCTTCCGCGAACCCACCGCGGTTGCCCGATATCAGGCCCCTCACTGGGGGGTGAGAACGTCTGTTGGGTTAGATAGTAATATTATAAATGAGAAAGTGATTCTTGTCTGGTTGTCTGTCTGTTAAGTTTTTAGGAAAGTAAAAAAGTAAATAGGTTTTTATTTGCCAGAACAGATGAGTAACATACAGCAAATCAACCTTAAATAAAAAGAAAAACTGACAAAATTGGACACTCAGCATGTGCTATGGTAGAGCAGATCATACCATGGCGCTGGTCTTCCGTGGAGACCGTGGTGCTCAAGGCAGCCTTATACACACAACAAAGAACAAAAATAATAAGCAAATTTCGCAAATTTTTAAAAATTTTTTTGCATGCATTACGTTAAACGGATTCTAATGAAGTTTGAAAGGAGATGGGTTGTTAATATTATGATCTTGGGAAAGGATATAATTTTTTTTATACGGCTATAGCGCGTCCCGTGAACTACACCCCCTTTTAAACCGACTTCAAAAAGAGGATGTTATCAATTCGTATGTATGGTACGCGATATCTCCGCCATTATGGACGGATTTTGAAAATTCTATCACTATTGTATAGAAAATAATCCGGAATCCCATAAATTTTTTATCCCCAGGGGATTAGTATTTATCCTGCAAAACTTAAAATATGTGCAAAAGTAAGGGAATTTGAAGTCGGTTTATGATTTTTTAAAACACGCCATATTATTATCATGAATAAAAAAGATACCTAAACGGATAATTTATTCTTCCACTAGTGGACAAAAAATTTTAGTTAAGAGAAAATCAATAATAATTTATTTGTAATTTGATAATAATTACTATTATTTATATGTAGCTGTTTATACTAAAAAAATTGACTTGTTGATTGCTTATTTTGTAAGCATACAGAAATAAAGTTTTTGAAATCTGAAATTTAAAAAGAAAATCTATTGAAAACTAAAAACATGACTCGGTCCTCGCTCTTTAATTTTTCGCATATTGTGGGGGCAAGGCCTACAAAGTATAGCTAGAAACGGTGTATTGTTATTTCGACCCACAGTTTCTGACCATGAATATAAAATTATAATTTCGACTCAAAATATATTGTCAACTCAACTCACGATAATCAAAAATAATATATTATTTTTTGTCATTTTTACCCAAAAAGTATTGTTGTTTCATCCAATTTCCAGAATATTGTCCCCACAGAATTAGGATAGAGCTTTCCTAATTTATCTTAGTAAGTACAATAAATAAAGGAGTCCAGACTAGTATTTTGAACGTCATTTATCAAAATTTCCGTTTAATTGTTTGTATGTGGTTATCTGATACTCTTTATTAAGTATCAGATAACCCCAGAAATATTCGAAAAACCGACTATCCCGAACTCTAATATCCCTCCTCTCCGGGTAACAAAAACATTTTATGTTATTTTTTAATATTAGGATAATTTACGACTAAACAAGAAAAGAGAATATTAAATATAAATAAGGCCAATTAAAAGTTTTCTTAATAAGTAGAAATGAGTATATAAAAGAGAATAAGTTGTGGAGAAACAAAATAGATTTTCAAGTAAAGGAGTGATTACCAAAAATATCTACGTGAATGATTTTCTCAAACACACATAATTTTGGCAAGTGAAATTACTTTACACTCAATTATAATTCATCATCATCAGCCCATACACGTCCACTGCTGGACATAGGCCTCCCCCGTATATATTATTATTATTGTTTCTCATTTCCATGATCACGGGCCATATAGTCACCCGGTCCTTTGCGAGGCATGCGTGGAGCCGAAGCCAACAGCACAGAGGCCCTTTATGAGAATTAATGTAAAGGCGAGAGCTACACATAGCGGATATCATCCTTGGTTGCACAATATGATACACCCGAAGATGATATCCGCTAGGTGTAGAGACTATTGCAAAGGAAAATGAAAATAACAAAAAAGCCATGTTATTGTGGTGAATGGATGGACTGGGTAATTGGGCTATGGGGGAAACTATGGACGCCTGCCATAAACATACTCTCAATACTGTTACAAGCGGCAGACGGTGGCTTGCCGAATGCTGGACGGGTTCCTCAAAATGTTGGCTTAAATGCCGGTAAAGGAACAATATCGGTGCAAACGACTAAGGGGTGTCGAGAGGTGCGGCCCCGATTTCACCATCACGAAGACACGTGAGCGGGCTTCCTCGTTATTACGCCTTTAGACACTTCCACCCCCGAGTCTACATCCTAAGATGCATCTCTCGCGACTCCACTCAGACCGGCCAATGAAGGCAAGCAAGAGGTGGGGATCTGGTTCTCTTGGGGTACCACCCCGCAAGCGGAGACGAGAACCAGGAACTTCCCCGGGAGCACTCGGTATACCCGTGGTGTCGCTACTCACCAACAGCTCGCCACAAGCTGCCCTGCAGGTTTATTATTATTATTACTCTGTTTCTCATTTCCATGATCACGGGCCATATAGTGACCCGGTCCTTTGGGAGGCATGCGTGGAGCCGAAGCGAACAGCACAGAGGCCCTTTATGAGAATTAATCTAAAGGCGAGAGCTACACATAGCGGATATCATCCTTGGTTGCACAATATGATACACCCGAAGATGATATCCGCCAGGTGTAGAGACTATTGCAAAGGAAAATGAAAATAACAAAAAAGCCATGTTATTGTGGTGAATGGATGGACTGGGTAATTGGGCTATGGGGGAAACTATGGACGCCTGCCATAAACATACTCTCAATACTGTTACAAGCGGCAGACGGTGGCTTGCCGAATGCTGGACGGGTTCCTCAAAATGTTGGCTTATATGCCGGTAAAGGAACAACATCGGTGCAAACGACTAAGGGGTGTCGAGAGGTGCGGCCCCGATTTCACCATCACGAAGACACGTGAGCGGGCTTCCTCGTTATTACGCCATTAGACACTTCCACCCCCGAGTCTACATCCTAAGATGCATCTCTCGCGACTCCACTCAGACCGGCCAATGAAGGCAAGCAAGAGGTGGGGATCTGGTTCTCTTGGGGTACCACTCCGCAAGCGGAGACGAGAACCAGGAACTTCCCCGGGAGCACTCGGTATACCCGTGGTGTCGCTACTCACCAACAGCTCGCCACAAGCTGCCCTGCAGGTTTATTATTATTATTATTATTATACACTTCATTTATTTTAAATCTCATTAAAATACATTTTTTACTATAGAAAATACAATAGGTAACATATAAAACTAATCTACAGTAAAAAATATATCAAAACGGTGGATCACCGGCCGCGAAGCTGGGCTCAAGCGGCCGGTGACTAGGGCTGCAGAGAGAGGAACTTCCTTATTATTATTATTCCTCTTCATTTATTTTAAATCTCATTAAAATACATTTTTTACTATAGAAAATACAATAGGTAACATATAAAACTAATCTACAGTAAAAAATATATCAAAACGGTGGATCACCGGCCGCGAAGCTAGGCTCAAGCGGCCGGTGACTAGGGCTGCAGAGAGAGGAACTTCCTGACGATACGCGCCGAGTCCAGGAGTACCGCCTTTTGAATCTGACCCTTGATCCAACTTCCTAGCGAGAGTCTCATAAGATGTTGATCGAGGCTCTTCGCTATTACGCCATTAACTGAAACGACTATCGGAACGATGGTCGCTGAATCAACATCCCACATGCTGACAACCTCGTTAGCCAAGTCAAGATATTTACTGAGTTTATCTTTCTCAGCTTTAACGAGGTTAGCATCATGTGGTATGGTGACATCAGCGAGCACCGCCCTCCGTTCTAACCGATCTATCAGTACAATATCAGGCTTATTCGCGAGAATAGTCCTGTCTGTAATGATAGATCGGTCCCAATAGAGCGTGGCACGGCCGTTTTCGAGAACTGGCGCCGGTGTGTACTTATAATACGGAACTTCAGGACCGGTAAGGCCGTATCGGAGAGCAAGTTGCTGGTGTATAATTTTGGCTACTTGATTGTGTCTGTGCAAGTACTGAGAGTTAGCAAGGTGCGAACAACCCGAAAGTATATGACGGAGGGTCTCCCCAGGAAGATGACACGCTCGACAGATATCGATCGTGCCATCTTTCATAATATACTTCCGGTAGTTGTTCGTCTTTACCACCTCATCCATAATTGCACAGACAAAACCTTCGGTTTCCCCAAAGAGGTCACCGAAGCGTAGCCAATTTACTGAACTCGGGAGATCTACATCAGGTCCGGTGAGAACCTTGTAGAATCTCCCGTGTAGCTCTTTGCTCTCCCATATAGCCTTCCTATCCTGAATGCTCATCACCGTAGGTTTGCGCCAGTTCTCGTTAGCTAAGGAGAGAGGGGTAAGGTTCTTATCAACTGCAACCACATCGCGATGCATCTGGTATTCGGCTTGAAGGAAGTAATTTCTGAGATTGCATACCTCACGGTTGTGTAGGGTCTTGGCGTTTAAAAAGCCTCGACCACCACATTTCCGCGGGATATACAATCTCATAACCGAAGATCGGGGATGTCGCATGCGATGAGTGGTTAAAAGTTGACGAACCTTACAGTCCAAGGCGTCTAGTTCAGTCTGAGTCCATCTTAGTATGCCAAAAGTATAAGTGAGCAGTGGCATAACCCAGCCGTTGAAAGCGCGCACCTTGTTGCCACCTGACAAAAGGCTATTTAGCGCTTTTGTACGGCGACAAAAGAAACGTTCCTTCACCGACTGCTTCATGTCCCTGTCCACTATACCCAACGCTTCTGGCATACCAAGGTACTTGTAAGTTTCACCTTCTGAGAGAGATTTGAGGGAAATTATCTCTGAAAGTTGTAAATTACTAGAATTTACAACTTTCCCCCGATGTATTTGTATGACCGCACACTTATCAACGCCGAACTCCATGTTAATAGCACTACTGAATATCTGTGTGATATTCAGGAGGGCCATTAACTGTGTTTTATTCGGCGCAAATAGTTTGAGATCATCCATATACATCAAGTGAGAAATAACCTCACCATCTCTTCGAAGGCGATAGCCTATCTCTGAATCTTTCAGTAGAGTACTGAGTGGATTCAGAGCTAGGCAGAACCACAAGGGACTCAGGCTGTCGCCCTGGAATATACCCCTCTCTATCCTTATCAGATCATTGGTGGCAGATGGATCCATTCGGCTGCCTGGATGACGAAGGACAGTGGTCCACTGCCTCATACATGATCCCAAGAATGATCTTAGAGTATTATCTATTTTATAAATCTCTAAGACCCTCTCAAGCCAAGTATGAGGCACCGAATCATAAGCCTTCTTATAGTCAATCCATGCAGCCGACAAGTTCCCTCTGCCACGTTTGACCTGTTGACTAATGGCCATGTCAATGAGGAGGAGCTCCTTAGTACCACGGGACCCAACCCTACATCCATTCTGAGCAGGTGCCAAAATATTGTTTGTAACAATATGTGTGTTAATTTTTGTAGTCAGAATGGATGTAAGCAGCTTGTAGATGGTAGGTAAGCATGTTATAGGTCTATAATTTTTTGGTTCCGCAGTACTACCAGACTTATGGAGCAGGAAAGTTACACCCGTCGTCATAAAACGTGGGAGTGACCCGATCTCAATTGCTTCTTGGAATTGTGCGGCCAGAACCGAATGTGAGCATCGAAACCATTTCAGCCAAAAGTTATGCAATCCGTCCGGGCCAGGACTTTTCCAATTTTGGGCCGAGCGGATTGCATTACTCACATCTAACGAAGAGATAGTAATGGCGTCCATGGTTTCGATGTTTTCACATTCAGCTCTTACCACATTCATCCAGTCCGCCTCCGTGTGTTCGACCGGTGTGGACCAGATGCCTCGCCAAAATATATTTCCAGTTTCGGCATCCGGTACCTGACCGTCGGACACACGTAGATCGGGTTTATCCCATTCGCGGTAAACTTTCCTTTGGTCACTTTGAAAAATGCGATTCTGCCAAAATCTGTCAACTCGCTTCTTATATCGTTTTATGCGACTTGCCCACGCATAGACTTTTTGCTTTAGGTAGTCTATGCGCTCTGTGGCACAGGCTAAATACTCCCGAGGTTGAACTTCAGTTCCGTCAAAAGCCTGTGTCACAAAACGCATAACACGAGGTCTATGGTTGCCCTCCCTAAAGCAAATTAGCTTAGCTATGAGGGTCCTGAACCTACTAATACGCCTCTCTATTCTCTGTTGCCAAGTGGGGGTACTGCAGGCCCGGCGTGGGGCACGGTTATCGTCCGGGAACTTTACCCGTGCAACTCGGCAAGCCGCAATAGCCCCACAATAGAGAATAGAGTGCGTATCAGTAAGATCACTACTAGTCTGCAGATATGGAACTAGTAGTGGATTCAAGGCCCCCACTATAGCCAAAGCACGTCTATGAGTGGGGAAGCGAGGCAGACGTGGCTTTACAGTCGAATTTCTATAATTTAGAAGCGCATCTTCCAAAGCCCTCCTCAATTGCTCATTATTCTGGGTACTTACCTCAATGCTCTCATGACTAACCTCTTCCACAGCGTAATCAGGCTGGGAAATCACTGGTGTTGATATGATGTGTTGCGGTGGCAACGCCACAGCCTGGTTACACGGCGGATGGTCCACCACTTGAGCACTGAGCACTTCACGTAGGAGTTGATCAAGCACAGTGTCATTCAACAATTTTGAGCGCTGGATGACCCGTACCTGATCAGATAGTCGCTGCTCGTTAACCGCGACTGTTGGTTCAAGGGCCTGAAACAAAGTCAGCATCTTAGACCGGTACGCGGTCAGGTTAGCACCTCCCTCAGTAGCCCTATAGAACGCGCGCATGACATTTTCATTCATCTTCTGTGTCCACTTCATGCGCTGCGCTCTTCCGTCAGCGGCGGGGACCGGTCGCTGGGCAGTGCGCCCTGCAGGTCCCAAGCCAGCTGACAGTGGGGGTCGGCCTCGCCGCACAGGTGTTCGCGGCGGTCGAGGCGACGGCGGCAGCTCGTCTTCGCTGCTCAACACATCACTCGTCTCAGGCGGCGTTTGGAATTCCTCTTCATCCGAGGACGAGGATGTGGAGCTAGCCGAGGCGGGCTGCGGTGGTATTGTTTTGAGCGCTTGTTGTGCCACCCTCGCACGTGCTCTTGTGATCATTTTTAATTATTCACATGATTATTTGAATAAAAATACAAATAAAATAAAAAATTTCTCAAGGAGACGTATGTCACGGGCGGTGCCATTTTTTATTATTATTATTTTTATTCAATTATACAATATTAATATTGAATAAATAGGTAATAGAGTTATTTTCACAAATTTAGTTCAAATTCCATCTATGGGAAAACGTTTTGTGGACCTCCACGCTGTTGGCTGTTACTGTACATTTCCATTCGTTTTATTGTTTTGTTTCGAGGTCGAGTGTACCTCCATATAGGTAAAGATTAATGACGTAACTGTTGGCAGGTTCGCCTTCGGAGGTGGGCAATAAAAGACTTGTACATATGTTTGTAGGCTCGTTCAATGCGAACATCTTTACTGGTTGATCCTCGCGGGCTGGTTATGGTTATGTTGAGTGTACTCCTTTGTCCGCACTGAGACTCCGGTTGGTCCATTGTGCGTGACAGATCCTCGCGGGCTGGCGTGAGATTTTTTTTTAGTTTTTAATCTCTTCAAGGAATAAATCTAGCGGAAAAGTATGTTGGCGCAAATTGTACCTAAGCTATTATCTATTTACTTATGAAAAAACTAACTTCGGGTCATTGGTAGTTTTGGAGAATTATGGAAGATAAGAGATTTCAGGATAAAAAAATATTCATTTTCCCAAATGCTCCCAAAATACAATTAAATCGAAGTTAGTTTTATGATGCGTTCATAGAAAATAGTTCACGACTTGCGCCAATTACTTTTCCGTTAGTTTTATTCTTTGTAAAACGCAGAATAAATTTAAAATCTCAAAATAATATGAATCTCGTGCCAACCCGTGACGATCAGCCTGAACCCATATTCACCAGCAGGGCTAGGTATTCAGAAACTTCCGTTACCGAAGATTCGACATAAAAACTGAAAGAGATTCGCGCAAAATTCAAATTTTAAGAAAAGGTTTTTAATATTTTCGGCGTTCTACAAATATATAAATAGTGGAAAAGTAGTTTCCCGTAAATTGTAAAATCAACATATTTTTAATATGATTTTCAATGTACAGAATTGGACCTGTTACAGTTTTATTATAAGTAAAGATAGATTATTTCAAAAGTAGGTAGCACTAAATCGAAATTAAAGCATGGGTTCATAGAAAATGTGCTATGATTTACCCATATACAAAAATTTTGTAACTGTGACGGTGAAAATATTATGAGTTTAAATAGTATGAGCAGAAGAGCAGATAAGGTACCTAGAAACGCGTTTGTACCTATATAAAATTCAAATAGAGCTAAATTATGTACATCCTACACTACACACAATACGCAAACGACGCCACAGGCAAGAGCTAACCTAAATAAAAAAATGTTTTTTACCCCTATATCAGCTGATTGAACTGTCATGTCAGTGGCTTTGTTAGTAAACATTCTTCATTCTGGATGGATACAGTATAGTCCCGCGGCGGGAATCGAAGCAGCAACATTTTTTATGTAACTTCTTGTTTTGTCGTGGTATTAAAAAACCAGAGGTGCATAATGCTTATGTACGATCGACGACAGATTTTATGCTGGGTTCTATTGCTTGTTCTAAATGGGTAAGTGCCTACCTACCTTTAAAATTTAGTCTGACAATAATGGTATGGCATATTTATTTGTCATAGAAATTCTGCGCACGCCCAACCTTGGAAGGATTCGTGAATGGCGCCCCTCAACGAAATTAAATAGATTGGCATTAGGTAACTAGGTACTTAGGTACATAACTTATTTAGTAGGACCGATTTTTTTATTGTAGATCTCAACCAAAGCAAATAGCAAGCAGAATAAACTGTGAAATAATATCATCATCATCAGGCCATACACGTCCACTGCTGGACATAGGCCTCCCACGTACGACGCCACAAATAGCGGTCCTGAGCCGCCTCCATCCATCGACTCCCTGCGACCGCTACGATGTCGTCGGTCCATCGAGTGGATGGTCTCCCATGTAGGGGGGATTTGCCATAATCACCACGCTTGGCAGGCGGATTGGTGATCGCAGTGTTGGTGTTTATAAATACTCAGAAGGAAGCTGCTGCCCTTCCTCTGGTAGGTTCCCTTTGTCGGCTCTTACGACATCCACGGGTTGAGTTGGAGGGGTCGATATTCGTACGCCGCGACCCCACGGCTTGTATGGTGTGTTTTTATTTTTTATTTTATTTATATAACACACAAAACACATTACAATGCCTGCTAAAATGATAGATAACACAAAGAAATTATTATAATCTACATTGCAACATAAACATATCTGTGTACAGCTAAGCTTAATAATAATCAAACTAAATGGACTAACAATAAAATCAAGTAAAATCAAGTTTTAAAAAACGATAAACCGACTTCAAATTCCCTTACTTTTACACTTATTTTAAGGTTTAGGTTAAGGTTTGCGGGATAAATGCTACTCCCCTGGGGATAAAAACTTTATGGGACCCTTTCGATATCATTTTCTATACAATAGTGAAAGAATTTTCTAAATCGGTCCGTAATGAGGGGAGATATCGCGTTCCATACATTAAGAAAAACAGTCTAATTGAGAACCTCTTCGTTTTGAAGTCGGTTAAAAAGTACCAGTAAAACGAGGCTCTCCACCACCTGCTACCAGCGTATTCTCAGCTACTTTGGTCACATAGCTAGACGAAACCCGGACAACCTGGAGAAACTGTGGTGGCAGAGTGGATGGGAAAAGATCACGAGGACGATCACATAGCCACTGGTCTGACATAGGGAAGGAGATCACGAGGCTCTCTGAATCAGAATCAATAACTTTATTTCTTTAGGCTTACAAAATAAGCACTTAGACAAGTCAAATTTTATACTATAAACATAGTTATTTTTTTATCAAATAAGAAATAAGGTGTTATTGATATTCACTTCACTTCAATTTTTTTCTCCACTAGTGGAAGAATTGAAAAAGAAACCACTAGCACATTTATATGTATATCACTTATGTACATATAAAGTAAAGTAAAGTAAAGTAAAATATGTGTCTAATACATGTTTATTTTGCCTATCTAAATCTAAATTTAATGCGATTTAGATACATGTCAATATTTATATAAAGCTTAATCTCTCCCAGTAACTGCTGCTCTCAGATAAGCCGAAGATATAGTGGCGTGGAAGCTGCTGGTCAACTCCTCAACGAAGACATTCCAAAACGGGCACGACCTCTGGCTGAACCATAGAATTCAGCGAGTTTTTACTCTATGGTCTGGACTTCTCTTTCTACGCAGTCTCGTGACGAAATCACTGTTTATACAATTAGTTATCTCCTGCAGAATCGTATGCTATCGCTATGCTCATATTACAACATCGCTGTGGCATTTCGTAGGCTTAGAATTTAACCAAATATACTGAGTTTTAATAATAATCTTACGAGATTTTGGTTCGAGACTATCTAGGAAATAAACTGCTAGAATTTATTTTTATGTTTTACTAGCTCTTCCCTGCGGATTCACCAGCGTTAAATTCGAATTTTACTTTTTTAGGGGGAGAAAAAGGTATTTTTGCCGAAAATCTCCAATGGGAATTTGATGTTTTACCAGGACAAAAATTAGAAGCTTATGTTACTCTCCATTCTTTCAACTCACTCTTTGCCAAAAATCAAATCGATTGATTGATTAGTGAAGGCGTGAAGGAAGGACAAACAAACACACTCTCGCATTTATAATAATAGTTTGGATTATTTCGACGTAAATGATAGATAATAATTACTGACTAGAAATAAACAAAAGAAAACAAATAAATTTATTGCATTCCAGAGTCCAGAGCCAATCACCGTAAAGATTAAATTTTAAAAATCGAATAAGGTGAATCTATCAGAAGAGCACGCAGCTAGTATCATGTCTATGCAGAGAGACATTTGATTGTCCCGAGGCATTGAGGCTCGAACAGTAGGATGGCAAAGATGATACGATTAATGTAGGTAGAGCATTCAGTGTAGTTATGTGCAAGTGCAATGTAATACGAGTGTATTGTATTAGTAAAGTTTACAGTAAAAGGTAATAGGTGTCCCCTTAAAATTATTGTATTTGTTATAAACCTGGTTATAAAATACTTTAAGTGGTTTGCTCTACATGTCTTGATCATATTGATTCTCTGTATTCACATAAGTTGTTAAATAGTCAAGTTATAGATATTTAAATTTAGTGTAATTTGTGAATATTTTATGTTTTGCGCATCTCAATAACAACAAGATTAATTTTAACTAAGAAACTCAAATGTAAACAAAAACAAACAAAAGGGCAAGCTGCTATCGTTTCCTTAAATTGACCTATTTTCAAAAGCTCAAAGCTCTGTTTAACATCTTTCGTTGACTCATCTGTTCCATATTCTATGGCAAGACGCTGCATCGGCAAGAGACAGAAATAGACCGCGTCTCGCGCGCAAGCCCCGCGCACGCAAGCCTCTACATTTATAATTCGAACTCGATTCCGAACAAATTTATTAATCCACGATCCAAAAAGTATTTAGTAAGAGTTTAAAAAGTTTATAACTAAAAAGTTGCGTCTTATAATAATAAGGTTGAAGTGAAGAGTGTAATGTCCTTTTCAGATAAGGGCTAATATTAAATTGAGTGATATGGATAGAAATTGTACGAGTAAATAACTTGTCAGTGAAATTGTAGTGATAATGTGGAAGAGTTTGACATTGTGCATTGTTTTGTCGATATGTCGGGATGCGAGAGGTAAGTTATCTTTATGTAAAGTATGATAAGTTTGACAATTAAATTTGAAAATATTTAATAAACTTTGACTTTAGTTGATTTGATATAACTTATAAGTTATTACAATGAATAGTCATTTTTATTAGTACCTACCTATTTCAAACCTATGCTCCGTCAAAGTATTTATTTATTTTTATTATATAAAATAAATGTAATAGGTATTTCATATACTTTGCTTCGTTTTAATAATACCTACTAGATAAACGAATCTATCGGCTCGGAAAATATCGGGTCTAACATGAGCTTCGATATTTATCAAGCTATTGTCGTGTTATATCTGTCTATTATTGTGCCATAACAATGTACCTAGAACAAATTATTTAATATGGCTAAAGTTCCGAAAAGCCCATCGGATCGACTTGAAAGGTACGGTGCGTTTCTTGACCTCCCGAGAGAATTTAAAAAGAAGAGAGAATTTAAAAAGAAAGAGATTTTTGTTTCCCGATGAAAACAATAATTGGGGCATACCATGGTACAAGTATGAAATCAGTTTTGTTGTTTTTTTTATATATTCGGCCCAAAACCTCCTGAGTAGGTACTCAGGAGGTCAAAAAACGTACCTACCTACGTGTACCAAATTTTAAGTCTATCCGGCATGGGCTTTTCGGAACTGCACCCTTTAAAATATGTCAACGATTAAAACTGTTGAGCCTTTATAAGGTGGTTTTAAAGGACAAGCTAGAGTTTTTATTGCAAATAAATTGAAATAACATGTACGTGCGACTTGTACGTACGTAAGTCTTCCTCATATTCTTTCTAGCCTTTGTTGACCAGTAGACTGGTGTTCCTTCAAACTTTTCTATTTCTTTCTACTTTTGGCTGTAATGTCCAGTTGCTGCCCGCTATCTTGATGATGATCTTTATCGTCCTTCCATCTCATTTGTGGCCGTCCCACCGGTCTGTGTTTCCTTCATGATCCAAGAAACCAAGGTCAGCTCTTCTGGAAGTGACGTCACTGTCCAGTTGCCACTTTATTTCAACATAATGTAGAAGTTGGGAAACAAATGCGATAAATGTCAAATCTAATATCAATTAAAAATTACAATCGTCAATTATGTTTTATAGATCAGTCAAAACAGCTTTAGGTACATAGTTAACTACTATTATTTAAATAAGAGTCAATGTGATACATAATGGGTAAATATGTATAATTCCAAATATTTTTATTAGTTTTATACAGGTAATAGGTACCTTCAAGGAGTTCGTGGAGTTACGATTTTACGCTACTTGTGACACCAAAAATCCTGATTGTCTTCTCATTCGCCGATGGCGTCGATGACGTAGTCTGGAGTCACCAACGTGTCTCAGAAGAGCATACCATACCTTATATTCTTATAACATGGTCTCCGTTCAACTGTCTTTGTTTCTCCAAGAGTTTCTTGCACCGTGATGTCTCTTCGCGGGCTATACGGCCTGCCCACTCCCTCAACTCTCTCAGTGATGTCAAGCTCTTTGCATTATTATCTCAGCCATTCCTTTGTTTTTCTGTTTCACTCTTCATTGCCCTTTCCTTTGAGCAACTTTACATAGAAAATGCTTTATTGCACAGTTAACAGTACAATACAAACAATTTGGTATAAAAATGTGACATTTGGCGGTTTTATCGCTCACAAGCGATCTCTACCAGACATAGTTACGTATTTACTTAAAATCTTGACTTGTGTTTATGTTTAGTGCTCATATAAATTGTAATTTTATAAATAGGTACAGCCCTTTTACAGCTAACTCTTATTTTTAATTTTAGTATAGGTACTTAATATTTGACTGTCTGTCTGTTTTTTTTTCTACATACAATCCCTTATGGTGCTTCCTTTTTTGATTATAAATTGTGTAATAGGATAAGAGTCATCTTTTAGAAACTAACGACATCAAGTGTATACTAAGAAATACCTACGGTGGAAATAAATGAATTGAATTGAATACACGAGCGGCAAAGTGCCAACGGCAGAGTTAACCGTAGCCGTCGACGCGTGGACGGCAGTCGTCGACACGCGCCGACGCGGACGGCTTCAGTTATCTCTGCCGTTGGCACTTTGCCGCTCGTGTATATGAGCACTTATTAGTTATTAATTAACCTAACGTTATTCCGATTCTGAACTCGAGATCGTAACTTTATCTAAAATGCATGTAGATAATTTACAAACTCGTCTCGTAAACTGACTGCATAGTTCCCAGAATAATTCGAATAGGAAATTAACGCACAAATAAATAAGACACTTCTCAGTACTGTATCACAAGTGGGAAAGATTATAGCCAAGTATGTACAAGTGGAACAAGTCGGGACTGGCATATAAGATTACTAGCAACCCGCCCCGGCTTCGCACGGGTAGTAGGGTATATTCATCATATCAGCCCATACACGTCCACTGATGGACATAGGCCTCCCCCGTACGACGCCACAAATAGCGGTATGAGCCGCCTCCATCCATCGACTCCCTGCGACCGCTACGATGTCGTCGGTCCATCGAGTCGAGATCTCCCATGTAGGGGGGATTTGCCATAATCACCACGCTTGGCAGGCGGATTGGTGATCGCAGTGTTGGTGTTGAAAAATATTCAGAAGGAAGCTGCTGCCCTTCCTCCGGTAGGTTCCCTTAGTCGGCTCTTACGATATCCACGTATTGAGTTGGGAGGAGTCGATATTCGTACACCGCGGCCCCACGGCCTGGAGTATACTCCGGCGGTAGAGTATATTATTATGATAGAATGGGTATAGTATCATCATCATTATCATCATCAGCCCGTACACGTCCACTGCTGAACATAGGCCTCCCCCAAACGACGCCACGAATAGCGGTCCTGGGCCACCTCCATCCGGGAGACCATCCACTCGATGGACCGACGACATCGTAGCGGTCGCAGGGAGTCGATGGATAGAGGCGGCTCAGGGCCGCTATTTGTGGCGTCGTACGGGGGCGGCCTATGTCCAGCAGTGGACGTGTATAAATAAATAAATAATGCTGGACAATTCACACAACATTATCTAGCCCCAAGCTAAGCAGAGCTTGTGTTATGGGTACTAGATAACTGATATACTTAATATATTGTAATACGATACATAGATAGATATTTTTTATTATACATAGAAAACATCCAGAACACCCTGAACGGGCGGCGGGAATCGAACCCACAACCTCCTGCGTCGCAGGCGGACCTTCGCCCGCTGCGCCACAGAGGTCTTCGGGCTGATAAGAGGTGTATGGGCTGATGATGATGATATATTTAAACCTTCCTCATGAATCATTGTTTTTCAACTTTGTTTTATAATATGTTGAGAATAAAAAAGCTTGGGACGAGTTTTGCTCCAACTCTAAAACTGACCGGATAAAGGTTTCATGTTCGCTACTTTACAAGTGAAAAAAATCAAAGTGATCACTTTATTTCCTAGTTTTACTTAAGTAATTTGGATTTTGTGATATATACATATATCCAAGAATCCCGTAAGGTCGTCCCATCGAATTATGAGAGTGAGTTGTATGCGCACACACTTAGGCAGTTTATAATTTATGGTTATTCCAGGTTTCCCCCTTGATAAATCCCCCGTAGACGGGAAAACCGGAAACTTAATTTTATAATGTCCAGAATTCCCCCTCAACGTTTTTTTTTAAATGTCCCGTGCTCCTATTCTACGTTCGGATAAAACAAAATTTTTTAAATTTCTTTTAGAATAATACCTTTACCAATGCCTCTTTCTATCCAATTAAACGGTACCTGGAAGATATCGCTTCTAAGCGATAAAGCTGCCCATTATTCTTTTGTGTAACCAAGTATTCTTGTATTGTGTTCCATGAAGTTATAGAAGTTCCTAGACTGACTAAATTAGATGTTTCTAGATTCTAGTTACCAGTGCTGGTTACTGTAGTAACTAAATTTTCCAATGCTCTAACAGGTTGGGCCAGTGGCCACGGGTAATGTTAGGTACCTAGGTATCCGTTGACAGACTGGTTGACACAGTGTAAGTACCAAAGACCAATAAAATGTAGTCAGTAGATAAAATCCGTTCAGTAGTTTTAGAAGTAACAAACATTCAAACTTTCGCATTTATAATTTACCAGATGTTCCCCGCGGTTTCATTCGCGTTAAATTCGTAAGCCGTATAGGGCCAAAATCTAAGGGAATTTGATGTTTTACCAGGACAAAACGTAGCCTATATTACTCACCATCTTTTCAGCTATCTCTTTGCCAAAAATCAAGTTGATTGGTTGCTTAATTACGGCGTGAAGGAAGGACAAAGTAACACACATTAGCATTTATAATATTAGGATATATGATTTTTTATTTAAATTAAGGTATCATGTGAACCTCAACTGAATAAGAATAATGCTGTTTCTCAAACAGCTTCGTCACACAGACTTAAGGACAGGTTTGAAATATACTCTATGTTACTACGGAAAAAACAAGAAAAGAAAGGAGTTGGCTTTCTAAAAAAAAAAAACTGAAAAACAATTAGAGTCGCCATGCTAAACATAAAAATCCAATTTGTATCTTACACGATCGTCCAAGACTAAGATCACACTGAAAACGCTAAAAGACCGAGAATACGGGAGACCCTTGGAGGAGGCATACACTGCCGAAGGCGCACACAATCACAAATAAAACACCACAAAACATAATATTGACTACGAATATTTTTTTTTAATTATTATTTTTTATTATTCATTTATTTCAGATCATAAAAATAATGACATGATACAATACACCTGGCATATGTATGTATATTTAAAAAAAAAAACAATTTGGAAATTCTTTTGTTTGTAATTTTAATCGTATTATATTAATATTATTAAAAATGTATTTTAAAATGCCGTGGGGCCGCGGCGTACGAATATCGACCCCTCCAACTCAACCCGTGGATGTCGTAAAAGCCGACTAAGGGAACCTACCAGAGGAAGGGCAGCAGCTTCCTTCTGAGTATTTTTGACACACCAACACTGCGATCACCAATCCGCCTGCCAAGCGTGGTGATTATGGCAAATCCCCCCTACATGGGAGACCATCCACTTGATGGACCGACGACATCGTAGCGGTCGCAGGGAGTCGATGGATGGAGGCGGCTCAGGACCGCTATTTGTGGCGTCGTACGGGGGAGGCCTATGTCCAGCAGTGGACGTGTATGGGCTGATGATGATGATGATGATGATGATTTTAAAATGTTTTTTTACACTGTGTGTGATATGGAATAAAGCTCTTTTGTACGTTCATGCAACATATTTTTTTTTTACTGTAACCGTTTCATAAACTGCGACTCTTCCAGGTGCTATCGGAGACCAGATGGCAGAAGTAATCCAGCAATGCTGTGACGATGGCTCAGCATACGCCCGCAACCACAGCGGGACCGAATGCAACGTGCCGAGCGCGCCAGCCGACGTGCCCGAGGCATTCGGCTCTCTCTGCGTCATGGCGCAGGCACAGTGCTGTAAGGATTACTTCAAGTAAGTATACCTAGTAGTAAAATACAAAACAGGGACCGAATGGAACGTGCCGCGCGCGCCGGCCGACGTGCCCAAGGCATTCGGCTCTCTCTGCGTCATGGCGCAGGCAAAGTGCTGTAAGGATTACTTCAAGTAAGTATACAGTAGTAATATACAAAACAGGGACCGAATGGATCGTGCCGCGCGCGCCGGCCGACGACGTGCCCGAGAAATTCGGCTCTCTCTGCGTCATGGCGCAGGCACAGTGCTATAAGGATTACTTCAAGTAAGTATACAGTAGTAATATACAAAACAGGGACCGAATGGATCGTGCTGCGCGCGCCGGCCGACGTGCCCGAGGCATTCGGCTCTCTCTGCGTCATGGCGCAGGCACAGTGCTGTAAGGATTACTTCAAGTAAGTATACAGTAGTAATATACAAAACAGGGACCGAATGGATCGTGCCGCGCGCGCCGGCCGACGACGTGCCCGAGAAATTCGGCTCTCTCTGCGTCATGGCGCAGGCACAGTGCTGTAAGGATTACTTCAAGTAAGTATACAGTAGTAATATACAAAACAGGGACCGAATGGATCGTGCTGCGCGCGCCGGCCGACGTGCCCGAGGCATTCGGCTCTCTCTGCGTCATGGCGCAGGCACAGTGCTGTAAGGATTACTTCAAGTAAGTATACAGTAGTAATATACAAAACAGGGACCGAATGGATCGTGCCGCGCGCGCCGGCCGACGACGTGCCCGAGGCATTCGGCTCTCTCTGCGTCATGGCGCAGGCACAGTGCTGTAAGGATTACTTCAAGTAAGTATACAGTAGTAATATACAAAACAGGGACCGAATGGATCGAGCCGCGCGCGCCGGCCGACGTGCCCGAGGCATTCGGCTCTCTCTGCGTCATGGCGCAGGCACAGTGCTGTAAGGATTACTTCAAGTAAGTATACAGTAGTAATATACAAAACAGGGACCGAATGGATCGTGCCGCGCGCGCCGGCCGACGACGTGCCCGAGAAATTCGGCTCTCTCTGCGTCATGGCGCAGGCACAGTGCTGTAAGGATTACTTCAAGTAAGTATACAGTAGTAATATACAAAACAGGGACCGAATGGATCGTGCCGCGCGCGCCGGCCGACGACGTGCCCGAGGCATTCGGCTCTCTCTGCGTCATGGCGCAGGCACAGTGCTGTAAGGATTACTTCAAGTAAGTATACAGTAGTAATATACAAAACAGGGACCGAATGGATCGAGCCGCGCGCGCCGGCCGACGTGCCCGAGGCATTCGGCTCTCTCTGCATCATGGCAGCAGCGAAGGCTCAGTGCTGTAGGGACTACTTCAAGTAATTATTTAATATTCAGGACAGAGCCTTTTTTTAGTGTATTTTCAAATAAAACCTATCTAACGAACGATTGTTAAATTGAACTCCCAACTGGCGTCTTCATCAAAGGTGTTCGTGACGATGGGCAGAACCTGCAGTTCATGCAGTGTCAGTGAATTACCGATAACGCTGTATCTTATACCTTTATAAGAGCAATTCTTGTATATATATATAATCTGAATCTCGGAAACGGCTCTAACGATTTTCATGAAACTTGGTATACAGGGGGTTTTGGAGGCGATAAATCGATCTAGCTAGGATTCATTTTTAGAAAATGTAGTTTTATTCGTGTTTTAATAATCAGCTTTATCGATAGGGCACTCCCATAGACAAGATTTCGACGCTACAAAGCCTTCATGTATGACAGCCTTTTTTATTTACTGCATATACTCGGATATGACGTCACAATGGGGGAGGAAAGTTGTCAGCTAAGATAGATGAACCCATAACTGAAAAATATGACTCTTCCTGACATCTATTGGCGAATAATCATACTATTTTTTTAAATTGGGAGCAACTAACTGCTCTAAAGACACAACACTAAAGCTATTCCAGCAGGTGGCGTTGTTAAGCAACACTAAGCCAATGGGTGTTTCGTTTGTGGTTAGACCAATAAAATCAATTGTTTATTTATATTATTTGTGTCTTTTTAAATCATGTGTTAAATATAGTTACTAAAAAAAACAAAATACCGAAAAATATATACGGAGCAAAGCTCGGCCATCCAGGTACAATGTATAATACGACATATCAAGGATATAGATGATATCAAGGCAAATCGCAGAAGTTCGAAACAATTTTGTGTTCCGAAAGCTCCAATTTATCTACTAGGTACTATTTTATAAGTCTCTTGTCCATTTACAAACTAGAATTTTCACCATAACCGCTGCGTGTTTACTATTAACGCATTGTTCATTGTACTTTGTGTATTTGTTTTAGATATAACCATAACCTTGCTCTTTTCTGCTACAGTTAATAGTTTTTGATTAAATTCTCTTTCATTAATATCTTTGTTGCCATAAAATATCTTGGATTCTTGAACCGACTGAAGCTGCTACATCGGTATGCCATTCATGTGTCATCAAACTTATGTCATTCATACATAAACATAATGTCATCCAGCCATAAAGGACTCACATGGCATGATGGATGGATGTACTTATACAAGTCTATTGTTTGTCACTTATAAAGAATCTTGTCTGTTTGCAGCGGGTTAGTTTGTCTAAGATTTACTTACTAACGTAACTTCTCAACAACTGTGACGACCGATGTGGCGCGGCTGGTTGTGGGTTCGATTCCCGTCTTGGGACAATTGTTTGTACGATTTGCAAATATTTGTTCCCGGTATTCCGGGCATTTGTATGTATAATAAAAAATATCTATGTATGTAATGTATTGTATTATGTATAATTGTATATCAGTCATCTAGTATCCGCAAGCTCTGCTTAGCTTGGGGTTAGATAATGCTGTGGAGCCGCAGGATTGTCCACCATTATTAATTTATTTAATTAGTAGGTTAATGTTAAGATTTTAATGTTTATTTTCCTGCAACACATTACTGATTCCTATGAATGAGGATATTTTGAATTAGTTCACGGCTGTTGTGCTTTTAATGTTCTTGTTATTTTGTAATAAATCGTGTATCTTAATAAGTAAGTGAAATGGCAAATAAATATTTTTGTATTTTGTATTTGTATTGGTATTAATAATATGCTATAAATAAAATTCTTTGAATGCTGTTTTGAATTATGAGAATGCGTGCTATGAAAGTTAAATAAAAACGGCCAAGTACGAGTTAACTCGCATACACTCCAGGTCAAGCAGACTGACGGCTCAATACCATCTTTATCTGGTGGATATAAAATCCACACGTACTAAGCGGTTTTCCTCCACCTTTATCATTTGGACCGCTAAGTATTGGAACTCGTTGCCTGGTTCTGTTTTTCCAATTACAATCTGGGTCTCTTCAAGACAAGAGTGAATAGGTGTCTTCTAGACCTTCGTGATACACCGTCGGCCACATCGTGACTTTCCATCAGGTAAGATTGTGGTCAAACGACGGTCTATTATCCACAAAAAACAGAGGGTTCCGTACATAACAATTTCGCAAAATGAAAATTATAAAAAAAATTAAGCTGAAATACAATACTAATCCCCTGGGGACAAAAATTTTATGGGACCCTTTTGGGATCGTTTTCTATACAATAGTGAAAGAATTTTCTAAATCTGTCCATAATTGGCGGAGATATCGCGTAACATCATCATCATCATCAGCCCATACACGTCCACTGCTGGCCTCCCCCGTACGACGCCATAAATAGCGGTCCTGAGCCGCCTCCATCCATCGACTCCCTGCGACCGCTACGATGTCGTCGGTCTATCGAGTGGATGGTCTCCCATGTAGGGGGGATTTGCCATAATCACCATGCTTGGCAGGCGGAAATTTATTTTATACGTATTATTTGTTATTGTTATTATTTAAAACTCATCCTGACGGGAAATGTAGGGGGAAAGAGACCAAGAGGAAGGACCCCAATGCGCTGATCTGACCAGATCCGCACCACACTCGACATCAACATGTCTGAAGCAGTGCATGTCGCTGAGAGCCGGAACAGATGGCGCAACATCGTACGGGAGAAGATGCTTCCGTGATGAAGTCAAAACCCCTAGTATTGGGGTAACGACGCAAGGAGGAGGAGGATTTGTTATTGTAGCGTGAACTCATTCTGTGAAACAACTGTCTACCAAAAGGTTGAAATTTTGTTGAACCGTAAAAATAGTTCATGAGATACAGCCATCTACAGCAGTTTATCTTAATCAAAATAGTTTTAGCATTCGTTAATTTGATAAATAGTTTTATTTCTTTGGTGATAGTCAATTTGTTAAATTTTACAAAAAGTATATGTATTGGTCGTAGATTCTATAAATAAGTTTGTCAATCATACCCCCTTATTCATAATGGTCTGCTAACTTAAAATAGGCGCTAAGCAGTGTTATTTCTCTCTCTGACTTACGTCAAAAGAAGAAGACAGAGTGAGAAATAGCAATGCTTTAAGTTAGCAGACTATTATGAATAAGGGGGTTTAGTTTATAAGGGCTGTGGATTTTGTATACTAAATAAATAAATACAGCCCGCTGAAGGATGTTCGGACATGGACAGACGGATGGACAGACAGACATCGGAGGCTTAGTAATAGGGTGCCGTTTTCACCCTTCCGGTACGGACCCCTAAAAAGGATATTTGAACATCATCTTCATGATTAGTTACCAACTAGTTTCTGCACGCGTCTTCACACGCAAACATTTGTAACAAATAAATAAAAAATTTAAAAAAAAATTCGGACTACACTTTAAACTAATTGAAATTTAAGGTCCATTATGATGTTAAATAAAATTTCTTATTCTATGTTAGTAACTTATCTAAGTATTGACAAATTTTTAAAATAATTAATTTTAAACAGAGTAATCGAACAATAATGAAACTGGCTATTTCATCATTATTCGATTACAGTGTTCAAGGAACGGCTTCTCCCATTTGTTGGATAATGTCTATAGAATGATCATAAAAAATATTGATTGTTTCAGGAAGGAAGCCGACTGTGAAAGCGGCGTCGACAAGGCGCTCAGTTCAGGGAAGTGCCCTGGCAATAAAGACGCAAGCAAGGTGGGTAAACAACACACTGTAACATAGTTACCTATTATACAGGTATATGTATAATATACAGGTATATAGTATTAGTTATTATAGCTATTATACATTACTAGCAACCTGCCCTGGCTTCGCACGGGTAGTAGAGCATATTATTATTATAGAATGGGTATAGTAAACTATCCATAAAAGATAGATATAAGCCATCACGGGCTATATTGCTTCTTTTTTACGCAAAAACTAATGAACTGATTGGGCCGAAATTTGATATGGGTATAGTTTGGTACCTGAAAGAACATTATAGCTTAATTTTTATCCCTATAAAACGCGGCGAAGGCGCGGGCAACAGCTAGTTCAAATATACAGGGTTATTAGTAATTCACTGACACTGCACGTGAACTGCAAGTTCTGCCCAATATCAAGTAAGAACTGGCGTCATCACGAATGAGTTCATGATGACGCCAGTTCTTAATTCCTTAAAGTTTATGTATATCACCTTCTAATACAAACTGTAAAAACACCTTTGTCCACAGTCCAATGCATTATTAAAGACCGATCTCCCATTGTCACTCCAGCCAGGGTAGAGCAATCTTTAAGTTTTAAATAAATTACCTCTAGGGATGGGCAAATGAAAAAAATTTATCGATATAAGGTGAAAATTACATTGTTTAGGGCCTTCTGCCAATCGTTTCACCTGCAGCCTGTGGATCAACGTTACTCGAGCAGCGTACAACGCCCGAGTGCAATTCAATAACGCGTTCCGGATGCTGATGGGGCTGCCGCGCTACTGCAGCGCATCGGGTATGTTCGCGGAGGCGCAAGTGGATGACTTCCACGCCATCATGCGCAAGCGGGTCGCCTCCTTGATGCGGAGGGTGCGTGCCAGCCCCAACAGCCTCCTGGTCACGGTGGCTGAGCAGGTGGATGGCCCCATAGTCAGACACTGGACCGACACCCATGTGTTGCCCTGTAACTCAATGCGCTGTGCAAAGTGATATTATCATTTAGTTGTAATATTAGTTACTATTTATTTATTTGTTGATATTTACTAGAATTATTGATTATAACTTGACATCTATACATTATTAAATTTAATCTAGTTTTCAATATTGATTGAATTAAATTTTACTTTGATTTTTGCAATAATACCTAATTTGATGTGATATGAATAATTTGGTTACTAACATAGTATAATAGGTAGGTGTACTAACAATGTATGGTGAACAACTGAAATAAAATTTGATTTGATTTGATATAGGTATATTGTATCGATATTTACTATTAGTATCGATATATGCATAGTAAAAATTCTCGATATTTTTGGCCATCATCATAGTGCAGGCAAAACGGAGCGTGTAGCGGGGCACAGATCAATGAAACTAACCCCAAACTACGGAACGTAGGCTAGTAGGAGCTAGGCAAGTAGCAACAGAATACAGCAATCTTTGACCCCAAGAAGAAGGAAGGAAGACCTTCTTATTCTTCTTCTTTTTTAACACATCGACCACAACTTTGACACTTTCAGTCAAACATAGACAATCAGTGCTACCAACACAAAATAAATAGGAATGTGTTGCCCCTTGTACACATTTACCGATATCAATGAATAAGCTGTCCTACTATAATAATAAATGGGCCGTGGGGCCGCGGCGTACGAATATCGACCCTTCCAACTCAACCCGTGGATGTCGTAAGAGCCGACTAAGGAAACTTACCAGAGGATGGGCAGCAGCTTCCTTCTGAGTATTTTTAAACAACAACACTAGGATCACCAATCCGCCTGCCAATTGCGATTATGGCAAATCCCCCCCTACATGGGAGACCATCCACTCGGATGGACCGACGACATCGTAGCGGTCGCAGGGAGTCGATGGATGGAGGCGGCTCAGGGCCGCTATTTGTGGCGTCGTACGGGGGAGGCCTATGTCCAGCAGTGGACGTGTATAGGCTGATGATGATGACTATAATAATAATAATTGGTAACCGGAAATAGATAATTGTCTACAATTAAAGAATATCGATTTTGATATGAATTTTGATACCCTGAAATAAATAAAGAAAATCGATATATCGCTTTTAAAAATATCGACTAATTATATCGATTAATTTCCAAAAAGATATCGATATTTTGATATATCGATATTTTGATATATCGATATTTTTTACCCATCCCTAATTCCCTCTAATGAACAAATAAATAATGCTTGATAAATCACACATTATCATCTAGCCCCCATGGTACATATAATTATATATGATCTTCCGAGACACGAAAACGGTCACGTGGGTGACAAAAGGCTACGTCATAGACGTCATCGGCGAAGGAGAAGACGAATCTGGTTTTCGCAAAAAAAAACTGCCCGAGCTACCTGTATAAATCTGATAAAACAATGTGGTTTTGTATTTACCAATTATTTATCACATTGACTCGTGTTTAACTAACACTGTTTTGACTGATCTAACAAACTTATTTGACGAATGACATTTTTTATTGATTTTCCATTAGACTCTTATCACAACTTTTTTTCTTTGTTTCCCAACTTCTTCATTTTGTTGAAATACTGGCAACTGGACTGTGTCGTCACAAGGAGACACTCCTGGAAGAGCAGACCTGTTTTGTTGGATCATGACCTTGCTTGTAGCAGTGGAATTAGATATATTTAGACCGTGACTGTTCACTTCCTGTGTCAGTGGATCTGATCTTTGCAAAAAGATGTTTTTCCTCCAGTATTTCGTCCATTTCTATTCACCCCGTTTTACGTCACTATTTTTAAGTGCGCGTTTTGTTGCGATTGTATGCAAGAATATTATCTATATGATAATAAGTGATAACAATGTAAACAAATTTTGCGAATGAGAGCAAATTACTCGGTAAAGGTACTATGTAAATATTTGCAATTTTGTGACATTGGCCCATTCGCTAAGTGTTCTATAAAACACTAGTTTCTAACCGCGGCATCGCACGAGTTTTTTCTATTGAAACGTTAATAATTATTAACGTTTCAATAGAAAAAACGCTAAAGCTCGGACATAAACATTTTTAAAACAAAGTTAATTAATTAATTAAAATAAGATAAAATATCTTTATTTTTATGATATATTTAGCTGACCCGTGCCCACTTCGTTGGCTGGTAAAATTTTTTAGTTGTTAATATATATATAGCCTATAACACTCGCAAATAACGTGGTTTTCAATAGGTGAAAGAATTTTCAAAATTGGCTCAGTAGATTTAGAGATTACTCCCTACAACCTCACAACACTTACTTATTTTTATTAATGTAGTATAGTATAGATTTACATATACCTAGATTATATTGACTGGACGTCACACAGCTCCACATTTACCTAGGTATATTATGCGTTTCAAAAGCTTCTGATAGTACCTACTGGAGAATAGGGCACTATACATCTATTGTCTAGTTCTAAATCTGGAAGGAAGAATCACCAGTCGTCCTAAATCTTCACAATTTCTATCTTGGTTCTTCATGGCGTCTCGCAGATCTACACATAATTCTCAGCGCGCAGTCTTCTCTCATTTGTTCTGTTCTGATATATACCAAACACTCCGTTTTAATTTTGGCGTAAGTGTTCACCAGAAAACGGTTGAACAAACCTCGAAACCTTTGCAGGTGAGCAATGCGACCTTCTCTTATTGGTAAAATGTATCTAGGCGTAGAATTGCATTGCGGAAACTTTTTTAGTATCCAGTCTCGTCACTTCCATCCCCACTCCCAAGGGAACCCTAACGAATTCCAGGATAAAAAGTACCTTCCTCGTAGTATGAACTTAAATCATGCCAAGTTTCATTTGAATACATTCTGTAGTTTCAGCGCTATGCGCAGCCAAGAAATTTTACCCTACTGCGGGGGGCCAACTACGGGGGGCTACTGGGGGTCCCACTGCGAGGGCAAACTGCCGGTGCCCTCCACTGTGGGGGTTTACTACGGGGCAATGTGGGGGCCCCACTGCGGGGAGTACTGCGGGGGGCTACTGGAGGTCCCACTGCGGGGAAATGTGGGGGGCCCACTACCGAGAGCCTCACTGCCGGCGCCCCCACTGTGGAGGCTAATGAGTGGGTACTACTGCGGGGAAATGTGGGGGGCCCACTTCGGGGGACCATCTGCCGGCGGCCCCCACTGCCCCCATTGTGGAGGCTACTGAGGTCCTACTGCGGGGAAATGTGGGGCCCCCTGCCGGGGGGTGCTGCGGGGGGCTACTGGAGGTCCCACTGCGGGAAATTGTGGGGGGCCCACTGCCGAGAGCCCCACTGCCGGCGCCCCCACTGTGGGGGCTAATGAGTGGGTATCACTGCGGGCCAATGTGGGGGGCCCACTTCGGGGGCCATCTGCCAGCGGCCCCCACTGCCGGTGCCCCCCATTGTGGAGGCTACTGAGGTCCCACTGCGGGGCAATGTGGGGCCCCCTGCCGGGGGCTACAGGGAGGGTCCGGTTACGTGAGGGGCCCCACTGCTGGGGCCCCCACTGCCTGGGGCCCCACTGCCCCCCAGTGGGGGCTATCCCTCTCTACCGCCCTTGCCCCGCGCGCCATCCTGCAACGCGCAAAATTTCACTTTCATCCTCTCTCCCAAGGGAACCCTATTGAAATCCGGGATGAAAAGTATCCTATGTCCTTTCTCGTAGTATGAACTCTAATCCTGCCAAATTTCATTTGAATACATTCAGTAGTTGCGGCGCTATGCGCAGCCAAGTAATTTTACTTTCATCGCATCTCCCAAGGGAACCCTATTGAAATCCGGGATGAAAAGTATCCTATGCCCTTTCTGATACTATATACTCAAATCCTGCCAAATTTCATTTGAATACATTCAGTAGTTGCGGCGCTATGCGCAGCCAAGTAATTTTACTTTCATCGCATCTCCCAAGGGAACCCTATTGAAATCCGGGATGAAAAGTATCCTATGCCCTTTCTGATACTATATACTCAAATCCTGCCAAGTTTCATTTGAATACATTTATTAGTTTCGGCGCTATGCGCGGCCAAGATACAGACAGACAGACACACAGACATGATGGAAAAAAAATCATTTTTGGCATCAGTATCGATAATAGAGCGCCCTCCAAAAAACTTTTTCCAAATATCTTCAATGTACAGATTTGGACCTGTTACAGTTTTATTATAAGTATAGATTAATTTGAACGACCTTAAGCCTATTATACAAATTATAATTAGCGTTCAGTAGTTTTTGCGTGAAAGAGGAACAAACATACATACTCACAAACTTTGACATTTATAATATGAGTAGGATTTGTAACAAACAATCAATCATAGTTTAGTTTTAAGATCATCTTGCTTCCTACGCGAGACTTTGGTCTCAAAACGGAAACGTCTCGTTACAACATACTCAAAATGGCTCTACATGGTCACTCTGATCCACGACTCGTGACGCAATTAATCCAGAGATTGAGTTCAAGTTATTTAATGGTAACCAATTGGGTTTACAACATACATATGTATATACACAAATAAACAATAATACAAATCAATATTATACAATTAAAATACAATTTAAAAATAAATGTTCGTAAAAATAATTAGCGCTTATATTCGCTTAAACCAATCCCTACTAATATTATAAATTTGAGGGTAACTCTCTCTGTCTGTCTTGTTACCTTTTCACGCCTAAACGGCTGAACGGATCTTAATGAAATTTGGCAGGGAGGTAGATAGGGTACATGAAACGCGCGTGCGAAGCCGCGGGCAGCAGCAAGTATAAGATAAAGTTACATAAATTAGAATTAAAATGTCAGAGATGATAATATTGTACTTTGATAACAAATAATATCAAATATGTGATAAACCAAATATCGGCTTCAGCAGCCATCTCCACGGAGACCAGCCGTGTGCTCAATACATTATTATAGTGCACAAGTGTGTGTGCAAACACAGGTGCACTCTCTATTCCCTCATTATTATAATTCGATGGAACGGCAGACCGACAACTTCCAGAGATGGTATGGATATAATAGAGACTAGCTGCTGCCCGCGCTTTCGCCCGCGTTTTATCGGGATAAAAATAGCCTATATATTAATTCAGGTCCCAAACTATACCCATACTAAATTTGTCCAATTAAATAGTAAACAAAACATCCATACATCCATTCTCACAAACTTGGACATTTATAATATTAGTAGGATTCTAACAACAAACGTCTCTATATTTTTATGGGTTAGTTAGGACTGTCGCCTTCGGCCGCGTACGAAACCGGAATTTCGTAACCAGTTGCGGTACAATAAAAAATCTTCTTTTGACGATACTAGTTACTAAACGATAGGTTTTTTCCTTACACGATACGTTGTGGTTCGAAACGACCGTGTATGCTTTTCCTAAGCACACACTTAAGTAGGTAACTAGCTTATCATAGAGTAAACTGATACACGGTGTTTGGATAAGACTTGGGTCGTGTTTCCGTGTGAGAAGGATGTTTTATGGTAAGTAATATATGTATTGTATACATGACCTTGGTGTATGGTGTGATCTCAGACAAAATAAGGTATGATGTTAACATTTACTTACCTATTGCATTATATAAAGCTTAGAAAAGATGGCGTTTTTTAAAAACGATAAACCGACTTCAAATTCCCTTACTATTACACATATTTTAAGTTTTGCGGGATACTAATCCCCAGAGGATAATTTTTTGACCCTCTCTGGATCATTTCCTATACAATAGTGAAACAATTTTCAAAATTGGGCCATAATTGACGGAGATATCGCGTAAAATACATACAGATGCATTGATAATAGAAATTGTTAATTTTGCAAATTTTGCACACAGTGATTCCAAGAGTGTGTGGTATGTTTGAGTGAGTGCGCGAGTGAGTTGTTTTATTATGCAATTGTCTAGTGTGGATAAGGGTGTGTGTCTGTGATGTTGGGTTCTCCTGAGGACACTGGTCTATTGAGAGTCCAGGCAACAGGGGCTTCCTGAGAAAGAACTTGCACTTGGGTCTTCGAGACCTCATGGTCATCCGTATCTTATTGACAAAGAAAATAACAATCAAATAATATAAACAAATTAAACTAGTATTTACAATTGAAACAATTGAGCTAACTGCAAACTGTTGCAAACAATCTACAGATAGCTCAACTGGTCCATATCAATACCAGTCGGAAGCGTCCCCAAGACGCGCTGGCTGCATTGCCCCGCTGTTTGGCAATGCTAATGCGCTACGCCAGATACTCACCAGCTCTCAGGTCACGCGTTGCTTCGACCAGGCGCTCAGATACATTTTTGAAAACCCGGAGATATAGTAGGTTCGTAGGATTATTTGTACAGTTCGGTTAGCCTATGGCGAATACACTAAAACTTACAATGTAGACGAAAAGCTTGAATATAGATGTTAAGTTAACCAACCTTTTACAGGCCGACACAGCTTGCAAAAGAAAACATCAAACTATTGACACTCAAACACACAGCATTACAGATTGTAGAGAATGATGTCACCTGTAACCAAACAGAACTAAAGGTATTAAATGATATCCCAAGATGTACTTTTAAAAGTATTTTGGGATATAATTTAATTTCTATTGAGATTATCCCCAGTGCGAGGAATCAGAATCAATAACTTTATTTCTTTAGGCTTACAAAATAAGCACTTAGACAAGTCAAATTGTATACTATAAACATAGTTGTATTATCAAATAAGAAATAAGGTGTTATTGATATTCTCTTTACTCAATTTTTTTGTCCTTTCGGGATGGTATTACGCGCTATAATAACAAAAACCTTAGAACTAAAGGGGTTTGAAGATTTGCCCTTACATCGGCTAACACACTATTTTTTTTAATCGCGGCGCGCCATGAAGGATTATGTATATTTGGATAGAGGACACAATACAAATAAAAAATGTCCATGCATATCATAATATACAGAGCAAGTTATCTTAATCTGTGAATATTAAATATTAAATTATTTCCTAAAGTGAATATCTCAGAAACCTGACGCTTTAGGATAGGTTTAAAAAAAACAGTGTGCCTATAATATTAGGGCCACCCTCCATACAAAATTCTGCAAACCCCTTTGCCAGCCCAAAAAAAAATTACGTCATTCTTTTTATTTCAATCTTTAAGAAAGAGACAGAAATATTTTAGCGCTGTCAAATTATTTTAGTTTTGGCAACAGCTGAATTGACACCTCAAGTTCATTAACGCATTCACTGCCCAGCCTCGGCCGCCGCCTGAAGCCGCTTGCACAATGACAGCAAATGTCAAAAATTAAGCAGTTGCAGGTGTGTCTTGGGCCATAAAAGTGCTAAAGCAGGAATTACACTATAAAAGAATATGCTCTTCATCACCAGGTTTGCTGCGACGAATGTTCTCGAGGTACCACCGCTGGTTTGGCTGGAGGCATCGCCGGCTGTGTCTCTAGAGCAAAGGGAGCAACTGCTGAGGAGCTGCTGTCTGATGATGCTTATATCAAGTGTTGTAAGGTAAGACTAGGATGCTCTTCATCATCAGCTGTGCTGCGACGAATGCTTTCGAGGTACCACCGCCAGATTGCCTGGAGGCATCGCCGGCTATATCTCTAGAGCAAATGGAGCAACTGCTGAGGAACTGTTATCTGATCATGCATAAATAGCTTTGTAATGTAATAAACGAGGTCGAGCTTATTTTAGTCATTTTGAGTCTTTTTTGGGGTCGAGTCGAGGATTTAGAAGCAGGGTACGTCCACCGGTGCGATGGTTTCCACCATATAGGTGGGACCCATCGCACTAGTGAACCTCGTAATACCTGTCCTGCACGTGGCAGACTGGCAGAGCAAATGGCAAGCATTGCCTTGGCCCACTGCGGACCTGCCTTACCACCTGACCTACCCCTGGGGGTAGGCCGGGACGAAACCATGCAACCAGCCCAACAGTGGATACCACACCATACCACTAACTGATGATGATAATGTTGAATTTATACTAGATAAGGGATGCTGGAAATAAAGTATTTATTAACAAAGAAAATAACGATCTAAGAATAGAAACATATTAAAACTAGTATTTACAATTGAAATAGTTAAACTAACAGCAGACTGTGGTAAACAATCTAGAGGTAGCTCAATTGACGAGTCGGAGGTATAGTGACTATATTGATACTAGAAAATAACTATCAAAGAGTAGAAACAAATTAGAACTAGCATTTACAATTGAAACAGTTGAGCTAAATGCAGACTGTTGCAAACAATCTAGAGGTAGCTCAACTGATCCATACTCCAGACAGAAGTGACGGGATACTAGAGTATCCCTTTGCTAGTTTTCCATGTTTTTCGCTTGGATTGTTAGTGGTAGAGCTATTGACAAATAATTTATCATCGTTCTGTTCCTATTTCAGAAATCAGCAACCGAAGGTCCTCCAACGTTCACATCAAAGCCAGAAAGTACGTAAAAATAAAACTTTTAATTCAAAATGTGCTGGCTTTTTAAAAGTGTTTAGGCGTTCTATGTCCACTTTGAGAAATGCTTTCTTCTACATCGGATCAGTTCTGGATTTAAGCACTTTTTAGGAGTTTTGAGTTTGAGCATCAATCGTCATTTAAGTGCTTGACCTGAGCATTGCTTACAGCATTAACAGTACCTACCTACTTATTAAAAAAACTATCGTAGAAGATCGAAAAAGATCGTTGAAGAATTCATTATAAATGTAACTGAACCTAACTATGAATTTTAATCCATATACATATAAGAGTCCTTACTCACCTAAATCTTAAGACACCTTCTGCATCTCTTCCAGCGACCCTAGCCTCAGTGTGTGAAGAGTACGCGCCCAACGAGCTGTGTGCACACCACTGCATCCCCATCCCTGGTTCCTACAAGTGCGAGTGCAACCCTGGGTTTATGCTGATGGCAGATCGACGGAACTGTAGAGAGGTGAGCATGTCTGTCATTTAACGACTCTAGCCTCAGTGTGTGAAGAGTACGTGCCCAACGAGCTGCGTGCAGACCACTGCATCCCCATTCCTGGTTCCTACAAGTATAACCCTGGGTTTATGCTAATGGCAGATGGACGGAACTGTAGAGAGGTGAGCCTGTCTGTCATCTAACGACTCTAACCTCAGTGTGTGAAGAGTAAGTGCCTAACGAGCTGCGTGCAGACCACTGCATCTCCATCCCTGGTTCCTAAAAGTGCGAGTGCAACCCTGGGTTTATGCTGATGGCAGATGGACGGTATTGAAAAGAGGTGAGCCCGTCATCAGCAGCTGGTATGGTGTAAAAACTGAACAAACTTAAAATGCAAAGTGTTTAATTTCCTTTAGACTTTTAAAGACCCTTGGACACGGAAGAAATTTCAAATGACGTAAGTAACACTAGCAAATAAAGTGATCGGTTTGATTTTGCTTTAATTCCTTTGGAACTTACAAGACTTTTTTGTTATTATAGTGATTATGCCCGCACTTTGGGTAATCTTAAAGAATATAATAATATCCCAAAAATTTACGACTCCGGCGGGACTTGAACCCGCGACCCTCCTCTGAATACGAGGATGCGCTAACCAACTGCGTCAAGTCCCGCCGGAATCGTAAATTTTTGGGATATTATTAAATACTTACAAGACTCTTAGATACGTCCGACCAGGCCCAGCTCCACATCCATGTTTTGGTGTACACTGCGTTGGTGCAATTTTAAATTAATAATATCGCGTTTTTGTTTTAGTATAATGAACCTTATTTCCTTTTCCTTTCAGGTGGTGAAAAACCGCTGCAAGCCTCGAAACCCCTGTCAGCACAAATGTAACGACAACGGAGTGGCGGTGCTCTGCTCCTGTCGGCGAGGGTACGAGCTGATGCCTGATGGGAAGTCCTGCCGAGGTAGGAAAGGCTTATTTATAATTGAATCATTTCAATGAAAGATCTAGGGCCATAATTATAGTCCCATATATAATCTAAATATAATAGACTGCGTCATCTTATTAATTGCTTTTTTTTAAACCTTTATTATTAAAGAAAATTATTTATATAATATCAAATATTAAAAACAAATTAGAACTAGTATTAATGTGGACGCTTCCGACTGGTATTGATATGGACCAGTTGAGATATCTGTAGATTGTTTGCAACAGTCTGCAGTTAGCTCAATTGTTTCAATTGTAAATACTAGTTTAATTTCTTTATATTATTTGATTGTTATTTTCTTTGTCAATAAAGACTTTATGTCCAATAGAAAAAAGAAACTAGTATTTACAATTGGAACAATTGAGCTAACTGTTTTATACAATCTACAGGTAGCTCAACTGGTCCATAAACCAGTCGAAAGCGTCCCCAAGACGCTGGCTGTTTTGCCCCCCTGTATGGCAATGCTAATGCGCTGTGCTAGATACTCACTAGCTCTCGGGTCACGTGTTGCTTCGATTAGACAAATATATTTTTTAAACCCGGATATCCTCTTGTAAAATATTTTCCAGGCTCTTTTTGAAAGAGTTCACTGAGGGGGCTCTGATCACTGATTCCGGTAACCAGTTCTAACTTTTCATGACATAAATGGGGAATACATATGTGCTTGCCACCGGAGGCGGCAAATGGGATATGTTTTCCCGACTGCCATCAGGTAGCCAGTAGTATCTATTAGTAGCGTTGGAGATAGTGGTGCCAATGGGGAACAGACGCCTCAGTCAATTCCTTTTTTCTCCGCCAACTTATAGTTTTTGTTAAATACAAAGAATAAACACATCATACTTAGGAAAATTTACATTTCTGCAGATTTTCTTAGCTTGTAGAGCATTGTAGAGCTGTCGATACAAAAAATTCAATTAAGGTTGATTGTCGTGGGTTGGTGCAAACTTAAATTTTTTGTAGTTTTTAATTTATTCTGCTTTGAGAGAGACATGACATATTCTATGATTGCATCATCTACAGAGTGAAACTGGTACGCCTTGAGATGACAATTGCTTTTGTTTCGGTGCTCCCTGTTGTTTTGTTTGTAAACAGATATACATTCAAAATTCCTAATATTTACGTTTAAAGAGTTGGTAGGTAGGTATCGTCGTATAATGTGTTTGGATTACGATTTGACATGAAATTTCACTGTTCGGTTTGCGACGCAGAAGGTTGCGGGTTCGACTCCCACATTTGGACAAATTGCAAATATTTGTCTCGGGTGTTCTGGGTATTTTCTGTTTAGTAAAAATAACTATGTCATGTATTGTATTATGTATACACGTACATATATCAGTCATCTAGTATGTATAACACAAGTTCTGCATATCTTGTGGCTAGATGATGTTCTGTGGATTGTTCAGCATTATTTATTTATTTTATTTCTGTGGATAGTAGAAGTGGATTTTTGTCTCGGCAAACGGTCAGTTTCAAGTTCAGAATGCTGATGGCGTATTAAAAAACACTGTAGCAAAGTAAATTTTCGGTTTAATTGTGGTTTGTGCACAAACATTTCACATTCAATTTGATTTGAGTATATTTAGATTTAGCCAAGCTGCAAAAAAGGGCAGGTCAGCCAAAAACGTTACGAATAGATCGAATACCTAATCGATCATGAAACAGCCAGAACGAGAAGAATCTTGTAAAAGACCGAGATAAATAGACGAAACCGGGGGAGGCCTGTAAAAAAGAGTTCCTGAAGACTACAAACATTCATAAAAAATATAATCCGTCAAGTACAAGTATGACTCGCGCGTCGAGGGTTTTTCATTTATGATTATTTGACAATTTATAAATACTAGCTGACCCGGCAAACGTTGTTTTGCCATCGACCACTGAGGTTTGAAGAATCTTGCAGTACATACTTATTAATATCGCTATAAAAAAATAAGGGTTGTTGTTAAAAAGGTGAAAATTGATGGTAATATGCTTAATGCCAAACCATAAAAAAATAAAAGTTTGATTTTTTGTCTAAAAAATAATAAGCAAATTTTTGGGGTGGGCCACGCTTGCCATTGAGGGTTATAAAAATAGATAACAACCTATTCTCAGAATTACCGAAATCGGTCAACCCGTTTTGGAGGAGTTTGGTGACAAACACTGTGACACGAGATTTTTATATATACATATAAATAAATATAAACCATGAAGGTATCAGTTAGAGACTTTGCTATTTATTGAATAACTAAACAGTACATCTCAGATAGATAATTTTTATTTATTTACTAGCTGCTGCTCGTGCCTTCGCCCGCGGTTTATCGGGATAAAAATTGTAGCCTATATGTTATTCCTGGTCCCAAACTATACCCATACCAAATTTCAGCTTCATCGGTTCAGTAGTTTTTGCGTGAAAGAATAACAAATATCCATCCATACATCCAACTTTACAAATCCTTACCATACCTTACTTTGACATTTATGATATTTTTTTATCCCGATAAAACGCGGGCAAAGGCGCGGGCAACAGCTAGTAAACACATAAAAATTCTCAAACAGCTGTTATAGGGTCTTTCGCCCGGCTTTTGATCTCTTTGCATATTTCGGAGATTAGGAAGCAATAACTTTTTCAGTAAACATTTTGTTAATGAGAATGAAAAATAAATAAATTCTACACAATGGTAAATTTTTCATTTTTATAAAAAAAAATGAAACCTACATAAATTTCAAGAACTGTTTTACATTGTAAAAACTGATATCTTTCATTTCATATCCCACTTGACCTTGTACATCTCTATTACGACATCACTATTTGTACCTTAACCTACCTATTGCAAATTTTGATTTATTTATTGACAAAGAAAATAACAAAGAAATAATATAAACTACTAGTACTACTAGTGGAACTAGTATTTGTAAATACTAGTTTAATTTGTATATTGAAACAATTGAGCTAACTGCAGACTTTTGCAAACAATCTTCATTTATTTTAATATTTTTTATTATAATCTGTACACGCGTACGAAATGAACTAATAATTTAATTAGCAAGGTAATAGCTACGGAGCTCAGATATTCAAGAGGGTAAGAGAAGTAGGGTTTCGTAAACGAACACGAAACCCTAAAATCAATCATTAATTTTACAGTTTTAAAACCAATCTAAAAATATACAGGTGTTAGTCAAATTAGTGCACAATACCGCTGGAGGTTACTACACCTACTGCTACAGATTAACTTTCACTAAACAAAGTTAGCCGCAAACGATTTTTTATTTTTGCCGAATTTTTCATTTGTCTCAAATAACACCTTATACTACGTACTAGAGATGAGTCCGGTATTAAATAACTAACTCAGTAACTGTTAGTATTGTTTTAAAATATCTAACGATATTGTAAGGTCTGCATACCGCTAGGGAATACCTGTGCAAAGCGAGCATCGCGCGTAATCGACCATGAGCCATAATTACCCAAAGCTTCAATACCTAAATATCATCTACGCATACTAGCGTACCGTTCACCCTTAAAGTTATGTAGCTGCATCACATATTTGGTATTTCTAACCGATTTGGTTAGAAATACTTGTTGCAGCTACATAACTTTACGGGTGAACGCCATATCTACCTAACGCTTCAATACTATAACTACCCAACACTTTAATATCTAACTATCATCTACGCATACTAGCGTACCGTTCACCCGTAAGGTTATGTAGCTGCAACAAGTATTTGGTATTTCTAACCAAATTGGTTAGAAATACCAAATACTTGTTGGCATCCCTGTTTAACACTATATTTTTATTGCAAGTAAACGAGATAGGTAGCTAATTTAAATATCCAATACTTGTGGCCATCCCTGTCTAACACCAAGATTCTGATCCGAGTAAAAGAGATAGTTAGGCTATTTTCCATCGAGCGTAGTAACATTACCTTAATCTGTGGCACTGCGTTCAACCGTTCAAATATTTTATTAGTACGAGATTTTTTCACTGGTAGCGCGGAAATAGTTTCCTACCATCTTTTTATTTAAATTAGCAGTGAATACCTTCCTACCAGGTACAGGTGAAGCTAGCGTTGCCTCTGATTTTTGTTATTATTTTTATTACGTCATACAATATTATCAAATATTCTCTTGCAATTGGTATTGCTCTTGTAATTCTCGAATTTCTTTTTCGCCCACCAGGTGCTGCCATCTAGGTCAAATTAACATTATATAGCAAGAAAATAATAAAAAGGGAATTAAAATACCTACCTACCTACTAACACAAATAGCGTGATAAACTTTTTGAACTTTCGCGATGCGATCATAGGGGAAAATTTAACAAAAGTTACGCGATAAAATATAAAATATAATAATTAATCTTTAGCTCTATAAATAACATTGTTATCTATTTATGTCAAGCGCCACCTAGTGCGCAATCAGACCTAGATTCTCAGCACTGTCTATTGATATTATGGGTGATCGTCACGGGTTGGCGCGAGATTCAAATTATTTTGTGATTTTTATTTTATTCTGCGTTTTACGAAGATCAAAATTAACGGAAAAGTAATTTGAAAATAATGAGAGATTTTTTAGCCCATAATCTCTTATTTTCTAAAATGCTCTAACACTACCAATGAGCCGAAGTTCGTTGTTTGTAAGTAAATAGAAAATGGGTTTACAATTTGCGCCTACTTACTTTTCCGCTAGATTTATTCCTTGAAGAAAGCAGAACAAAATTAAAAGCTACAAAAAAAATTCAATATCGCGCCAACCCGTGAAGAACCACCTTATAATAATGTATATACAACTTAATTCACGAGCATATCGATAGATAGCGCTTTAAATATTATAAATTTTTAAAAGGAGTTTTGTTCAGTATCTGTGTTTTCTAAGGATAGTAAAAAATATATATCTATTATATACGTAGCTAGATACATCAGTTGTCTACCTATTAACAGAAGCTCTTATTACTCTGGGGCGAAATGATGCTGTATGGATTCAGTAGTCTTAGATGCAGACAAAAGCGTGACGACCTCTGTGGCGCGGTGGCCGAAGGTGGCGTACCTTGCGACGCAGGAGGGTTCGACTCCCGTCTCGGGTTAAATATTTGTACAATTTGCAGATATTTGTTCAGGGTGTTCTGGATGTTTTGTATGTATAATATATCTATCTATGTAGTGTATTATATTAAGTAGGTGTATCAGTTATCATATATACCCATAACACAAACTCTGCTTAGCTTGGAGCTAGATATTGCTGTGTGAATTGTCCAGCATTATTCGATCCAACTCAACCCGTGGTGTCGAGCCGACTAAGGGAACCTACCAGAGGAGGGGCAGCAGCTTCCTTCTGAGTATTTTTAAACACCAATACTGCGATCACCAATCCGCCTGCCAAGCGTGGTGATTTTGGCAAATCCCCCCCTACATGGGAGACCATCCACTCGATGGACCGACGACATCGTAGCGGTCCCAGGGAGTCGATGGATGGAGGCGGCTCAGGACTGATATTTGTGGCGTCGTACGGGGGAGGCCTATGTCCAGCTGTGGACGTATATGGGCTGATGATGATGATTCGATTTGATGTTGCCTTCGTGTCGTCTTATTTAGGCACTTATGGCGTAAGGGGGGCCTCGGGGCGGCGGTTCAGCATTTTTGTTTCCGTTCCTTGAGGGGGGGGGGGGGTGTAGAATAACGGTATTGGGTACCACTTGGTGCTAGCGGTATTGGAAAATAATACCCAACTAATCATCGATGGCCAAAAAACTCAATAACTCCCATCCGTACTACGTACGTAGCCATCCCAAAATAAGGCAACCGTTCTGTCAAACGTCGCGGTCATTGTCGCCGCAGTGGCCCCGTCCCCATTGGAAAGTGACAGAGCTATACGTGATCACGAAACAAACTGACAATGAGTTCATTCCGCGCGAGTGGACCGCACCGCACGGTCAATGCCCTCCATAATGTATGCCAATCATCTGTTTGGAGGGACTGTAGTATAACGTAATACAGAACGTGCAAAATAAGGGTTTGTATAATTTTGGGTAGGTATAATATTGACCTTGGACCCTGTTTGATAATTTTATATTATACTGTGGCACCAACAGAATATCCCCCCGCGATATTGTGCACTAATTTGACTAACACCATATTATACAACTTCAATGTGATTCGCATTAATTTGTTCGATCATAGTTTCTGTTTTTGTTTGTTTTATGCGCCTATTTAATGTTTTCTGTTTGTTTCTTACCTATTTCAATTTCTGTGTTTTGTCAAAAAATAGTTCACCACCTGTATAGCAAATGTCTTGTTATGTTTTTTATAAAATTTAACTTAACACGTAGATAATTTATGTTATTTGCTTAACTACCTGTATTGTAAAGAGTTTATAGTCCACTGACTATAAACACACTCTTTACACCTTTGGCACCTAAGGCCTACCCTACACCTACTCTACTCTAAGGTGCCAAGGAAGACCAGCGCTGCAGTTGCTCCCCGAGCTCCCGCAGCACACGCTGAGTGGCAGCTTTTTGGTCTCACATTGTTTTTTTGTTCTCTATTTAACCCTTTTCATTATTGTATTTTTGTTATGTGAACCAATAAAAAATTTCTTTTCTTATCTTCTATTCGTGGCGTCGTTTGGGGGAGGCCTATGTTCAGCATTGGACGTGTACGGGCTGATGATGATCTTATCTTCTTATAATCAAACACATCACCTATATCAGTTACTTATTTAGATGTATTTTAACAAATTCCCAACCCCTTTTCCAGACATCGACGAATGCCAGCTCAACATCCCAGTATGTCTGCCCAGCACCACATGCACAAACCTCCAGGGATCCTACCGATGCATATCACAAAAGCAGAGGCCAGCAGTGGACAGTAATATGGGACAATGCCCACCAGGGTTCGCCAGAAATTTGAAGAACAATGCTTGCGATGGTGAGTTTTTGTGGTGTACGCCAGTCATCACGTGACCACTAAGGTGTGTACCTGTTGAAACAACGGCGGGCAAAACAGGTATGATCTCAGTATTAATATTGTAACACATAAACAACAGTATAAATAAATGAATGAACAAAAAGAAAAATTATAATGCGTTCAGAGGGGCGAGTCAATTTATTTATTTATTTGAGTCGCGTCGCAATAGTGTTAAAATACAGGAAGTTGTTGCCCTTCCTCTGGTAAGTTTAGTCGGCTCCTAACAGTCCTAACATATCCAACAACTTTGGGCACATAGATCGGCGGCAGCCGTCGACTATCGACAGCAGTCGTCGGATGGTCGACGACTGCTGTCGGCGCGTGTCGACGGCTACAGTTACCTCTGCCGTTTGCACTTTGCCACTCGTGTATATGAGCACTTAGTTTTAAGTACTAACAGTTAAGCCAACTAACAAAATGGATTTTATAGTTATCTGAATAAATAAATAAATTGAATCATTATGATTACAAATCCATGACACAAATTAAAAAAAAATCAGTATGGGCTTTCTCTAATTTTACATGCATTGTATTTACGGAAATAAAGATTTCTTTTATTTAACCCGCTTCTTCTTCTACAGATATAAACGAGTGCAAGCTCCCCCGCCCCCCTTGCCCCGCTGCCCACTGCGTGAACACCGTGGGCGGGTACAAGTGCGACGGGCGGGCGGGAGACCCCGTCAGCCTGGCCGCTGCTAGGGAGGATGACGACAGGTGCCCGCCAGGGTTCGCTATGAACCAGCATGGAGACTGTCAAGGTATCAAAATATGGAGTCATTCCGTGTTAGTCCCACTTTTACTGGGCGGTTTAACTAATCTATACTAATAATATTATAAAGAGAAAAGATTTGTATGTTTGTAACGAATTGGCTCAAAAAGTACTGGACCGATTTTAAAAATTATTTCACCAATTGAATGCTAAATTATCACCGATTAATATAGGCTATGTCCTGTATTTACTGTACTTGATTAAGTATATCAGTCACTAGTACCCTTAACACAAGCTTTGCTTAGCTTGGGGCTAAGTGATGCTGTGTGGATTGTCCAGCATTTATTTATATTATTACCCAAACATATTTTTAGCCTGGATCTCTTTATTAAATGACCGTAACATCATCTTCTATAAGCTTTTATCATGACCCTTAAAACTCATTGTCATTTTCCCCACTATTTCCTTATCATCAGAATTTAGAACCCTGGCTGCTGAAAGAGCTGATGATGACAGGTGCCCGCCAGGCTTCATCATGATGTTTCCATTAGCACAGTGCGAAGGTAGGATTCATCCACCATTTCATTTCCCATAATTCATGCTTTTATATGTAAACGCGTATTCTTTTTTTATGTTAATCTTTTGTAATCTTGTGTATTATATTCAAAGAATTACAGAATTCATTAGCATTCTGCATTAGGCCGTGGGGCCGCGGCGTACGAATATCGGCCCAACCAACTCAACCCGTGGATGTCGTAAGAGCCGACTAAGGGAACCTACCAGAGGAAGGGCAGCAGCTTCCTTCTGAGTATTTTTAAACACCAACACTGCGATCACCAATCCGCCTGCCAAGCGTGGTGATTATGGCAAATCCCCCCCTACATGGGAGACCATCCACTCGATGGACCGTCGACATCGTAGCGGTCGCAGGGAGTCGATAGATGGGAGCGGCTCAGGACCGCTATTTGTGGCGTCGTACGCGGGAGGCCGTATGTCCAGCAGTGGACGTGTATGGGCTGATGATGATGATGATGATTAGCATTCTATTGCATTTCTTCTTTCATGTCATTTCAACTTCAATTTTCTCTTCTGCATTGATCAATAATATAGTTTAATCTCATCTCAATATTTCGATAAACCAAAAAGCTTATAAGCTTAGTTTAAAGCTTAGTAGGTATTAGTAACCATATAATTTTCAAGAGTTTTACCTTTTCATTTGTCACGTTCCAGATGTAGACGAATGTGCAATTCTCAAAGACGACTGCAATCGCCTCTCTCAGTTCTGTGTCAACAGTCACGGGTCGTTCTACTGCCAAGACATGGCGTCCAAGCATTGTCGACCAGGGTTCAAGATCGACCCGGTAACTGGCAGGTGTGAGGGTGAGTAATCCACTAAAAACTTCATGTAAAAGAAATTTAATAATATCCCAAAAATTTACGACTCCGGCGGGACTTGAACACGCGACCTCGACTGCGCTAACCAACTGCGCCACGGAGACAATTACCCGACTAGTCTGAAATCTAATGAAAACGTCATGTAGCCTGGGTGAGAAGTGTAGTACAACGGAGAAAAATCCCACCCATGGATTAGAGAGATTTCTCATTTATTACTATATACTAAGGATGGGATTTATTGGATATTTTGACTACCGGTTATTAGTTGGGTATTTTGTTTCAATACCGCTAGTACCAACTGGTACCCAATAACTTCAATAACGTTAACAATACTCTATACCTGTCCTGATTTCTACCCAATATATTTCTAACCAATTTGGTTAGAAATACCAAATACTTGTTGCAGCTACCCAACTTTACGGGTGAACGGTCCGCTAGTACCTATGCGTAGATGATAGTTAGGTAAGTATAGGTATTGAAGCGTTGGGTAGTTATGGCTCACGGTCGGTTAGGCGCGATGCTCGCTTTGCACAGTTATTCCCTAGCGGTATGCGGATTTGACAATAGCGTTAGATATCTTAGGACCATACTAACAGGTACTGAGTTAGTTATTGAATACCGGACTCATCTCTACTATATACATTTATCAATGCAATAAAAGTACAGGGTGTGGCAAGAACATTCCCTTCTCGTAACTGGATATCAAGAAAGAAAAAATTCCATGTTCGTAGCTGGTTATCAATGATCAGCTATGAACGTGGACTAAACGGTTATTTTTACAGGTTTTAGTCGGTGCGATTCCCTGTATGCTGAGTGTGAACTGCCATACTGGTTACTACAAAGTTTGCGTAACGTTATTTTCTATGGAATTCCTGAACAGCGCTCCAAGCGGGAAGTTTTAAAAATAGGAATTCCATAGAAAATAAAGTTACGCAAACTTTGTAGTAAACAGTATGGCAGTCACACTCAGCATACTGGTGTGCCAAGCGAATTACCGAAAACGTTTGCGTGCAGTTTTCTTTCTTTTCAAAAATAAAGGAATGTTTTCTTTAAGTAAAATTTTCATCTACAGTATTAGGAGTACCTAATTTCCCTTCAGGTGGCATTACAAAATTCGAACTTGTATAAGAGATTTTGGGCTAAAAAACAACATATTCCGAAATGTTCTAGCGCCACCTCGAAACGGAAAACTTTACTGTTTTTTTTATTAGGGTAAAAACTACTGAACCGATTAGGCTGAAATTTGGTGTGGGTATAGTTTGGGACCTGGAATAACATATGTATAGGCTATTTTTTATCCCGATAAAACGCGGACGAAGGCGCAGACAGCAGCTAGTTTATAATATTAGTAGGATTAAATGTAGCCTATTTTTATCTCGATAAAACGCGGACGAAGGCGCGGGCAGCAGCTAGTTTATAATATTACTGGGATTTAAACTGTTATCTTGATTTCAGATATCAACGAATGCGAAGACGACTCTGAGATTTGCAGGAAAGACCAGATTTGCGTGAATCTGTTAGGACAATATGATTGCAAATTAAAAGACAGAAGCAGTCAAACAAGGTAAAGTAGTCTTCAATAACCCTTCAGTTGTCTTTATATATTTTTTCTTGTTTAGTAGTGATAGCGAAAGCATTGAGAATTTGAGATCGCCTAAAATCATTCATGCTATAAATTTCACCGTGCAAATAGCACCGCACGCACTAGAATTTCTTTCATCTACGGACTTCTGTGACGATACCATAGCCATCGGTTTGCAGAATTCGGCTTTCAACTGATAAGCTCAATTCTTTGTTTGTAGACCCACTAATGGACGGTGTCCCGATGGCATGAGGTTCAACGCAGACACTCAAGTTTGTGACGGTAAGTAACTCTTAACTTTTTTCGATGACCTCCATGGTGCAGAGACTGCAGTTTCGATTTCCACACACAATTACTGTAATTCAAATTTAAATAAACAGACTGTTGCAAACAATCTACAGGTAGCTCAACTGGTCCAATGTGTATCAATACCAGTCGAAAGCGTCCCCAAGACGCTGGCTGAATTGCCCCGCTGTATGGCAATGCTAATACGCTGCGTCAGATACTCACCAGCTCTCGGGTCACGCGTCGTGTCGACCAGGCACTCAGATAATTTTTTGAAAACCCGGATCATTTTCATATGTCACAATATTTTATTCCATAAAGTTTGTAGGCTGACGACCACCTTCCTGGCAGGATGATGTTATCTGAAAATCTGAATCAATACTAACAAAAACCTCCTTCTAGATGTGGACGAGTGCGTGGAAGGCACTCACCTCTGCGACCAGCACCAGCGATGCCTCAACACCAACGGCAGCTTCGAGTGCCACTGCAAGCTTGGATACGAGCTGGATGCTACCACGGGCGCTTGCGTTGGTAAGGAAGATGTTATTTTTTAACTGATCGAACCAATCGAATGCCTTCGATAGGTCCAAAAAACAGGCATATATGTATTGGTGTCTTCTTACTGGTATAGTATTGGACAGTATGCTTGAGGCACAAGATTGCAGTTTCAGTGGAGAGACCGGGTTTAAACCCAAACTGCTCATCTCGAATATTTAAGTGTTTCATTAGTTGTTTGTCAAGTATACTGTCCAATAATTTCGCAACCACAGTGGCTAGAGATATAGGCCTGTAGTTGGACACATCTGAGGCATCGCCGGTTTTGTTCTTGATGACAGGCACAACAATGGTCCTCATGAGCTCTTCTGGTAACTAAGAGTGGCCTATGCATAGATTGAAAAGCATAGCCAGTACCCTGGGCAGATGAGGACCAGCATGTTGCAGGTGCTCCATACTGAGTCCATCATGGCCGGGGGATTTTCCCCTCTTCATATTCCTAATGATCTTAATAACTTCATCAGTATCAACCTTCACATGGGAATCATCGGTGTGGACTTCAGTATTGGGCACCTGCACATGCTTGGTTTTCAAACTTGGCTCAACTTTAAATTGATCCATGAAGACATTGGCAATACCTTGCGGATCAGACACACCACTCACTCATACATTATTATTTATTTATTTATTTTTATTTTTAATGTAGATTTGTTTTGTTAAAATATGATTTTTGTGAATAATAATGTTAATAATAGGTACTCTATTGCATTGGGTACGCCTGTAATAATAGAAGTACATGTTTAATAAATAAATAAATAAATAAATAAATAAATACATAATGATCGCGTTTAATTGCAACCGGAGAAATACGACCTGAGTGTAGGTACATATAGACTAGGAGCACTCGCCCACTGCGACTTTTTGTCGATGCTGTGCGATGCAGTCGTGAGTTCGCATCGATACAGTTGCGATTTAGCATCGATACAGAAATGCCTGTGAACGCAAGCACCTTTCTCCACTCCTCGTTCCACCGATGTCGTTGAGACGGTCGCGTCGCGCGTTTGTATGGTTACAAAAAGTCTCCGTAGGCGCGCGCTCTAAGACCCTAAAAATATCGTTTACCCTGCTTTGGGATCTCATGTTGGATGTCCTTTTTAAATAAATAAAAAACTGGGCGATTTAAATAACTATACATTTTTAAATTTCTCAGATGTAAACGAATGTGCTACTCAGCAACACAACTGCTTACCAAACTCCCAGCGCTGCGACAACACCATTGGTTCGTTCCTCTGCATCAGGATCACATCCTGTGGTACCGGATATATCCTCCAGCATTCCACAGGGAACTGTGAAGGTAAGGTGGATGAACTAACCTTTTATACTACACCTGCTCGGAAAGTTGCCTATTCCTTTTCCAAATATAAGATAGAAAGTAAGTCATTGCAGGCGTATAGGAATCCGGGAGGAAAAACTCTATGGAATTTCATTTCTCACGCGTTTTAGCGGGAGGGAAACTGTATGGAAATCCATTTCTAACGTGTTATTTTTTTTTTATTTCCTAAAAGATCGGCCGGTAGCTATGGTTATTTACATCATAGGTCAAACGACAAAAAGTTTTTACTCCAAGTCCGCTTACCTCTTCCTATTTCCGAACAATATTTTGAAAAAAGAACCCAAGTGATAAAGGCTGGCGCGGGAAGTTCTTCTAATTTTGAATTTGGTGTAGGCAATTTTATTAATTCTACAGAATGTCGTCGAGTGATAGTGAACGTTTTATGACACCGCCAGATATAAAATATTTATTCTGCTTTTTATTTTCCTCCAAGGTGTTGTATAAAGCACTATGTATCACTCGGCAGAAAGTGCGATTTCTACCTCGTGTGTTTTAAGGCCCTCAAATGACACACTCGATAGGAATTAGGCACGTTCTCGCCTAGGTGAACAAAGTACTATTATTTCTTTTTATTTATTTATTTTGCTTACATATTATTTACATGTAGTATACAGTTTCAGGTCTTAATATTGATTTGAGGAAAATTCGCCGAGAACAATTTATCGAAAACGATTCGTCGAGAACAATTCGCCGAAAATACAAATTGTCGAGAAGTAGTCATAAAGATTGTCAAGTATAGCGGGAACCCATTTTGTCTTACATCTGAAAAATTGTGTTTTCGGTGAACTGTTCTCGACGAAATTGTTTTCGACGAATTGTTCTCTGCGAATTTTTCGCACACGCTTAATATTAGCTAGGTCAATAATAGATTCAGGTGTTACTTTGCGGAAGTCCATTGCAAAATATTAGAATGAAAAATATTTAGTAACCATTCCGCGTATAACCTTCTCTGATAAGATCCAACATAATCCATTCACATACACCGCCCTCCCACAAATTGACTCGCCGTGCAATCAAAGAAGGTAAAACAGACTTACGCAATATAAAAATGCCAAGTCACTTACACTCCTCCTCGCCTGCCAAGCGTGGTGATTATGGCAACCCAGGGGGGGTTGCCATAATCATGGGACATAATCATGGGACATGGGAGACCATCCACTCGATGGAACGAAAACATTATGGGGTGAAGACACATGGTGGGGAGGTCTATGTTCAGCAGTGGACGTGTACGGGCTGATGATGATGATGATGATGATGATGTGCTTAAAGTTGGAGGGTAATCATCATCATCATCATCATATCAGCCCATAAACGTCCACTGTTGACATAGGCTTCCCCCATACGACGCCACAAATAGCGGTCCTGAGCCGCCTCCATCCATCGACTCCCTGCGACCGCTACGATGTCGTCGGTCCATCGAGTGGGAGGTCTTCCCACACTCCGTTTCGCATTGCATCGCGGTCGCCACTCGAGAACCTTTACTCCCCAACGGATATCGGTTCTACGAGCTATATGGCCTGCCCATCGCCACTTCAGCCTGCTGATTTTGAGAGCTATGTCGGTAACTTTGGTTCTTCTACCAATTTCCGTATTCCGGACCCTATCGCGCAGAGAAACTCCGAGCATAGCTCTCTCCATAGCTCTGTGTGTCTAGTGACTTTGAGCTTATGCACAAGGCCTATAGTGAGCGACCACGTCTCGGATCCGTAAGTCAACATACATTGGTTAAAGACTTTCGTCTTGAGGCTCTGCGGTATCTGTGACGACTTTAAGCACACAAACAACTTAATTTGTAGAAGAAACCACACCAATTACATACACAATAAAAAAAACCCACATCGTAGGTTGGTAGGAGGTAGTTGGAGGGTAATTGACTTGGCAATTTTATATTGCGTAAGTCTTACAATTGAATCCTTATAATTTACGAGAAAGTAAAAGTAAACTACTTTCTTTATTTATTCATTTTATTGTTTGTACCAGTTAACCTTTACTATTGTTTACTACCGTGGCGTCGTTTGGGGGAGGCCTATGTTCATCATGAACATGTACGGGCTGATGATGATGATGATGATTGTTTACTATCATCACAATTATCTTACTTCCAGATGTTGACGAATGCGCGCTTCGCACACACAACTGCGCAAGCGCCGGCCCCGAGTACCAGTGCATGAACATCCCTGGCTCCTTCCGCTGCGTCAGGAAACGGGCCTCCACGACCACCACCACAGCTGCTCCTGAGTATGAGTACGAGTACTACGATTCTGAGTAAGTGTCCTATTGCTCTAAGTTGATCTTCTGTGGCTATAATTAAGTCTCATTTATGATTGACAGTGTCTAAACATCTCAGTTTGTTCACTAGTTTCTTTGATATTATAGTCTTTATTGACAAAGAAAATAACAATCAAATAATATAAAGAAATTAAACTAGTATTTAGAATTGAAACAATTGAGCTAACTGCAAACTGTTGCAAACAATCTACAGATAGCTCAACTGGTCCATATCAATACCAGTCGGAAGCGTCCCCAAGACGCTGGCTGCATTGCCCCGTTGTATGGCAATGCTAATGCGCTGCGCAAGATACTCACCAGCTCTCGGGTCACGCGTCGCTTCGACCAGGCGCTCAGCTAATTTTTTGAAAACCCGGAGAGCCTCGGTACCCCACGGACCTAGGGTCTCGACTCGATTATTAAAAACTGTGTCCACGTCTCCCCCTATCGTTCTGTCATCTAAATACCAAACATTAAGTTTGGATTTAAGACGTTGAATTACTGGTTGGATAGCAAGGCTAAATATGGCCGAACCAAGAGGGTCGCCCTGCTGACAACCAACTGCGGACGAAATGACATTGTTTCTGTAAATTTATTTTGACGGTGAACCGTAGCATTGCCAGTTTCTAGTTTCTTCGAAGTTAAATAATTGTTTCTGCTAAAAATAGTAACAAAGGACGAGTAGGCCGCAGATTCACCTGCAATAATAGTTCATTCAGAATTTTCACTTAAGCTCGCGCGATTCAACTGTTTGTGGTCCGAAGTGATACTAACCCAAATAAATGCTGGACAATCCACGACATCATTACCTAGCCCCAAGCAAGCCCCAAGCTTAGCAGAGCTGGTGTTATAGGTTCTAGATTATGTTACATATGTACAATACAATACAAATACAATAAATAATTTAATTTTATACAGCAGCAACCTACAACCTGTAGCGATAACTATTGTTATGCTTGTTATCATTATGAGTACAACGTAGTGGGCTATATTTGTATAAAATGTATTATGTAACTCTTAAACTTAATTTGAAAATAAAGTTGTTGGTTGTTCCTGTATTTAATAAATAAATAAATAATTATTTCATAGAATACACCCAGAACAAAAGAATAGAATAGAATAGAATAGAAAGAACATTTATTTTGGCACAGGTATAGAAGATAATAAAATAAAGACACGCTAAACAATAAACATTTTAACATGGCGGTAAGGATGACACAAGAGGGTGGTAGTAAAAAATAAGGTGTGTCTGCCTCCTGCCAAAAGCGTTTCATGTTTGGTTTTAAAATTTATTAAAAGTCTTCATTCATTTTCAGTGAGGAGATTGAAGAAACGAGTGCCAACAAAACAGATACAGGAGTAAAAGTGCCTCCCAAGACTAACCCTTCTCCATCCAGCAGCGAAGTACCGCCAACACCAAACGTAAACACCTCTGACCCTGAAATGGAATCGCAAGAAAGAAAACCCGAAGAAAGGGAGCCTGAAGCACCAGATAGCAACCGTACTACCCAAAAACAAGACGAAAGAAAACCAATAAACTACGTCCCAGAAGTTCCAAAACACGTCGCTCCTTTATATATACCACAAATTCCATCATCCACGCCCCCACCACCGACAGAACCCGAACCAGAAATAGTATACAAACCAAACTCAGAACCGAAACAAATAGAAAATCCTGCCTCCACATACTACGAGACAAGACCAGAAAAACCAATCAGCTCAAACGAGATACCAGAAGACAAACCTACAGAAAGACAGGAACCAATCGAAACAACTGAACCAATACCTGCAGAGCCGAGGGAAAAACCAAGGCCATTTGATAACCCAAACCAGAGGCCATATGATGTACCAAACCAAAGGCCTTATGATACACCAAGTCAAAGACCAACCTACAGCCCGTACAGGCCAGCTCTTCAAACGCCAACAACACCAAGGATGTGGCTTAATGTTCCGCATGAAACAGTTATAGTTGAGGATAGGAAGAAACAAAGTTCACCGACGGACGGTTCGAATGTTCTCAAAAATGAGAGGCCTAGTTGTCCTCCTGGGCTTGAGCAGAGTGACAATGGAGGATGCTTTGGTAAGTTGTCTAAGTCTATGGAAGGAATCAGCATCTAGAATAGCAGGGTTATTCAGATTGTATTCATGAGTGAAGGATTAACACATCTAAATTGATCTGCTGATATCAAATTATTTTCGAGGACCAGTGCAAATAGTATTAGTTTTTTTACGAAATTTATATAGTATTTTTTGTAGAATACATGGCTATCAATTAATTTTTATCACATCGGTTGTTAGCCCGTCCTATTAAAATCAATGTTTTTGAGAGATCTACGAAAATAAAGCAGCTACATAGTATGTTCATGCAAATTCTTTAAAAGTGCAATAGAGACCATGCGATCACTTTGGATAGAACATATTTTATCAACCGTTACACTCGGGACATTGAGTCTACCGGAGAAATATAGTCCATGACTACCCCGACTCGGAAAAAATATTATGTCAGTCCCAATACCAATACTGGTTTATAAAAAAACAATTCGTAAAGTAAAAATCCTCTACAACTCTTCATCTCTGCAGACATCGACGAATGTACCACCGGTCAACACGGCTGTTCCGGCATCACCGAAACTTGTCGCAACACCATAGGTGGCTACGTCTGCGACTGCGCCATCGGCTTCCGGCGAGACATCGTCACGAACGCTTGTGACCTTATCATTACCAGTACATCTACCACCACAACGACAACTGAGCTGCCTGCGACGTTGCCTCCAACGCTGCCGCCTACAACTACTCCTGAACCAGCTTCTTCTACTACTCCGAGAGGTAAGAAGTTAGTCAAGTCAAAAATTACAACCACCGCTAACACTGCCACCAACTCTTCCTACCATCATCGTACCCACATCTGAATCAGCTTCTACTACTACCAGAGGTAAGAAGCAGATCTACCACCACGCTCACCACTGAGATGCCACCGACGCTGCCTCCAAGAAGTTGGTTCAGGAGAAGTTGGGTCTGTTTTAACTTCTCCTGAACCAGGAACCAGGAACCTCTCAGAAGAGGCAAGAAGTTAGTCAAGTCAAGATTGACTACCACCACTCTAACCTTGGTGGCACCACCGCTACTGACTGACCCATTGGTCAGTCAGTAGCGGTGGTGCCACCAACACTGTCACCAACTCTTCCTGCCATCATCGTACCCACATCTGAATCAGCCTCCACTACTACCAGAGGTAAGAAGTAGATCTACCACAACGCTCACCACTGAGATGCCACCGACGCTGCCTCGAAGAAGTTGGTTCAGGAGAAGTTGAGTCTGTTTTAACTTCTCCTGAACCAACTTCTTCTACTACTCTGAGAGGTAAATAAATGATAATGATGTCCTCCTTGCTCAATTTCCACCACGGCCAGTCTCAATTGAGACAAGTGCGCAGGACATATTAATATAGTGCACAAGTGTGCGGAAATATAGGTACACTCTGTATTCTCTCACTCTCATAATCCGAGCGATGGGACGGCGAACGATACAACCAGAGAGAGGTCAGGCGTAGGACCAACGGCATAACATGCTTTCCGAGGCACGGGGGTGTAACACCGCCAACTCCTTGAGTTGGTCACTTTACAAACTTGGTACTTTGCCAAGTCGGAGTTTTGCGTAATTGGACATATGCGTGCGTTGGCACTTTGCGAATTTGGTACTACGCGTCGAAAGGATTAAAACACGTAAGCGAGCTCATAAAAATGTCTCAATCCCTACGGAATCCTCGGCTTCGGCGGCTAGTTTCAATGGAGACTAGCTAGGTGCGCGGACAGATAGTGCACAAGTGTGTGTGCAAACACAGGTGCACTCTCTATTCACTCACTCTCATAATTCGATTGGACGGCAGACCAATACGACAGTGGAGAGATCAGGGAGTAGTATGGGCTGCATTACCCCGCTGTATGGCAATAGCGTCTTAAGGACGCTTACGACTGGTATGGATATGGATTAGTTGAGCTACCCGTAGATTGTTTGCAACAGTCCGCAATTAGCTCAATTGTATCAATTGTAAATACTAGTTCTAATTTATTTTTGCTATTTGATTGAAATTTTCTTTGTTAACCCTTTGGGCGCCATGCCGAAAACGCATTCCCGTGTTCTCTACGCCAAAACACAAAAGTGAACAAAAGATAAAGCGCTGAGGGGTCCTCGGGTGACTATGGCATTCAAAGGGTTAAAGGGGTCAAACCTTATAATTATAAATAATATTTAGTAATAATTTCATTTTGTTTCCTTCAGAATTCTTTTTCGGGTACAAAGACGACCGGCCGATTGTCACCAGGCAGTTCAGGCCTCACACCGCTTGTGATTTTGGACTCTACCTTAACTACAATACAGGGAATTGCGAAGGTATCATAACCCTTTTAGGCTTTTAAACTTAATAATAACAAAAGCCGTGGGGTCGCGGCGTATGAATATCGACCCCTCCAACTCAACCCGTGGATGTCGTAAAAGCCGACTAGAAGGAAGCTGCTGCCCTTCGTCTCGTAGGTTCCCTTACCTACCAGAGGAAGGGCAGCAGCTTCCTTCTGAGTATTTTTAAACACCAACACTGCGATCACCAATCCTCCTGCCAAGCGTGGTGATTATGGCAAATCCCCCCCTACATGGGAGACCATCCACTCGATGGAACGACGACATCGTAGCGGTCGCAGGGAGTCGATGGATGGAGGCGGCTCAGGATCGCTATTTGTGGCGTCGTACGGGGGAGGCCTATGTCCAGCAGTGGACGTCTATGGGCTGATGATGATGATGATGAATAACAAATTTTAATATGTGCCTTATAGTGGTTTTACACCATTTGTGCGTTAGTGCACTTTCCCACTAAATGGTGTACCTTAAAGTATTGTAGCTAATCCTAGCTACTGATAGTACACGCGCGCTGTAGTGCACTGCGCCTCTTTCTGTAGTTTAGTAATAAACGAGTCGTGACGTTGGCTGTAGGGCCGCGGCCTACGAATATCGACCCCTCCAACTCGACCCGTGTATGTCGTAAGAGCCGACTAAGGGAACCTACCAGAGGAAGGGCAGCAGCTTCCTTCTAAGTATTTTTCAACACCAACACTGCGATCACTAATCCGCCTGCCAAGCGTGGTGATTATGGCAAAACCCCCCCCTACATGGGAGACCATCCATTCGATGGACCGACGACATCGTAGCGGTCGCAGGGAGTCGACGGATGGAGGCGGCTCAGGACCGCTATTTGTGGCGTCGTATAGGGGAGGCCTATGTTCAGCAGTGGGCGTGTATGGGCTGATAAGAAGAAGAATAAACGAGTGAGCATCGTAACTGGTCGTTTCACTCAATCCCATCCTCGTTGCCAGTCGCAATGTGTGTCTATATAAAATCTTCTCTCCAGACATAGACGAATGCACAAACGGGGAAGCGAGCTGCGCAGCGGTAGAAGTTTGCGTGAACACGCGTGGAGGATACCGCTGTGAGTGTCCCCCGAACTGGGAGCTGGATGACGTGCGGCATCGCTGTGTGCCCCTGCGCAGTAAGGACGCCTTCCCGCCGGGGTACGGGAATGAACCGGGTAAGTCTTGAAAAATTACTTGTCTTATCCTGTAATCGACAAGCTCACAAGAGCGCGCACGGAAAATTTAGTAAAAGAATTTTGAAAACGCGCGACGGCATCGAAACTGATGCAAACGCGCGACCATCTCAGACAACATCGGGGGAACGAAGAGTGTAGAGGGGTGTTTGCGCGTTCACAGGCATTTCTATATCGATAACGAATGCGATTCAGCATCGATACAGAAATGCCCGGGTGCCAAAGTCGCCGTGGGGTGGGATCTTACAGGTATTTAAGTGGCAATTAATTATACGGGAATAAACCGGGCAAGGCGATCACTCTAACAACTGACATTGCTTGAAGATCAATCGGCAAATAGACCCAGGGCGGTCACAGACATCCAGGTCGGCGCCGTACCATGTAGGAGCGAAGGGTCCATGAGGCTGACCACCTAGATGGTCAGTGGATATCGTCGTCAGGGTAGCTATAAGACTGTGGATGAGGCATGTATAGCAGCGATAAAGGTAGCGAGGAGGAAACCTCCGAACAGCTGCGGCTGATGATGGACGGCAAAAAATAGGGATGTTAGGAGAACTAATCAAAGAAAATGTTCCAAGCATTGTATAAGATAAAAGAAATTAAATGATATCCCAAAAATTTACTATTTCGGCGGGACTTCTTTGAGACTACCCCTAGTGCGCTTACGCACTATAATAACAAAAACTGTAGGTATAAGATTAGTTTAAGGTTTAAAGATTCCCAAAAGAGACGGTTACTTACACGAGAAATATTAAGATTTTCCCCGAATCCTTGCTATTTGCATATAGCGATAGCATGTCATGCTGCCATAACTTTTATTAACTAGAAAGTATAAAATTTTACGATACATCTCTTTTTTCACAGCGTACCCACCTGATGTTCCACAGTCGACAGTCGACGGGTCGTCCTCAGGCGATGTGGTCAGTCCTGAGATCACGCAGGAGGCGACGAAGACAGTACTCAAGTGCCCCACGGGGTACCGGCTGGATGGGGATGGTTCTTGCGTTGGTAAGAAATCAGAAATTAATCAAGTTTATTTCTTTCGGCTCACAAAATAACCTCATAGACAAGTAGAGTTTTATTTAAGCTATAGGGGAAAGGTGTACAAAATGATATACCCTCTGCTAAATCAGTCATAAATCGTGTTTTATTCGTGGTTTTTAACATTATAATCAACCTTTTTATACCTTGGTTCAGTACTTTATCAAAATTAAAGAGATCAATCATTTTAATATTAAAACAACAAACTTTAAAGAACATTTTCAAAAACATTGACAAAATCCGTTATGTCCACCCTGTGCGGGTAAGATAACATACATCATGTGGACAAAATGGTATAACAAAATAATAATTTACCTTTAGTATTAAATAACTTACTTTTACCGTGAAACAAAATCTATCGGAATAAAATTTGTGGTGGTGTATTTGCTAACCGCCTTCCGCGACAAACGGCCGAGCGGGCGTGATTGACTGTGTGTGACGAAACGAGAACTAAATAGTCTGTGATTTCGAAGAAAAGACCACTGTGTCGCGTTGTCCACCTATGTCATTTTGTACGCCTTTCCCCTAAATTATTCCTAATAATACATATAATCACATATAATATTACAAAAGTGAAAACTTGTGCTATTTGTTGTAAAGATGTTTAGCCGAAGACAACGGCAAACTACTGAATAGATCGAGCTGAAATTAGCACTGTGTACCTGTACATATTTATACTTGCAATAACTTAAAGCAATTATTTTGAAGCCGTGGTCAAGATCTAGTATCAAATTAAAATAAAATTAAGTAAGTGGCTTTTTTATAAAAAAATAAAGTACAGATACATTAATTTAATTAAAAATAAATCACGATTAGAAGTATCATAGAGATGACTCTGTCTTAAATAATTAACTGAAAATAAAACAGATAATATATACAAAAGAATTATTCCTTTTGTGTATTTAACAAATAATGGAAGTTCTTTGTTCAGCTTTCGATAACTTTATTACTTAAACTTTCCTAAATAAGCACCTAGACAAGTCAAATTTATAAAAGTAGATTCATTATGAATGTATGCGGGTTAACTACGTACCTACCTACCTTTACGTGGACAGGTCCATATGTCTATCTTCTGCTTTCTAACGGGAAGCTCTGTTTTTCTCGTCTCCTCATTCTACTTCTTACGTATCATCCCTAGACGTGAACGAGTGCGCAACAGGCGAAGCAAAGTGCGGTCTCCAGCAGGTCTGCATCAACCTGGAGAAAGGCTATACGTGTAGGTGTCTGCCCGGATACCGTCTAATTGGGGACCACGAGTGTCAGGATATTGACGAGTGTCAACTGGCTGGAAATAGGGTAAGGGATCAGGGTCATTGATTGTTAAATTGTTTATTTGTATAAAAATATGTTTGTTACATGCTAGACAGTTGTTAGGACATCCTTTTACATATGTAAAAATACTTGTGCCAGGATGTCCTGCTCTTCCATACAATACATGGATTTAACAAATAAACTAACAATAAATTGATAAGTGTGTGATGCTTGTAGCTGCTGGCGGAATAAGGTAAGTACTACACACACAATGGTATTAGAAGGGCGTCAGCATCGTCTGTTCTAGCGAAGAAGAAGATCCAGCTGTAGGCAGCACAGGCTCGTATTGAAATAGATTTGTAAATTTCAAAAGGGAATTTCCAGCTCTCTTTCTATTATGAATTAAACATATAAATATAATAAGATGGCAACACAATAATACGCCAGAAAGGACCTGAGAGCCTGTCGGCATTTTGTGTTGGAGTCAGCGGAAAAACGCTTGGCCATAAGTCAAGAAGCAAACGTAACATTTGCGACCGTAGCAAACTTGCTGGGCTCCCAGCAAGTCTGATACTAGATAAAGGGTACAAGTGCACTTGTCTGCCCGGATACCATCTCACTGGGGTCCACCAGTGTCAGGATATTGATATTGACGACTGTCAACTGGCTGGGAACGGGCATTAAAGACAAGATGATTTTGGTGTCCTGCTTTACAGAACTTTTGCAACAGTCTGCAAATAGCTCAACTGTTTCATGTTTAGTATTTTGTAATTGCATGTCGACGTCCTATTATTTGTAGTTTTCTTTGTAAATAAAATACGACCATAGGATTGAAATCGATATTGGAATTGTATTCAAGATTATTTATGCACTCTGCATTCACGTCTCCAAAAATTATTTATTTTATTTTTATTTCGCATGTGAATACCATTGTGCAGCCCCTGTGTCTGACTCTACCAATAACCATTTACAGACCACAGAGCGTCCGTATAAATATACTCTTTGTTTTTTCTAACTAGAACATTATCTTGCAGACCCTCTGTTCACAAAACGCTGATTGTGTGAACACCCTCGGCTCCTACCACTGTAAGTGTCGCGACGGCTTCAGAACGGCACCGCTTAATGACAAGGTGAGTTCGCTTATGCATTTTAAGCCCAGTTTAATACACTACTGCGTTTTCCACCATCATCCACTTTTGTTCAATGCTGTTTACTACTGTAGCATCAGCTTTCTTCTGTCCAATGCTGTTTACTTCTGAACTATCAGGCTACTTCTGTCCAATGCTGTTTGCTTCTTTTTTACTAACCCACTTATGTTCAATGTTGTTTACTACTGTAGCATCAGCTTACTTCTGTCCAATGCTACTTACTTCTGAACTATCAGTCTACTTCTGTCCAATGCTGTTTGCTTCTTTTTTTACTAACCCACTTTTGTTCAATGCTGTTTACTACTGTAGCATCAGCTTACTTCTGTCCAATGCTGTTTACTTCTGAACGATCAGCCTACTTCTGTCCAATACTGTTTGCTTCTTTTTTAATTAACGCAATTTAGTTCAATGCTGCTTACTACTGTAGCATCAGCTTACTTCTGTCCAATTCTGTTTACTTCTGAACTATCAGTCTACTTCTGTCCAATGCTGTTTGCTTCTTTTTTTACTAACCCACTTTTGTTCAATGATGTTTACTCCTGTATTATCAGCTTACTTCTGTCCGATGCTGTTTACTTTTTAAGTACCAGCCTCCTTTTGTCCAATGCTGTTTTCTTGTTTATCACTAACCCACTTTTATTCAATGCTGTTTACTACTGTAGCATCAGTTTACTTCTGTCCAATGCTGTTTATTTCTGAAGAATCAGCCTACTACTGTCCACGTTGCTTCTTTTTCATTAATCCACTTTTAAAAAACTCTGAAACTAAGCTACTACCTACTCGTACCTACTCCTAAGTACTTACGAGCAATCCCGCTAGATGGTGCTAACACAAATTCAATGAATTTGTCCCTCATAAACTTTGGAAGTACAAAAGGTAAAAAATTCACTCGACAATCCTAGATCACGTAAACGGTTTATTGAGCAACATCTGACAGATATAAAACTACCAAACATCATCTGTCAGTCGAAAGACCCCGGGCATGTGGACCAGATGGGTCGGCCGGTACATAGATCTCCCTCTGTTCCTATTTGGAGGACCTTCATGAAAGATGACGTCATTCTCAATCCTATTCTAGTACACGCAGGTTATATATCGGTCATATAAGTTTATTAAGAATGTAAAAATCTAAGATGATCCCGTAATTTCAGGTTTGCATGGACGTAGACGAATGCACGGAGTCTCAGGCGTTCTCCCTCTGCCAACATCGCTGCACTAATGTCTGGGGAGGTTACCGATGTTCCTGCCACCGGGGGTACCGACTGAACCCTGATAACAGGTGAGGAATACAAGAAACTACGACCAACCTGCCTAACTAGTAATTTACTAGGTTATAATGTATAAACATTTAGTGAATTATGTATTATACTAATATTATAAACTAGCGACCCGCCCCGGCTTCGCACGGGTGCAATGCTGATACTAAATTATACATATAAACCTTTCTCTTGAATCACGCTATCTATTAAAAAAACCGCATCAAAATCCGTTGCATAGTTTTAAAGATCTAAGCATACATAGGGACAGACAACGGGAACCTACTTTGTTTCATACTATGTAGTGATGATGCGAAAGTGTGTTTGTTTGTTTGTCCTTCCTTCACGCCCTAATTAAGCAAAAAATCGACTTGATTTTTAGCATAGAGTTAGTTGAAAGGATGGAGAGTGATTTTGGTTATTTTTCGTCCTGGTGAAACAAAATTCCCTTAGGAGATTTTTAACCCCCTTAGAAATAATTTTCAATTATGATGTTCGAATTAAACGCGGTTCAAACCGCGGGGTACAGCTAGTAGGTACCTACTCTTTTAGTGAAAAAAAAAACGAAAAACTTATGGCCAGGGCTCGTAAAAACGAAATCGAAGTTTCTGATTATTTTTCGTGCAAACGCTAATCTTATGCAAGCGGCATAAGAGTTGGTTTTGCACGAGAAAGAAAAAGAAACTTCGATTTTCCTTTTCCGAGTAGGCCCCCTGAATGAGAACATAACAAAATTTGATGACTTGATCTATTTTGTTGTAACAATCAGTAGTTTCTCAAAATCATTCGTCATGCCTATTGACAAAATACAAAAAAGGCAGCTTCCCTTAGTCGATACAACATCCACTGATTGCGGTGGGTTGAGGTTCAGGGGTCAATTTAAACGCCTCAGCATCATGAACCAAAGAAGTGAATGAATGAATGAGAATATTTTATTTTTAACATGTATTTTTGTCGAGTTTCCGTACGTCACGATTGCATTCATTTTTTGATTTTTTATCAAGACAGCGAGCGTCGAGATTCCGTTGTTCACCCCTTTGAATTTTATTGTCGAGATAGCAAGCGTCGATTCGATATTCTTATTCTTTATTCGAGATTCCGTTATTCACAAATCAATCAACAAAAACAATAAAAAAGACAAAACAGAATAATATTTGCCTTGAGTCACATATCGGTCTTTTCATTCGTTTTTTTGATTTTTTTATTTGGTCTGGAAGTCTTGAACTGTTGTTAAAGATTTTTTATTTTATAAATTCTAGAACGTGCACCGATGTCGACGAGTGCGGCGACAAGTCCAAGATCCGCTGCGTCGGCCGCTGTCTCAACGAGCCGGGGGGCTACCGCTGTGCCTGCCCCATCGGCTATCGGCTGTCAGAGGACAAGAAGAGCTGTATTGGTATGTTATACAAAATATTGGGTTGTAACAATTTTTTATTCATATCTTGATTAAATATCCATCCATCGGGGAGCGTGCCTCCTGCAGAACATCCGCATGCTCAGGGTAGGGATTATGGGCGTCACCTCATATGAAAGCCAATAAGCGCTTATCGGGAGCAAGAAAACAAGGTCTGCTCCTCCGGGAGTGACACTTGCCCTCGTCACTGTCCAGTTGCCACTTTATTTCAACAAAACGTAAAAGTTGACTACAAATCAATTAAAAAAATTCAATCGTCAATTATGTTTGTTAGATCAGTCAAAAGAGCGTTAGTTAAACACGAGTCTATGTGATAAATAATTGGTAGCTTGGGGAGTTAAGATTTTACGCTACTGGTAACACCAGGACACAGATTCGTCTCCTCATTCGCCGATGGCGATGATGGCAAGTGTCACCCACGTGACCATCGTGTCTCGGAACACCATTCCTTATCTTATATATAAAATTTCCATGTCACAATGTTAGTTACCGTACTGCTCCGAAACGGCTTTACCGATTTTTGCCAAATGTTATATGCTTATTCAGTAGGTCTGAGAATCGGCTACTATCTATTTTCCATACCCCTAAGTGATAAGGGTTGAAGGCAAAACAACGTTTGGCGGGTCAGCTAGTAATAATATAAGGTATGGTCTGATATATACATAAATACCATGATTAGGAGGAGGTTTTCATCAAGTAGTGGACCAATTATAGACTGTACATCAACCCTGTCTGATATAGATTTGTTTTTTGTTTCGTATTTTCCGGGTATAAAAGCAACTACGTTTTAAAATACTTAATGTAATCCTCCAGATATCGACGAATGCGAGACAGGTCAGGCGACCTGCGATTCAGGTACCAGCGGCGGCACCAGTCAGGTCTGCTTCAACACGCGAGGATCCTATCGCTGCCACCGCATCACCTGCCCCCAGGGCTATGAGCTTGAGAGCAAACAGTATGTTACCTTATCTTCCTCATTTGTTTGTGGACAGCCCTAACAAAATTAATTACGGGTGAAACAAAGAAAAAGTGACCCTTCTGGGAACAGGAACCGTTCCCTGAAGGGTCACTTTTTTGTGTGACCTATGCAATATGAACTACATGGGCAAATTTCATTTGTTAGCAGTAAGTCTAAAATTCGATTATTTATACGGGTTCGTTCACCATGCAGTTCGTCCAAATTACATTTCGTCCAACATGCATTTCGTACAACTTTTATATTTCCCATTTCCACAACAATGACAGTTTCAGGGTGAAAAGTTTAAACCAGCTGAAAGCGATGGGACTACGATCAATCCCTATCCCTCGCGATCCCATTAATGGGACAAAATAATGCGACCACGAGAAAACACCCATTTTTTCGTTCCACTATCGTAAACCAGAACTCTTCTTCCAGCCGCTGCACGAAAGCGGAGCGAGTGTGCCAGCCCGGCGACTGGGCCTGTGCGCACCAGCCTACCACCATCTCGTACAACTTCATCACCTTCGTGTCTAACCTCTACGTTCCAGAAGCAAACGTAAGTTGAGGGAGTAGAAGTAATTTTCGTAGATACTGTCACCGCCTGTAAGAGCTATACAGATAACTACTCCAAAACCCGTGACAACTGTGACCCCATGGACTACCCGTTAGAGCGCGCGCCCACGGCGACTTTTTGTAGCGATGCAAATGCGCGACGGCTTCGCGACTATATCGATGCAAACGCGCGACCGTCTTAGACGACATCGGGGGACCGAGAGCGCGGTGCGAGGGGTGCGCGAGCAGCCCTCCACTCTACATTTCCCCCATGTAGTATGAGACGGTCGCGCTCTTGCATCGATACAGTCGCGATGCCTTTGCGCGTTTTCAGTCGCACGTTTGCATCTCTACAAAAAGTCGCCGTGGGCACGTGATCTTAGTAGGTGTTGTCTTACTGTTGATTACATTATGTTATGATTGTAACCGGGTTAACTACGAACCCAGCTTGTGTTGGAAGAACACCAACAATTCATCCCTTAACGAACCGCACTTACCCTGAAGAAACGTTGGTGCTCTATCAACACACACAGGGGTTCTTTTCGAAAATGCAATTGTACTTTTACAATCACAGTCGGCTCTTAAGATATTCACGAGTTACGTTGGATGTGTCGATTCTTAAGCTACATCCCCACTGCTGCGCACGGTGTTCACGCTGCTGCAAAAACTCAAAACTCAAAGTGCTTTATTTTCTTTAGACCTTACAGGACTCGTGGACAAGCCACAAAATTTAAATTATATAAGTGAAACTGGAAAATAAAGTGACCACTTTGATTTTTTGTTCACTTCATTTTTTTAAAATCGAACATGAATCCTTTACCTTGTTAGGTTGTTAGTTTTCGAGTAGGAGCAAAACTCTTCACAAGATTTTTTATCTTCTAGATAATCTGATATTTTGTAGTAAGCCTTTTACAAAGGCATGCTGTGGCTATAGACGGTGGCCCAATACACTGTACACGCTGTGCACGCCAGTGGGCCACCGTGCACAGCGTGCATAGCGCACGCCGCAGTGGGCCAGTGACTTTACGCAACGACCGTGGCCGCCGGCTTATTCATTTTCTCTCAAATCGAAACAAATTTAAAAACTCCGTTTTGTCTGATTCCAGGTGAAGTTATTCACAATGCGCGGTCCAGCGTGGCCGTTCACCGAGCTGAACTTCCGACTTCGGCTTGAAAACGTCGACTCGCCGCCCACCGTGTTGGAGCCTGCTAATATCAACTCGTTTTTGTAAGTAAATCCTAGTCGAGGTCTTTATATTTCAAAGGTTTTTTTATCATAGTGCTTAAGGCCTATTACATGCCTAAGCCCGCACTTGGGGTAATCTCAAAGAAATTAAATGATAACCCAAAAATTTACGACTCCGGCAGGACTTGAACCCGCGACCTTCCCCTGAATACGGCATTAACCAACTGCGTCACGGAGGCAAGTACCCGACCCGTCGAAAATCTTTGGGACTTGCTTACGGACTATAGCGCCGTTAGCTCAATCCTGCTCAAAGTATAAAGTTACATTTAGATCATTTGACGAGAGGTATCGCTGTCGTTGATTCTAATGTTAGTCCCGCCGGAGTCGTAAATTATTGGGATATTATTTAATTTCTTTATATTTCATTTGACGACCGTGGTGGCGTAGTAGGTTTAAAACGATCTGACACCCACATTTTTGTAACCTAGTTTTATAAGCTAGGTTACAAAATACCTCCATGTTCTGTGTTTAGTTTTTTTTTTGTATGGTATATATGTACTGAATGTGTGTGCGAAATAAATGATATTTTATTATTAAATATTCACGGGTATTTATCGCGTTTATTTACCTATTTCCCGAAGTTTCAACAGACACCACGATCACCACGACACCACGACAGAGTGTAAACCTGTTAAAACGTCGGGAAAAATAGGTAAATAAACGCGATAAATACCCGTGAATATTTAATAAGTGTTCAGATCGTGTAAGTTTAAAAATACTTTAAATGATATTTTATATTATTCCGGATTTTATCACATAGCATTAACCATTCACTTACTAATAAATATTTTCTTTCAGGTTGACCCAAAGTGGCCATGAAGCGGTAATTTCCCTGGTTCATCCACTCCAAGGACCACAAAGTATAGAGCTAGAGTTGGCTATGGAACTTCACACGAGAGAGCAATTCGGAGGAATAGCCATCGCCAAAATATTTATCTACGTGTCAGAGTACGAGTATTAAGAGAGTGGAGTGGGAGAAGAGAAAGTGAGAAAGAGAACTAGAGTCACTTTTTAAACGTAAAAAACTGTTCGGTGTTAAATCAGTATTTAAATTAAAGTTATTGAAAGATTGATTGTATGTTTCACATTACATCAAGAGCTTTTTTCAGTCCACTGTTGGACATAGACCCCCTGATATCTTTTCGCTCTTATCATCGATATGTTTACCTATGGGTGCGTATTTTTATTAATAAAAATATTCCTTAGTGCTCTTTGTCATTATTAATGATATAATAATCAATTATCATATTAATTAATTGCACAATAATTAGTTATGTTATTAATTAATTATATAATTATTAATTTGTCATATTCAGTGGTACGTAAATAACTTAATAGATATTCATAGTTAAATATTTTTATTGTTTATATTTTCCTATATTTTTGTATAAACATGTATAAACATACTTAAATGATTATAGAAGCAACGCAAGAGAAGTTGCAAATAAAACTAATTTTAGTAATGTTCTAGTATTTAATTGTAAAAAGCATTTTTTATGTGCCTAAAAATACAGAAAATGAGATCACATAACATTTTTCCTTACACCTAAGGTATATATTCAACCACTGTTCCCATCTTGTTCATCAAATCATTGGTCCGCATACCATAATTTATATTTATCAAATCTGATAAATAAATCAACCCATCACAAAGACCATCTAAGATTCCCCGAAAAACTTTTTCCCACATATTTTTAAGATCTCACATCATCTAAATTACAGTTTGTTGATAAAATATCAGTAACTGCAAGTTATATGACAATTATAACTATAACTAATAATTATACTTATAACTACCTGTGGGTACCTTTAGTTATAAGTTATGAATCTTTATTTAGTTTTGGTGCCAACTACGTTTTCTACACTACTTGATGCTCAATAAAGGTAAAACAGATTGATCCCACGAGACGCCACGTACGCGACGCATTACGAGATCTGGACGCTTGAATTTATATGAAAACAGATGGCTCAGCTAGAGATATCTTGTTAAACGCTTAGATGCTGGCTACGTCTTCTACACTACTTGATGCTCAACAAAGATAAAAACAGATTGAGCCCACGGCATGCAACGTACGTGACGCATTACGAGAGACGCTTGAATCTATAAATAGACAGATGGCCTAGAGAAATCAATTTTTTTTTAAACGTTTTAGTGCTAGCTATATCTTACTTAATACTCAATAAAGATAAAAACAGACTGAGCCCAAGCCATGCAACGTATGCGACGCATTATTAGATCTGGAATTTAATATGAAAACGGATGGCCTACCTAAAGACACTCTTTATCGTGCGACAGTGCATCCTCCAACATTTCTTCGCGTACGTTGCTTGGCGTGGGCTCTAGTCTGTTTTTACCTTTAAGTATTCATAATTATTTAACATCTAAAAAAACTCCCAAAATTAAAAAAATAGCACCAACCTTTCAAACCTTTAATAAAAACGAATTTTCTAAAACTACTGCATTTAACGTCTTAGTCTAATTTGAACTTTCCGACTAGGGCATTTTGTATTGATTCCTGATCTAATTTAAACTTTCAGACCTACTTAGTCCGAAAGTTTGAAGTTGTTCGATCATCTGTTTAATATAATTAAGTAGATCGCCCGTTTAATATGATTCTTATCCTATTTTAAACTTTCGGTCTAAGTAGATCGCCCGTTTAATATGAATCTTATCCTATTTTAAACTTTCGGTCTAAGTAGATCGCCCGTTTAATATGAATCTTATCCTATTTTAAACTTTCGGTCTAAGTAGATCGCCCGTTTAATATGATTCTTATCCTATTTTAAACTTTCGGTCTAAGTAGATCGCCCGTTTAATATGAATCTTATCCTATTTTAAACTTTCGGTCTAAGTAGATCGCCCGTTTAATATGATTCTTATCCTATTTTAAACTTTCGGTCTAAGTAGATCGCCCGTTTAATATGATTCTTATCCTATTTTAAACTTTCGGTCTAAGTAGATCGCCCGTTTAATATGAATCTTATCCTATTTTAAACTTTCGGTCTAAGTAGATCGCCCGTTTAATATGATTCTTATCCTATTTTAAACTTTCGGTCTAAGTAGATCGCCCGTTTAATATGAATCTTATCCTATTTTAAACTTTCGGTCTACGTACATAGATTGCCCGTTTAATATGCTTCTTATCCTATTTTAAACTTTCGGTCTAAGTACATAGATCGCCCGTTTAATATGATTCTTATCCTATTTTAAACTTTCGGTCTAAGTAGATCGTCCCTTAAATATGATTCTTATCCTATATTAAACTTTCGGTCTAAGTAGATCGCCCGTTTAATATAATTGTTATCCTATTTTAAACTTTCGGTCTAAGTAGATTATCTATTTAATATGATTCATAAACTTTAAACTTTGGGACTAGATCATTTGTTTTGTGATTCCCTATCTACTTAGATAATTTGTTTTGTGATTCCCCATCTACTTAGATAATTTGTTTTGTGATTCCCCATCTACTTAGATCATTTGTTTTGTGATTCCCCATCTACTTAGATCATTTGTTCTAGTGAATCTTAAGATGGGAAGATCAAACATCTCTACAAAACATACAAACTATACCTACTCGGTTCCAGAATAATAGATAAAACTAGATAATCAAAATAAAAATAATTAAAAAACTATATAGGTACACAAAATAAAAAAAAACAACGTGAAAAACATTTTAAGACACTCAGACATTATCACAGCAAACCGCAGCAATCGTTCAAAGATATTTTTGGTATTAAAAGCGACACAATACCGGAAAACAACGGTTTATCAGTTTTTGTTAAGTTATCTTTGTTGGCATAAAATATCTTGGATCTTGAACCGAGTATTAACACTAAATAAGACATTCGTTTTCCGCTTTAAATAGGTACGTTTATGTAGGTACGAACCAAGCTACCTAGAACTTATTTATCTCCTTCAAACTTTACGTTACCGTCGTGTGTCTTAACATTGTTGTCTTGTGTTGATGTTTGACTCGCCTATTCATGAGGATCCACGATGTTAAGGATCGTAAAGCACCCGTCCTGTGATGCTATAGCTAAGGCTTTGCCCCCGTGCGCGCTTGCCACCGCAGTAACTTCAGCAGGAGCTCTGTAATCTGCCACTAATTTGCCGTCGACCGTTCTGAAAAATAAAACGATAATTATGTAAATCTACGGATTAATACCGTGTTTATAGATCTATACTCCGATTTAGAATCCAAGATAATTTATGGCAACAAAGACAGACATAACTATAACAGAAAACAACAAGACAACAGCTAAGTTATCATGTAAAAATAAAACGCAACGCATAATCTTAAATGTGAAAAATTAAAAAAACGAATGAAAAGAAAAATTTTTTAATACACGGATAATCAAACTTTAAAATTAATAATACTAATATAAATATATAAATAAGCCATTCATTTCTTGAACCTTAATTACAAAAAATACTTAAAAAACAGGAACCTACTTATCTAAGGTTTCTTAAAACTAGCTTTATAAGTTTGCACTTGGGGTAGGTATAGACCTTTTCCCCAGAACCCCTCTGGTCGAAGGTGAAGGCCTTCTCAAGAGATTTCCAGGTGTCTCCGTCTTTAGCTGTGTTCGTCCATTGTTTGCCAGCCACATGAATTATGTCATCTGCCCACCAAACAGTTGGCCTGCCTCCGTTTCTGTTGCCTCTTGGTCCTGGCCAGGTAGTGAGACGTTGAGTCTATCGACTGTCTGTCATTCGAGCTATGTGCCCTGCTCAGTGCCACCATAGTTTTTGTATTAATAGTCTCCCCATAGCCCAATTACCCAGTCCATCCATTCACCACAATAACATGGCTTTTCTTGTTATTTTCTCATAAAGGGCCTCTGTGCTGTTTCGGCCCCACGCATGCCTCCCAAAGGACCGGGTCACTATATGGCCCGTGATCATGGAAATGAGAAATGTAATACTCACCTAAAAACTCTCAACGTCTTCCGCCCGCTATGATAATAGAAGACGTATAGATCATCAGAACTGAACATGGTGATGATGGAGAACACGCCCTCAGCGGCGCGGGAGATGAGGGGCTGGACGGAGGCCCCACGGCGCAGCTCTATCAGGTCGAGGCCTCCGCGGGATGGCGCGCACAGGCCTATCTTACCGTCGCGGGTACTGGACCCGTTCCAACGAGGGACGTGTCTGGAACACGGGCAAAGAGTGAGCGGAAACTCGGTAAAGACTTTATTCGGGCATCCTATAATATTATAAATGTCAAATCTTGTGAGGATGGATGAATGGATGTTTGTTCCTTTTTCACTCAAAAACTACCTACTTCCAAATATCAGCGCAATCAGTTGCGCTGATATTTGGAATGGATATAGTTTGGGACCGTATATAGACGGTATAGTTTATCATCACTTTCCATCAGGTGAGATTGTGGTCAAACGAAGGTCTATATACTCGTACTATAAAAAAGGTATATTTATATCCCGATTAAAACCCGGGCAAAGGCGCGGGCATTAGCTAGTAAATAATATAAAATTCAAAACTCATTTTTATCTCCTTTAGACCTTTCAGGACTTTTGGACACGTTAGAAATTTTCTATATAAACAGCCTTATATCGCATACTATATATTTACGAATAATTTGATAATAATTGAAATGGCATCATCCATACATAGATAGATATTTTTTGTCATACATAGAAAATACCCAGAACACCCGGAACAAATATTTGCAGATCGTACAAACATTTGTTGGAAGGCGGGAATCGAACCAGCAAACTACTGCGTCGCAGGCGGACCTTCGACCACTGCGCCACATCGGTCGTCTAAATAATAATAATAATGGGTTCGAGCTTCATTTATCCGCTTTACGATTACGGTTTATGATTTTGCGAAGTCTCGAGTTACGATTTGAACAGATGTTATTAAGGTTGGAATTACCTACCTTACGAGCCGCTTCGTCTTTATATCGAGTATGCCAGCCTTGTCGTTGCCGATCACCGCCACCCATAGTGGCTTGTGCGGCAGCGCAACTATGCACTGCATGTCTTTTATACCACTGTTCTTTACTGCGATCCTGCAAGAATATCGAAGAATCATCTAGTTATATTTAGTCAAGCAATACACATTTTCAGAAGGCAAACTTGGGTTTGCGGTGATTGTTGGTACTGGACACTTGACAGGCAAAAAGTCATTCAAATAAAGAGATTTCTGTATCGTAGATGGATCATCACCATCAAAACAATAACTTAACGTATCTCTTGCTGGGTAGATTGTCCAGGATTATTAATTAATTTATGGTATTCACACATTTGACAATAATTTATCATTTAAGCAGAACTCCTTGTTTCAAAACCAAGAATTAAAATTTTGAATAGATTTTTTGCACCATCGAGGCCTGAAGTAAGTAGATAGTTATCCGCGATTCGCTCATGTACTCCAGCATGTGCAATTACAAACGTCGACTGAAATTGTTAATTGGATTCCTTGGGCTCCCTTAGTGCGTTCAGCTTTATTAGTCAATAACAATAGATTCTCGATATCTGGTGTACCTATGCAGTCTAGTGCCTGTCTTCGCGTGGAAGACATGCAGACAGTCCTTAGAAGTCTTGTCCACGCCCGGCACCACCACATGGTTCTCGTCTGCAGAGATGACGGCGGAGCGGTAGCCTGTACCGCGGACCTCGAACTCTGCTGTGTAGATGCGATCACCCTCTGTGAAGAATATTGTTATTAGTTATTCGACGAATCTTGTAATTTTTGCAGATTCTTTTTACTGATATTGAGTGCATAGTGCTACAATAAAAAAAATATGTTTTCCTCTAATATTAAAAATGTAAACTCATTCAATGCATTTGAAACAAAATTAACTGATTATGAGCATTGATTTATATGTATTTCGATTTCTTTTTATTAATCTTATGAAAAATTACGGCTAAACTCAAAATTAATAAAGAATATAACATATAAATAAAAGGAAGGCCAAATAAAAGTTTTACAAGTAGTAAAAAAAATTGCAGATATTTTCCACCATGCAAGCAGGAATCCTGTCGTCTGTTAACTAGAAGGCTGAAAACCCCAAAAAGTACCTAAGTAGTTTTCAAGAAATCGACCAAAAACGTTTGAACACATCGGTTCAGATTTATTTCATCATCATCAGCCTTTACACGTCCACTGCTGAATATAGGCGACAAACGACGCCACGAATAGCGTCCTGAGCTGCCTCCATCCAACGACTCCCTGCGACCGCTACGATGTCGTATTAGCGATGTATTGTGGAGAATGGTTATGTTAGGTTAGTTAACAGACGGCAGAATAAAAGTGCTGACGAAAAATAACATCCTAACCAGGTATAGTCCTAGCAATAATATGGGCCATTGTGATGGTATCAGCGTTGGCTGTCCCTCCTTGCATGGAGATCGTGATGAACTTGGTGCCGTTTTCTAACAACAGGACTTGTTTCACGCCTTTCTGTTCTTCTTTGAAGACCACCTGGAAATAACCACTCAATGAGCGTAAGGTTTTCTGGACGTGGATTGTAAAGATTTTCCCACAGTTTTCTGATCTGTGGATTTTCCAAAGGCAACCACAATGCCAGCACGTTTTTTTTTTTGTTTTGTTGCTGTATTTGTAAAGGTGATTCCGCCATTGTATATTTTTGAATCTCCGATTTGGAAACAACCTCTTGAGTTGTTTATGTCACTGGCTGGTAAGAAAAAGTTGTATTCTTTAGCTCATTCCGTGTTGGAGGTAAACAGCTCCAGGACTATTTATACAAAGTTAAATCCTCACAGATACATTCTTTGCAAAAGCCTCACCGCTTATCACCTACCTGCTGCTCGGTAGTATCCCAAATCACCACATTCCCGCTCTCCGCTGTGACCACATTGTCTCCGCTGGGGGTCACCACTGCCTGGGTTACAATGGCCCCCAGCGGCGCGTCCGCGAGCTGTGCCAGCAGTCTCCCAGTCGAGGTGTCCCACAGACCCCAACAGCTTCTGGTTACGGTGACTGCTAGTTGTTTGTCGCGGCAGAGACTTTATGGAGACAGGATAGGGTAATTGAGTTAGCAAGGAAAGATAGATTAGTTGTCTGATAGATGGAGTTGACATTTTTCAATTTCACAACAACGGTCAACAATCACTTACACTTTTTATTTGATGCTGAGAGAGGGTACAAAAACAAATCTTTAGATACAACTTACAACCCAAAGTATGTTGATCAATTCTTACCTAATAGAGTCAATCGGCAGCTCCTGCCTGTCAATCTTATGCACCTGTTCGAAGATATTGTCAATGTTCCAGATCTTTACAGTCCTATCAATGGATGATGTGATGACGTTGTTCCAAGACCCCACAGTCAGCGGTTCCAACTGGACGATCCTGCCGAAGTGGGCGTCTAGAACCTTTGTTAACTGGGTGGTTTCTAGACTCCAGACGTATAGGCTCTTTCTGCAATAAATTTTGATTTTGTTGGGCAGGCAATTAAGTTACTATAAAATACTCTTCATTAACAAAGACAATTACAATCAATAGAAACAAAATATAACTAGTATTTACGATTTAAACAATTGAGCTAACTGCAAACCGTTGCAAACGATCTAGAGGTAACTCAACTGATCCATATCAATACTGGTTGGAAGCGTCTTCAAAACGGAGCAATGTAGCCAGCTACATTGCTCCGTTGAAGTGTTATGTTAATTTCTTTTTCATCTAGAACCTAATCGTTATCATCATCAGGCCTTATGGTTAAGAAATTAAAATGTGAATTTTCTCGTTAACGAAATAAACGTAACTTCATATATATCCAGATGTGATATAGCCAGATGTCGCTCCGTTCCGCACTGTCAGTAGTATGTAAGAAATTCAATGTTCAGTTTAGCTTTATAGAAATATTGACATGTATCTAAATCGCATTAAATTTAGATTTAGATAGGCTAAATAAACGTGGATTAGACACATAAGTGATATTGTAAATGTGCTAGTCGTTTCTTTTTCACTTCTTCCACTAGTGAATAAAAAATTGAAGTGAAGAGAATATCAATAACACTTTATTTCTAATAATAACTATGTTTATAGTATAAAATATGACTTGTCTTGTCTATTTTGTAAGCCTAAAGATATAAAGTTATTGATTCTGATTCTGTTTATAGTATAAAATTTGACTTGTCTAAGTGCTTATTTTGTAAGCCTAAATAAATAAAATTATTGTTTCTGATTCTTATATAAACTACTTATACCTTTGAAACTATTGAAATCATTTATTCATTGTGATTGTGGTACATAATTCATCAGGTCTTAAATATAATTTTTGATCTACACGATCTACTCTTTCGAGCGTACAAAGATTTTATAATTCGATTTTAAATAGCATGCAGCCACCTGCCAAATAAGCTGGCGTGCCTGCCAGGCACTTAAGCAATCGCAGAGAAGGAATTAATTTGTACCTTGGACACTATAGATAGCAACATAAATCAATAAAATATTCGCTAACCATCCTTTTTGGAGAGTTGAACTTTTTTTTTAATAGACCTTTGTTTGACCTCAGTCTCACCTGATGGAAAGTGACGATATGGCCGTCGTTGTATCACGAAGGCCTAGAAGACACCTATTCACTCTTATCTTAGTAAAAAGGATGGTCTCTATAAAGTCTTTCTAGTTTTTAGGGTGAGAAGACAAAGAAACTCTTATGTAAATATAACAGTAAAGATCATAAAATCGTAGAAGATTACCAACCTGACACCCGCAACAGCGTACTTATAGTTGTTGCTGATCATGAAAGAGTTGGAGAGAGTCATCTTGGTGGAGATATTGCGGATTGTGTGAGGGAGAGGCAAAACTATCCCGCGCAGGTGCTGGTCCTTCTCCGGCTCTTTGTCTTGTTTCTCCTCCTGGAAATGCAAATTTAAATGACAAACTTTTTAATGAAAAACTAGACTAGGCTGCTAGAATCTTTGTCTCAAGTGCTATCGGCTATCGTTAACTGGTTTTAGGATAAAATTTAAGACAACTTACCTACTCACTTAAAATTTATACAGTAATAACATTTCTATGGGAGACCATACACTCGATGGACGACATCGTAGCGGTGGCAGGGAATCGATTGATGGAGGCGGCTCGGGACCACTATTTGTGGCATGTCGTATGGGGGAGGCCTATATCCAGCAGTGGACGTGTATGGGCTGATATGATGAATATTTTTAAAGAACTAAGATTTAACAGACTTTTTATAGTAAGTAGTAGGTACTTAATTATATCGGTAGCTTTAGAGTATCAAAAACTGAACCAATTATATTGAGACCACAGGCCACAGGCGATTTTATTACTGTCTTGGGTATAACAAGACATACTTAATATGTATGTCTTGTTGGTGTACATATTATGTACACCCATGGAGGGGGTAAATAACGAACATGGAAGTGCATGTAAATTTTGGAACATTTATATTTTTGTACCAAAATTGGTACAATTTCTTTGTTTTATAAGCCAATAATAATGAACATGAACTCACTTCTTCTTCCTCTTTCTTTACCTCTTCCTTTTTCTTCTTCTTCGTTTGTATTATGTGGCTTCCTCTTGGTATGACGCAATCGAAATCCCACACTACAAAACTGTAGGTGGTTGTGGCTGCAAGAATAAGGTAGTTGCTAAGTTTTAAGTAAAGTGGATAAATCGACCTTGACTAGCAGTAACACACCATAAAGGAAAAGTATTAGGCACCTTCTTTGACGTAGATATCTTAACCCGTATTTAAATACAATCAGCAAATATTTTTAGCAAAAGCCCAGCCAGTGCCGTCTAACGATAATTCAAACAATAGATAGCCCAAGATAGCCTATTTCTATATGATTAGGTGTATTTTAAGAAAAATATTCTTAAATATTATCAGTCTCCATTTGTTATTCATAGCGTAAGGAAGCTTTCGTTTGTGTTCAGTGGTGATGTTAACATTCTCATTTTACGAAAATGCCGAAGAAAATTAACTATGCTACCAAAAAAGTATTAATTCCTTTTAAAGTTGTCAATAATCCGCTACTGTTGCTACTGAGAATGCACTCGAAAGCATTAGACTTCAGTACAATAATTAGAATCCTACCTAAAAGCATCTTATCTTTGATCCCTCGTTTGAGCTGCAGCATGTTCTCCGCCGTATCTGTCTCCAGGTGGTGAAGCTCCACCACCTTGTTCCAGCAGCACTCCTCGGTGTCCAGTTCGAAGATTGACAGCTAAAAATTTAAAAGACATCTCGCGTACATGTAATTAATTTTTTACGTTTTGCACACCTATTTGAATCGACCGAACCGAGGTATTGAGTAAAGAATCTTAATGAGACATTAGCGGAATTTTCTGCGTTCTCCGTGTCCATCCTGACAGTGTCATAAGATGTTTTCTGAGATCAGAGTAATATTAATTCTTCTGATAATTCGGCCCCCTAATACCTATTATAAATAAAATAGTTTATTTTTGTAACTTAATCTATACAAATCTTTAAATTTCTTTGGAAATCCCCTTTTAAGTATAGAGACACCTGTGTTAGGGGGTTTCGCTCTTGCCTTATGGAAAATAACTCTTATAGACTAAGTAGATTCAATAAAACATACATAATTTTATATAACTAATCTAATCAATGTTGTAAATGTTACTATTAATTTTCACGTGTAAATGTGTGTTGTGTGTGGAGGTGGGGTTATTTGTGTGCTCTATCACGAAACTTTTCACCTACTGGAAACATTTCCAGTAGGTTTTCCGTGTCCTGGTATGTAAGGGTCAGTAGCCAGTCTATTAGTCGTTTTTTAGAATCATGTTTTGTAAGTGGGTAAATGTTTATAATCTTATTAATTTTATTATATAAATTATTTGATTTTTTGACGTATTGACGTGTTGCAAATTTTGAGCGAGCTACTTCTTTAGGCATTATCTTATCTTTTCTTCTTTTAGTAAGGTTTGGTGGTCATATGTTAGTGTTTTATGTAATTTTAGTACAGCATGTAAAATATAGAGCTATTACTTCATCATCATCATCAACACGTCCACTGTTGGACATAGGCCTCCCCCGTACGACGCCACAAATAGCGGTCCTGAGCCGCCTCCATCCATCGACTCCCTGCGACCGCTACGATGTCGTCGGTCCATCTAGTGGATGGTCTCCCATGTAGGGGGGATATGCCATAATCACCACGCTTGGCAGGCGGATTGGTGATCGCAGTGTTGGTGTTGAAAAATACGCAGAAGGAAGCTGCTGCCCTTCCTCTGGTAGGTTCCCTCAGTCGGCTCTTACGACATCCACGGGTTGAGTTGGAGGGGTCGATATTCTATGCCGCGGGCCCACGGCCTAGAGCTATTACTTAAAGACATTTAATTGGACGAACGATTACACACATTATAAAGAATTCTAAAAGTCTATTTCTTAATTTCCCTTCACACGTTCGTTTTTGACAGATATGTGTTCATAACGTCATTTTGCCAAACGCCACATCATTATCATCATAATTTTTTCAACTATAAAAACAATGTCATAGCGGTTACCTGATGCCCTCTCTCAGGATCACCAGTATAAACCCTGGTACAATGTTTGTTCATAGCTAAGGCTCCTCTGCAGCGAAGAGGCTTCATCCACACACCTTTGCTGCAGAACTGGAGGAGGAGACGGTCCTCGTCTAGGTCTCCACTCCAGAGGACAAGGTAGAAGTTCTCCAGGTCTTTCAGTTCCATTACTGAAAAAAATATGAGGCGCAATGTGATATAAAAAGCTACATGCTTTGCAAAAACTAGAGAACATTGTCCGTTCATGATTTTTATTCGTGACTTTTATCATGGGATAAAAAGTGATTATCATTGTTAAGAAGGCTACGAACCTCTCCCAAACGGAAACGCAGTTTTGTTTGACATTTATGATTATGATTTATATTATTATATTATATTAAGAAAATATATATTATAGTAGACCAGGCCCTAAATATATGCAATAGAGTCACGTTTCAGCCCATGAAAGATAGGAGTGGGTTGTTGACTGTTTTTGCATAAAACGAAACCGTTTTCTATAAACGGTCAACTAGTTGAAAAACTAGTTGATGTTTAACTGGTTCGTAAACTAGTTGACGTTCAACTTTTTTGTAAACCAGTTGACATTTAACTTGCTTGGTACGTAGAACCGTAAACTGTAGTAGAAGGATTTAAACGTAAAATGTTGTAAAACATTCAACTGTTAATCAAATAAACAGGTGATAGAATCAACTAGTTTCGCGGTAAATTGAAAATGGTTAACTCGTTGACTGTAGAAATACTTTAAAAAAAAAACGGTTCGTTGATTCATCGCTCGCTATTAATGAAAGATGATCGTAATGTGAACATGGAGTGGGATGGAACTCACAGAGTATCTCCCAGTTGAGGTCGTCATAGGGCTCTGTAGATGGGACCTGGCAGGTGTCTTCAACCTCTCCTCGCATGGAGTAGCATACCCAGGATCGAGGTCCGTAGATAAACATGTGATGGTTGAGAACGTTCACGCCTCGGACGGTTTCTTCTGCAAGACAGAATTGTGACTATTTATATGTAGTATGACACGAAAAGGTTATGTATATAATTTGATCTTATTACAAAAACGAAAAACTTTCTGTTTTAAATTTTGCGGGACACATAGTTATTACCTCGCAAATAACACATTAGACACCTCAGTATTATTTTCTCCACAAAACCAAAGGGATCACCAATCTCGGCCCACTATTAACAAAAAACAAATAATCGGCGAACATATGTACATAAAAAAACAAACAAACATCCGAACATCGAACCTATTTCTATTTTCGAAGTCTGTTATAGACTGGTTACCCGGAGAAGCTGTGGTTTGGTATTTGAATGATGTCTGGAGTCACTTACCATCGTCTAATGGGTTATTGATCGTAATGTATTCGCTGGTCAGCATATTGAGGAGCATTGACTGAAATAAAAGATGGTAACCGTTAGTCCTTTTCATGTTTAAATCCTATTTTCAAATCTAATCTCTGACGCTGAGGCAAATTAATATTTGAAATTTAACATTGTTCAAGTGTTAATTATTTATTTATTAATATATATATTAATTAATTATTAATTAATTAAAAATATTAAATGATTTGTCTAAATATTTAATTGACCGTTCTGAATAAGATTTCGGGAGATCAAAATTTTCTTCTATGTATTTTAAACACCTCCAATGAAATGCTATCATAAATTCTCCTGCCAAGCTTTGGTACACGGCAACCCCCAACCCCCCCCCCCCCTTGTTTTAGGGAGATCTGGTCAACGTTGACTTTAATGACGTAGTAGAGTGCTTGCTGATAGCAAAATTTTTGGCAAAGTTCTTGGATTTCTACAATTTAACTTACCACAGAGTTATTAGTAGACGCAGCCGCCCATTTATTATCGGGAGACAGCTCGAGATTCTGCATGATGCCCTCGAGTTGAGGACAGAGGTCCCTCGCCAGGTCTGAAGTGGCCAGGTCCCAGGAGATGACCCGGCTGGAGATGGAGACCACGTAGCGTTTGTCGGAGGAGAGACGGATGCCGAAGACTGCAAATTGGTGGCCTTCCAGGGAGTACTGAATGTGTGGTGTGAGAATTTGGATCCAGTGAATTGTCAGCAAATATTATGCCAAATATTTAGTTCTTTTTTTTAGCATTGGCTGTCTTATATTTACTGATGAATGGATGCTGCATTTAGATTGATACTAAAATTCCATTTACGATCAGGTTTTGTTCAGAATTTGATAGTTTTTAAAAACTAAGAACTGACTACGAAGCTCTTAGTTTTAAACTGTTTTTAAGTTTTGCGGGATAAATACAAATACTAATCCCTCGGGAATAACATTTTCAAGGGACCACCTCGGGATGATTTTCTAAACAACAGCGAAAGAATTTGCCGATTTCAAAAATTCTTCTGCTGAGCCGAGAATTCTCATAATTGACGAAGAAATCGACTAAATACATAAAAAATAAAACAAGTACAACAAAAGGTATGTTTATGTTTTATTCTTTTATGTATTTTATAAACAGGTCCTCATTTTTCGAATTCGGTTCAAAAGAGTACTGATCAATCGAAAAAACCCAGAAAAATGTGGTCTTTGTCTGCTAACTATTAGTCATAATTTGGTAGCTTAACAAAAGTCTTTCACTGCTCGACATAGGTCTACCATATTACAAGCTGCGCCATAGAACCTATATCTTTCTTGCAGCATCTAGCCAGCAATCTTTCGCAGATCGACTGACTTTATCTTCTTAAAAATATCTTCGACACCCTTCTTTATCGATCAGCCAAATACCTTCAGTGGTCCCCCCGGAGTATGCAAACAGTGATGCGTCGGCAACAGCGCACAGTGATGCTTCCCCTTATCGTGGCACTCATTCAACAACGCCGCAACTGCTTTGTTGGTCGGTGCTTCTGGTAACAACCGGCCGACAAGTTGTGGTGCTAGCATATCTGGAAAGTGGCCGATGATGGCGCCGCCGAGGCGAAGCGCGTCTGCTACTAGCATTAGTTCTCTGAAAAAGTTATCATTGGTTCATTTGTAGAGCAAAGTTGAACAACTGGTTGCATTCGCTATATAGGTGTCATGATGGCTCAATATCCAAAGGTCTAACTAACTTCTACGTGATGAATAAATGATGATAAAATAAATACTTATTTCTCGGTTATTTGTTGCCTTGTTAATAAGAACGCGGTTGTCGAGCTAGTAAAATTAAAATGAACAGATGTTAAACTTAGGGGAAACATAATCTTTGTACCTAGAATTGCTAAATTTACTGATTTTATTCTATAATTTTACCCACTTGTTACAAGAAAGGTCCGCTAACCACGAGTAGTAATAACAAGAACAGATTATACTAAGGTAGATATCATTGATATTACATAACAGAAGATAGTAAAATGAAAAACTAACAAACTGAAGCTCTTGATAAAAAAATAGTACCGACTGAACTTAAATTATCTCTATTTCAAGAATATAACTTTATTTTAAGAATTTTACGTTTTCTGAGGGTAAATTTACTTGCGTAAATAAAAAAAAAATTGACTTTGACTACCTCACAGCGTCCTTGTGAACATGAAGCTTAGCATCCTCGAAGTCAGCGAGCACAGCCTGCAGAGGACAACAGTTGAGTTTGGCGTGCAGCCAGGAGTAGTTGAAGAGGACTTCGGAGTAGAGATCCGTGAAGCGCTTGGAACGGACCAGGTGGAACGGCAGCTCGCCGAACTGGAATGTAAGACAATAAAATGACAATAAACTATATGATGTATTAGATAGGAATAGTTTTTATCAATTGAAACAAATAGTGGAATGTAACATTTATAGTGACGAAAATAAAACCCGTTTTTTTTTAATTATCAATGAGGCACGTTTCCTATGTTTTGTTGGCAAAAAATAACAAAACAGTTTAATATAATTATTGTCTTTCCAAACCAGTGCAGATGGATAGTTTAAAGTGTAATTGAAAAGTTCGTTGTTGATTATGGACGACCGTCAAATCTTAGACAATCTAACCTGCTGTCGTCAATCTTGTGCTGGATGATGACGAAGGTTATGAGTTTGGCACCCTATGTATTTATTTATGTATGTAGCCGATTTCCCTTGTAGCGCTGAAACTACAAGTCCGATTTCAACAAATGAGGTGTCATATGATTAGTCTTTATAGCCCCATGGTTAACCCGATGGTTTAATATGTGACGTCAGATAAAAATGGGGGTCTAAGTAAGGGTCGAAAACCCCAATGTTAGTAAATATGCTCGTGTGTGGTAGGTACTCGGATAGCACTATTTCGGTGGTAGGGTTTCGTCTCGGCCTACTATCAGTAAGCTTGGTGGTAGAGAGGATTTGCAGTGAAAATTTGAACATTGGTAAAAACAACCACAGAATCTCCTCCGGCGAAAGTCCAACTACGACGACGTAGAATTCGATTTTCGCCTCGCGGCAAATGTTTGTAAGATTTATTTATTATTTTTTCAAATAGATAGAATATACTTTATTACTAAAGCACAAAAGTTATGCACATAAGCGAGTATTTCTCTACCTGCTAACCTTTGGGTAGTGAACGAAATTTTGTAGGTAGTGCTAGATAACAAAATTTATTTATTTTATTTAATGTATTATATTATGTAAATCCGTTATCTAGTACCCATAACACAAGTCTGCTTAGTATAAAAACTTTCGTAGATTGACGAATTCATTATGATGCCGCGTCCCTGAACCGCACTCACCCTGATGAAGTCCCTCGTTAAGAATGAAACGTTGGTATTCTTCCAACACAAACTAGGTTCGTAATTAACCCGCTTACATTCACAACGAAGTCTGCTTATCTTGAGGCTCGATTTTTTCTGTGTGAATTGTCGATAAATATTTTTATTATTTACCACACCTTTCTCAAATTGTATCTCTTATTGAGTCCATCAGCAGAAGAGAAGACAAGCGGCTGAAGAGGCACCTTCCTGTCCGCAACACCTTCGCGGTCGGCCAGGTTGAAGCGGTGCCGCTGGATTTCCGTGTACTTGAAGGGCTTGGGTACTCCTCCACCCCAGATCCCTATAAAGGGTAACAGTAAAAATATGGGTATACAAACAGACAGATGTAATCCTACAGGATCACGGCAATTGCGTCGTGAAGTCGTGAAGACTACCAATTCTTCACTGATCACTGATTCGCAGTACCAACCGGTTAACGGAATCTTCAATGTTCAGTGAACTCTTTCATAAGTACACTGGACAAAATATAATATTTAAATTGCACTGACTACATAATAATATAAAATTTTATTGTATTTTCTATTATAAATAATTTAGTTTATAACAACATTTTGAATAAATGAAGTGAAACGATGATAAAATATTAGAATGAAAACATATTTAGTAACAATTCCGCGGATAACCCACTCTGATAGTATTCATCAAAGTAAGTTGTCACTAGTTTCGTCTCTCCACGAGACATCTTCAGGACACCACAATACTCGACCTTAATATTGATATTGCCAAGCAACACCGATAGAGTCCAGCCAGCGACTCCGAGATTCTCGCGCCGGCCAGTCCAGCCAGTGATGTTGCCTCTCTGAGCTCCTCGCGCCAAGTGCGAACGAAACGATACAACGTAGAAAAATATATAATACATAACATATATAAGTATGATAGCGGTAGAAATGATGATATATTACAAAGGTCTAGACTCTAGAAGACACGCCAATTCAACGCAATTCACTCTGGGGTTGCAATTAAAAGAAAAAGGTGTCGATCGTAAATTTAAAGTTCAATTCACATAGCTTTCCTGTCATCTTCCTCCAAACTGAAGAACCACCTTACCAAGATAATAATCAGCGATCATAGAATGGAAGTACATGGCCATGTTCATGTTCTTGAAGTAGCGCTCCCGCGCCGTATCTCGGAACTGCCTGTGGTACCAGTTCATGACGTTGACGCCGTCGGCTTCACGCTCCGAGAGATAGTTGGGTAGGTCGTTGCGGATCCTGGAATAGAGAGAGAGAGAGCTGATTATGAGCTCAATGCTCTCTGCATTTAAATTCAAATTCTAGATCTTTAGGGATTTTGAAGTAAAGGTTGTAGTGCATCAACATGTTTTCCGAGACATGTTTATTATAGAGCGTTATCAATCACAAAGGGCGTATTAGACTTGAAGAGAAAATAGAGTTTTATGATGACTCCGCCAACATGTCATGTGGGCAGAAGATTAAGATCCAGATGTAATAACATAACCTAATCTGTGCTACTACCGTCATCATCAAAATTTGGATCTCAAAATTTTTTGGGAGTTGATACCCACCCGTTAGCTCTATATAACATAGAGAGAAAAAAATGAAGAAAAGAAGGAAGGACAAATAGTTAAGTTGATTATTGGTCGGATTGTTTCCTTTTCAATTATAATTTAATTTCTGTTTTACTGTGTCCCGCTATCACCTAAACCTCTTGGTGACCAGCTACGGCAGCTACCCGAGTGGCGTAAATTGAAAAACAGCGCTACATGCATATTTATATATTGCATGTAGCAAAAGTTGAATTTACTCTTTTTGCCTTATTTTTAATTTAATTTTATCTATAAGTAAGTCGAACTGTAATTAGTATTTATAAGGCAATAAATGATTTTTCTATTCTATTCTGTTCTAAATGAAAGCGTAAATTTTTATTAAGCATTTAAAAAAAAATACGCTTTCATTTAGAATTTGTTCTTCATCTATCTTGTTCAGTGGCATTTTTCGCTTACCTAGTCCACAACAAAGGTGGGATCCTCCTCGTAGGTGGCAGATGGTACTGGTACACGTCATCCAGCACCTTATCATCCAAGGAGATCAAATCCTCCAGCTCTGTCTCCGAGAGCCCGCTCCTGGCTGCTGTGATGTAGGCGAGCGCATGGAACACTAGGAGACGGCCGTGCTGGGTGTAAGATAAATCAGATTAGTTTAAAAGTAATGTAACTATAATGATGAGTATAATTTCGTGACTTTAAATTCCTGGGTATAATGACCTTTCATACTATACTTATTTACCAGGCAGTGTTCTATGTCCAACAAAGCCACCTAGAGGAATACTCTAGAAGCGGCGATGTACAGAGATACGATTTTAGTCGCGCAAAAAACCTGAGGACATTTGTTAGCGAAATCCAGAAAGCTGGTGCACCAGCTCGGACCGGGTGAATATACCGACTGCCACCCGAAATCAGAAGCGCACCTTCAATGCAACCCTTTAAGCACAAGCTAAAAAATTAAAAAATCCGAAATACACCTCTTTAACAGCGGTTGAACACATGACCGATACTAACTATAATACCTACTTGGGTTGGGGGAGGAGTGGACATCTTTGGCTGAAATAATATGACAACGGTAGGCCGTTGAATAAAAGTTGGTGAAACTTTAAGTTTCACTTTTAGATGGAACTTTAAATATGACTATCAGACAGCGACGAGAAGGCGATTTATTGAACAAGTCTTATTGTTTGATTAGTAAGTAGGTACCTGTTTTTCTACTCTTTCGTACAGTAGCATGATTGAGTCCATGACGGTAGAAGCCAGGTGCGTATCCGCTGCTTTTGTGTAGCTCCTCCATCTGCAAACCTGGAAATTAAAGGCCAGTTCTTACAGACAGCAATATAAATTTTATTACCGATGAAGACTGCTGCCTGTTGCTACCTACAAAAGAATTTTCACCAGGGTGAATGACACTTTACGGTCACCAAGCTTGGTGATTGCGGCAAAGGCGAGGTTTAGCAGTACACGTAGGTATCTGTGCTGATGAGAGGAATGTGTTTAATGAGCGTCTTGAGTACGCATCCGATTGGTCAGATGAGCTACTTCTGATTTCTTTGCGACAGTTTGCAGTTAGCTCAACTGTTTCAATTGTAGTTCATTTCTTTTTTTTATTGAAATTTTATTTGGTAAAAAGTTTCGATATAAGGCAGAATTATTTTCTTTTGGAAGATTTGTACATACTTATTGTGTTTTTAGCTATGCATTACCTCAGCAAAGACCAGTTTGACGAATATCGGTAGAGAGCACGCTGCAATCGCATTGGAGACCAGACGCCATTGGAAATTGGATAGATCTCTAGCAGCTCCTGCCATCCATAACCTGGAAAATAAGGTTGGTCGTATAAGTGAGGTTTTCCATCAAGATGTAGACATTGCAGACTGTTATATAAGTGATGGTATGATTTATTGGGATATCATTCTTTTTTTACTGTTGTCAGTAGGCTGCGAAACCAAAATCTAGTAACCTGTAAGTATGTACTCAACTTTAAAGCCGAAAAAATCTGCTCCGATTATTCGCCAAAAAGGCAGTTAAATATTATATTCATAAAGCATATTTTGGCTTATTCCAGTTTTCTCTCTTGGTGGAATTCTCTCAAAGGGGAATTAGCTGTAATTCTGGAAAAAGTCAATTTCTTGATAGAGTTGGGTCTTAGTTGCTAGATTTGCTTGAGCCCCGCGCTGTGCCGGTAAAACCATCATTCCGTATACGTCAACTACTGAACATATGCGTCCCCCAAACATAACTACATAAAATAAAGAAATTATATCTTACTTCAGAACCTGCATAGCCAGGTCTTCTCCCAGCGCCTTGACCTCCAGAAAGTTATCCTCTGAGTCTATCATCTGGCGAAGGACGTCGTACTCTTTGGATACCTCGGGGTTCGCCTCTTCGCAAGCACACGTCACTATAATCTGGGAGATGAGGTTTTTTATTGTTTCGTCGGAAACTTCCTCAAAGTCCTAGAGTTGAAAATTCTTGCCGAATTGCTCTTAGAGCATCAGGGATGGAATGAACACCCCCTCTTAGTTTATTCTGTATCCAGAGTAACGACCTGCGGGTTCACTCATATTCTTGAATGTATTAACCCTTCAAACGGGTTCGTGGCTGAGGCTCCTAGTGATTGACGCACCTGTGGCTGACGCCTTCGGTCAGGTAAATTTCATTTGAAGAAGTTTTTAATAAAAAAATACTTGCAGGCATCCTACAAATACTAGAATACAAACACGAAAACACATGAAACTTCGACAATCGTTTTTACGAGTTATTCCATGTTCGTCCCACTCGCTTGGTATTAAAGTGGGACGTACACGGAAATTCAAATTCAACGGTGATTTCATTCCGCATTCGTCCCATTTTCAGACAAGAACGGGCTTAGCCTATCTTTTCTTCCGATATTTCCCAAACAATGTCCATGCCCAAGTCCCAACATACATATGTATGTTGAACAATTTACCTTACAATGTGGCGGCAACCGTGTCGGAAGCCATGACACTTTATTATTCTCAGTTCCCAGCCCAGTGAGCTGTTCCACAGAGTCCAGGAACAGGAGTAACGGTTTCTGCTGAGACGCCATAGTCAGGAGCTGTTTGAAGTGCGCGGTCAAAGGAACCAGGTCATCGGGGATGCTTTCGAATGGGAGGGCGAAGTTGTAGGATATCTGGAAGAGTTGTTAGCAGGATTTTAAAGTGAAAATATTTTAAAGCAAATACTCTTTGCGGAGTTTTTTTTTTTTTTTTTTTTTATTAATTCATTTATTGTTTGTGAATCAGGTAATATTACAGTCAGATAATAAGACTTATTATACTATGTAGATCGCTAGATTCTGCCACTCGGGCGTACAAACATTTCAATATACCTAACATACATAATTTAAGAACATTGCAACATACTATGTATAACAACTAGACAATTTAATTTTATTTAGAAGTATGTCAATATAATATAATTTAAAGCAATACTCTTCTTTATGAAACCTGGTCAAATTATGCAATTTAAATATAATAAAAATGTCTGTAAGTGATGAATATGTCAAAATATTATTATTTAATTAAAACAAAGGTCAAAAAAATAATACGGTCCATAAATTTCACAATTTTCAGGTCAAAAATATTTAAATAACAGAATAAAATATATGTTGGGTATGGAAATAATGGTTAGTAGAAAGAAATATAACTTATTTACATAGTCACAATGTTTACAATTATTATTAATGTCGAACAATACGGTCATTTAAGAAATCATTTACAGAATAATAAGATTTTCCAATTAAAAAATCATTAAGTTTTGCACTAAATTGGTTGCTGGACAAATCACGAACAACTTTTGGAATTTTATTATATATTTTTGGTCCCATACTAAATACACTTGAACGTAACAACTTTGTTCTGCACGGCACATTGCGTAATCTGCCCTCAGACCGGCTTCCAACTGCAAATCTTTCAAATAGGTCGGGATTGTTTTTTACAAAAACTGAAACTTCGTAAATGTATAGACACGGAAATGAGGAAGAGTTTAGAAACAGTAGTAAGGGTTTCTGCAGAGACGCCAAAGTCAGGAGCTGTTTGAAGTTGTTTGCGCGGTCAGAGCCACCAGGTTACCAGGAATGCTTTTGAATGGGAGGGCGAGGTTGTAGGATATCCGGAAGAGACTATAAAGACTTTTTCTTCAAATACCTACAAAAAAAAATATGTACCCACCCGGTTTACGATGCAAAAAGACGGTGTCTTTCAAAAACTTATTACTTACTATTAGAGTGTTACGAGTAATGTTTTTGAGTATTGAGTTTTTTCCTAGACATAGCGGTCGGTGCGTAAGAATAGACTCCTTCTACTCAACCTGTGGATGTCGTAAGAGTCAAAGATTCAAGATTCAAGATTTTATTGGTAAATAATAAATTTACACGTCAAATAGCTTAACATCTGATATGAGCCAGTTGAGTCACCTGCAGACTGTCTGCAACAGTCTGCAGCCAGCTCAACCGCTCCCAATGCAAATAAATGTTCTAATTTGATTATCTATCACATTACATATTAATATTTTATTATTATAAAATTTCTTGATTACCGAAACGCGCGCGGAGCCGCGAACTAGTAAATAAATACTTAATCAAACCATATTTGTTTCTGTCATAATTTTCTGTCATAATTATGTAGTAATTTTTTTTTTTTTAAATTTAGTTACTTATATACCAAATAAGGGAACCTACCAAAGGAAGGTCAGCAGCTTTCTTCTTACTGCGATCACGAAAACGCCTGACAAACGTGAGGTCTGTTGGGCCAAATTATAACACAAATCTTCTGAACATAAATCTAAGAAAAATAACCCATTTGTCTGTACCTGCTGACAGATAGAAATAAGAGTTGGAGTAAGCGCACTGGAGTCAGGAGTGGTCCCCAAGAACCTGATGATACTGATGGGCTGCGCCTCTCCGAACCAGGTGTCGAGGGACAGTGCTGCACTCTTGGACAGGAGACTGGTTTTACCGCATCCTCCTGGAAGATGTAATATTCATAACTGTAGTTAGGCCCTAACAATATGATCGTGACCGTTTGAGTTTCATCCTTCTGATTTCTTTCTGATAACGAACATCGACGTCGACGTTTTATTCAAAACGAGCTGTTTATTCGAGTTATTTTTCATGTACTGTTCAATGAACTCCAGGTCTTGCTCCCTCCCGTGGTACACCTTCACAGAGTTGTTGCACGCGTGGATATGCTGTAGGACTGATCTCTGTGACTATCTGTCCTTTTATAAATTAATCATACCTTCTCCATACAAAACGAGCGGTTTATCCGAGTTATTCTTCATGTACTGCTCAATGAACTCCAGGTCTGGTTCTCTTCCGTGGTACACCTTCACAGAGTTGTTGCACGCGTGGAGATGCTGAAGTATCTCTGTGACTATCTGTCCTGTAGCGCTGCTGTCTTCTTTGCGCATTGCTCTGTAAAGTGTTAAAACTATAAATATAAATTAATACATAACTAAGTACATTCTCAGGCAATTGGAGTTAGCTCAGCATAATGCCGACAAGCATAAATAGCATGGTCGGCGCTGTTTTTCAGCTTACCCCTACTCGACAGGTGATCGTCGGCTTTTATAGATAGTATTTTTTTTTTGCGGGCTTTTAATTTCTCACATACATTAGTTATAAAAATTAGATAACTATTAATGATTAAAATTTGATGTTTTTTACGAAAAATAATAACGGACTTTGAATACCTATAACTTAACGCTGTTTTTTATGTTTCGCGAGAGTAACAGCAATCCATTGAGAATAAAATTAATACGGTACCACGTCGGGATCGTTCTAAGTGATAAAATTAATACAAAACTAAATTACTCATTAAAGTTAGTCAACAATTTTTGTTTAAGGCGCATAGTGATGCGACACTAGCGCCACTCTTTATTTTTTTCTTATATTATCGTTAAGGAAAAGAATTACCAAAAGTTCTCACCGCCAATTGATAATACCCAGTATAAACTATTTTTCGACACCTCTGTAATAGTTTTGTTTCATTTAGTATTACCAGAAAATGGTTTGTTGCGTTTGGTGGCCACCAAAACCAATAAACCATTTTCTGCTAAATGCTCTTGCACGCATTGTCTGCTGCTGCTGCGGTATCGAAAAATAGTTTATACTGGGTATTATCAATTGGCGGTGAGAACTTTTGGTAATTCTTTTCCATAACGATAAATTAAGAAAAAAATAAAGAGTGGCGCTAGTGTCGCATCACTATGCGCCTTAATATTGCTGGACCATCATCTGGCCCCTAGCTAAGCTGAGCTTGTGTTATGGTTACTATATGACTGATATACAAAATACAATATATTAAATAGATCGCTTTTATTTTTATTCTCATTTAAAGAAAATACCCAGAACAGCCGGAACAAATATTTGCAGATCGTACAAACATTTGTAACAAGGCGAGAATCGAACTCGCAACCTCCTGCGTCGCAGGTGGACCTTCGCCCGCCGCACAACATCGGTCGTCAACTGACGGAGAAATTGGCGTACTTATAGCCCAAGCAAGATGAGCCGGCCACATGCTCCATCTTGCTTGCGCAAACTGGTTTGAGCCCGGCCACACGATCCGTATTACTTGAGCAAACTGTGTTTGTGAAATCATGCATACACAACTGTTCGAGCGTGTAGCCGGGCTATTAGGTACATTAAAAAAGTTACTTCTTTTGTGGAAGGTGATTAAAAATACGATAACCCATAATATAGGATGTTCAATCAAAGTGTAACACTGACCTGTCAACCAGTTTGACAATGTTCTTGTAGAAATGCGAGATGAAGTGGGCGAGGTACTCGCTGTGCGCGTCTGGATCCAAACCCTCGCGTCCGATCCACTCAACGGTATACCTGGACATGATTCAAACAAATTGTCAAACATAATATCGTTTTGTAAAAAGGCTTACTACAAAATATCAGATTACCTAGAGGATAAAAAAGTTTGGGACGAGTTTTGGTATTTTACCTTTAAAAGATTGAAGTGAACCAAAAATCAAAGTGATCCGATCCGATCACTTATTTCCCAGTTTTAATGTAATTTGACTTCTGGGACCTGTCCAAGGCTCTTTTAAGTTTTATAGGAAATAAAGCCATTTTATATTTATTGATGACTAGCTGCTGCCCGCGGCTTCGCACGCACAAGGAACAAGCAAATCTTACTTTTGCATATTAGTAGTTTCAATCTTCTCCGGCAGCCTAACATCTCTCAAATCAGCCAGAAGCTTCGACGCCTCGTTGTCAAGACTCCTGTTCAAGATGTCCACGAAGTTGCTGGCTTTCTTCAGGTTCTGAAGATTGATGTTGTTAATGTACCGGACGTACGCAAGGCAGTGGTTCTTTGTGTTCTTTACGTTTAGTACTCCGTTTATTACTTCACGTTCAGTTACTGGAAAGGAAAGAAATAAAATGCTTAGAGTTTTGATTGTCAGTCGAATGGACACGTGACCCAAGAATCAGAATCAGAATCGATAACTTTATTTCTTTAGGCTTACAAAATAAGCACTTAGACAAGTCAAGTTGTATACTATAAACATAGTTATTATTATCAAATAAGAAATAAGGTGTTATTGATATTCTCTTCACTTCAATTTTTTGTCTGGCAACTGGCGAGTACCACCTATCTGGCGCAGCGCAGCGCATCAGCATTGCCATATAGCGGAGCAATGCAGCCAGCGTCTTGGGGAGGCTTCCGACTGGTATGGATGGATATGGATCAGGAAAGCTACCTGTAGTTTGCAGCAGTCTGCAGTTAGCTCAATTGTAAGTACAATGAAGTATTAACACGAGCTCTGCTTAGCCTGGGGCTAGATCATCTAGCCCCAAGTGGATTGTCCAGCATTATTTATTTATATTTACTAAATTCGTTGGTATCTCTTACCAGACATGAAATAATTATGCATAGTATCCTTATCAATCTTCCCCGCTGCAAACAGCTGAGATGAAGCTTTGCGGAACAACTTCTGCATCTTGCCGAGAGTGTCCCACCAGACAGCTTGATCTTCTGCTTGGAGTTTCGGCACTCTCTGAAACAAAGAAAGCCGCAAACGATTTTTTATTTTTGCCTAATTTTTAATTTGTCTCAAATATTTGTCTCAAGTAACGCCTTATACTACGTACTTAGCCATCTCAAAATAAGGCGACCGCTCTTTAATACCTCGCGGTCATTGTCGCTGCACTGGTCCCGCCCCCATGCGAAAGTGGCAGAGCTATACGTGATTACGAAACAGACTGACAATGAGTTCGTTCCGCGCGAGTGGACCGCACCGCACGGTCAATGCCCTCCATAATGTATGCCAATCATCTTTTTGGAGGGACTGTAGTATAACGTAATACAGAACTTGCAAAATAAGGGTTTGTATAATTTTGGGTAGGTATAATATTGACCTTGGAGCCCGGTTGGTTATTTTATATTATATTGTGGCACCAACAGAACCCCCGCGATATTGTGCACTTATTTGACTAACACCTTATATAGTTCTTTGGGGGTTGGAGGCGGCATTTCCCCCAAATAGGAACAGAGGGAGATCTCCCCTGTAATCCGACCCATCTGGTCCACTTGCTCGGTATTTTTCGACCGACAAGTGATGTTTGGTGGTTGTATATCTGTCAGATGTTTCTGAATACACCGTTGCGCGATCTAGGATTTACGGGAGAACTTTGTCTTTTTTTTGCGCTTCAAAATTTGAGATGCGCCATCTGGTGGAATTGCTCTGAAGTACTTAGGTAGTTAGCTTAGCTTCAGCTTTTTCCAATGCTTCCTTCTTGGATACCTATATTAATGTTCGCCTTTGTAGCTTAGTGTGGCGATCTTGGTTATGAGGACGCTACAAGTTCAATGCAATGAAACGAAAGGTAATGCACAAACCTTATTATTAAAGTTGATGAGTATAGAAGAAATGGGCTGCAGCACTGATATAGGCGGTACAGCATTGGCGTCCTTCTTGTACCAAGTGTCGAGGAGGATGACGTCAGCGCCCCCTGCTGCTAACTCTTCGCGCAGCATTGCAAGCTCTGATGATAGTACATACGTGGGAATTGGCCTGTAAATAGGTAATGACGGATAACTATTATCATCTAATAGCAGTGACAGATGTAACAAACCAGAAACGGTTTCTGAGGAGTACCAAACGTAGGTTAGAAAGTTATATTTATTGATCTTATCCTATCTAATTAATTATAAAGGTTGGTTTTTTGAGAAGGGCGGTGATGACAAGTTCGAAATCTTGAGAGTAAGAAAAAAGTCGTTAAACGAGTCATGCGTTCGATTTGAAAATCAGGATAAAGTCGATGTCACGCTAATATCAAAAGAACTATTTACTTTCTGTGTGAATTGAGAGCACGAAAAAAGCGGTTTGCTTGAAGTGTTTGTGAAGTTTGCAGAGCATCTTGCAGCAGAAAATAAATAAATTAGAGTTCTGGTAGCATGCAGGTGAGTTATAGTTACTGACACTTTTCAGAACTAGTACTGGCGTTTTTACATAATATAATAAGGCGTGTTTTAAAAAACGATAAATCGACTTCAAATTCCCTTACTTTTACACTTATTTTAAGTTTTGCGGGATAAATATTTATCCCGTGGGGATAAAAATTTTATGGAACCCCTTCAGGATCATTTTCTATACAATAGTGAAAGAATTTTCAATATCGGTCCATAATTGGCGTATATTACGCGTAACATACATAAAAAAAACATACAGACGAATTGATAACCTCATTCTTTTGAAATCGGTTAAAAATTGAAGTAAAATTATGCTTTGCTAACTTCTCTTAACAGTTACGGTCGACGATGTAGTTTTCTTATTTATTGATATACCAGGATGTGGACCAGGTTAGTTTCATCTGGCTACCAGCAATATTTTCTTATGACAAAGACAATTAATAGCCCCACCTGTATCCATACTTCTGGCCCAAGAACACCACAAAGTTGGGTCCCATGGACAGCCGCTGACAGTTCTTGATCTCCCTCATGCAGAGCTCTGTGGTCATGTGATCATCTGTCGCCTCATCACGAACGCCCCAGCGCATGTCCACCACCTGGAAAGATTATTAAAATGTTGATAATGAATTCTATGGAACTCTATAATTATCCAACTGTACTGTTGTGCATCTAACTTACGAGTATATGCGGTTAATATTTTTGTTATGGGAGGTGTCCTATAATACAAGCAAATTTTGCTTAAAGAAGCCAAACTACAAACACTGTATATTCCAAAACTCCAAACACTGTATATTTAATACCTATAAGTTAACAAAAAAAAAATATTTTCATCAACCACGGGCGTACCTATGAACAGCATGGTTTCTCCATCCATAAAACTTTTGAAACATTCAGGGTTATAAAAATTAAAGTCATTTAATTTTTAAATTTTAAACGACGTTTTTAAAGAAAATTTTTTTTCCTTCCGTTGACTGGACCACCGGTTTTTTTTGCGATAGTAGATTAAATATACCATCGAAGTTTTTTCCATTCCATGATCCACTTAAATGGACCACAGAAAAATCTCATATTCCGTCTAAATATCTCGCAAAAAAACCCATAAAACTCGTCCTCACTCCTGCCAGGTCCTTCCCACCAATTTGTAATGTACGGCTTTGGTGATGCTCTGATGCAAAAAATGTCATGTCGCCCTAAAACGCTGTTGCGTGGTCATAAATGCTGTCCAGAGCAAGAATTAATATGTCATTTTTAATGTAAAATCTATGGAGTATACATAATAAATAACAACGCTACAAATAACTTCAGTTTTAAATAAATACTATAATGTAGCAAAGGAAGTTTTTATTTTCACACTAGCTGTTCCCTGCAGTTTTACCCGCGTTAAATTCGAATTTCAGACGATATAACTATCCGTAAACCTGCCATGGAAATTTGATGATTTACTTGGAAAAAAGTATCCTACGCTACTCTCCATCCTTTTAACTAATCCAAAATCAAGTCGATTCGTTTCTTAGTTAGGGCGGGCGTGAAGAAAGCACAAACAAACAAACACACTTTCGCATTTATAATCATCATCATCATCAGCCTATACACGTCCACTGCTGGACATAGGCCTCCCCCGTACGACGCCACAAATAATATTAGTTAGGATTAGGATTTGACATAAAAATTATTGCTGTTGATACCAGCTACACAGTCTTAACCAAAACCCTATCAAAACGTCCGATGTACACGTACCTACACTGCCCCAAGTCCATTGCTCTAGGTTTCCGCTAACCGAAATAACCCCTGGTTAATAGGCAGTAACCGTTTATAAATAACGCGGCTCTAGGCTGTAATGTTTACAAGTAATGCTATTTACGTTTACAGCGGGTTGTTGACCTAGGTTTGGCTGTAAAATATCTTTCAGTAGTTGGTTTTTTCCAGACGTAAATTATTTTGATTTACTGAATTTCTTTTTTGTTTGAGATCGAACAGTGTTTGGCTTTTCCTTGGGTTTTTTAAATACAAAAGAATTCCTGATTTCTGTTTAACATATTGTAGTGGTTAGGTACAGCTTCATGGCCCATGTTCGTAAATTAAAGAACTTTTGAGCTTTTTTTAAACCAGATTAACAGCTATCACGTACACTTCTAGTCTATGGTAGCTAACAGAGACATCTAAATCTACAAATTCGTAGACAAATGAACTTTTGAACTCTTTGTAACCAAGTTAAAACAGCATGTTTACACAGATCGGTTTTTTGCAGTATACGGTTCACAATACATTATTGGCCGATTCGTTTATTTCCCGGATCTTAAAACCTACTAACCTTAAAATCACGTGAGAACTCATACGTTAAAATTTTATTGATTAAACGTATCCTGCAAAAAACCGATTCTTTTTTTCTCGGATCTTAAAACAACTGGGACAAAGTTGTCCCAGTTGTTCTTTGCACCAAAAATATTACGAGTGATCTTTTGGAAAAGTCTATGTCCAGCAGTGAACGTATTTTGGTTGACATGATGATAATACAAAGTGGCAGGAACTTAGGCACACGACATGTTCCTAAGTAGGGCGAAGGCACATAACAGAAATTCACAAGAATCGAAAGAATAAAACTATACTTATAGAAAATAAATATTGTATAATCTTCGTTATAATCCTGACGATGATAAATTAATCTTCCACGAACTCAATCTGAACCACGAAATTATTTTACCACGAGTTATTATAAAACCCTGATACCACGAAAACATCTAAAAGCTCAATAAAATACGGAAATCCGTAGAAAAGTTTGAACTGACCGATATCAATGGATTAAACTCATTTCTTGGAAATATTGGTACCTACGCCAGATTAAAGTAAGAAGGGACGAAGGAAGAGTTAAGGCGAGTAACTCCGAAACTCTAGCTAGGGTTTAGAAAGCGTTCCCACCGGGTCGTAACGGCAAAAAGTCGCGCAGTTTTCCTGTCGTCTACGACTTTTTTTGTCGATGATAGATTTTAAAGGAAATGTTATCGGTTTAATACTCATCCAATGATCATTTACGGCCGTCATATCATCATTTTAAGCCGTGGGGTCGCGGCGTATGAATATCGACCCCTCCAACTCAACCCGTGGATGTCGTAAAAGCGGACTAAGGGAACCTACCAGAGGAAGGGCAGCAGCTTCCTTCTGAGTATTTTTAAACACCAACACTGCGATCACCAATCCGCCTGCCAAGCGTGGTGATTATGGCAAATCCCCCCCTACATGGGAGACCATCCACTCGATGGACCGACGACATCGTAGCGGTCGCAGGGAGTCGATGGATGGAGGCGGCTCAGGACCGCTATTTGTGGCGTCGTACGGGGGAGGCCTATGTCTAGCAGTGGACGTGTATTAGCTGATGATGATGATGATGATGATCATTTACGGTCACAATGAACGCGTCCTTAGAACACTTTTCAAATATTGCGGTAAACGTAAATTATCTTTAAGTAAAATGTGTTTTTTATTCATAATGGTGAAGAGTTTGACCACCATTCTCAATTATGAAAGTGAAGATGTTGTTGAATGTTAGCGTTCAACTGATGATTGTTGCGGTGTTTCAATAAAATTTCCTTTGTTTATGACATTACCGATTTTAATTTATTCGTTCAGCCATTTTACTTTATTATTATAACGATAATAAAGACTTGAAGTTAGGCGCGGTCGGTGGATACCCTGAAGTTCCTCCGAGACGTACTAGTGGAAACAGATGTCGCTAAAGATGGAGAACGCTTTCCCAGAAGGAACTTATTCACTCGAGATTTTAAGGCACCATTTTGTAAATTTTGGCAGAGATTGTAAAACAGAGTTTGGTGGTTACAAAAAATAATTTCGCATCTGCATTCACTATAACCAAATTACCTACTAAAGACAGAGGCATTAAAAAGCTGTATGAATCACAGACTGAAGGAAAGATTCGATCATTCCTCTTTTTTAAAGTAATAACATGAAACTCTAAGCGATTTCTTTAGAGGCTATGAAGACAGAGCCACTATTGCAGCAACAGGCAATTCGCAATTGACTGTTTACATAATAAAATTCAAAAAGTCGTCAGTTTCTTCAACTAAATTTGGTCTGTCCGCATAGCGTTATGTATCGCTACTATCTTCGCCTTTATGTGTAGTTTACAAAACAGTTTTCGTAGGTATTATTTTTTTGTCAAGTAACAAAATATGTTTTCAGAGAGTAAATAAAATATCTCAAACGTACAAAGTCTCAAACAGAGTAACAACAAAACAGTTGAAGCTGCGCTTCGCCTTAACAGGAGAAGCCCGCTAGCGGATTAACGAGAAATATCAATTTTTATAGACCTTTGAGGCGCTCCGTGAAAATATAGATTCCCGAGAAAATTATAGGAGCCGGGTAAATAGGTCACTCCTCTCTGATCTCATCAGACCAGCTCAGTGGTGACATTGCATTGTCACCGAATTTATATAAGAACGCCAAATTTTAGCTTAATCGGTTGAGGATAACTGATCTAAACTTCAGTTGCAAGATTGTTTCACACAAACTAACAGGGCAAGTAGTAAAGCTGGTAAAAAGACGTACTACTTTTTGTGTTCGGAAGAGCTGGTTCGGTCTGGTTATATTTTCATAATAACTAAACGACGCATTTATTTTATTACTAGCTGCTGCCCGCGCCTTCGCCCGCGTTTTATCGATAAAAATAGCCTATATTTTATTTCAGGTCCCAAACTATACACATACCAAATTTCAGCCTAATCGGTTCAGTAGTTTTTGCGTGAAAGAGTAACAAATATCCATACATCCATCCATACAAACTTTGACATTTATAATATTAGTAGGATTGAATGTTGAATATTTTGCGTTAAAATATTGGCCGTAGGTTTTGTAAATTTTAGTTTTTAAAATTATTTTGCCGTGGATTTTGATTAACAAACAATTTTTTTAATATATTGTCACCGTGTTTTGACCTGATCTTTATCTGATCGTTACCTGAAACTCCAGGCCATGTTTCTCCCTGCAGTAGTCCTTGATGCGAGGGTAACACTTCGCCATCAACGTGTTCCGTTCCATGGTTGTGTCTGAAAAAACGTAATATCGTATAAAATTATGCCATTGAGTTTAGTTTATACGAGTGTCTTATCATAAACTTAAGTATAACTCTTCTTTATCGACAAAATGATCCATACTGGGCCTTTTACGACCAGGGGGCCTACTCGGAAAAGGAAAACCGAAGTTTCTTTTTCGTGTTCGTGCAAAACTCTTATGTCCATTGCATAAGATTAGCGTTTGCACGAAAAAGAATCAGAAACTTCGATTTCGTTTTTAAGAGTACATGCCCAGGCTCTGGGCCTCAAGAACAGGTGTACTGTAATAGAGTTTCCAATATCTTCTACTTTCTGCTGCTGCTCTCCCGGGTTCTGCTGAGTAGGGAGGTTGACTTCTTTCGCCAGATGGGATCAAACTATGCTTACGACATCAGCTTAGCGTTAAGGTAGGTATCCAAAGAGCTGAAGTTCAATAAACATTTAATTATACGAAAAGTCAATAAAACCCTACAGCTTTAGCTTAGAAAATAGACGTTTCTACCAACATAACTAACCTAGTTTATACCAATCTTAACACGCAAGCAACTTTCATCAAGTTCCATCATTCGCGAACCCGAAATAGATACTTGTCGTGTCGAAATGCAATTTATAAGAAACACCCCCCAGGGGTGAAAAGGGGGTGCGATCGGGGTGCCAAGGGGTGTAAAGGGGGTGAAATGAACAACTTTTAATTAAACACCATTATCAGATAACGAATCGACGAAAAATAATTTACGTAACCCAAATTGCGTTGTTTTTGCGTTTTGAGGAAATGGCGATTGAGTTGTTAAATTAATTAGAAAAAGTATTTCGAACTCAATTACGTAGATTTGCGGAACAATTTAATTATTTTGAAGCATACTCTCAACTTATCTAACCGTCCGTATTTAAAAAAAAAACTGAAATGAATTGAATGGTTGGGACGAATAAAACCGTTTTCTACAGGACCATTACAAAATTGTTTTGAAAAGTTAAAACCCACTTCTAATCTTTATTTATAATGTCCAGTCTTAATAGGAGTTGCACCACGGAATTTAAGATAATGAGCTATAAACTTGTATAAAGCTTTATTTTGGCATTCTGAAAGTTGTCTCAAAATTCTCATAAAAAGTTATATTCATATCATTTATTGTGATTTCATGCATACAGGTATTGTTCTTAGATGTAGGTAGTCTTAGTGGGTACAAAATGCATAAAAACCCTGTCAGGGTCAGCAATAATTATTTTGAATTAAAATAAGTAAAAGTAGGTATGCTTGATTAAACAAGATACAAGATGAGTTGTTATTTACGTAAGTTATTTACTTTTAACATAAAAAGGTCGAAGCGACGCGTGACCCGAGAGCTGGTATCTGGCGCAACGCATTAGCATTGCCATACAGCAGGGCAATGCAGCCAGGGTCTTGGGGACGCTTCCAACTGGTATTGATATGGACCAGTTGAGCTATCTGTAGATTGTTTGCAACAGTCTGCAGTTAGCTCAATTGTTTCAATTGTAAATACTAGTTTAATTTCTTTATATTATTTGATTGTTATTTTCTTTGTCAAATAATAAAGATACAAGATTTTATTAGTAAATAATAAATTTACACGTCAAATAAATTCACATAATTATGTTACTTTTTACTTAATGTGTACAAACAATGCCTAGCATTCCTAACATCTAACAACTGGTAGGGATTAGTTGAGTCACCCATAGACTGTCGCAACAGTCTGCGGCTGGCTCAATTGTTTTAATTAGATATTATATTTAACATGACATATTACTATTATTATTATTCAATTTCCTGATTATTATCTTCGCTTCAATTAAATTAATGTCAAATTAGTATACAAAATTATTTCACTAATTATAATTTTCCTATCTTATATAGAGATAAGCTTAAAAGCAAAATAAACATGTATAAGACACATAAGTGATATTATAAATGTGATAGTGGTTTCTTTTTCACTTCTTTCAGTAGTGGACAAAAAATTGAAGTGAAAACAATATCAATAACACCTTATTTCTTATTTGATAATAATAACTATGTTTATAGTATAAAATTTGACTTGTGTAAGTGGTTATTTTGTAAGCCTAAAAAAATAAAGTTATTGATTCTGATTCTTAAAAATGGTATTGAGTTAGGTTCTACAGTTGAGGCAACTCAAGGAATTAGCTGAAGCTGTAGAACACCTTCTCCAGCAGGACGGTGCTTGAATATGTTGGAGGAATATTATATAAGTATTAGATTCCTCCAACATATCATTATATAAGTTAAAGTAGTAGATAACAAGTGAAAATAGATACCCTATGCTAATTTGTCAATAATATTCGTACAATGTCATATAATTTCACAGAAAATAAAATACAAAATCCATATTATGATTAGACAGGTACTAACTTAATCTCTGATGGGATGTCAGCTAGTTCACTTTTGGGTAAATTAGAGAAAAATTCGATGAGTGAATAATAGCATTTTTTAAATAATAAGTTTTCAAGTGTTTCATAAAAGATCTTTTGGTTCGCATTTCAGGTTTTCAGATAGTTTATTAAATATTTTAATTGTAATCTAAATTGCGGGCTTTACTGTTATTAGGGTTGTATTGGGGAGTTTTATTGTTATTTCGTCTGTTATAGTTATTGTCCAGTTCTTCTTTTGTTTTGAAGTATTCTTTATGTGCCGTGGGGCCGCGTACGAATATCGACCCCTCCAACTCAACCCGTGGATGTCGTAAAAGCCGACTAAGGGAACCTACCAGAGGAAGGGCAGCAGCTTCCTTCTGAGTATTTTTAAACACCAACACTGCGATCATCAATCCGCCTGCCAAGCGTGGTGATTATGGCAAATCCCCCCCTACATGGGAGACCATCCACTCGATGGACCGACGACATCGTAGCGGAGCGGTCGCAGGGAGTCGATGGATGGAGGCGGCTCAGGACCGCTATTTGTGGCGTCGTACGGGGGAGGCCTATGTCCAGCAGTGGGCTGATGATGATGATGATGATGAAATTATTTCTATTATTTTTGTGTTACGCTTATCATAAAATTTTTGCAGTTTCTGTTTTTATCTAAATACTTATAATGTCAAAATTATTTTGTTTATAAGTCATTAATTACGCCACCGTCAGCCCTAATGCGTACGAATCCTATCCATCCAAAGGTTGCCTGGAAGAGATCGCTGTTAGCGATAAGGCCGCCGATTGTACCACACTAGAAATAGTTACTATTAAGTTCTTGTACAAATATTAAATGTATTGATGGTGCAATAAAGAAATATTCTATTCTATTCTATTCTATTCTATGATGATGATGATTCTTTATGTTTTCTTACAAACATTGCCGCATGTATTATATAGATACAGGGTAAGCTAAATATTTCTTTTTGGATAAAGTGTGGCCTACAGCGTTCTCATAGAGGAATATTTACGAATATATACGTATTAATTTTTTTTTGCGTTATAAAAATTTATTCGAAATCCGTGCTGTCACTTCATAGTATATAACACCGTAGTTGAAAGCTGAGTCGGCATGAGCATAGTAGGCAGTTAGGGCAGTTTGGTAGGTTGTGTTCGATTAGATCATATACAATCTCGTGTCCGCGTCTTAAGATATTCAAGGTCAAAGGTTACACAAAATCAGTTTTTTGCTTATATCTCGTTCCCTCTAATGACATTTACATTTATTATAACAATTGTATAGATTAATTCTCTACAACTTTTTGTCCCAAACTTCTCTCTGTCCCCTTAGGATGACGATGACGACGGACAGGTCGACCTTTTTTCATAATCGTCATCCTAAGGCCCTAGGTTGACGATTATGAAAAAATCTTCTATATAAGCCATCCCTAGGTCCTAGGGGGACAGAGGAGGGTGACAGATGGGAATAATTCCTTCATTACTGATGATAGTCAAGCGTTTAGCCACCATATCACTTAAGTAAGTGTAGATGTGGCTTTAGACTGTTTATTCGTAGACACAATATATACAAACACGATAAGTGAAGTATTTAGAATTGTAAGCAATACATCATCACTTCGCATTGTTAAAAGCCGATAAGTGAAGTATTTAGAATTGTAAGCAATACATCATCACTTCGCATTGTTAAAAGCCGATAAGTGAAGTATTTAGAATTGTAAGCAATACATCATCACTTCGCATTGTTAAAACCCGATAAGTGAAGTATTTAGAATTGTAAGCAATACATCATCACTTCGCATTGTTAAAACCCGATAAGTGAAGTATTTAGAATTGTAAGCAATACATCATCACTTCGCATTGTTAAAACCCGATAAGTGAAGTATTTAGAATTGTAAGCAATACATCATCACTTCGCATTGTTAAAAGTTAAGGTGATGAAATCATCCTTTGTGATTCAGATGAAGTACCTAAGTAGTATGTACTGTTTGCAGATAAATCTAGGTTTTAACTGTAAAAGATTTGGTAAGACTAAGAATTACCGTGATTAACTGACTTCAAAAATTTCTCTATACATATGTATGTACGAGCAGCTGGCGCAGCGCATCAGCATTGCCATACAGCACAGCGGGGCAATGCAGCCAGCGTCTTGGGGATGCTTCCCGCTGGTATTGTTATGGATCAGTTGAGCCATCTGTAGATTGTTTAACGGTCTGCAGTTAATTGTAAATACTCGTTCCAATTTGTTTCTGTTATTTAATTTTAATTTTCTTTGATAGTCAAAGTCAAAGTTTCTTTATTTCCGTAAATACAATAAATGTACACTTAGAACAGGTCAAATTCTTAAAATTAAACACTGATTTGGAAATAAAGTGATATTTTGATTTCGGTCGCTTCGGTATGTAGACTAAAGTAAAGAAGCGACGAAGAAACCTTTAGACTGTTAGGTGTTAGTAGGTGGTGGATAATAAAGACTACTTCACACGGTTTTTAGACTGATATGTTTTTTGGTATTTTCACCGGCTTCTCTGTCTATTGTGGTCCGACTTTGATAATTCTTTCGCTTTTTTATAGATACTGTTCCCGAGGGGACTCTCCCCATAAAAAAATATTAGATTAATATTTTACCCGCAAAGTGTGTAAATTTAATAAGAACGTATAATAAATAAAGTAAAATTATTAATTTTGATTTCGTTTTTTTTTTTAATATTCTTCTGTTCAAAAACCAGGTAACCAAAAATTTTTTTAAATAAATTTCATATTAACTACAGTGAGATATGTAATTTATTTTTATTATTCTAATATTTATTTTGTGAGACATAATATGTGTTATTATATTAAAAATCAAATAATAAAAACAAATTAAACTAGTATTTAAAATTGAAGCAATTGAGCTGCAGAACTGCAGACTGTTGCAAACAGTCTACAGGTATTATAATAATTAAGTTCCGCATGTAATTATAAATGATTTATACAAAATTCAAATTGGATTTTACTATTGCAAATATCTATACTTATAATAAAACTGTAACAGGTCGAATTCTGTACATTGAAGATATTTTGATAATTTTTTTTTGAGAGCACTCTATTATCGATATCGATGCCAAAAATGTAATTTTTTTCCATCATGTCTGTCTGTCTGTCTGTCTGTCTGTATCTTGGCCGCACATAGCTCCGAAACTACTGAACGTATGGAAATGAAACTTGGTAGGATTTGAGTTCATACTACGAGGAAGGACATAGGATACTTTTTATCCCGGATTTCAATAGGGTTCCTTTGGGAGAGGGGATGAAAGTAAAAATTTTTGCCTGCGCGTAGCGCCGATGCTACTAAATGTATTCAAATGAAACTTGGCAGAATTTGAGATCATACTATGATGTAGGACATAGAATACTTTTTATCCCAGATTTCAATAGGGTTCCCTTGGGAGTGGATAAAAGTAAAAAATTTTGGCTGCGCGTAGCGCCGAAACTGCTGACGGTATTCAAATGATACTTGGCAGGATTTGAGTTCATACTATGATAAAGGACATGGATACTTTTTATTCCGGATTTCAATAGGGTTCCCTTGGGAGAGGGGATGATAGTAAAATTCCTTGGCTGCGTATAGCGCCGAAACTACTGAAGGTATTCAACTGCAACTTAGCATCATTTAAGTTCATATTACAAGAAAGGGCATAAAATACTTTTTATCCCGGAATTCAGAAGGATTCCCTTATGAGAGAGGAAGTGAAATTTTGCGCGTTGCAGGATGTCGCGCAGGGCAAGGGCAGTAGAGAGCGATAGCCCCCAATTGTGGGGGCAGTGGGGACCCCAGAAGTGAAGACCCCAGCAGTAGGGCCCCTCACGCAACCGGACCCTCCCAGTAGCCCCCTACAGTGGGGGACACCGGCAGTGGGGCCCCGGAAGTGGGGGCCGCCGGCAGATGGCTCCCTGAAGTGGGCCCCCCACATTGTCCCGCAGTGGTACCCCCTCATTAACCCCCCACAGTGCACCGGGGCACCGGCAGTGGGGCGCCGGCAGTGGGGCGCCGGCAGTGGGGCGCCGGCAGTGGGGCGCCAGCAGTGGGGCTCTCAGCAGTGGGCCCCCACATTTCCTCGCAGTGGGACCCTCAGTAGCCCCCCACAGTACCCCCCGCAGTGGAACCCACTCAGTAGCCCCCCGTAGTGGCCCCCTCGCAGTAGGGTAAAATTTCTTGGCTGCACATAGCGCTGAAACTACTGAATGTATTCAAATAGAACTTGGCATGATTTAAGTTCATACTACGAGGCAGGTCATGTAATTCTTTTTATCCTGGAATTCGTTAAGGTTCCCTTGGCAGTGGGGATGGAAGTGACATTCCTCGGCCGCATAGCGCAAAAACTACTGAATGGATTCGAATGATACTTAGTATGATTTGAGTTCGTACTACGAGGAAGGACATAAAATACGAGGCCATACCCCAAAGCCAACAAAATGATTACAAAATTGTTATTAGCGCCGATAAACGACCTACTGGACAACATCCGGTTTGTACAAAGCTCTCGCTACCAATGATGTTGCCGTCGTCGTCCTGGTAGATCAGCACTGTGACAGGCCGGACATTGTGCTGCATACCCGGGATGACCGCTTGCAATGCATTGGCAAAACGCACCAGGCATTTGATGCTCTTCAGTCTCTACTCGCTTATATACCTACTGTCGTGGCGAAGATGGATACAACTTTGATCTTCAACATGTAAATCCGAAAACTGACGACACTAAAAGTTTCTGCAATGCAATTCTACGCCTAGATACATTTTACGAATAAGAGAAGGTTGCATTGCTCACCTGCAAAGGTTTCGAGGTTTGTTTAAACGTTTTCTGGTGGACACTTAAGCCGAAATTAAAATGGCTGGTGGAAACTTACGCCAAAATTAAAACGAAGCGTTTGGTATACATCAGAACAGAACTAATGAGAGAAGACTGCGCGCTGAGAATTATGTAGATCTGCGAGACGCCACGAATCAAGATAGAAATTGTGAAGATTTAAGACGACTAGTGATTCTTCCTTCCAGTTTTAGAACTGGACAATAGATGTGTAGTGCCCTATTCTCCAGTAGGTACTACTAAAAGCTTTTGAAGCGCATAATATACCTATGTAAATGTGGAGCTGTGTGACGTCCGGTCAATAAAATCTAGGTATATTTAAATATATACTATTAAGTAATACTACACTAATAAAAATAAGTAAGGTTTGTGTTGTTGTAGAGGGTAATCTCTGAATGTACTGAGCCAATTTTGAAAATTCTTTAACCTATTGAATTTGTTTAAACACTCATCGTTTAAAACACGCTATTTGCGAGTTTTATAAACTACTAAAAATGTTTACCGCCCAACGAAGTGGATACGGGACAGCTAGTATAATAATAATAGTTTATAGTTTTCGTACACTATGAGCAACCCATACTAACGTCTCAGCTCTGTGGTTATTACAAAGTGCTGCGGTAGGTAACCTATAAAACGAACTAAAAACCCGTGAACATTTATCTTTTACGATGCATCTGCTAGCACTACTTAGTATTTAGTGTTACCCAACCTTAGCTCCATTACCAAGTACTCAGTTATAGGGTAAAGTCCGGATGGATGCCCCAGGAGGGATTCGTGTCCCATCATATCGGAACACACCAGTCTACTGCTGGACATAGGCGACCCACACACAGCGGTAATGAGCCGCCTCCATCCATTGACTCCCAGCGACCGCTACGATGTCGTCGGTCCATCGAGTGGTTGGTCTCCCAACACTCCGCTTCGCATTGCATCGTGGTCGCCACTCGAGAAACTTTACTGCCCAGCGGTTATCAGTTCTGCGAGTTATATGACCTGCCCACTGCCAGTTCAGCTTACTAATTCTGAGAGCTATGTCGGTGACTTTGGTTCTTCGGATTTTCGTATTCCGGATTATATGATAGACTACTGGTAGACTAGTTCTAAGCATATCTCTCTCCATATGTATAGGGCCCTATACTGTCAAAATATCCAGCTTCTGAAAATAGCAATCACTTTTGACATGCCTAGAAAATAAGGTAAATAATGAAATCAAAAATACTTTATTGCGATTTTTAGTACTTACAGTGGTGGACACATAATTAGACACCCCCTAATTGATCACAATAAACTTGATTTTGGCGCTACCATTAGCCAAAGTAGGTATTAAATTTAATGTAATTGTTACTAAATCATACATGACGTTGTATTCTTAAAATGGGGGACAAAAAAAGTTGTATTACTTAGTAGTTTAGACACTCCTCACTATCCAAATCTAATACAAGCTTTTTTAACGTACCTGTAGCTGGCCAGCTAATTAAAGACATTCAACACTGTGTTCTGAATTTAAGCAAAGAAAAAAACTACATTCGGTTTTTAATTGTTTTGGCGCGTATTTGCATGAAACGTCGACATAAATTATAACATTTTACTTTTTGTATTCAAATTAATACGTTTTATACCAATCGATATGGGAAAAAGCAAGAGTTGCGATTCGTCACTAGAAAGATAATCTTGAACTTTCATAGCAAAGGTTGGTCATACAGAAAAATCGCAAACCATTTGAGCTGTTCTAAGGACGGTTATGAATGCTATAAAGCATTTCAAGAAGTTCAATACGACCGAAAACGTACCCAGAAAACCGAGACCTAGAAAATCTACTCGGCGGGAAGACTCTAAGGTGGTGTTGTTGGCAAAAAGGAACCGTTCAAAGGATCAGAACTGATACGCTCGGAAATATATGGGGCAGGAGGGTCGACCGGTGTGTCTGCAAGGACAATTAGACGGAGACTATGTGAGGCAAACTTGTACGGAAGAGTGTCTCGGAAGGTGCCACTTTTGAAAAAGCAAAATGTTAAGGCAAGGTTAGCGTTTGCTAAAAGATATGAACACTGGACTGAATGAGAGTGGAAAAATGTGCTCAAAATTGATCGCTTCCATGGCTAAGAGATGTCGTGCTGTTATTGCTGCAAAAGGACATGCAACCAAGTATTGATACGCATCGAAATGCTTTATAAAAATGTGTAGCAATCTTGCGGACTAAGATAATTTCAATGAAAACAATTTTTTTTTAAATTTCTTGTTACTAATTGAAGTGTCCTTAATTATATGGCCAGATGTTACTAATCTTATCTTTTATTTACACTGCTTTCATTTAAGTTTTACCGAATAAAAGGCAAGTTATATTGTAAATGTTTCGTTTTATAATTACACAATAACAATAAAAATAAAAAATAAGTGTGCAGCAAGATACAATGGCAATCTGATAAAATATATACAGAGGAATAGCTAAGTTATTTCAATATGCTTCCAGTGTCTTTAATTATGTGACCACTGCTGTCGTTAAATTTTTTGTGTGTAATAGTACACCCATTAATAAGGGCTCGTGCACATACCTATCACAACTGATGCGGCTAGCCGGACTTTACCCTATGCTATGTACCAAAAAACAAATGGAGCTGAAATATCTACACATAACCTAGGTAAGGTTAGGTTAGTGGATATTTCAGCTTCATTTGTTATTTACTTAGCCGTTGTAGCTCTACTTACCTACGTAGAGTTGGTAAATAGGATGTTCTTTGATATTATGCCGGTATAAAGAAGTAATTTTTCAACGCTAAATCAATGTTTAAACGGCTTATCGAGTATTCATGTACAGGATTTAGATGAGAAGAATATGGCCTCCCTTTTACCCGGGATATTTTGTTTTTCGTGTATAGATAAGAAGTACTTGATGTCATTTATCAAAATTACTTCAGCCGTTTTGATACACCTGCTGAAATACCAAATAATCTTCACAGAAGAAGAATTATATGTCACATAGTCACAATATGAGTAAAATTCAAAATAATAGTCGATAATATAAGGAAAGTTACGATTGAAATGACATAATAGGAAAACCTACATAGATTATAGTTCGTCAACGCCACTATTTTCTATGATATTTCAATTGATTATATTTATTTATCTATTATTATTATTAGGTCGCAGGGAGTCGAGATGGATGGAGGCGGCTCAGGACGGCTATTTGTGGCGTCGTATGGGGGAGACCTATGTCCAACAGTGGACGTGTATGGGCCGATATGATTATGATGATGATTATTATAATATTTGTAATGTTATGTTAGTATTTATCTTAAATCATATTTGGTGCACTTTGGTGTTCTTAATTTACATTTATTTCCATCCAAAGTTTGCCTGGAAGAGATCGCTTCTAAGCGATAGGGCATCTAGAATTTGATTAAGCATCACACCGAAAGTCTAGTACTTTACTACGTACTTTTTTTGAAGAGAAGTAAAACCAGAGCATCCTCTATATGCCAAAGCTATAAGCTGCGACGCATGCCTCAATAGATCGAATTCTCGCGAGCGGCCGTTCCAGTGAGTTATTGACAATCATTTTCTAGGAACGATTCGAAGGAAGCTGTTGAGGGATGTCGCTTTTAACCTGCCTAGGTACCTACATGGTAGGTAGAATATTATAGAAGTTAGAATATTCTGGAAGAGATCGCTTCTAAGCGATAAGGCTGCCCATTGTACTTGTCTTATAAATAAAATATGTAACATCTCTCTGTAAATGTTTTTCTGGTGTACAATACAGAATTTTTGTATTGTATTGTATTATAGGTACCTATTAACCTGTTAGAGATTAGTTTCAAAACACATTCCTCAAGGATCACGGCGGTGAAGGGGGCAGACGATATTTATGACCAAAAGCACTAAAATGCTTCATCATTATCAGCCCGTATACGTCCACTGCTGAATATAGGCCTCCCCCAAACGACGTCACGAACAGTGGTCCTAAGCCGCCTCCATCCAACGACTCCCTGCGACCACTACAATGTCGTCGGTCCATCGAGTGGGATTTCTTCCGTGTGGGAAGACGTGTCGCATTACATCGCGGTCGCCACTCGAGAAACTTTACCCCGTAACGGTTATCAGTTCTACGAGCTATATGGCCTGCATCACATCAGCATGCTAATTCTGTGAGCTATGTTGGTAACTTTGGTTCTTCTACGGATTTCCGTATTCCGGACCTTATCGCGTAGAGGAACTCCGAGCATAGCTCTCTCCATAGCTCGCTGGGTGACTTTGAGCTTATGCACAAGGCCTATAGTGAGCGACCACGTCTCGGATCCGTAAGTCATCACTGGTAACACACATTGGTTAAAGTCGTCTTGAGGCTCTGCGGTATGCTTATATCTCAAGAATTACTAAGTCATATTCATGATTTTGTCTGATTTATAATCTAGAATAAATAGACTATCGAAATATGTGAATAACATTTGTCATGATAACATTTTCTCTTATTTCATCGATGAATTCAATAATTACTTCGTGAGTACATGCTTAGTGAAATAGCAATTTCATATGTGCGGCCACTGCGTCGTTATTTACAATAAAGCCGATAGCGTGCTTCGACTGCTTTCGAATATTGCATCGGCAATAAAAGGTATTTTCAAAGCGCTGGATAGGTAGGTAGGTAGCTTGTAAATAATTTATTACAAAATTCACGTGACATTTCGGACGGAGTGTCCGAATATTTTGTGTCCCAAATGTCGGCAAGCCAATCATTAAAGCGCACCACGCTCGGACATATCAAACATTTAAAAATAAAGTAAAAAGGTAGTTATTCAATGTCAAAAATGTACAAACAATGTACAGTACACATGTAACAACCGTGACAACAAATAATATGGTGTGTATTAAAAACGATAAACCGACTTCAAACTCCTTTTCTACTTTTACACGTATTTGAATTTTTGCGGGATAAATACTAATTCCCTGGGGATCAAACCCCGTCCATCGGACCCCGTCGAGATCATTTTCTGTACAATTGTGAAAGAATTTTCAAATCGGTCTATAATTGGCAGAGATATCGCGTAACATACGTAAAAAAAAACACGTGTACAAAAAAAACATACAGACGAATTGAAGAAGTCGGTTAAAAATAAAGTAAAAAGGTATTTATTCTGTGTCAAAAAAGTACAAACAAAGTACACACAATGTGCGGTACACATGTTACATACAACCGTGACAACAAAAAAGGTTGTCGCTCAGCATACGGTAACGATGACGCAACTGTTCGCTGGTACGTCTCGTCACGGTTTAATAGCGCTCGACGAAATTGGAGGGGGGTTCTGCGCAGGTGTAAAACGATGTAAAAATCGATTTCTGCGTATCCAGGTCAGTAAAAGGTCAGCGCGAGGTCAGCGCTATTTAACCGTGACGCGACCTGTACCATGCGACATCTAGAGGGCGTAGCAACAGCAGCTGTGACACGCGCGTAAAACAAGAACAAAGAAGGTACACAAATTATTAATATATTTGCAATACGAAATGAAAATAAAAGAATATTATAAGTAACGTACTGCCTATGCTAGATAATAAATTGGTGAAATCAAAGATGTACAAAAAGTATACAAAATTGTATGTATACAATAGAAGATAACGGCTAAGTTTTAAGTTAATTAATAAATTTAATTATTCTGACGCTTTCATAGACAGTTAAAATTTTGATTTAACACATTAGTTTTAAGGTATACTTTACTATGGATCGTAGAATAAGTTAATTAAGATCTATAACTGTTCTTAATTGTATGAAATAAATGATTTATTATTATTATAGACAAAATGGGGCGGCGTACGAATATCGACCCCTCCAACTCAACCCGTGGATGTCGTAAAAGCCGACTAAGGGAACCTACCAGAGGAAGGGCAGCAGCTTCCTTCTGAGTATTTTTAAACACCAACACTGCGATCACCAATCCGCCTGCCAAGCGTGATGATTATGGCAAATCCCCCCCTACATGGGAGACCATCCACTCGATGGACCGACGACATCGTAGCGGTCGCAGGGAGTCGATGGATGGAGGCGGCTCAGGACCGCTATTTGTGGCGTCGTACGGGGGAGGCCTATGTCCAGCAGTGGACGTGTATGGGCTGATGATGATGATGATGATGATAGACAAAATTGACGCATTTCGACCACTTACCTCAATAAAAAATAAGAACTCACCTGCCTGGTCTAATCTGTGTAAGGACAAAGCCGAAGAGTATTTACGTATAAATGGTATTCTAACCTGTGAAGGTTGAGCTGGTGAAGATCCTCACAATCTTGGAGCTGACCGGAGGAAGCATCTTCAAGGAACCTCCGAAGATGAGCTCTATGGTTCTGTCGTCCATGGTTCAGGGCCGAGGGCTTTTGGTTTCTGTGGACTGATGAAAAGAGTCGTCAACCTTTTTACTATGATAGAGACTCTATCAGTCAAATTGTGGCGTGTTATACAGAATAATATTTAGTAAGAACATATTATTATTTATTATATATTTACGAGTTTATAAACGTGACCAAATTCTCATTATTATTATATAAATATAGTGCAAATATAAATAATTATGTGAGCGCCTATTCGAAGCGTCGTGACGCGTGACCCGAGAGTTGGTAAGGATCTGGCGCACCGTATTAGCATTGCCATGCAGCCAGCGTCTTGGGGACGCTTCCGTCTGGTATTGATATGGACCAGTTGAGCTATCTGTAGATTGTTTGCAACAGTCTGCAGTTAACTCAATTGTTTCAATTGTAAATAGTTTAATTTGTTTATATTATTTGATTGTTATTTTCTTCGCCAATAAAAATGTTATATATAAATATTTTAAATAACAGTAAGGTGACGTCCCGCGCCGTGTGCGTCTAAAATCCGTCTCGTTGCTCGTTACAAGCGCGTTCTTCCCCCATACTGACAGCACGAACGCTCGCTATGTAGCAAGTTACATTATGCCTCGTAACATCTTGTCTAAAAGGTTTAGACTAAAGAGTCCATACTCCGTCTCATAGTTTGTTCTTTACAGGTAGGAGAGAGTGAGCTTATCTAAAGATAAAAAAATACACACGAGCGGGAGCTGGATCGTATTATATGTTCCGTCGAAACAATGACTAGTCGAGCTATGGTTTTTCGAAGTTAGCGATGACGACGACGTGCCGAAATTCATCAGTGGGACACTCTTCTATGGAATCTACTACAGTGTTTAACAGAATGTGAGCTCATCGCGCCCCGCCGCCGCCGCCGCGTGCAATTTTTCCTTTGAAACCATTGATGTATTAAAAATTTTTAATACATCAGTATTTGAAACTGCATAAAATAAGAAAGCCAACTTAAAATAAATGAATAAATAATCATTTATTTCAGGCATCACAAGCAAATACATAGTAACTTAACTAAGGCCCAAGCTAGCTAATACTGCTATCTTAAAAGCTAGCTAATACTGCTAGCTTAAAAGCTAGCAGTACCTACTTAGATATAGTCATAGCGTATCTCAAAAATAATCGTAAATCGGCAACATTATAGCTTACGAAAGTCCAAACTTTGCATTCAACAATGCATTCAACAGTAGTTTGATCGCAACATGTTAACGTTTTTTAATTCCACCAAAATGATTTCCTAAAGAAAGTGCTGCACCGGAAGCGGTAAAATTCCAATAAATCGTAATCAAAGTTAATCTGAATATAACCGCCGTAGATTTTATCTGCATCGCCCGCTCCGCTGGTTCGGATAAGTTTTGGGGGATCGCTAAACCGTTTGCGATAAAGTTTTTTGCATTACGACGCAGAACGGCGCAAGCTTTTGTAACGGTTTTGGTGAGTTTTCAGCTGGCATTGCCGATTATTCCAAAAGTATCAATTTTTTTTTTATTTGAAACGCTACGTCTATGTTCAAACTAAATAGCTATTTGGAACATAATATCATACGTACAAATAAAACGATATACTAGGATTACTAACATATGTACATATATATAGGTAGTTAGTTCAATTTTATAACGGAAGTAAAAAACAAGCGTTCACCTATTCTCCTTATCATTTTCTTTTGACACTTAGTTAGTCGGAGGCCTTTGTTCCTACTTGTACCCCAGGTATACGGGGTGGGTGCCTCCGACCTAAGCCTACGTTTTACCTAAGTGTCAAAAGAAAATGACAAGGACAAAAGGTGAACGCTTGTTTACAACTTTTACGTAGACGGGTTTAGTTTTACACTATATTTTTTAATACCTTTTTGCTGATAGCTTGAGAATCGTTAACGTCGCAAAAGTATAAAAAACGGTTTCGGAAAGTACAAACAAAGACCTTTACGACGATATTACACACGAGCATATTTAACAACATTTTTGACCCTTACTTAGACCCCCGCTATGTCGTTAGACCCCCATTTTTATCGAACATCACATAGCCTATAACCATCGGGCTATTAAGACGAATACGACACCTCATTGGTTGAAAATCGGACCTATAATTTCAGCGCTACGTGGGAACTTAAAAATCGGCTACATACATACATACATAGGGTGTCAAACTAATAACCCTCGTCCTTAGGTAGTCGGGTAAAAACTGAAACAGTCTTGCGGAAAACTGATTTAGTATTTTCGGTCTTGCTATTAGAGACAATAAAACATTAAACAATAATGAACCATATTGATCCTGGAGACAATAATAACGAACGAAGGAATAAGGTAATATTGAGGCTTAAGGGTGATCGCACGGGTTTGCGCGAGATGTTTTTTATTTATTTTAAAGAAGGGTGGCAATACCCGACCCAGCCCGAATAAAAATAAACAAGGGCCGTGCAGACATGTGATAAACTCTGCCGGATTTATATATTTTTCATAGATTTTTGAACTATCATTTACATTTTTAGAAGCAGGGAGTCAAAATATATTTTCATTGCACAAAGAATTAAACTAACGGAAAAGTAATTTGGTGCAAATCGTGAACTATTTTTTATGATAAAACTTTTGAAACTATCATGGTTATTTAACACACTAAAGTTAACGGGATATTTACCATGATTTAATATTGGAGAACTCAAAACTCAAATCATGGTAAATATCCCGTTAACTTTAGTGTTATTTTCTATGAACCCATCATAAAAACAACTTCGATTTAATTTTGTTTTGGGAGCATTTTAGAAAAATTGGATTTTTATCCCAAATCTCTAACCCCCGAATACTCAAACGATTTTTTGACAGATTTTCATTGAAAACTGTCAAAATATCGCGACATAAGACGTGCTTACATCTGAGTTGCGTTTGAGTATTCGGCCGTTATTTTCTAAAATGCTCCAAAACTACCTGGGCACGCCGAATAGTAAATCTGCGGGGTTGTGAGCGTCAACGTGGTAGGATATGGCCCAACTGATATTGGTTAGGAAAGACAAGAGATCAGTTGTCCCAGGGATGGAAGCACATACCTTGATTGCGGGAGCACCAGATCCAATATCGTTAACACTCGCGGCGCGCGCGCGGCACTGTCAGCTAGGGAAACACTTGGGAGTTCCCCCAGGAGCTGCGGGAAGACAAGTTTCGAACAAGGCCGACGTGGTTCGGCCGAGGCTAGATTGCAACTGTTGGTAGCCATCTTGAATGGCATTATGCGGGTGTTGTGCGTCCCGCTTACTCTTCAGCGGTATTCTATGTGCTAGTAAGGGAAGGCGGATAGGAAGTTGATGTCACAAATACGTTTGATTCTTGATTGCGGGAGCACCAGATCCAATATCGTTAACACTCGCGGCGCGCGCGCGGCACTGTCAGCTAGGGAAACACTTGGGAGTTCCCCCAGGAGCTGCGGGAAGACAAGTTTCGAACAAGGCCGACGTGGTTCGGCCGAGGCTAGATTGCAACTGTTGGTAGCCATCTTGGATGGCATTATGCGGGTGTTGTGCGTCCCGCTTACTCTTCAGCGGTATTCTATGTGCTAGTAAGGGAAGGCGGATAGGAAGTTGATGTCACAAATACGTTTGATTCTACGCAGATGAATAACGATCATATAGTTGAATATGCGCGCAACCATTCCCCCGGGCTAGAAGGGACCCCTTCTAAACAACGAAATAAAGAATACGATGCGGGTATACCGCTAAAGCCAAGACGCACGCGGTTGTAATTAAAGATGCGGTTGAAACTAAACATGCGGTTGATACTAAAGATGCGGATGACACTAAAGATGCAGTTGCTACCACATACGCGGTTGTTACTAAAGATGCGGATGACACTAAAGATGCAGTTGCTACTACATATGCGGTTATTAATAAGGACGCGGTGACAACTGAAGATGCGGTCACTACTAAAGATGCAGTTACTACTAGAGACGCGGTTGCTACTAAAGGTGCGGTTACTACTACAGATGCGGTTGGAACTAGAGACGCGGATACTACTAAGGATGTAAATTGTCACTGAGGACGCGGTTGCTACTAACAATGTGGTTGTCACTAAGAACGCGGTTGCTACAAACGAATTGTGCGGGTGCTACTAAAGATCTAGTTGTCACTGGGGACGCGGTTGCTACTAACGAATTATGCGGGTGCTACTAAAGATGCGATTGCTATTAAGGATGCGATTCCTATTAAAGGTGCCGGTGCTACTAAAGATCTAGTTGTCACTGGGGACGCGGTTGCTACTAACGAATTATGCGGGTGCTACTAAAGATGCGATTGCTATTAAGGATGCGATTCCTATTAAAGGTGCCGGTGCTACTAAAGATCTAGTTGTCACTGGGGACGCGGTTGCTACTAACGAATTATGCGGGTGCTACTAAAGATGCGATTGCTATTAAGGATGCGATTCCTATTAAAGGTGCGGGTGCCACTAAAGATGCGGTTACTACTATAGAGATGCTGGTTGAAACGAATGATGTGGTTACTACTATAGAGATGCGGGTTGAAACGAAGGATGCTAAGGCGCGATATTATCTACTGGTAGAAGTTATTGATTAGGTAGCGGGCAGAGACAAACAACTGGACGCAGATATGACCCAGTGGCCGTCCGAACACGAACTATCCGTGTGACGCCGTTTGAACCCGGAAAACTTCGTCCACGACACTGAGAGGCCAGTGAAGAGGGGGAGAATTTTCGGTTAAAATGATCACGGCGGTTCCTACGGTTATGGGTTCCGTAGGCGTCGACAGCGAAATGGAATCGTTGAAGTTCACGAAGTATGAGTGACTCCGAGAATTCAAGATCTGATGCGGATATGCGCCCACGCGGGGTGAATCTATTAATGTAAACTACACAACGAAGTAGTTTTGACCATGACGAAAAGCGGTTTGCTAACGAAATCAATAGCGGTTCTTGAGGCGGTACAGCGACCAATAGCGTTTGTTTCCTTTCTTCAGGAACCTCCGAAACAGTCGTGGGATTAAATGCCACAATGGGCCATTGCGAAATATCTAAGTGGGCCCAAGGAGGGCCATGAAACCACAACGGGTGTTGGATGATTTGCGAAGGCATAAGGCCACGAGACAAACAATCAGCGGGGTTTTCAGTGCCGGGCACATGATACAAATTTTGCGGCGATAATTCATTTTGAATTTTAGTTATTCGGTTGGCAACAAAGGTCTGCCAACGATGCGGAGAAGAATGTACCCAACAGAGTGCGACAGTTGAGTCGGAGAATGCGAAAATATTTCTTATAGCGATGCGGGTTTGACATGACGAAACGATAACCTTTATGAGGCGTGCTAGGACGAGAATGGCGCAAAGCTCGAGGCGAGCTAGCGAGACGACCTTCTGAGGCGAAACCTTTGACTTAGCGCTTATTAAGCTTAAGGTGCAACCCTCGGCGTTTTCAATGTGGAAGTATACGACGCCTCCATATGCCTTTTCACTCGCGTCTGCGAATCCTAAGAGGGTAACTACACTGGTTGAGACGATTCCTACGTGGCGTGGAATCCTTATTTCAGCGAGTAAAGGAAGTTCTTCCCTAAAGCGGAACCATAGTTGAGCAATGTCGTTCGGCGGAGTGTCATCCCAACCACAATCACACAACCATAGCTGTTTGATCAACAATTTAGCGTATAAGACGACGGGTGCGACGAATCCCATTACGTCCCATATTTTAGCGACACAAGACAAAATATTGCGTTTAGTACAAGTACGCATAGGCGGGGTTATTGCTAGACAGAAATGATCATTAGCGGGTGACCAACATAGGCCAAGAACCTTATGTTGATCTGCTTCATCAAACTCTTTGATAGATGAGAGCTGATGTGACAGTGGGATGGAGTCGAGTACTACCTTAGAGTTACTTGTCCACTTGACAAGTTCGAATTGGCCGGACTTCATGAGGCTTATCATTGCCGCCGCTGTGGAAACTCCCTCTTCCTCAGATTCAACGGAATAGACAAAGTCGTCCATGTATAAGCCGGTGTCGATCATGTCTTTAGCGGTGGGGTGTGAGTCACCTTCGTCTATAGCGAGTTGTTTTATTGTGCGGAGCGCGTGAAACGGACTGGAGCGAAGCCCGAAAACAACGCGGTTAAATTCGAAAACCTGGATAGGTTCATGCGGGGAAAATCTATACAGAATGCGCTGAAAGCGGCGGTCAGATTCTCTAACTCCAATAGCGAGAAACATTTGTCGAATATCTGATGAAAGTGCGATCGAAAACAAGCGAAAGTTTACTATAATGTTGAAAAGATTCCCTTGAAGGTTCTGTCCACTATATAGAAGATCATTAAGAGAGACTTGTGAACTGGTTTTACAACTGCCATCTAACACGACGCGTAGTTTAGATGTAACCTTGTCTTCTTTAATGACTCCGTGGTGTGGGATGATGTATGATTGAGTTTGCGAAGTATCGGTGTCAATGGGCGCGGGAGAAAGATAGCCCCTTTCTAAATATTCACGAATCACACCATCGTAGGCTTCCTTCAAAGTAGGCGAGGTCTGCATCTTCTTCTCCAAGCAAAGAAAGCGACGTTCAGCAGCTTGCCGTGAATCACCGAGCGAAACTTTATCACATTTGAAAGGGAGCGATACTACATAGCGACCGTCATCATCGCGAGAGGTTGTACGAGTATAAATCTCCTCACACAAACGATCATCTGGACTAAGTACCGGCCGGACGTCCACCTCCTCCAACTCCCAGAACTTGCGAACGGCAGAGTCCAAGGTGGGTGAGGTACAGCAGTACGAAAGCGATTGGTAGCTACCTACTTGAGCAGGAGCGTTACCAATGACAACATAGCCAAGGACAGTCTCCAAGGCTAGCGGGGAATGAAGCGAAGGGCTTCCTTGAACCTTGCGGTTTAGTAGTAGATGCGGGAAAATCGAAGCGCCTATGAGCATTTGAATCGAACCAGGGACGGAGTAGGTATCGTCCGCCAAAGACAGATTATCAAAATTGTACAAGTCAGAAATTCTGACCGAAACCGCGGGCAAATGTTCTGTTATTTTGTCAACTACCAGCGATTCCATATCGTAATGAACGCGACGATCCAAGCGGGAGAAAAACCTAACATTTACTGAACCCTGAATTGACTTACTAGAACCTCCTATTCCCTTCACGAAAGAAGGTTTATGTTTCAGGTTCAATCCAAGCGGGTACAACAATCGGAAGTAATAAAATTACTTTGCGAAGCGCTATCTAACAAAGCGCGTACGACAACTTCATTACCATGCGAATCAACCACGATAATGCGAGCAGTAGGTAGCACGACGGTGCGATGGACAAAGCTACTATCAGCTGATAACGCGCACAGAGCCACGTTATCACTATGCCAGGAGCGAGCGGGGAGCGCGCACGTCTCATTCGAGGCGGGCGGCTGCGACGAGAGCGGCGGCGGCGGCGGCGCGGGCGCCGTCGTTAGCGGAGGTATACTATTCTGCGGTTTATTACCAAAACACAACAATGTATGATGCTTAGAGTTGCACTTCTTGCATCTTGACTTGGAAGCACAATTTGCCATGCGATGTCTATTGCTGAGACAATTCAAGCACAAGCGCTTGGTCTTTACAAATGCGAAACGTTCGTGCTCGTCTAACTTATGAAATGCCTGACATTTGTAAATAATGTCATGCTGGTTATCGCACAGTGAGCACAACGAAGAGCCTGAGTCAGCACTGGCTGTCGTATTGACGTATGTTTGCGTAGATGGACCATGGGGTTTACGCTTAGAAGTTTCTTGTTTTGATTGTGCGGGCGAAGTTCGTTGCAATATTTTGACATGATTTCGCAAGAACATTGTCAAACTATCGAACGATGGTATCTGGGTACCAAGTTGCTCAAACTCGAATGAGCGTGCAGTTTCTACGTCTAATTTCTTAAGTGCGATGTATAAAAACACGAAGTCGGCGAGATTATCTATTCCTAAGTTCTTCAATGCAGCGACCGATGTCGAAAATTTGTCAAGGAATAATTCCAGATTAGAAGCGGAACTCGATGAAATTGATTTCAACTCAAATATTTGGTCTAAATATGATACGGCCATGAGGCGCTTGTCTTCATACTTGTCTTTGAGCCAATCGAAAATGAGTGAGTAGTTATCAGCCACCAAATTTATGCCCACGCATGCTGACCGGGCGCGGCCGGTCAGTTTACCTAGAAGGTAGTATAATTTCTCTGAATCGGTCAGAGAAGCGTTGTTATGTACCGAATGTCGAAAGCTAGTATAGAATAGAGGCCAATCTTTTAAATCACCATCAAAGCTAGGGATTTCTATTGGCGGTAGTCGAGGGGACCTATGTGGTGTTGCAGCTGCAGTAGAGGGTCTGACCTCCCTGTCGACAGCCAGCAGCTTTCTAGCAGCGCGGCGTACACAACCTAACAGGTCCTCGAACGATGATAGTACCTGAAAGTTGATTGCCGTCTCGGGATCGAGTTTCAGTTCTAATTCGCATATTTTATCTACTACCTTTTCGAAGTCGCAGTGTAACATGTCAACACATTCGTAATCACAAAGAAACGACTCCTTGTCGGTGGGAGAACCAGAATCCAGTTTCCTTGCGCGATCGCATATGGCTTGCATACGGGCAAATATTCGGTCTCTCTTAGCGAGGAGTACGTTTAGCTGCGATTCTGTGATAGAATCCACGGTAGGTGCCATGTTGAATGAGTTGAACAACTAAAGCTAGGTACCTACTTGTAAGGTATGTACCTACTTGTATAGTATGTAACGGACACGAAATATGTTTGAATGCGGAGATAGCAAATAAATCTGGAATGCGTAAACAACAGTGTGCAGTGTAGGTAATTTGCCAGCGCAGCTAATGCGTATGGTTAGAATACCAAACAATAAACGAGTTTGGGAATAAAGTATACGTATCTATTCAGCGAGCGGGTTGTGTCTAATAAATGCGAGCGGAATAGGTATTCTGGATAGTGATTATACTTGCTACTTAATGCAATGGACGGTTTTCAACTAAATGAAGTTGATAAATATGCGATGCGATGATTAGCTTAGAGCTTACTGCGTAATACCTACGTACCAGTTTCGTCTCTGCTAATTGAGTTTGTTTGTCGACTTACGAATAGGCTTTATTTATTAGGTATAAAATTGCAAGTGAAAGATAAGCGGGTCTACAAAACAGAATGATGCGTAAGCACAGTAAATAGGTTACTTACTACGGCGTACCTAACTTAATGGGTAATGCGAAAGATTACTAACGAAATAAGCGGTTGTAATTCTAAGTGGTAATGCGTACGATAGGTTACCTAGGGCGTACCTATCGTGAACGAATGTGAACGAATGCGGAAAAATACAAAGTTTAGGTTTGGGTTTGCGGGGTTGACTAAATATTATAACTAAATAGGTTCGATGTGATTCCTATTTGAGCTTATAATTTGCGCGATGCGTTGCAAAGTTGACGAATAATTATAGGAATTATTGTCTGCGAAACTTGAATGCAAAGATAACAACAAAATGGCGGTCTATGCCGTGTGGCGTGTGCCGTGCGAACGAACGACGAAAATGGTTTGCGGCGCAGATTCAACTATTTAGCGAGATACACAAAGCAAGTAGGTATATCCGGCTCGAAGGACCAGAAAATGGGCACGCCGAATAGTAAATCTGCGGGGTTGTGAGCGTCAACGTGGTAGAATATGGCCCAACTGATATTGGTTAGGAAAGACAAGAGATCAGTTGTCCCAGGGATGGAAGCACATACCTTGATTGCGGGAGCACCAGATCCAATATCGTTAACACTCGCGGCGCGCGCGCGGCACTGTCAGCTAGGGAAACACTTGGGAGTTCCCCCAGGAGCTGCGGGAAGACAAGTTTCGAACAAGGCCGACGTGGTTCGGCCGAGGCTAGATTGCAACTGTTGGTAGCCATCTTGAATGGCATTATGCGGGTGTTGTGCGTCCCGCTTACTCTTCAGCGGTATTCTATGTGCTAGTAAGGGAAGGCGGATAGGAAGTTGATGTCACAAATACGTTTGATTCTTGATTGCGGGAGCACCAGATCCAATATCGTTAACACTCGCGGCGCGCGCGCGGCACTGTCAGCTAGGGAAACACTTGGGAGTTCCCCCAGGAGCTGCGGGAAGACAAGTTTCGAACAAGGCCGACGTGGTTCGGCCGAGGCTAGATTGCAACTGTTGGTAGCCATCTTGGATGGCATTATGCGGGTGTTGTGCGTCCCGCTTACTCTTCAGCGGTATTCTATGTGCTAGTAAGGGAAGGCGGATAGGAAGTTGATGTCACAAATACGTTTGATTCTACGCAGATGAATAACGATCATATAGTTGAATATGCGCGCAACCACTACCAATAAGCTGAAGTTAGTTTTTAGTTAATAGAAAATTGTTTACGATTTGCGCCAAATTACATTTCCGATAGTAATATTCCTTGAAAAAAGCAGAATAAATTAAAAACTACAAAAATTTAATCGCGTGCCTACCCGTGACGATCGACCTTATAGTAAGAACAGCGACCATAATCCATGGTTGGTAGGTATCTACCAGAATAAAAATAAATAAAAAAGAAGATGACATTTAGACGACACCGACAGCAAATATTGGGGTCTGGCGATTGTTTCTAATAAGGTGAATTGAAGACAATGCATGGCATCATGGCATGACTTTCACCGTCTACTACTTTACATGAATTGTATTTGATATTTTGAGGGGATTCACCCTAAGTTGTATTTCTTACTAGGGTTCTCAAAAGCAATGGTTTTGAACTAAAACAAGAAATCCAAAGTCGAAGAGCTCTGAGATAGTCTTCGATTATTTACTTGTCTTTCAGTATAAAATAAAAGAAAACGTCAAGTAGAGTCGGACTCGCGCACATCTAGGGTTCCGTATAATAATTATAAGACCTTGCTTCTTGCCTTTATAATTCTAGGTCGACGGGTACAGTACCTAAGCTATATAAGTTTTGGTCCAGGGCGGGAATCATTTTTTTTTGTGAACAGACTAGAAATTGATTGTTTTTGGATTTTTGCCTTTATTTGTAATACAAGACCTTGCTTTTTTGCCAAATTTTATGATTCAGGGTCGCCAGGAAGTACCTACTCTTTATGGATTTGGTCCTGGGCGAGAATCTGATTTATTTATGTGAATAAACTACAAATTTACTGTTTTCGATTTTCCCCTTACTTGTGAAGTACCCATATATGTATGTATGTATGCATTCATACCATGGCAAGAATAAAAAAAAAATCGTTTTGTTCTTTCAAAAAACCGCTTCTGGTCATGATCCCATCTAGGCGACAAAAATCACCCTCGTGTGTCACATTAGCGGCGTAAGGGGGGGGGGGGGTTCTCGGGTGCCTTGGCATCCCGAACCCAAGTCCGAAGGTTTGTCACAGGCACAGACAGACCATAAAAAAATTGGCAGCTCGCTCCGATGTCTTAGGTACTTATTATTGTTATGAGGTCGGTATTGTCAAGCAACGCCCAAGGCAGTTCAGAATTGGGGGGTAGAAATCCGCCCCGGGTACCAGCTCACGCTACGCCGCCACTGGTGTGGCAACTGTAACATTCCTATTATTTGACTGGCTGTAAGACCACCTACCATCACCTATTAAACACCTACCAGTAAGCTCCAGAACATCAAATCTAAGTGTGCCGTGAACGATGTGCTAAGATCGTTTACCGTACAGAAGTTTCACACATCATAAAAAGTTATTACCTGTGAACTTGGCACTTAAAATGTAGTGCAACTGACTGCGACATTTCTACAACACTGAAATAATTATAATAAATAATGCTGGACAATCCACACAGCATCATCTAGCCCCAAGCTAAGCAGAGCTTGTGTTATGGGAACTAGATGATTGATATACAGTATAAGCTTCTTAATCGCGGTTCCCGTATTTGCGATTTCGCTATTCGCGGGTAAAAAAATTGCAGCTCGTTTCCAGTATTCGCGGATAAATATTTCACGACAAAGATATAAAAATTAAACTAGCTTATTCAAGATATGCTTATTTAACATTTATTTTCTTAACTGAGCTTTGTCATCATGGTTATTTTATCATGGAGAACACAAAACTCAAATCATGGTAAATATCCCGTTAACTTTCATCATCATCATCATATCATCCCATTAACGTCCACTGCTGGACATAGGTCTCCCCCATACGACGCCACAAATAGCGGTCCTGAGCCGCCTCCATCCATCGACTCCCTGCGACCGATACGATGTCGTCGGTCCATAGAGTGGATGGTCTCCCATGTATGGGGGGGTTTTGCCCGTTAACTTTAGTACTGTAATAATCTTCAACACGCAGTGGTCGATGGCAAAACAACATTTACCGGGTCACCTAGAATACTTATAATTCTATATAAACTCTTATAATCTCACCTATAAATTATTAAGCCGCCCTACTTCCCGGCCAATCAATAAATACATGCACCATTGAAGAACCACAGTGACAACAACTGTCAAAAAATATGATTTTGTGTAAACGCGTGATTTCTTTTAGTGGTGTATACACAGACTAAATAAAAGTGAATTTACCTGATTATCGGATATGGAAACTGTTATTTGGTTGCTAGGCAACGGTTTGGGATTTTGCTGTGATTGGCTGGTGGTGACGTCATCGACCTTGATGAAGTTTCAGGGTCGGGTTTGAGAGTGACTTTGATTCTAGTTTGCACTAATCGGTTCTTGATGCCTAGAACATTTTTGTAAACAAAGTGGTAAAAAAAATGAATATTTAACCAACCGCAGAAATGCCCAATTTTTGGATTCGACAGCCATTATTCATAATTTTATTAATTTCTCCTCCGTATTTGAACTCGAATTTAGACATCTTTCGGTGTGCCTGTGAAATGACGAACTTGTGTGTTGTAGAAGAATGCTGAATAGTTTTATTTTTTATTTTTAGTATGTAGTTACATTGTGAATTTTCACTTGGGCTCGCGCGATTCAACTGTTTGTGGTCCGATGTGTGACTAACTCGTTTTTTGTATCAGTTTTCATTCATATTTATCTCTTTGTTTACCAAAAATATCTTGGATTCAGTTTGCACTCTGCCACAGATTAGGTAATTTACCTTCGTAAACTTTGCAGCAATCGATGGGTAAGTTTACTCTGCACGTTATTGATAGGCACCTGGGAGAAATTGACGCATAATTTAAAGCCTTTTAAGGTAGGTGCCGAAGACATTGTAGCAGTTGCAGGGAGTCGATGGATGGAGGCGGCTCAAACCGCTAGGTATTCGTGGCGTCGTTCAGCGGAAGCCTTTGTTCAGCAGTGGACGTATACGGGCTGATGATGAAGGTACGCGTCCACTCTTAGAGTAGATACTCCAAGCGTCCACTGGATTGGAATAGTAGCGTACGCAGCGTATACGTCTCGTCACGGTTTGATAGCGTTCGGCGAAAGTGGAGGGGCTTTCTGCGCAGGTGTAAAACGGTGTAAAAATCTAAAACACGACTTCAGCGCATAAGGTCAGTTCAGTTCAGTTCATTTATTCAAAAACAATTTACATTGTGTATGAATTTAGGTACAATTATATAATTTTAACATTGACTAAAGAATACAAAATAATAATTAATAGCATGCAATTGTAATAAAGATAATCCAATTCTTATTTCTTATTTATTTATTTCTAACATAATATTACTTTCGTCTGATAAACTCGTCAATTGTATAAAAACACCCCTTCAGCAAAAGTTTTCTTAACTTATTCTTGAAAATATTTGGATTGTCAATTGCTTTAATTTCAGTAGGAAGGACATTAAATAATTTGACTGCCTGATACCTACTGGCATGCTTTGCTACTTTAAGCCTCGGATAAACCTCGAGGTCTAGGTCTTTTCTTCGTGTCATGAGTCTTTTTGTTCTCTTCTCTGCAGTTTCATATTTGAGAGGGTTTCGTACAATGTCCATCAGGACAACTAATATGTATAAGCTGGGCAGGGTGAGAATTTCTAGCTTATTGAAATACTCTTTGCATGATTCCGCAGTGCTATTAAACCATGACGCAACCTATACCTATGCGGCTATAAAACAAAGGACATTATAGTCGTAACGCTGTCAGGCTTATGGCGGTCTAGTCCAAACGCTCTGTGCTCATATCGAGATTTGGTTAGAAAGCGATTTAGTCAAACTGCTATCTAGTCAAACTGCTATGTAGGCAAACTGCTATTAAGTCAAATCAAGATCCCTCTTATTCATAATAGTCTGCTAATTTAAAGCATTGCTAATTCTCACTTCATCTTATTCTATTGGCATAAGTTAGAGGGAGAAATAACACTAATTAGCAGCTGTTTTAAGTTACCAGATCATTATGAATAAGGGGGGTCTATAAAGCTTCTAACCCGGTATTTACAATTTACTGATATGGCATCGATGCTTCCGGATTTTATACTGGCAAATATTTTTAAAGTGCTGAAGTTTCCTCGTCACTACGAGGATATTCTTGCGGATGATGTTATCGGTAGAAATACCCGTCTCTGGCATACGCCATATAGAAATCAATACAAAGTAGCAAATCCTTACGGTCCGCAACCGATCCATGGACGCGTAATGTAAGGGTATATAAATAAATAAAGTTAGACAAACCACACAGCATCATCTAGCCCCAAGCTAAGCAGATCTTGTGTTATGGGTACTTATTGATTGATATACTTAATACAATACACTACACTACATAGATATTTTTTATTCCCATAGAAAAAACCCAGAACACCCGGTACAAATATTTGCAGATGGTACAAACATTTGTCCGGGAATCGAGCCCGCAACCTCCTACGTCGCAGGCGGACCTTCGCCCCTTCGGGCGCCAGGCCTGGGGTAAGGCCTCTGCTGCTCGAAGAGGAGGGGATTGTCGCCTTGCCAGTGCCCCGGCACGGCGGCGCCATGAGGAGGGATAGATGTGACGATGTATGAGTGAGCCATGAAACCATAAAGTCTTGTGATAATGAAAGGTGACGGATAGCACGAGACACGCGGGACGCAACCTGCGGTACTCGTGCGCAGGTGTGGGACACGCAGGGCAGTGATGCGCGCGCCTGCTTAAGCTGAGTGTGCGCGGCACTGTGCTCGCGTGAAGAATGGAGGAGAAATGTATGTAAGATAGGTTGTCTGGTAGAGTTCGCTCGTAAGCGATTAGACCGCCAATTGTCACATTTCTTTTTTTTTGTTCAAATTGTTTGTAAACTGTTTTGTTAAGTGTGCAATAACTGTTTTGTTAAGTATTTTCTATCTATCTATCTAAGAACAAGTTTGAATGAGAGTATGAGTGGGTGTGTAAATGCGAGACCCACACTTCGTAGTATGTTGCAACTGAAATGCCCATCTGGACACAGAGGTTGATAGTCACGTTTCAAACTGCGTCTGTCCTGTCTGTGTCCCAATCGGGGGAGGAAACGTGATGGATGAATGGGGTCGGCGAGTGAGTGGAACGGTGGGCCCGCTGGCCAAATATGCGAGGAAGAGGGAATGCCAGGCGGGCCGCGGAAGGTTTAAATGTTCCCGTGGTTCGGCGAAAATGGGGAGAGAGGGTCACTGGAGAGGTTTTAGTGGGTATTACGTCCTTGTCAGGGCGTCGAGTCCCACATAATTCTGGTCCCCCCCAGACCAGTTTATTCGTAAAAGAATTTCCTCGCCGAATAAAAAAATAAAAAAGGCGGACCTTCGCCCGGCCTGCGCGCCGTAATTTCTTTGAATTACCCCGAGTGCGTTGGCTTACGTTACGCACTTTAATCAAAGATTTAAATACTTTAATAACAAAAACCTTATAGGCCGGCCACACTATGCTCCTCGCGCTGCTCATCGTCATGCTCCTCGCGCTGCCGAGATGTTGCCCTCTCTGTCCACGCACTGCTCTACTCGCGCGATTAATCGCGCAATTAATCGCGACGCTCTTGCCGCCTGTGCTATATAATGTATGCGCTGCGCGAGTATATGGCCAGCCACTCGCGCTGCTACTCGCACTTCTATTGCCAGCCCTTTGACTCGCGCTCAAAAAACCGACAAAATCGGGAGCGATGGGCAGGACGAGGAGCATGTCGAGTAACGTGGCCACACGACGACGTCTCTGCCTACTTTCCTCGCTACTTCCCATACCACTCATCGAGTGTATGGCCGGCCCATTAGAATTGAGCAACGGCGATACCTCTCGTCAAACGGTCTAAATGTAACTTTAGACTTTGAGCAGGATTGGATAAACTTATGTTTTCCCTGTAAGTGCAATGGAGCTAACGGCGCTAGAGTCAGTAAGGAAGTCCCAAAGATTTTGGAATCGTCGAGTACTCGATTTCGTGGCGCAGTTAGTTAGCGCAGCCCCGTAATTAGGGGAAGGTCGCGGGTACAAGTCCCGCCGAAATCGTAAATTTTTGAGATATTATTATATTTCTTTTCACTCTTGTCTTGAAGAGACCCTTATTCTTGCGTGCGTGTCAATCTCCAGCTGGTTTATTTATAGATTTATCGATTCCCATAACGATATGCAGGAGTAATTTCCGCATGTTCCCTTGCCTTCACTAATAAAGACGTATAAACGTGTGGTGTCACGCAAGGGGCGACTCTGGGTCGATTACTGTTTGTACTAATCATCATCATCAGCCCGTATACGTCCACTGCGGAATAGGCCTCCCTTAAGGTTGTCCACAATGACTGAATACATCAAATTAATTCCTACTACGAGATTCAAACTTTTTTTTGGTTTTGAAATGCTTTCTGCGTTTTACAAAGAATAAAACAAACGGAAAAGTAATTTGGCGCAAATCGCTTTCGCCTTCTTTGTTCTTATTTTACGAGTGTGTCACAGCTGATGCTGTTGCTGCGCTCTCTAGATATCGCACGGCACCAGCGAACGAACAGTAGTGTGATCGTTACCGTATGCTGAGCGACAATCTTTTCAACCGACTTCAAAACGAACCATTACTATAAGAGACTTGGGTGTCACATTCGACCGAAAGCTTACATTCCATGACCACATTCGTTGGCTAAGGACTCGTTCAGGCGTCTTGGGTTTGTCCTCAGAAATGCCCGTGATTTTGAGAACGAGCAGGTGGTACGCCTTGTTTTTTCTGCACTTGTTAGGAGCAAGCTGGAAAGCGGTGCTTGTGTATGGAACCCGCACGAGGTTACTTACAGCCTTATGCTTGAGAAGGTACAAAAGAAGTTCTTGCGGTTCCTCTACAGTCGCTGCTACGGTTACTACCCCTACCTTTACCCCACCAAGTTCCTGTTGGGATGTCTGGGGTATAACACGCTGGAGGTCCGGCGCACTAACGATCAAATAGTTACAATGTGCAAGATCCTCCACGGCAAAATTGATGCCTCAGACCTGAGTGATGAGCTGTGTCGACTCTACTTCCCAAACTGCCGGGGCCGGAAACATAGATTGCTAGACGTGCCGCAGTGCCGTACGGCAGCTCGGTTCATGTCCACCCATCCCTAGAGTACTCAACGCTATCAACGCTCTCCTGAATGACAGCCCCGATGTTGATTTATTCGCTGACAGCTGGACTAAATTAATGAGAAAATGTTTTTTATTTTGTGAACGTTATTATTAATTATTTTATATTAATTCATTATTTGACTCTAATTGTATTGACTGTTTTATGCACATATTTTTTTTCTTTTAATTAATTCTCAATTCGACGCGTATGTTTTTGTTAGTTTGTTACGCGATATTTCCGCCAATGGGCCTCCCCACATGAGAGACCATCCATTCGATGGACCGACGTCATCGTAGCGGTCACAGGGAGTCGATGGATGGAGGCGGCTCAGGACCGCTATTTGTGGCGTCGTATGGGGAGGCCTATGCCCAGCAGTGGACGTGTATGGGCTGATATGATTTCCGGCAATAAGGACCGATTTTGAAATTCTTTCACTATTGTATAGAAAACAATCCCGAGGTAAAATAATATGGTCATTATGTATCATCAGATGTGATGCACGACATCTATGACGTCATAGACAGCCGCCACAAGTATTGTAGCGTTTTTGAGCGAAATTGAAAATGCATTTTTAAAAGCTGTATTTTTCCTTCGAAATTAATTTTTTTGCAGAAATATGATTTATTTTGCATTCAGTAGATGTCTAAAAATATCACGGTGTAGTTTCTCAAAATCAGTCGTCATGCCTGTTACTATTATGTATGTATGTTTGTTTATTATACCTAGAATGTAGTTAAGTATTGATTCTTCGAATGCTTGAATAATTCAGTGCTAAGTGTTCCGTAATAATTTCAAGGACTTCTTTGAAATCGTAACGCGCTCTTCTGATGGCAACCGATCGATGGAGTGCTGGCCATGTTTTCAAACTGTAACGTCAAATAGCAATTATCAAAGTGCTTAATTTCCTTTAGACCTTACAGGACTATTGGGCACGTCATAAAATTTCAAATTACGTAAGTAAAACTAAATATAACGTGATCACTTTGATTTTATGTTCACTTCAATGTTTTTTAAGGTAAATCTTCATTAGATTATTGAAGCGTAGGCAACAGCATTCATAAGGGTAAAGTATTCATAAGGGTAAAGTCGATATTTTTGGTTTTTTATACCCGATTCAAACTTCGTTTAATCGCAATCTTAGCTGATAGGTAAACCTGATTAAATTTGATTCTTTTATTAAGATGCTCTTTCCAAAATTTCAAAATTTGACTTAACGTGTTCAATGCCCAGCCTAATACGAAGGCGAACGCAGTGAGTCGCCGCTGCTGCCGCCGCCGCCGCCGCCCCGCCACGGCTTTGTCGTTGCCGCCGCGGTGGCTGTGAGGAGGTACGGGCATTTGTGTCACGATGCGCAATAAGGCCCTTATTATGAAAGCTTGCTCAGTCATAGATCTATGCTTGAGTAAAGTTTATGCCATAGAAAAGCGTTACTCAAGGACCGAAAATTTAAATTGTCTAAGTGCTCCTGAAATCTGTAGATGTTGAAGAATAGCGGAATAGCTACCGATATAAAGCTGTACATCCATCAATCAGATAGGTAGGTACACAATGAAACACAAAGCAATCCATTAGGTAGAGGTACATTGTTGCACGCGCACGCCGCACCTTGCAGTGGGGTGGAGTCTTTATAGCTTGGTGCATGGCATAGGCGATAGCGGATGAAAATATAACAATAATTTACTTTATTTTTCGTCTTCTGGGGGAGGACCTATGTTCAGCATGGACGTATGCGGGCTGATGATAATGAAATAATTTATTTCGTTGAATCCTAATACCACTTGCTGGCAGAGAAGTCTTTTGAGGGTATAATTTATTTATTTATTAAAAAAAAATTGGGAAAACTTACTGCTAGATTTAGAAAATACAGGTGAAAATATAAGAACATGCCTGGATAGACCAGTGCATATTTGCTGATCGCCAATTAAAAGTTTCCACAGACAGGTATAGGTACTATAAATAGCATGGTAGAGTACGCGCAAATCTTTATGAGCTCTGTGAAGTTGGCTTCAACGGCTGCGCACTGAACCGTAAACAAGGCGTTGAGGGGAAAAAGCGGGATGAGAGGGGATCTGACTGTCAAACCGGGGTTGCCAGCAAGAATTTTAGCGTATTTATACTGTGTCTAGCACATTTTGTTATGCATTACTATATTTTTCAATTCAATATTTATAGAATATGTAAAAACATCTTATACTCAATGACAGATTATTTAAAACCTACAATGTTAGAAGAAATTAAACTTTTTATCTAACAAAATTAACCCAAGTTTGAAAATGAAATAATTACTATGTAGCAAATTTATTTATAATCTTGTTGGCAATACTGTTGAATGAATGCTTTTGAGTACAATGACGCAGCAAAGTCTTAGACGGTTTTTCGGTGTTCGTTTCGTTGACTTGATAGTTTATTCTTGCGATTTTATGGCGTATTCCTTGATATTAGCTGTTTCTCTTAAAAGTTAAATATGCCTCGCGGGCGGAATAACCTACTGCGTCATCATCAAGCATGGAAAATGGTGTTCGATGTCATAAGTTTTATGAGAAAACAAGCCGATGAATTCAACCTCAAAATGGTAAAGTAAAGTAAAGTAAAGTAAATTTTATTGCAACAAATACATGTAAATAGGTACATAGGTGGTATATGCTTAAATATGAAACAATGTATTTCTACCAGTGTGGCGTGCAATATTTAAGTACAAACAATGTCAATAAATTAATAAAATTAACTAAAATAAATAAACACTAAATCGAGACAATAACCAATACGAAATTTATATTAAAGAAAATTAAATTAAAATAAATATGTACCTACAGATATTACAGTTAGGCGCCATTATTTCCTATTTTCCAAAAAAACATTTGTCCGTCATAAAATCATTTACTTCGTAATAGCATTTTCTTTCCAAAGTGGCTTTCAACTTTCTCTGAAACAATGAGCGTGGTAGTTCTCTAATTGATTTTGGTAGTTTATTATAAACAGAAGGAGCCATGCAAAAGATACTCTTACGCATCATAGCAGTCTTTGAGTTCGGCTTGCAGACTCTGTGTTGATCTCGTCGATTACGAGGAACGGCATCGGAGAGCTGACAATATAGATCGGGGTTATTTTTAACAAACATAGCCGTTTCGTAAATATACAGAGAAGGTAGAGTAAGAATGTTATGTCGTGCAAAGTAAGGTTTACAGGAATCCATTACCTTTAGACGAAACATAGCTCGTACACATCGCTTTTGATACTTGAAAACCTTATCAAAGTCAGTAGAGTTTCCCCAAAATAATATGGCATACCGTAAGTTTGAGGCTATCAGCCCGTGATACGTTGTGAGGAGCGTCTCTACGTTAACTACCAGGGATAATTTGTACAAAATATAAACAATACTATTAATTTTTTTACATAAATATTCAATGTGCGGTTTCCAATTAAGTTTTTTGTCAATGTATAGTTCTAGGAATTTCGTCGAGACAATTTCAACGATTTTATTATTTTTATATTGAATGTCAAGGCAAGGAAGTGCAGCAGTATCGCGTTGTCGGAAATGTACAAGTTTAGTCTTATTAATATTTATTTTTAGGTTGTGGTACTTCAGTGGACTGCAGCTGCAACAGGTGTGTCTATTAGCACCATAAAAAGGATTTCTAGCCGAAGCCCGGGTGGATCGCTAGTTGGTTAATATCACTTTTCTATTTGATTGTACTTGCGCAGTATTGCTTCCGTGCCTATGTTTACAGAGCTCATTAAGTTATGCGATCACTCTACAAAGTAAATTGACGACTTACTGATGATAACATAAAAATAATAAAAAAAATATGAATAAGTAACCACAGGAGAATTCTTACACTTGAAAAAATTTATCACTAAGTAAGCGTTTAAGCTTACTTGTACTGGTGTTGAATAAGTCTACCTCACTGTTTTCATACGCTAAAGAATTAAACGAGCAAGAAGCTCTATATATAAATGCATTTTGCCTATAGTTGGTCCTAACTGTAGGTACGTAAAGTGTGTTCGGTTTTCTCAGTGCAACCATGCATGTGCGAAGTCCTATTTGGAGGATTTTTTGTTTATCAAGGAGCTCCGGGAAATCAACAGTCCCGTTTGCTATATTCATTAAGTAAAATCAGCAATCTGCGTTTGAAAAGGGGAAGAAAGTGAAATTTGCGGCATCTGGTCTTAAGCTCGCCTTTGCCATTCATTTTCTTGCTTAATATTTTTATGTATATTTTACTGTGCATTAAAGAAATAAAAATTGAATACTCTAAGTTACTGCTTAAAAATGATGACAAAAGTGTAAAATTTCGTTTGAATTATTTTACTATCAATTTAATGTGGCTTGGCATCCAAAGTCCAACGATATTATCTAAAAGACTACGATAGCATAGTCTTTTGATAGAGATTATACGCGAGTTGCTCAACTACGATTGCCCAACTTAGAATAGTTGAACTCTGGGTAAGAATCCCATTACTCAACTATCCCATATCCTACTAAATTATAAAAGTGAAATTTTGTGCAGTCTTGAAGGCGCTTGTACGATGACAATGCCAAAACTACTGAATGGAAGGAACTGAAATTTTGCACACGTAAAGTTCTAGATGGCATGGTTATGGCAAAACCCGCCATAATCATACCATGTAGAACTTTAAGTGTGGATGTAACAGTACATGATGAATGTGGCGTCGTATGGGGGCGTCCTATATGCAGCAGTGGAGAGTTGTTTGACAGTGGAAAGTTCTAGACCTGGAATAGAATCTGCTTAATAATAAATACTTTTACGTGAGATTTCAAAAGACTCCGAATCTTTCTCTCACTCTAGCTTTCGCTATCCATGATTTATTAAAATCGTATTTGAACCTATTATGGTGCGTGTTATGAGTTGACGAAGTTTTTGTTTATTTTTATCCATTGCCTTGTGTTTTTTGTTATTGCAATCAGTTTTTGTCAGGTTTCATTCATAAATTAGACATAAATTATGTTGAATTCTAGAACTGATTCCAGGCACAGATCGATATAACGATTACTCAATTTCAATCCCTTTCTTTCTGAAAAAGCTGAAGTCTTCATTGATTGCATGCTTTAAATACGTTGCGGAATTGCGGATAGTGGGAACTCTCTGCTTAGCGTACTGATCCGCTCTCACTCCGCTTCCCGCTCTGCTCCCGCCACTCACTTAACCCCACCACCAGCGGAAGCGCGTCTATTTTTGTACCAACTGTAGCCGTACCTGCGTGCACTCCTTCCGGTCCATAATGTGTTAGTTTTATACTTTCAGAGAATACTTTGTACTAAGTAGTTACCTGGTTTAGTTGTCACTGATCGTAAAATGTGATTTTGTTGGTATTGACAGAATAGATGGTGGTAATTTAACCGTTACCATACTGCAGCAGACCAAAAAAGCTACATTCTGGAACGGTCCCCTGGGCAAAAGAAATAGAGATAGACTTTTAACAAGATGGGAAGACGATATTAAAGCAATAGCTGGTCCAAACTAGAGAAAAGTAGCTGAAGACAGAATCAAATGGGCATCACTGGAGGCGGCCTTCACACAATCTGGGGTTCCGGTAGACACATAAAATTATATTAAGTAAGAGACAAATAAATAACATAGAATAAACTAAACAAAACTAACACATACATAGATTTTATGAAATGTAAATTTACTGGAAATAAAAGGCTTTTATTTTTATTTTATACTGCAGCCAAATTCGATGTGAAGAGTTTGTATACAAACCAAGACAAAAACATTAAAATCTTGGCTTGGCGAAGAGTTACAGATATGAGAATTTTGGTAATCATCATCATCATCATCAGCCCATACACGTCCACTGCTGGACATAGGCCTCCCCCGTACGACGCCACAAATAGCGGTCCCGAGCCGCCTCCATCCATTGACTCTCTGCGACCGCTACGATGTCGTCAGTCCATCGAGTGGATGGTCTTCCATGTAGGGGGGGATTTGCCATAATCACCACGCTTGGCAAGCGGATTGGTGATCGCAGTGTTGGTGTTTAAAAATACTCAGACGGAAGCTGCTGCCCTTCCTCTGGTAGGTTCCCTTAGTCGGCTCTTACGACATCCACGGGTTGAGTTGGAGGGGTCGATATTCGTACACCGCGGCCCCACGGCAAATTTTGGTAATACTACCTTCAATTAACAGGAGAATCGAACAAAACCCTTTCTTCAAATTGTTATTTCATTGACCTCAACTCATTTGTTGAACCATTTAACGCCTCCCTTAACTTACATCTAAATAAATCAAATAATGCTGCACTGGACACACATGATCATCTAGCCCCGAAGTATTACAACTTGTGTTATGGGTACTAGATAACTGACATTACATAATACATTACATGATCCAAGAAAACAGGTCTGCTCTTCCGGGAGTGTCGCCAGGTGACGTCACTGTGCAGTTGCCAACAAAATATAGAAGTTGGGAAACAAATGTGATAACGATCAATTTAAAAATCAATAAAAAATTACAATCGTCAATTATGTTTGTTAAATCAGTCAAAACAGCGTTAGTTAAATACAAGTCATGTGTTAAATAATGGGTAAATATGTACAAAACCACATAGTTTTATCAGATTTATACAGGAGCTCGGGGAGTTACGATTGTACGCTACTGGTATCACCAGGAAACAGAGTCTTATCATTCGCCGATGGCGTCGATGACGTAGCCTGGCGACACCCACGTGACCATCGTGTCTCGGAAGAGCATACCTTGTTTTCTTATACCATGATACATTACACTACATCTTTATTATTTTAATAAACGATACATTGAAATGCCCAGACACAAAATTATCAGGCTGATGGGCAGGCCATATAGCTCGTTGAACTGATAACCATTGGGGAGTAAAGGTTCTCGAGTGGCAACTGTGATGCAATGCGAAACGAAGTGTGGGAAGACCTGCCACACGATGGACCGACAACATTGTTGCGGTCGCAGGGAGTCGTTGGATGGAGGCGGCTCCGGACCGCTATTTGTGGCGTCGTTTGGGGGAGGCCTATGTTCAGCAGTGGACGTATACGGGCTGATGATGACACCCAGAACACCGGGACAAATATCTGTAAATCTTACAAACTTTCCAACGATTGATTTCAACGAAAGAGACAACAAAGATTTCCCTCTCCTTTCAAATTAACCTTCCCGTCACATAACATCTACTGTTCTGCCTATTAATAGTGTAAACCAGCCCCAATAAATACGTAGGTAAACTACAGAGGGTGTTATTTATATCCTTACCGCACCGCGCCCTCAGGGAGGGAAACATGAGTCTACATGGAGCGAGGAAGGGCAGATGCGGTGCTTATGAGCTTTGTGCATGTTTTTGTTACCCAACATCACAGTAAAAGAATAAAGCAAGTTCTAAATCCATGTTAACTAGTTATAGTACTATTTATTAGAAGTATGGGCCATCATCATCATCATCAGCTCGTGCATGTCCACTGCTTAACATAGGCCTCCCCCAAACGACGCCACGAATAGCGGTCCTGAGCCGCCTCCATCCAACGACTCCCTACGACCGCTACGATGTCGTCAGTCCATCGAGTATGGGCTAACCGCGTCTAAATTAATGTCCTGTGAAAATACTTGTGATTGTTTAAAATATTACTTTAAATCGACTTCAAATTCCTTTTAGTTATTGCATTGTTTTTTAGGGTTTCGGCACCAAGGAAAAAACCTTATAGGATCACTTTGTTGCCCGTCTGTCTGCCCGTCTGTATGTCAACTCCTTTTATCGGGATCGCGTGGAAATTGGCATCAAATATACTATTCCAGTATATAAACCTCTTCGAGCCGTGATATAAATCAAACTTCTGAGTCAACGCATTGAAAGTTACAGCCGTTTACGCTTTCTTTTAATTTAAAATTTTCAACAACATGATGACAGATGGAAAATTAAATTAAATACACGCTTTTATATCACCTAGGACCAAAGTCCTTGGGAAGAAATCTAACGAACCCAACTCGAAGTGGTTCAGTCGTTTCCTTTAGGAGTTCCTATCCACCTTCAGTCTCCAATATCAGACCAGCTCGATGGTACAATGACATCACTGAACTTACATAAGTATGCCTTTCAGCTTAATCGGTTGAGGATAACTAGTCTTGAATTGAGTTGCAAGATTCCAACCGAACATAGTTACATTGCAAGTTAAATAAGCTTGTAAAAAACATACATAGAGCCGAACATAGAACCTTCTAATGTTTTCGTTGTCAGTTAAGAAGAAGAATCATGACAAATTGCGCATAGCCACATAAATGAAATGAAATGAAAAAGTTTATAGTCAATGTATATTTCTACCACCTCCATATTCCCTACAGGGCCGCGCTCAAGTTCCAAGGGCGCGATTCTTTGTAATGTGCTAAACGACCCGTTTTCGGGCTGCCAACATAACTTTTTTCGGATAATTACCATTTTTTGTTGACTGTAAGTGACATGTTTGTAGCATTTCGTACTTTTCTTGTTGCTTTCAGCTGTGTTGTCATACACAAAAATGTTTGCTATTGCATGGTGCGTTAACAGCAAGATAAACATTGTTTTAACTAAAACTGACTTAGAATCCGTTAATTTTAAATAATAATACTGAACACAATTCACACAGCATTATCTAGCTAGACCCAAGCTAAGCAGAGCTTGTGTTATGGGTACTAGATATCTGATATACATAATAGAATATTTTACGTAAATAGATATTTTTACCATACATAGAAAACGACCAGAACACCCTGAACAAATATTAGCAGATCGTACAAACATTTGTCCAGAGGCGGGAATCGAACCCGCAACCTCCTGCGTCGCAGGCCTTCGCCCACAGAGGTCATTGATCTGATCCACAATTTTAATTTTAATTTGTCTCTGTTTATAAGTTTTTCGTAACAACTACTGGATATAAAGTTCCAAAAAACCCATATGCCGCGCCGCCGCGCCGGATCGACTTGAAAGGTACACTTACGTTTTTTGACCGCCTGAGTTAAAACGAAAATTGGCGCAAATTTGATCTTTGAAATATAAAAAACTCTGAACGTCCAAACCCGCCCGTCATATAATCAGTTTGGTAAATCCATTTTATTTGATTTTGGTGACAAAACTGTATACAATTCCTCCAAAGAAATTCTTAAATTATAGCCGGACCAAGAGAAATATAACATTTTTATATATATATATATAGTTTTTTTATGGATATGTCTAGAAAATTGGTTATTATGATTTTGCTCTCAATCTGAATGTTCTAGCCAAGCAAGTTCTAGCATTTAGCTTCCTAATTTAATATGCTTTATAAGTATAAAAAGCAGCAAACAAAATATACTCAAGTCTACTCAAGTAAAAAAAACTCAACAAATATTACCCGTTTATTTGCTACTTCAGCTTAAAGATGCGCGACTGCGAATTATCTGTCTAGTCGAATTATGAATAACTACTAATTTTCTTATTCGACTTGAATATTAGTAATATACTAATCTTCAAAGTCGAATGAAACTACTAATTAGTAATACTAATGTCTCTACGAATGGATCATTCATGGATCCGATTCGACTTTGTTAGTCGTTCGATGGTTTTGAGTGATGAATGAATTATTCGTCGCTCCTGCGGGGATTGAATCGAAACGAATGACTCGCGATTACTAACCAAATTAGTTACTAATTTGCTCTGGTCATTCGAATCGTTCGAATGACTTGTCAAGTCGAATAATTCGAATGAAATCATCCACGGTCGCGCATCTTTACTTTAGCTGCTAAATCTTAGAGTACTAGTACCTATTCCTCTAATCACTTACGTAATGAAAGCTGTTAAATTTCTAAATTAACTTGAATCACGTTAACGGCGCCGTAAAATTTCCGTGAACAACGTAACTGAAGGCAATTAATGACCTTAGCAACACAGGAGCTTACGAGAAAAGAAAAAATCAAGGATTATGTATATTTAGAAATTTACAGTTAAAATCTTGGTTCTTTCGTTGTTACAATGGGAACAAGGGATTAAATTTGACTTGTCTAAGTGCTTATTTTGTAAGCCTAAAGAAATAAAGTTATTGATTCTGATTCTGGAACATACCTTAGGCTACTACGATTTTGTTACAATGTAATTGGTTTAACAATTTTGGTCTTGTAAGTTTTTAAATCGTCACTAATAAAAAATAAATATTTATGACCTCTCACACTGTATGTATAAGGATTGCAAATAAATATTTGAATACTAATATTTATAAATGCGACAGTGTGTTTGTTTGCCCTTCCTTCACGCCCTTTACTAAGCAACCAATCGACTTGATTTTTGGCATAGAGTTATATAAAGGGATGGAAAGTAACATAGGCTTTTTGTCCCAGTAAAATATCAAATTTCCATGGGAGATTTACGGGAGGAAACACCGTTTTATCCCCCTAAAAATGTGAAATTCGAAGTCAACGCGGGTGAAGCCGCGGGGAACAGCTAGTTTATTATAAATATTCTTAAATCTATGTTGAGCAATGAATTATTATATGTACTGTTCCTAATTGTGGAGCCGAAAAAACCTTATTATGCTTAAACCTCAATAGATGTGAATAGATGGCAGGAATCTTTCGTATTTCTTTCGAAATTGATCTGCATATTCAGTTTGGAAGGGTAATACTTTATTTTTCATCTTTTTTATGTAAAAATAAATTAAATAGTCAGAGTCATAAAATTCGTCGAAAACGGCCCTTTCATAAGCGAAAGAAGGTACTCGTTGTGTTTTTCGACGGTACTTCGCAACTGCAGGGATGAAAAGAACAGGAGTAGGCCTCCAGAGATTTGTGACGTCAGTGTGGCTAGCTGTAGGAAAAACAAAAGACCATCGCGCCAGGTTTTAAAAATATACCTATAATGGAGTCTACACAATTGACAATATTGTCGGCAACACACAATATTCCTAAAATATCGTTGGTGTGTAGACTCCATAACATTACAGATAGGGGGAACCGAGTGCAATAGGTTTTATTACCTAACATAACTTAAGCTCAATTTATAACGATTTGTTGATTAATATTAATTTATTTATTACATGGAGTAATTAAGACAACTGAATGAAAAGATAAATGTTTATTCACATCCTACTGTAGTTCCGTCTATAGTTCCATAGTAGGTACTGTCAGCAACAAAACTCCCCCCCTTTTGTGTACAAAAAGTATCTATGGTATACGATACGGGGTAATGAGGAAATATTTAACGACATCGTCGAAGTAAAGCACAGGAGCTCGAAGCAATTTTTGTTTTTGAAAGCTTTTATTCAGCATTTAATTGATATCTCGTTCGTTTTAGAATATTTTTTTAAGATTTTGAATTCGGGGATAATGCGTTGTTTATTTTTATTTATTTAATTAGGTAGGTACAACGAAGGATGTATAGTAACGAAGTACGAAAAAAGTACTTACTGGCCAATTTAATTATTTTGTCGACCACTAGATGCAGCTCAGTTAATTTTTTCTGCTGGTAAAATCCATTTTTCGATGAGCTCTTTAATTTACTGACCGTTTAAATACAATTAATACTCAAAAAAAAAAATTTGAGCGTGAAGAAGTAAATTGTATTGTGATGTGGTTCAGTTACTAAGCTGACTGTACGAACATTCCTAATACACTAAATTCCTGTACAGTCGCCTGCAACATTCTCTTGTCAGATCGTGGTAAGCGTCTAGTACGACCAACTTTTCTGTTCAGTTTGACTTAAAACTTACTCCTGTTGCTTAGTAACCGACACGCAGGGAGGACACTGTCAGTTGCTCAAGGACCTCGGCAAGAGCTGTCTCTCACATGAAGCTTTCATGCAGATGACTTCCACTTCGTCCATTTATCGGTATCTAAGACGGTATCGGCCAATTTATTGTATCTAACTCCGATGTTTCTCCTTCATACTCTGGTTCAATTTCCATCTCATAACTTCCTTATTTCGTGGCTTTTGGTACGTTTATTTTATAGCTTTCAACTCAGATATTTTTTTTATTAAAATCAGAGAGTTGGTAATTTTTATTCGACTTCAAGGAAAAGGAGGAATTTCTAAGTTCGGTTTAAAGATTATTTATTTTCTCAGAGAACACATACAATAAGTTCACTTAAATGAGAAAAACTAAATTCATAGGTACCTACTTATAAATATATAATTAAATGTATATTTGAGCACGAGTGTGCTTACGTTATGTTCTGCTGTAGGTATGTATGTTTTTTTATCTATATCCGATGATTTCTACGTCATTTATGAACAGATCTGGATTATTTTGCAGTATGCGGAGATAATACTAAGGACCACCTTAGGTTGGTCCAATAAAAAAAAAACATCAGAATAAGAATCAATTACTTTATTTCTTTAGGCTTACAAAATAAGCACTTAGACAAGTCTAATTTTATACTATAAACATAGTTATTATTATCAAATAAGAAATAAGGTGTTATTGATATTCTCTTCTCTTCAATTTTTTATCCACTAGTGGAAGAAGTGAAAAAGAAACCACTAGCACATTTATAATATCACTTATGTGTCTAATACATGTTTATTTTGCCTATCTAAATCTAAATATAATGCAATTTAGATACATAAAGCTATTATTTCTGCGGGTTAGTTTTTTCTATATATACATATATGTTAGTATGTATATATATGTATATAAACACACTTCTTCTTCGTCGTGCACTCTTGGCAGTGTGGTCGTGGTTATGATGGGGGTCCTGATAAACGGCTGCCCGTGCAATGCGCCGCCATCGTTCCCTTTGGTTGCGTTGTGGGAGCTATCGATCATGGTGGATTGTGTTAGGGAGGTGATGAGGTCCGACCATCTCGTTGGAGAACGACCACGGGATCTTTTTCCCTCCATTCTGCATTATACCACGAGATGCTATCGAGTCTTCATTCCGTGCCACGTGCCCAAAGAACTTTAGTATTCGTATTTGCACAGTCGACGATAATCTCTCCATTATACAAAGTTCTTCGAGGATGGAGACATTAGTCCGATGTGCCACGGAATCCTCAGGAGACGTCTCCAGCACTACGTCTCTAGTGCATCTATTTTCCTCCGCTCTTTTTGTCTCAGAGTCCAGGTCTCAGCTCCGTATAGAAGAATTGGAAAGACTAGACTTCGCATCAGACGAATCTTGGTGGTTTTGGCTATCTGCAACTAACCAAAACCACGACAATAAACACACTATATATATAACTTAAAACAAACTAAAGGAGTAGAATTAAATTTTTAGTTTTTTTCAGAAAATTCTTATTATGATGCATTAGACAGGCGACGGCCTTAGGTCTAACTTTGTGCACGCACCTGGGGAAGCAGTCTCGACATCGACATTGACTAAAATATTTGCTTGATATACTGATGTTTTTGCTAGATGCACATCTTCTAGTAAGAAAAAGTGCAAAATCGTAACTTGAGACGTTGTCGCAAACTTATCAAAAAACCGCAATCATAGAGCGGATAAACGAAGTTCGAACGCATTATTATTCTTAACTACCCGCAATTTAAGTAAAATAGATAATAATTACCGACCGATCGCTACATAGTTATCGGACTGTCTAATTTGCTTGTAATCACATTCGCAAAATCGTAAAGCTGACAACTGTCAGCTTTACGATTTTGCGAATGTACCGAAAACAACTGTTTTCGGTACGGTTGCGTCAAAAATCGATAGTTACGATGGTAGATCTATTTTAATTTAAGGATTTTGAGCTTTTCTTGGTGTAGGTTATTGTAATATAAAAATTGAATTATAACAAATAAATAAATAAAAATAGTTTTATATTAATACTAATTGAAGAAAATAATTGACATATAATAATTGATCTATTGTATTTATGGAAATAGATAGTTATTCGTTTGAAACTTGATTCTTGTGAAGACATTCAAAATTCCTTAAAATGTGACCGGTACTGCCACCGATGTCGGTCGCCTTGCGATCGCTATCTATGTCGAGACTGCTCGAACAGATAACTTAGCGACACTGTAACAGTAATTTATGTAATCTACGATACATTGTCATGTTATATCAAGAAGTGTATTTATTATTGCCCGAATATGGGATACCTAAATAGTAATAGGGCTACCATTCGAGTATGGCCTGCTCTGGTATTTGCAGTCGTGGGGAATGCTCACGCGCAAGTAAATTCTTTAGTATGAGTGTAGTAGTTTACAAGGAGTTAAATAGTAGATTTTTACAAGGGTATAAACCATCTCGTTATGAAGGAGGTTGATAGACAACCGAGTGCAGCGAGGCAGGATCATATACCCTTCGGAGTATGTGCTTAGGTAGATAATAGATATACTTTTGTGTATGTTACGCACAACGCAAAGTACGCATGGAGTCTACCGCGGCTCATCCATCTGTAAAGACGTGTATTTTACACTAAACTAACAAACGTAAGACAATTCTGGCAAATGCTAACCAGCAAGTCAAAAAGAAGGAAAAAAACTTAAAAGACTTCTAGGCAATATGGGTATTATGGCTTTTGCCTGTTCATTTTACGGACAATGGGCAATGTAACAAAAAAAAAAGAATCATCCTTCTTATAAACACCAACAATCACAAAGAAGGCGCTAACAATACTTTGGAGATGCTGATTGTGCCTGGTTCTGGAGATGGAAATGTGCGTCGTGGATCTTGAAAGAGTTACCTAGTTGGTATATCACATCCACTGCTCAGCTTCGGCCGGCTGCATTTTCTTGTATCTTAGTGTTTAATAAGGAGTATAAAATATTGTATAGGAGTTCTGCCCACTTATTACCTTCCGGTCCTCGGCCATCATTCTAGAGCTATACGGCCCCAACAGGCGTCGGTTCTACAAGCTTATGTTCTACGCAATTCTTCGCGGCTTGATTATCACAAGAGATTTAGTGTCGCCAAGGTTCCAAGGTTCCACCAGACCTTGAGTGCAGCTGATAATGAAGTGTTATATCGAGTGAACGCAGCGCCGCCAGCGGATCTGAACCAGCATCAAGGTGAGGGCGGCGTGCGTGACTGCGGGTGTGGCTCCATTGTCATACGATAATTATTTACCTACACTCCGATTAAGAATCCAAGATATTAAGATATTATTTATGTCAACAGAGACATTTATGAATGAAAACTTAAGAAAAAATTATAACAACACAGAAAACAACAAGGTAACAGCAAAGTTATCACTAAAAACAAAAACTTAAACAACGCATAATCTCACATGTCTAGCAAAAAATGTTTAAAATTGAATTCGAAAAGGAACAAGAAATCAGTTAAATGATGAATGAAAGCTTTCAAAACCAAAAATTGTTTCGAGCTTCTGTGCTTTGCTTCGATGATACCAGTGTCCTTAAATATTTTCCACCAATATTCTTTGGGTTTTGTAACCCCTTTGTATACAAAAAATATTCAGAATTTTGAATCGGAGTATAGGAAAAAATATTTATTTGCAGCAAATACAAAGTGTTGCTTAAACTATAATATTACATCATAACTAAAAATAAACGAAGCTTAACATAAAGTACATTCTTAGTGGCGACGATATGCCGGTACAAAAAAAATTAAGTACACATTTCTAGCAAACTTACTGGGTAGGTATACCTATTGGACTTTTGAAAATACTGTATACACAAACAAATCTCGTTATTTATGTATTTATTTATTAAGGAACAACAAACGAATACATTAAACTTGTTATAAATTTATGTTAATTCTTTACTGTGTAAAGATGAGAAATAATCACAATCTAGCCCACAGCGCTATCTACATTTATTTATTTATTTATTGACATAATTAGAACGGCCTTAGGCCAATTATACTAATTACGATAAGATTTAATATTAAATATATGTAGTTAGATTAAGTACATATGCTTTAAATAGTTACATACCTATGTCAAATAATCAATAATATAGTTTACATACTTATACATATGTTATATACATAGAGATTAGAAAAAAAACATGCAACTAGAAGGCCTAACTAAAATATGAAGTAGGATAGGGTAGCTAGTCGATAACTAGGCTCCTCTTAAACAACTAAGTGAACAAACTACAAATGCTATAAATTATATTCTCAAAATTACTCCAACTCAACCCGTGGATGTTGTAAGAGCCGACTAATGGAACCTACCAGAGGATGGGCAGCAGCTTCCTTCTGAGTATTTTTTCAAACACCAACACTGCGATCACCAATCCGCCTGCCAAGCGTGGTGATTATGGCAAATCCCCCCCTACATGAGAGACCATCCGCTCGATGGACCGACGACATCGTAGCGGTCGCAGGGAGTCGATGGATGGAGGCGGCTCAGGACCGCTATTTGTGGCGTCGTAGGGGCCCTATGTCCAGCAGTGGACGTGTATGGGCTGATTATGATGATTCTCAAAATTCACCAATACTTGTATTAAAAGTAATAATGACAAAATATGATGTAGAAATACCTAGTAATGAATTATGTTGTACTTAAATTGTATTTAGAACTTTTAACACTATCGCTAGTTCTGAATGATAATGGAAACAGGCATCAGTTTTAAATTCAAGAGATCAAATGACATGAAATGAAGTTGATTTGGTTTACACAGTTTTGGGGACAAACTTATGTATCAAACTTAAAGTACCTATAGTTAGACAAATCCTCATCATCATCAGTATAAAACCGTATAAGTAAATGACCGTAAGACATGAACCTAATTTCAGTCGGCCACTTAGAGAGGATGGGAGAGGACTGGAAAGTCTCCAACGCCTATCTTGGTAGCCCCGTCGGTCGACGACTCGTGGGACGCCTGCGATACCGCTGGAAAGATGTGCTGGAGGCGGACCTGTGCGAGCTACAAGTGGGAACGGACTGGCGGCAAACTGCGCAGGACAGCGGAAAATGGTAGCTTCTCCTATCGGAGGCCAAGACACACTTCGGGTCACTGGGCCATAGGAGTAAGTAAGTTGAAAAGTTGACGCTGTTCAGCACTTTTGTCATTAACCTACTGCGACTGCAAGGCGGTGACCACTACACACGTCTTAAGGTCATCAAAGGTACCAGATTATTAATGGTTCTATAGAAGGGCACCCATTCACTGTCAGACAATGGCAGACAATAAAAGAAAAACAATTATCCTCATTCTTGGTTTAACGCTGTGGTTATTGTTGTACGTACATATGTTGTTATAATAATATATATATTTGTGATTGTACCAAAATCAAATCAAAACCCAAAGCTATAAAGTGGTTAGGAGACTTTAACTTCTTTAAAGCGTAGTAATTTGCACATAACCGCTTTGTAGCTTAGAACTGCAATAAATAATAGGGAAACAAAACTAGACTTAAAAGGAGTTATGATACTTTAACCTCGTTGTAGCTTACCAAAATCGAGTAACCGCGTTTTAGCTCTGCACCTCAGGGCATGCTTCCTTTAGCTCAAAATAGTTAAATGACTTTAAATGCTTTTTAGCTAAGTATTTGCAGATAGCCGTGATTAAGCGTTGCAAATTTAATATTGTGCATTTTTTAACCGCTTTCTTTCCATTGCTAAATCAGAAACTATAAACGATACGAACACGTTTCCTAGACAGATCGATAGAGAATTTTGAACTGACATTTAAAAGTCAAAATTGACCAAATGTCACTTAGCCGCTTTTTAGGTAACGGACAGCAGCATACTGTTTACTACAAAGTTTGCGTAACGTTATTTTCTATGGAATTCCTGAACAGCGCTCCAAGCGAGAAGTTTTAAAAATAGGAATTCCATAGAAAATAAAGTTACGCAAACTTTGTAGTAAACGGTATGGCAGTTCACACTCAGCATACTGACTTATATACAAGCAGTGTCTTGCGGCGACTAAGATCCAAAGTCTTGAACACCGCCGCAAGGTTGCTTAGCTCTCGACCATTTCGGAGCATGCTCACAGGAACTTCATGACTTCCCACCATCTGCCTTCCACTTCAGGACAAGCATACGTACAGCGCATTACCATACTTATCTTGTGGATATTTCTCTGCTCAGCACATCATTTGGCTATTTCCATCTTTACTTTTTATAATATAACTCCGCAAGTGATGACTCGTGAGGAGAATAGCAAACGGCAAATTATATTCTGGATGCATATTTTTCTCGTTTGTGTACTTCACTTTTGCAAAAAAGAGGCAATTTTTTTTATTGAAGAACTATTGAGAAAAATAATAGACATTTTCATCTGTGGTAGGTGATAAAAAGCAGCATCGCGACGGTATTATGTGTTTGTGTAAAGACCGATACAAGAGAAAATCCCTTGAAAGAAGTTAATTTTATCAAGGAAGGTAGAGGTGGTAGCTAAGTAAATTGATTGTTGATCAAACTATTGACCAGCAAAACTAGTTTAGTTCCCACTCTATCCTCAAAACTAACAATTCAAATCAATCATTACTGTAGTCCAGTCTATTTGCAACTATTTCAATCAATAACGTACTATTGTTGGTCTCCGGAAACTTTGCGGACTGCCTGGTTCCCACAGCTTGCTGTGACTCAACTGGACAAGCCTAGTTGAATATGCAAATCTACAATACAAATAAATAAATAATGCTGGACAATCCACACAGCATCATCTAGCCCCAAGATAAGCAGAGCTTGTGAATGAATTAATGAATGAATGAATACTTTATTGTACTAGATAATAAATACATTAATACAAGATCTTATATCTAAACAAAAATGAACAGTACAAATGGCGGCCTTATCGCTGAGAGCGATTTCTTCCAGGCAACCTTGTTGTGTTATCGGTGCTAGATAACTGATATACTTAATACAATATACATAGATAGATATATTTTATGATACAAAGAAAATACCCGGAACACCCGGGTATTTTCTATTCCCAATATTTGCAGATCGTACAAACATTTTTCCCAAGAATCGAACCCACAACCTCCTGCGTCGCAGGCGGACCTTTGCTCATCGCACCACATCTGTTGTCAAATAATCACACTGGATGTATGGATAGATATTTGTTACTTCTTCACAGCAAAACTACTGAACGGAACAGGGGGCCTACTCGGAAAAGGAAAATCGAAATTTCTTTTTCGTGTTCGTGCAAAACCAACTCTTATGTCGATTGCATAAGATTAGCGTTTGCACGAAAAACGAAATCGAAGTTTCTGATTATTAACTTCGATTTCGTTTTTAAGAGTACGGGCCCAGGCTATTTTGTACAGATAAAGGTCACACAATAACAAGGGCAATTATATCCCATAAATCATATCCGTTGCGATAGAAATGATCTTTAAACATTTCCCTAGAAACAACGCGAGCAAAACCGCCGGTAGGAAGTAGGATATTTTGACTTTGATTTAGCATCAACTAACCTCGCCCTAAGTGAGCTTTATGAGTACCGACTTATATGCAGACCATACAAAGAAATCGCGAAAGGGGTCGAACCCGCAACCTTCTGCGCAGACCGTTTACCTACTGCATTAATGAGATTCTCTAATTTACAGAATATAAAATTTCTCCTTCCAAAAACGTGATGGAAGAGTACAAGCACTCTTGTAGTGACCAGAGGTACTTATGGCAAAAAAGTTTTGTTATAGATAAAAAATTACAGTGGCCTGCTACTGTGATTTTTTTTGAGTCAGGAAGTTGGCAGTATTACAGCACGTGCCTAGTTGCGCACGTTAAGTCGTTGGTCCAGCGCCTGACCTCTCCCGGTCGTGTCGCTGTACCGTCTCATAGGATTAATAGTGTTGGAAAAGAGAACATATTTGTGAGCTCAAAATCAAAACATCAAGGTTAAATAAGTTAGATACTCTGGTACTATAATATACTCACTACTTATACGGAAAATGTAGAAGTCTGCGATTAATTTCATTCATACGTTTAATCGACCAGACCTAGAATTTAAGGTCTAAAATATATCCTAACTATATGAGAATAGAGTTAATTCCACCATGCAGGTCGTTAGTGGGCAGTGACCAACAATGTAGTGACATCATGCAGCGTGATCTGAATCAAACGGACGACGTATTGTCTGGGTGAGTAGATATAGCTGGACAGCAATGTGTGCAAAAGTAACTTAACATGGGAAGGACATTTGTGGCGCTCAAATGAAATTATTTTCTGTAAGATGCGAAGACCTTCTTGCGAATAAACGTAAGCATTTTTTTTATATTATTAAAATGCATTTCAAATTACCTACAGTGTGAGGCTTACGCTATATAATAACAAAAACCTTATAATGCTAAACATAATAATTAGATGGTTTGGAAAAACTAAACCGACCTCAAATTCCTTCAAATTTACACAGTTTTGCGGGACAAATACTAAACCCGCGGGAGTAAATTTGTTATGGCATCCCCTCGGGGTCATTATCTATACAATAGATAAAGAATTTACCAAATCGGTCCATAATTGACGGAGAAATCGCCTCATATACATAAAAAAACATAGAAACAGCTGAACTAAGAACCTCGTCAAAATGTATCAATACCGCTGGATAATTTTCACGGTATCATCTAGCCTCAAACTAAGACGAGCAGTTTAACAGTTAAAAATACATATCTTAGGAGATATGTATTGTGAAGACAAGGAGTAAATAAACTAAACTAATATTTAATTGACAAAATAACTTGGTGGTTTACCAAGCAGCTAGTGGAAGTACCAATCCAAGAAGTAGTAGTTATTATAGTACCTTAAACATAGCGTTAGTTGTATTTTAGATTTCATTTGTATACTTTTCTTTTCTAAAATATATATCGTAAATTCTTAGCTTAATGTTTCTTATGTTACTTCTTATGTTTCTTACGCCTTGGATCGTGCGAAATAAACTTTTCATTCAACTATTAGCAAAAAAGTGGCTCGCAGTCCAAGAAAATTTATAACAACAGTAAAGTTATTATTAACATTGGTTTTTTGTTTATCAGAAAATAGACAGGCCAATTTCAATAGCTGTTTTTGAACTTCGCAGTGTCGTAAGTTGCTCGTCACCAATAATATTATGTTTCCGAAGTCTGTTCAGCCATTTTTGATTGCGGCTGGACCTTGTATGCGAAGTTATATGGATCCATTATGCAACGAGCTAGGCTGGGATGATTTACGTAAATTGAAAACACACCTAGGTATTGAATGCTAGGAACTCGTGCAAAAGTAGGTGAACATGGGTATGGCAATGCTTTTATGCTCATGAGCGGAGTTAAGTGAACAGATAAGCTACTTTTACGTCAGCTGTAATGGATACTCATTTATTTTATGGAAAATGGCTAGTCGTGACTTTTAATTAAGTAACGCCTATTCGTTCATCATAATCATTATATCTGCCCATACACATCCACTGTTGGACATAGGCTTCCCCCATAAGACGCCACAAATAGCAATCCTGAGCCACCTCCATCCATCAACTCCGTGCGACCGCTACGATGTCGTCGGTGCATCAAGTGAATGGTCTGCTCTGAATGGTTGCTCCCCTTTCGTCGGTCGCTAATATATACCTCTTATGTATAATAATTAAAAATATGTAGAGTAAGTAATAAAAGCAAATATCATTTCATAAGATAGGAAGAAGACTCGCGCTTCAATACTGACTGGGGTTTAAATTCTTATACACAAACCTGTCTTTTGTTCTATAGAGTTCAATAGAATTCATTCCATCGATTCATTCCTTTATAATTAGAACATTCTTTAAAATTCAATCTAAGAAAAATAAAACAAAGAACACGAGAGCGTTTCTGGAATATTTGGTCAAATATCAAAAATATTTTATTTAGATTTAGCAAAAACTTATTTTTCATGCATGGCAACTCGCCATAATTTTATGGCCACATGCAAGGACACCAGAATACGGCAATGCGTTTGATGACGTCATAATTACGTCACAGCAAGGGACAGGCGTGGACTATTGATCGATGTTAGTTTATACTTTATAACGACCTCCATGGTGCGAGGGCTTATCTAAAAGGTAAAAAGGTTTCGATTTCACAGGTTAGGTTTCCTTCAAAGAATTGCAGGTAGGTGAGATTATTTCATAACTGCAGAGTGCGTACATTTTTAGTACGTACATAACCCCTGGTCTGGTGCTGGTCGATTCAGGTGTACCTATATATTTGCGACGTAACGTAAGCGGTACGAATGATAAAGGAGACTTACGTTTGAAACTCGCTGCTTGCTTCTGTTTTTCCGGCCAAATAAATAATAATAAAAGGTTTCTTTCAGACAATTTGGATTCAATAGAGTAAGAAGAACATTGCAAAAAACAAGTAGAATTAACCTAGTTGTTAGTATAAGGTATTTAAATAAGTTAAGAAGGCTACGAACATCTCCCAAACGGAAACGGCATCGACCCATGCAGATTTGTTGTTGTTTCACGTTGAATGAAATGGGGCGCACTATGAGTGAGAAAGCTCATCTAACCATCAAATACTGCTGTCATGTGGCTGTATGCGTGTGCTCGGTGTCGGCACCATTTTTTGACAACGTTTGATTTCAGAAATATTTCTGATTATTTATAATGTTGAATATATTAAGGATGTTTGCAATCCGACAGATTTTTTAATAAAGGGGTCTGTCATGCATAAAAGTCTCTATCTATATAAAGTCTAAGTAGAATATGACTCGATTTAGTGGTCAAAATTAGTTTCGCTCTCATTTAAAGATCATTATGTTTTTGAAAAACTAAACCGTTACAAACATAGCTATTTCTCATCCGATTACGTATGGAAAACTTCAATAAGATCGGGGACATAGTTTCCAAATGAAGCGGATAGTACGTTTGTATGGGGGCTAAGGCTATCCGCTCCGTTCTTAAATTAGCAAGCCAAAGCCCATACATACAACAGACTATCTAAAATCTATACTTATAATAAAACTGTAACAGGTCCAATTCTGTACATTGAAGATATTTTGAAAAATTTTTTTGGAGGGCACTCTATTGTCGATACTGATGTCAAAAATGATTTTTTTTTTCATCATTGTCTGTCTGTCTGTCTGTATCTGTCCGCCGCGCATAACTCCGAAACTACTGAACGTATTGAAATAAAACTTGGCAGGATTTGAGTTCATACTACAAGGAAGGACATAGGATATTTTTCATCTCGGATTTCAATAGGATTCCCTTAGGATATGGGATGAAAGTAAAATTTCTTGGCTGCACATAGCACCGAAACTACTCAATGAATTCAAATGAAACTCAGCATAAATTGAGTTCATACTACAAGAAAGGCCAGAAAATACTTTTTATCCTGGAATTCAGAAGGATTTCCGTGGGAGAGAGGATGGAAGTGAAATTTTGGGCAGCGCATGGCGCCAAAACTAATGAATGTATTGAAATGAAACTTGGCACAATTTGAGTTCATACCTACTACAAAGAAGGTTAAAGAATACTTTTTATACCGAAATTCAGTAGGGTTCTCTTGGGAGAGATTATTTTAGAAAATTTCATGGCTGCAAATAGCGCCGTAAATCCTCAATGAGTTCAAATTAAACTTAGTACCAGGGACTCTTTTCGGCTACCGTGTTAATCAGCGCAAATGGATTTCGGTACAGGTTAATTTAACGAAAAACTTTCTATGGTTATTTAAACGGTTCTGTATTTCGGCTACCGAGGTCGGACAAGCGCGTTGCTGGATGGCGCGCGGGCAAGGGCGGTAGAGAGAGAGCCCCCCACTGTGGGGCACCGTCAGTGGAGCCCCAGGCAGTGGGGACCCGGAAGTGGGGACCCACCGCAGTGGGGCCCCCACATTGCCCCGCAGTGGGACCTCAGTAGCCTCCACAGTGAGGGCACCGCCAGTGGCCGCCGGCAGATGGCCCCCACATTATCCCGCAGTGGTAACCACTCAGTAGCCCCCCACAGTGGGGGGCACCGGCAGTGGGGCGCCGGCAGTGGGGCTCTCGGCAGTGAGAGATAAATTTGGCATGATTTAAGTTCATACTACGAGGAAGGTCATGTAATACTTTTTATCCAGGAATCCGTTAGGGTTCCCATGGGAGTGGGGATGGAAGTGACATTTCACGGCCTCAAATAGCGCAAAAACTACTGAATGGATTCGAATGAAACTTAGCATGATTTGAGTTCATACTACGAGGAAGGACATAAAATACGAGTCCATTTTAGAACTGGACAATAGATGTGTAGTGCCCTATTCTCCAGTAGGTACTATCAAAAGCTTTTGAAGCCCATAATATAATCGAGGTATCTAGGTAGGTATATATACTACATTAATAAAAATAAATAAGGTTTGTGAGGTTGTATGTGGGGGGTAATCTCTGAATTTATTGAGCCGATTTTGAAAATTCTTTTACCTATTGAAAACCACGATATTTGCGAGTGTTATAGGCTATATACATATGTATATATTAACAACCAAAAATGCTTACCGCCCAACGAAGTGGGCACGGGTCAGCTAGTTTATAATAAACGAGACCTGAGGGCCTACTCGGAGAACGGAAATCGAAGTTTCTAATTATTTTTCAAGCAAACGGTAATCTTATGCAAGCGACATAAGAGTTGGTTTTGCACGAAAACGAATCAGAAACTTCGATTTGCCTTTTCCGAGTAGGCCTGCTGGTGGGTGCGCAGCGCATCAGCATTGCCATAGAGCGGGGCAATGCAGTCAGCAGCGTCTTGGAGACGATTCAGATTGTATGATATAAGTCAGTTGAGCTACCTGTAGATTATGAGCAACAATTTGCAATTAGCTCAACTGTTTCAATTATAAATACTAAGTTTTAATTTTTATAACTATTCTTTAAATGTAATTTTCTTGGTTTAGCATTGAAATTCATAAGTCCCAGGTGCTAAGCGCATTTTGCCGTTTCGCAAGCGAACTCAAGCAAAACTCAAGATATATAATTCCATAAATCGCACTGAATTTTCCTCCGGTAAATATTTAAATGCACTAAGAACGTTTTGCAGAGAAATCTTTAGAAGATTAAGTTTTTATCTTATGGTTCAGATCTTAATTCAATCTGCACTCACAGATATCATAAATTTAAATGAAGGAAGCACAATCCATTTTTTGAATAGCTTTGGTCAGAGAGTAAAAATAATAAAGTTGGCTGCAATTAAGGGCCGCCATACAAAGACCGCTTGGAGCATCCATTATCGACTGCTTCAAACTGCGACTGCATAGCAAACTACTGTCTTGTGCGTACACATATATGTACACAGAACCGCGCGAGCAGTTCAACTGCTTCGGGCAGTCGTGCGGTCAAGCAGTCGCCAGGAATACATTGACTGCTCGAGCTGTCGACTCCTCTCGCGCAGTTACCTCCGCCCGCGCTCTTCGTTCCACGTCGCGCGCGTTTCCGAATGACGAGCAGTTGGTTTGGTATCAACGGCTCCATCTATGGCAGCTTCGAGCTGGTGACTACGACTGCAAGCAGTCCGTGTATATTGATCAATTGCTAACTGCTCGAGCAGTCCGTTTATGGGGGTCCTAAAGCAGAATAAAGATGAAAAGTTATTTTAGTTTAAACTTGAAAACCGGGTACTAGACGCAAAAATACGCGATCGTTTTGTGCAAATAGATACTCTAATTCGGTGTTTTAGAGTACCCAATTGGCTGAAACGAAACACGATATTTCGTGTTGAGAATTAAAATAACCGCCGCGCCGCCGTGACTGAGTAAAAATTTAATCAAAATTGGTTAGAATCCGTTTGGGCGATAAACGTGATCATTATTAGACATAATGTCCACGTGAAAGACATTTTTACCAAATATAATCGCAGAGTTTTAAGGATGAAGTTTTCGATCAAACTCCAAAAATCGCTTATCAAGAACTTTTTCTAAATTGAGGTAACCTAACCTGTATAGCTACTTTTATCATGGACTATAGTTATTTTGTAGCACCTACATTTGAACATATTTTTGCTTGTAGGTAGTTCATACTTTGCACAATCCAATTTTACAACTCCCAGTGAAATTCAATTTATTATGGATTTTTAATTAAACTAGTCTGTCAGGGCAAAATGACTATCTTGCTTTTACCTTTTTTAGTTTTTACACTTCGTAGACACTTTCTAGTTAAGCTTGAATCTTAAATCTTGATAAACTTGATTAAGAAAACTGCGAAGAGTCGAGAAAAACTGCGCGAGTAATAATTAAGTAATAAAGCTTGGTCATACTTAAGTAAAGCTTACCTGGGAGAGTCAGCAACGAAAGTCGCTTTAAAATAAGCAATTGTAAACTTGTTTTGCAATTTAAGGATCGGGCGTTTGGACGCTTTTGTAGCTTAAGGAAATAAGGAAAAAAAATACTATTTTCCGTCATAAATAATTCGTGTTCAGCTACATTAGTTGCTATTGGTTTTTTTTTTAAGTTTCCGGTATAGTTCATCATCATCATCATCAGTCCATACACGTCCACTGCTGGACATAAGCCTCCCCCGTACGACGCCACAAATAGCGGTCCCGAGCCGCCTCCATCCATCGACTCCCTGCGACCCCTACGATGTCGTCGGTCCATCGAGTGGATGGTCTCCCATGTAGGGGGGGATTTGCCATAATCACCACGCTTGGCAGGCGGATTGGTGATCGCAGTGTTGGTGTTTGAAAAAATTCTCAGAAGGAAGCTGCTGCCGTTCCTCTGGTAGGTTCCCTTAGCTCTTACGACATCCACGGGTTGAGTTGGAGGGGTCGATATTCGTACGCCGCGGCCCCACGGCCCTTCAGTGTAATTACTTACATACAAATACTGGTATGGCGGTAGAAATTTTTCGAATTCAAATGGTGAGGAGAAAGTGGCCACAACTCCAATATTTTCACAATATCAAAAAGAAAAAGAACCACAAATCACACAAAAGAAACGCTGTTTTCTACAGGGTGACCCATAATAAGTCATCTTTTTACCCACTTCACATAGCTCTTCCACAAAAATGTCTCCCCATAAGTGACCATCTAATAATCCCATACACATTTAATAGTGCCATTCGCACCCCAAGAATATGATGAAAAACACCCCAAAAGATATAAAAAGGTCAGACATAAAGCACGCACGTAGAAGTTATATTTTTTCTCGGATATTACCCATTATTGTTATTAGTTATGATGTCATAATTCCGGGGCTTGCCCTTTTATGGGCACGAAAGGGTTGAGACTTTGCAATAGTCGTGCTGATGCTTAGGTATATTTGAAACAAAGTGAAGTGAAACACCTTTTAGTTTTTAGCAGCTAAAGTACTACGGAAGGATATTCAGGCATATTATGTTCTTCAAAAAGATAATAGGACAGTTATAATATTATATTTATTGACGTTTTTGACAGTATTTATGATACATTAAACGTCAAAGTGATTAACTTTAGAGACGGAGCTGTTAATTTATTTTAAGCCTTACAATTTTAAGCAACGACAATTAAGGCGTTTATACATATGTCTCAAACTAGCGCCGCCGCTGCATTTTCATTCGTTTATTATTCGTCATCTTACGTTTATTGAAATCAAAGGAATTAAAAAAATCCATTATATAGTTTATGATACCTATCATAAGCTTTCTTTTAATGCCCACAAAATATTTTTCTTTTATTTCCTTTATGCAGAATAGTGAACTTGCTCTTGGTGGCCACCGAACTCTGTTTTTGCTTCTCTGTCTAAATTATACGAAACTAAACTATTTCAGAGGAATTACAAAATTAGAACTCATAAACTGTACATTGGATATTTAAAAATTATTATGCTTAACGTAATTATAAAAGAAAAATTGGTGGTGGCGCTAGTGTGCGGTATACAATCGCCTTAAGTAATTAGTTTTTTATATTTTTAAATTTATTTATTAAAGGTGTATATAGAAAATACAATTGTCGAGTAAAATATATCCTACTAATATTATAAATGTCAAAGTTTGTATGTATGAGTGTATGGATATTTGTTACTCTTTCACGCAAAAACTACTAAACCGATTAGGTTGAAATTTAGTATGGGTATAGTTTGGGACCTGGACCATACATATAACATATAGGCTATTTTTTATCCCGGTAAAACGCGGGCGAAGGCTCGGGCAGCAGCTAGTATGCAAAAAGTTTGGATATTTTCATGTACTCAAAATAAAAAATTTAGGTACGTACGTACAAAGCACGGCGTGCAAAACTAAAAATAACAACGCAAACGCGCAAAATTTCCCAATTCGTTTCGTTTCGTCACTTTCAAATTAGGTACCAACATTAATATGTCTGCTTCATTCGAACATATTTTCAGAGATTTCGCAATAAAATCGCATATGTTGCGAGACAATTAGCCATATTATCTAGTCACAAAGTTAAACAGAGCTTGTGGGTACTAGATAATTTATATACATAATACATTAGGTACAGTTCTGCTTAACTTGGTTCTAGATGATGTTCTGTGGGTTGTCCAGCATACTATTTATAACATACTATTTATTTATTTAACCTTTATTAAAAAATAAGAACAAAACATCTATGTTTTTAGAAGGAACTTCATTGAAGAAAATTACAATTTGCAGACTAAAAATGTACCTTTTGATAACATATTTTGTGGCACCTTATATACGACCGATACATGAATATCCGGAACAAATATTTACAGATCGTACAAACATTTGTCCCAACGCGGGAATCGAACTCGCAACCTCCTGCATCGCAGGCGGACCTTCGCCCGCCGCGCCACATCGGTCGAAAGTCTTGCCTTATACATTATGCAGGTACCATATACTATTCACATTTCTCATTTCCCTCATGCGGAAGCTATACCTGACATAATGGGCTATAATTTTTATGCATCATTCGTATAACTTTCCGCTCCTTATGGGGCGGTAATAAAGTTTATACCTGTTACAACAGATTCTTCCACTCTAAACTTGCGCGTTGCTTTATTTATAAAAGAAGATAGAAGTCTACAGTATTTAAACCAAAAACACTCACTATGTTATGCTATTAACTATAAATCTAAATTATAACTTTATTGACAAAGAAAATAACAATCAAATAATATAAAGAAATTAAACTAGTATTTACAATTGAAACAATTGAGCTAACTGCAGACTGTTGCAAACAATCTACAGATAGCTCAACTGGTCCATATCAATACCAGTCGGAAGCGTCCCCAAGACGCTGGCTGCATTGCCCCGCTGTATGGCAATGCTAATGCGCTGCGCCAGATACTCACCAGCTCTCGGGTCACGCGTCGCTTCGACCAGGCGCTCAGATAATTTTAATAATTATAACTTAAATATTAGAGGAGTTTTAACAATGTGAATATATTAAATGGAGAAGCCTGGATCCTGAAATACAGCCTAGGCTAGTTTAGGACCCTATGGATTCAATATTATACTGAAACACTGTAATTGTGTCCAATAAATGATTTTTATGTAATAACACTTAGCTTGTCGTGGAATATGTCGAAATGCTGGAACTCGAGGGCAAAATTATTTACTTTGAATTTTTTTACGTTTAGTAGTATGAAAACCTGGGCCTATACTCGTAAAAACGAAATCGAAGTTTCTGATTATTTTTCGTGCAAACGCTAATCTTATGCAAATGACATAAGAGTTGGTTTTGCACGAAAACGAAAAAGAAACTTCGATTTTCCTTTTCCGAGTAGGTCCCCTGAAGGTGCATAACAAATAAGAATGAAGATACATTAACCCTAATCAATAGAGTCCCTCAGGTATAATAAACTACTTGTAGTTTATACTACAGGCAGCAGAAAATGTACCTTGGTACATTTTCTGCTGCCTGTAGTTCAAGCACATCCAAAAGAATACACGTACAAAAAAAAACAAACCAATACCTGTGTCCCTATGTATATAAGTAAATATATATATATAAATTTATATATGTAGTTTATTTTAGGCATAATATTTATTATGAGTACATATTTTTATTTATTAAATCTATACTAGCACACAGATCCCCTAGTACTATCCAACAATCCTATCCATCCACGGTTGTCTGGTAGAGATCGCTCTCGAGCGATAAGACCGCCACTTGTAACTTAGTTTTAAAATTGTCTTTTTTTGTATTTCTGTTTCTTATCAATAAGTGTGCAATAAAGAATTTTCTATCTATCTAATAGAGTACATCTTTTTTATTAGATGTGGTAGTTATTCTAGAACCACATATTATAGTTTATGTTCTCATAATATTCAGTATAAACATTTATTATTATAAGTACATTATTTATTGATAATATATTTATTCACTAGGTATATAATTATATACAGTACATATTTACACGTTCACAAACTTCATACATTGTTCATACCTTTACCTCAAATCGCTCGCTTTAACTTCTTCGTTATTCTATCAGCGATACCTTTGGTACTGTCTTTATTTGTATTTTAGATATAAGAGTTTTTGTGTAATTTTTGGTAGGTACAATAAAGTTTTCATTCATTCTATCTTCTACTGTGAACTCTCTCTACTGTGTCTTTCCACTCCCATCTATTAACTAACAAACATGCTTGTGAACTTAACTGTGTGTCAACTTCATTTAGTTACCTACATAATTTAACTAGAATTTATGAATATTATTTGACACATTCGAATTTTTCATATTAAGTGTGTAAATAATTAAATTTTGCAATATGTACCTAATAATAATAAATATTTTGTATGTATTCTGAATTAATAATTATTTATTAATAATTAATTATTTATTAAATAAATTATTTGTGGCGTCGTATGAGGGAGGCCTATGTCCAACAGTGGACGTGTATGGGCTGATATGATGATGCATTCTGAAGTTTATATGACATTAATAATTGAAATCTGTTTTTATCGTTACTACCATAGTCTATACTCGTAGGTAGGTGCACTAGGTAACTATTATGTATGTATAATATGTATATACGTATTTATAGATATACATAATTTTTTATTTGATTTGATTCAACAAACCACCGTAACACAGACCTCCCGCTATACTACATTTTTACGCAAAATTTTACCCTTATTCGTTCTGTAATTCGTTGTTCGTTCACAAACACTTATCTTTAGAAGCTTTCGCTTGATGAAGAATATGAAGAAGGATATAAAAACAAGTCAGCTTTGTATTAGGTAATTTATTCTTCTTCCAATCCTGTCTTGATTCTTTAGTTCTTCTGACGAGCAGTAGGCACTAACACACCTGAAAGTTTGCTCACCTAGTATAAACACAGGTTCGAGCAGAAATTCAGGCCCATCAGTGTACCGTACTATCTTCTTTACTCTTCTTTCTTCTTTATGTTCTTCCTTTTTATCTTCGGTGCTTCTTCGTTCGCTAAGATAGATGAGACAAGGCCATATATTCCATCCAACCGTGACATAAACTGAAAAATATGACTCTTCCTGACATCTATTGACGAATAATCATACTATTTTTTTTTTATTGGTAGCAACTAACTGCTCTAACGATACAACAACACTAAATCTACTTCAGCATATACAAAAAAAAAACGAGCAAAACTCGGTCATCCAGGTACTATTGTATATAAAAATAATATAGTCATATATATATCAGCTATATACCTATGTCTTTATTAGCCATTATTTCTACCAATAAAATCAACATTCTATTCCTGTAAGTAACCACACAATCAAGTAGGTGGTCTGTTACAAATAAATGCAACAACATAAAATATTTACTGCCCAGTAATTTATTCTATCTATAAAATATAACGATTTGTCAAGAATAGGAATAGACAGACGGACTAACAAATAAGACACTATCTTTAATAACAATCGACATCATTATAGAAATAAAATGGCGCGAAAAGCTCTCGATTTGACAGCTATCGAGCTGTCAATTAGAAAGGCACGCTGACGTATGGCAGATGTTCGGATACGCTGGCTATGGTGCTAGTTTAGTTTATTTTTATTGCAAAAGGCGGTGTTTGTTTGATGCTAAAATAGTTCTTTGATTTTTTACTATTTACTTTCCCATTTGTCTGATTCATTATTATAATATATAATCTAATATATAATCTCGGAGTTAGATAGTATCTTGAGCGGTGTATCATAATGCCAAATGGGACAAACTTTGGGTAAAACTAAAACAAAATGTTAATTTTTGAGCAGTTTTCAGGCTTACGACAGACAGGATTCTCGTGTCAGATAAAACGCTGAGAATTTAGCACAATCCATTTATCAGATAATAAGGGATAAAAGCTTTTTATAGCGAGAGATAACGGTCTTTTTAGGTGCCTACATATTTGAGCTATTTTTATCAATTTCATGATAAGGAACATGGGCACAGATTAGGTAATGTTACTTCGTAAACATGGGCTTCTTGTCTATCACTACATAGTATAAAACAAAGTCGCTTCCCGCTGTCTGCCTGTCCCTATATATGCTTAGATCTTTAAAACTACGCAACGGATTTTAATGCGGTTTTTTTAATAGATAGAGTAATTCAAGAGGAAGGTTTATATGTATAATTTAGTATTAGCATTGCACCCGTGCGAAGCCGGAGCGGGTCGCTAGTAACTTGTATTCTACCTGTTTAAAATACATTGTGTTATGAATTTCAGTTTTAATATTTGTAAATTAGGTGTAAAGTTTCCGTTTTTGCCATTTGAAACCATTTGTCGCAGAAGTCGTCTTGCAATCTTTTGTTGGGACAAAAGAAGTCACCGTCGCACAGTGTAAAATAAACCCCAATTTTGTTTCATCTCAGTATTATAACGAAAACCAATAGTTTTTATCATCATAAGCACTAGAGTAAAACTCTGGCATCGATAAACCATGTAGATTTTTTATAAAAAAAAACACAAAGTTACGTATACCCGCATCATGAAATATACAAAAAATAATAAAGAAAAAAAAACGGGGCTACTTATTTAAGTTTTATGTATATACAATGGTTAGACACATAATAACAGACCATCAAACAAGTTTTTTACTTTCTACTGTGAATAGATTATTAAATAATAATACTTTTATCATTTTTCTTTTTATTTATTTTTCTCAACTTTATTGCCGTAGTAGATCGAAATTTCTAAACTAAACGATTGATTAAACAAACCTTTATGTATCCCGATAAAACGCGAGCGAAGGCGCGGTCAGCAGCTAGTATATTATATATAACCTTAGACAATCTAACCCGCTGTGAAATAACATACCTATATACCTACCTTACCTACTGTTAAAATAAATCTCAAATCGCCATAAATCATAGAAAAAATAAGCAAAAAGCATTTACGATATGCGGCAAATTCCTTCTCCGTTAGTTTTAATCCTTGTAGAACGCAGATAATATTAAAAACCACAAAAAAATGATATTCTAGCCAACAAGAAACGATCACCCATAAGGGATGAAACGTTGTTTCTTCAAACACAAACTAGGTTCGTAGTTGGTTACATTTATAACGAATCTAGGGCTCAATCGAAAGCTCTACCATTTCCGCGTAGCTCCACTTTGATGTTTTCAAACACGGGCTTCAATTCTTGATTTAATGCAAAAGTGCTGCCAACATCAACACTGCTGGAACGGCTAGTGTTTATCCTGCAAAATTGTAATAGGAAGTAGGTAGCTGATGTGGACGGGTTTGCTTGCGATTGACTGACTCAACAAACGTATTACTAGCTTAACGAAAAGTCTTCATCATTCTCATCTTGCTTGCGCAAACTGTGTTTGTGCAATCATGCATGCACAAATGTTTGAGCGTGTAGCCGAGCTATTAGTTATCATTGTCAGAAGCATACATATTATGTCGACTGCTGAGTTTGAGGGGTCGATTCTTTCGCAAGTTGCGACAGACCTACATACCTAAACTATGGTCTATGTGGACAAATGTTTGATCGTGTACCCGGGCTTATTAGTAAGCCAATTAACGCCAATACGACTCACTGACCGAACTAAACAGATTAAGGTATTAATTCTTTCTTTCCGATACATTGCGCTAAGAGACACTGTGTAGAACAGTAAAACAACTCCTGTAATTACCTTATGCCATGTGCCTTGCTCTGACATTAACATTCTAATAGGACACAGATTTTAAGCGCAGTTAAAAAACTTTAATAAGCAGGGAAATGGAACACGAATATAGCCCACTATATTTTTTTGACTTATCCTACTTTTAATAATATAAATGTCTAAGTTTGTAAGGATGGATGGATGTATGGATATTTGTTACTCTTTCACGCAAAAACTACTGAACCGATTAGGCTGAAATTTGGTATGGGTATAGTTTGGGACCTAGAATACATAGGGTACAATTCCCGCGGAAATGGTTTTTTGGAATATCTTTTAATTTAACTTTTTAAACTTTCGCGATTGCTTAACATAATTTAAGTTTATTTATCGGGTATACGTAGGGACGTAGGGGAAAATATAACAAAAGGAACGCGAGCCTTAGCCCTCCTTGTTTGGAGGGGCACGTTCAGCAATGGACGTAGTGTGCTGATAGATGAGTCTGTATTGCAAGTAAACATAGACACAATACTTATAATTTTATAGTTTTGAAAAAAACTAAAAATTGTTAACCTTAATTTAACACTTTTTTATATTTTTCGGTAAAAATACTAATCCCTCGGGAATAAAATGACCACCTGAATGAAGATCATAACCTATACAACAGTGAAATAATTTTAAAAATCAGTCCATAATTTATTTACTTATTTATTTCAAAACTACTGAACGGATCGGGCTGAAATTTTAGATACATGCAGGTCTAAACCTGGAATAACACACGTAAATCCGTTTTTAAGGGATAGAAATAACTTTTGTCCGTTTCTATAGAAGCAATGCGTGCGAAGCCGCGTTCAGAAACTAGTAGTTTAGTATGCGTGGGCGCATTTATTGTATTAAATTGATATCTATTGCAACTGATAGTTGTGTAGGTTTCAAAAATGTCGATTCTATAAATCGATTTATGATAATCGATATAAAACGTAACCTAAGTCGATTGTCAATGAAATACTTAAGGTTGGTCGTTTCTTGTTAGCGGAGATTAACTTTTCTTGTAGTTGTTAATTTTTTATATGTTCTACAAGGAATAAAACTAGCAGGGAAGAAATTTGCTGCAAATCGTAACCCATTTTCTTTGCGATATTAAATTCATTTCATATATATGTAGATAGATGGGTAGCTTCCGCCCGCGAGTTTCGTACGCGATTGTCCCGGATCAACAGGAATCCATGCTGAATTACATAATGATTTGCTCAGCCGTTTAATCATCAAAAGAAAAGAGAGACCAACGGCTACTTTCACATGTTTATTAATACTTATAATTAATACACTTTTGTATATTTATTTGTTCAAAAATCGTTTGTTTTATTCTATTAGTCTTAGGCCATTATCATCAGCCCGTATACGCCCACTGCTGGACAAAGCCCTCCCCATACGACGCTTATTCCCTGTACTTCTGTGCTGTAGTTCTGTACAGAACAACTTGGACAACTAGCGTTCCTGAGCCGCCTCCATCCATCGACTTCCTGCGACCGTTACAATGTCGTCGGTCCATTGAGTCTTCCCACACTCCGTTTCGCATTGCATCGAGGTCATCACTTGAGAAACTTTACTCCCCAACGATTATTGGTTCCACGAGCTATTATGGCCTGTCCATCGCTACTTCAGCCTGCTAATTCTGAAAGCTATGTCGGTTATTTTGTTTTTTTTTTTGCGGATTTCTGTATTTCAGATTCAATCACACAGAAAAACTTCAAGCAGCAAAATATAGGCTATATGTTATTTCAGGTCCCAAACTATACCCATAATTTTCAGCCCAATCGGTTCAGTAGTTTTTGCGTGAATGAGTAACAAATATCCATACCTACATCCTTACAAACTGTGACATTTATAATATTAAAAGGAATCTAATTTTATTGACAAAGAAAATAACAATCAAATAATATAAAAAAATTAAACTAGTATTTACAATTGAGCTAACTGAGCTAAATGATTAAGCAAACAATCTACGGATAGCTCAAATGGTCCATATCAATACCAGCCGAAAACGTCCCCAAGACGCTGGTTACAGTAAGTATGGATTTGTTGTTTTCTAAATAGCATGTAATAATTTTCTAAAGTGCTTTATTCTATACTTCGATATAAAGTGCAAAAACCCCCACCAACTCTTGCTCCCATCGCGTGACTCCCGCACTACGAGTAATTGAATTAGTAATATCCATTCCATCCACTTAATGCTATCTATCCATCAGATTACTATCGTAAAACGTCCAGCCGTTCTAGCTTGACCCTGTTTGTGAGATTGATGGGGTATTTTTATTAATTGTATGGTATAACTAAGTATAGTAAGAGGTAGCTTTTGCCCGCGACTCTGCTCGTAGAAACTAGGTTATTTTTTATCAATTGATAATTTTTTTTGCATGCTGTCTTCATCTAGACACTTGACATTATTTTTGTGGTTACTCTTAAGCTAGTTTCAGTGGTACACGAAGTTGGTGATCAATAAATTGATACTTGATGACGACCGATGTGGCGCGGTGGGCGAAGGTCCGCCTGCGACGCAGAAGGTTACGGGTTCGATTCCCGCATCGGGATAAATATTTGTACGATCTGCAAATATATGTTCAGGGTGTTCTGGTCGATTTCAGATAACTGATACACATAATACAATATATTACATAGATAGATATTTTTTATTATACATACATAGAAAACACCCAAAACACCGGGACACAAACATATCTTCAGATCGTACACACATTTGTACCAAGGCGGGGATCGAACCCGCAACCTCCTTGGTCACAGGCGTACCTTAACTCACTACGCCGCAGAAGTCGTAAACAACAAACAATACATCCCATTTCCCTAATTAGTATACTTGCGGACAAAATGACCCAATTCGGAATATTCTACGTAACCCACTTTTTGTTCATTAGAGGTTTCAAAATGGAATCCAACAGAAATTTAAAAGTATTTACGATGCAAATAAGTTAAATCTTCTTTGATATTTTAATTTAAATAATTTTTGTTTCGAGGATTGTTAACCATTCCTATGTATTCCCTAGCTTTTATTGTATTAGCTTTATTGTTTCTATTCAGCTTTTTACCCGAGTACCGAAGGACGAGGGTTATGAGTTTGACACCCTATGTATGTATGTATGTAGCCGATTTTTATGTTCCCACGTAGCGCTGAAACTACTGGTCCGATTTCAATAAATGAGGTGTCGTACGATTCATCTTAATAGCCCGATGGTTATAGGCTATGTGACGTCAGATAAAAAATGGGGGTCTAATGTGATAGCGGGGGTCTAAGTAAGGGTGAAAAATCTCAAAATTAGTAAATATGCTCGTGTGTGGTATCGTTGCAAAGGTCTTTGTTTGTACTTTCCGAAACCGTTTCTCGAACTTTTGTGAGGTTAACGATTATCAAACAGCAAAAAGGTGTAAAAAAGTATAATTAAAAACTAAAATCCGACTATATAAAAGACTTAAACAAGCGTTCACCTATTGTCCTTATCATTTTCTTTTGATACTTAAGTTAGTCGGAGGTACCCACCCCATATACCTAGGGTACAAAAGCCTCCGACTACCTTTGTATCAAAAGAAAATGATAAGGACAATAAGTGAACGCTTGTTTAACACTTTTATGTAGTCGGGTTTTATTTTTTAACTATTTATGTGCGATTTTCAATTTATTTAGGTTTATATAATGTAAAACCAGTTATCTAGGAATCTATCTCTATCAAAGAAACCGATAATCAATACCCATGTTTCAGTGATGAATGTTGAATTGATTTCATAGTGATATTCAATTTAAATAATAGATTCGTTTTCGTTTGGCGTTACTTTGCGGAAATCCATTGCACAATATTGGCAGCACAGAAACTCACCGAACTCCGCGCGTCAAGACTTGGCGCGCGGTGCTCGGAGAGGCAACATCACTGGCGGGACTCTGTCGGTGTTGCTGTGCTGACCAATCTCAATGTCAAGGTCGAGTATTGTGGTGTCCTGAAGATGTCTCGTGGAGAGACGAAACTAGTAGACAACTTACTTTGATGAATACTATCAGAGAATGTTAAACGCGGAATTGTTACTAAATATTACTTCATTCTAATATTGTGATATTCAATTTGTTTTGAATTGTTTCAAATACTAGTTTAATATGTTTAAATTCATCATCATCATCATCATATCAGCCCATACACGTCCACTGCTGGACATAGGCCTCCGCCAAATGACGCCACAAACATGGTTAACATTATTAAAGATTATTAATTTAACAAAAGGTACGCGATAAATACCCGATAAATAATCTATAACAATAAATTCCTCTTTTGATGTAAAAATAAATGAATTTTCTTCGTCATGCAGCAAAGTTTTCATATTATTTACGTACCTATTCATATACATACCTCTTACAGAGATGCAAATGTTTCAGCAATTAAGTATTCTTTTATACTTATTGCCATTTATATTTTTTTATACTACACCTGCTCGGAAAGTTGCCTATTCCTTTTCCAAATTTAAGATAGAAAGTAAGTCATTGCAGGCGTATAGGAATCCGGGAGGAAAAACTGTGGAATTTCATTTCTCACGCGTTTTAGCGGGAGAGAAAAGTGTATGGAAATCCATTTATAACGTGTTATTTCTTGTGTGTGGCTATGGTTATTTTCATTATAGGTCAAACGACAAAAAGTTTTTACTCCAAGTCCGCTTGCCTCTTCCGATTTTCGAATAATATTTTGAAAAACATCTCAAGTGATAAAGGCTGGCGCGGGAAGTTCTTCTAATTTTGAATTTGGTGTAGGCAATTTTATTTATTCTACAGAATGTCGTCGAGTGATAGTGAAAGTTTTATGACACCGCCAGAAATAAAATATTTATTTTGCTTTTTATCTTCCTCGAAGGTGTAGTATAAAGCACTATGTATCACTCGGCAGAAAGTGCGATTCCTACCTCGTGTATTTTAAGGCCTTCGGCTGCGCCTCGGGCCTCAAATGACACACTCTATAGGAATTAGGCACGTTCTCGCCTAGGTATACAATGTACTAATGTTTTAACGCATTCACTGCTCAGCCTTTGCATTGCGTGTTGCGACGAAGAATAAGAATAAGAATGATGAGAATATAAATGACACCTTATTTCTTATTTGATAATAATAACCATGTTTATATTTGACTTGACAAATTTGACTTGTCTAAGTGCTTATTTTGTAAGCCTAAAGAAATAAAGTTATAGATTCTGATTCTGAATCATTTATTGTTTCAACTGTGTTACATACACAACTGTGTTAGTCTTATAAATGGTTCAACAGTTACAGAAAGAAGGAAAAAGAGAAGTTACAGAAGTAAACATCTATTCTATTTCGCTACCAGCTTTAAACTATATTGAGCATAGTGTAGTCTATTCGCAAACCCACAAGGGCGGGCGGCCTCCATGACTCAGACGAGCCTGTAAACCGGCCATTAACCTAATTTTTATCATTAACTAGAGAACATGGGCCCTGACCCGCGTAATTGAAAGACGGATGTCGGATTTAGGGGACGAAGTGGGACGGAGGGGCAAAGTGGGACAGGCGAAGTGGGACAGGGAGGGGCACAGTGGGATATCGTGTATGCGAATTATTTTGCAACATACTGGTTATATTCATTATTATTTATATCACTTTACCACATATTGGAAAACAAAGTCCGCCGCGTCTGTCTGTCTGGGTGTTCGCAGGGCGCATGCTTGATAACTATGTTACTTTACTATAAGATCTATGTACATACACGGAAAAAAAGGATCTCTTTAACCAAGAACACAAATTGTCTCAGAAATTTTTTTTAGAAACAAGTAAATATTTTCTTTACTTTAGTAAGTTATTTTGATTCAAAAAAACTTGTTTACTTAAATGAAGAAAATAATATTCTTCCTTTTATATCTTGATTTAAGAAAATAGTTTTGGTTTAAGAATATTGCTATCTCACTTTAAGATAATCACTTATTTTGACTGAACACTTTGTAAGTACTTTAACTTAAAACAATTTTATCTTCCACTGAGACATTAATTTACTTCGTTTAAAATAACTTCTTTTTTTTTGCCTCAAGAATATTTTTTTCTTTAATTAAGAACCGTTTTCTTATTTTCATAATGTAGCAGTCTTGCATCAAAAAATTTTTTTTTGTTTCATGTCAAGAATTTGACTTCCAATGATCTAAGACTTTTTTCTCGAAGCAATAAGTTGTTTTACTTTATTTAAAACACTGTGTTCATGTATTAGCAACATGATACATTTCATTCTTCGTTCAAGATTTTTACTTCTTGATATCAAAGTATGTTGATACAAAACATTCGTTTTAATTGAAAACTACGAAAGTTCTAGCAACTAAAACCTACTTATTTCATGAAGTCAATTTACCTAAAAAATTCAGAATAATGTCTAATATTTTGATATTATTAGACAATAATATTCTTCGTACAATATTTTGACTTTTTGATCTGAGAATAGGTCACTTAAATTTCAAGAATACATTCATTTAAATTGAAAACTAGGGAATTTCTTGAAACAAAAATAATTTACTTATTTCAATATAACATATTCTTCGTACAAAATATTCACTTCTTAATTTGAGAATATGTCAATTGCATTCCAAGAATACAATTATTTTAATTGAAAACTAGGGATTTTCTTGAAACAAAAATAATTTACTTATTTCAATATAACATATTCTTCGTACAAAATATTCACTTCTTAATTTGAGAATATGTCAATTGCATTCCAAGAATACAATTATTTTAATTGAAAACTAGGGATTTTCTTAAAACAAAAATATTTTACTTATTTCAATATAACGTATTCTTTGTACAAAATTTTTACTTCTTGATTTTAGCCTATGCCAATTATATTCCAAGAATACAATTATTTTAATTGAAAACTAGAGATTTTCTTGAAACAAAAATGTTTTACTTATTTCAATATAACGTATTCTTCGTACAAAATTTTTACTTCTTGATTTTAGACTATGCCAATTATATTCCAAGAATACAATTATTTTAATTGAAAACTAGAGATTTTCTTGAAACAAAAAGGTTTTACTTATTTCAATATAACACATTCTTCGTACAAAATATTCACTTCTTAATTTGAGAATATGTCAATTGCATTCCAAGAATACAATTATTTTAATTGAAAACTAGGGATTGTCTTGAAACAAAAATGTTTTACTTGTTTCAATAAAACACATTCTTCGTACAATTTTTTTTCTTCTTGATTTGAGACTATGCCAATTACATTCCAAGAATACAATTATTTTAATTGAAAACTAGGGATTTTCTTGAAACTCAAATGTTTTACTCATTTCAATATAACACATTCTTCATACAAAATTTTTATTTCTTGATTTTAGACTATGCCAATTACATTCCAAGAATACAATTATTTTAATTCAAAACTAGGGATTTTCTTGAAACACAATGTTTTACTTATTTCAATATAACACATTCTTCGTACAAAATTTTTTCTTCTTGATTTGAGACTATGCCAATTACATTTCAAGAATTCAATTATTTTAATTGAAAACTAGAGATTTTCTTGAAACAAAATGTTTTACTTATTTGAATATAACACATTTTTCGTACAAAATTTTTACTTCTTGATTTTAGACTATGCCAATTACATTCCAAGAATACAATTATTTTTATTGAAAACTAGAGATTTTCTTGAAACAAAAATGTTTTACTTATTTCAATATAACACATTCTTCGTACAAAATATTCACTTCTTAATTTGAGAATATGTCAATTGCATTCCAAGAATACAATTATTTTAATTGAAAACTAGGGATTGTCTTGACACAAAAATGTTTTACTTGTTTCAATAAAACACATTCTTCGCACAAATTTTTTTGTTCTTGATTTGAGACTATGCCAATTACATTCCAAGAATACAATTATTTAATTGAAAACTAGGGATTTTCTTGAAACAAAAATGTTTTACTCATTTCAATAAAACACATTCTTCGCACAAATTTTTTTGTTCTTGATTTGAGACTATGCCAATTACATTCCAAGAATACAATTATTTAATTGAAAACTAGGGATTTCCTTGAAACAGAAATGTTTTACTCATTTCAATATAACACATTCTTCGTACAAAATATTCACTTCTTAATTTGAGAATATGTCAATTGCATTCCAAGAATACAATTATTTTAATTGAAAACTAGGGATTGTCTTGACACAAAAATGTTTTACTTGTTTCAATAAAACACATTCTTGCACAATTTTTTTTGTTCTTGATTTGAGACTATGCCAATTACATTCCAAGAATACAATTATTTAATTGAAAACTAGGGATTTTCTTGAAACAAAAATGTTTTACTCATTTCAATATAAAACAAACATACAAAATTTTTACTTCTTAATTTTAGACTATGCCAATTACATTCCAAGAATTCAATTATTTTAATTGAAAACTAGGGATTTTCTTGAAACAAAAATGTTTTACTTATTTCAATACAACACATTCTTCGTACAAAATATTCACTTCTTTATTTGAGAATATGTCAATTGCCTGCCAAGAATACAATTATTTTAATTGAAAACTAGGGATTGTCTTGAAACAAAAATGTTTTACTTGTTACAATAAAACACATTCTTCGTACAAAATTTTTATTTCTTGATTTGAGACTATGTCAATTACAATTCATGAATATAATTATTTTTATTGAAAACTAAGGATTTTCTTTAAAAAAAAATGTTTTTCTTATTTCAATATAACACATGCTTCGTACAAAATATTCATTTCTTGATTTGAGAATATGTCAATAACATTCCAAGAATAAATTATTTTAATTGAAAAACTAGGGATATAACATATTCTTTGTACAAACGCGTCAGGAACAATTATTTTAAATAAAAGCACTTGTAACGTTATAGTTGGTTACCGTTTTATTCAGTTGGAGCGGCGTCAATATTATTCTCAAATCAAGAAATAAATTGTTGTACGAAGAATAATATTCTTCGTAACATATTATGTTATATTGAAATAAGATAAACATTTTGTTTCAAGAAAAGTAATAAAAGCAGCCAATTGCGAGTCAGACTCGCGCACCAAGGGTTCCGTATCGTCATTATCTATAAAAAGAATCGAGAGGAATCAAACAGATTTTTTGGATCCATAAAAAGCAAAAAGTCAACATGATGCGGTCAACCATCCAAGTACTGCGCCCAACGTTGCTTAACTTCCGTGATCGGTGTTCAACTTGGTATTGTATGGGAGCCCCCTTTATATTTTTTTTTGTGTTTTAGTATTTGTTGTTATAGCGGCAACAGAAATACTACATCATTTGTGAAAATTTTAACTGTCTGACTATCATGGGTCATGAGATACAGCCTGGTGATAGACGGACAAACAGACAGCGAAGTCTTAGTAAAAGGGTCCCATTTTACCCTTTGGTTATGGAACCCTATAAATGTACGATGAGTGATTATACATATGTATGGTTATCTATGCGCAGCCTGTTTTTTTTTTGGACGTAGGTACTAGGTATCCACATTAGATTCTGTAATTTTTTAAATTTGCTGTAATTTAATTGACTTTTGCTGTCACGTTGACCGTAATGATGCCTAAGTATAATGGTTTACACTTGTGTCGATCGTGATCGATCGTATCACAAAGACTCGATCGCGACCCGTGAGAGATCGATCGAATCCCTAGTTTTAAACGGATTCGATCGTTCAGTCGATCTTTCTGGCGTTGATGCTTGTAATAAAAAAGTGAACCTTATTATGTGAAAGTTAAGGTAGTTTTTTCCCCGACAAATACGAATGATCGACCTATTGATTGAATGAATGACAGACTGCATGACAGTCAAAAAACTGAACCTTATGTTGAGACTATTATGGTAGTTTTTCTCGAAAAAAAACCGTGACCCACGTCTTTCAAAACAATCGGGTCTTTCCTTCGATTGATTGAATATTGAATCATGCTTAATTTGCTTGTAAAAGAAATATGAACCTTATAACGTAACGGTAAGGTAGTTGTTTCCCGACAAATACGAACGATCGAGTCTTTGAGTAAGTCAATCAATTCATTCATGCAATGCAAAACAAAGTGAACCTTATAGCGTGACTGGTAAGATAGTTTTTCCCGACAAATACGAACGATCGATCGATCAAACGATAGACTGCACGCACCGGCGCGGCGGCATGGCAGTGGTAAGTCATAGGTCTTCGCGACCCGCGACCCGCGAATCGATCGAGTCTTTTTGATTCGATCTTTCTGCAAGTTCGATCGTGATCGAACAGGTCTTGAAAAATGATCGATCGACACAGGTCTATAATGGTGGGACGAATTAGTGACATGTATAACTACATGGTTTTGCATTTGATTGTCTACATGTTTTTGCCCATGACAAAGTAAACATACTTGTAAATGTTTGGATGCATAAAATTTATTGCCTCGATAGCAAACTATGTAAACTGTATGTATATACATGTTTTTGCCCTACCTATGTTATTCGATAAATTAAATAAGTAGGTACATCAAGAACAATTTATGATCTCAGATTACAAAACGTATCTGAAATAGGTATTCGAATTATTGTGTTTCAAAAGAAAAGGCATATCGGTAGAATATTATCCATGTTAGGTAGAGTTCTAAGATTTGATCAGTCGTTTGAGCGTCTATAAAAAAAACTTACTGCGCGTAGATAAATCAATGCAATGGCTGAGCATAGTCCGAGCAAACCAAAAGCATCGTTCTTTTGTTCGAATTGCGGCTCGCGGCGGCCCTAGAAACCACCCAGTCGCCTGGATAAGAGAACTGTAGGTAGGTATAATAACTCAAAACTTGTTTGTTTTCTCCTTATTCCGGAACGGTTAGCAAAATCGTCGTAAACTTCGTATTTCAAAACAAATAAAAATTTGAGAGCTCACGGATACTTACTTCAGTGCATATCCGGTGCATTCATTTTAGAAGACCTCCTATGTCATATAATCTCTACCAAATGAGATGTCTGTAAAAGGTCAACAATTAAAAAGAATATTAAAAAAAACACTAGATTTTTTTTACGTGTACCTACTCATGTAGGTAGAAATATCTATCATATGAGACCAAACTGGATTTAATTATTTGCAGACTCAGAACTTTAAACAAACATCTGCAGATCGTACCTACAAATATTTTCCCCGGGTGGGAATCGAACCCACAACCAGACGCAGAAGCGACGCAAACGAACCTTTTGCATCATATTTGATTTAACTGGAAATCTGACTACTTTATATAAGAAAGAGACATTTTTGTATCCTTGATATGTAATAGACATACATATTCTCAAATCAAGAAGTAAAATTTTATACGAAGAATGTGTTATATTGAAATAAGTAAAACTTTTTTGTTTCAAGAAAATCTGTAATTTTCAATTAAAATAATTGTATTTTTGAAATGTACGTGACATATTCTCAAATCAAGAAGTGTATCCTAGTGAATTTTTTTCAGGCAAATCGTAGGAGTAGTTCTCGAGTTAGGCTGTTTGTAATGGATTTTACTTGAATATTAATTGTAGAAACCCCTCATATTCTGGTTATGATTCAAGTTAAGTTTATTGCAATATATTATTCTAGAAATTGGAAATACATCGATAATCGTATCGTACAAATAAATAAAATAATCACAATACATTTAGCGTCGACCAAATATGTCCACCTTCTGTGCCTTTTGTGTTTTGGAAGGAGATTGCTTTTCAAAAGTTAAGTTTGATTGTTTCGGGTTGACGCGGGATTCAATTTCTTTGTGGTATTTGATTTTTTCTGCGTTCTACAATGAATATAACTAGCCGAAAAGTAATTTGTCGCAACTTGTAAACCATTTTCTATGACCCCATGATAAAACCAGCTTCTATAGGTAGGTACAATTTAATTTTGAGAGCATTTGGGAATATGTTGGTTTTTAGCACAAAATCTATAATTTCCCCGAATGCTCCAAAAATACACGTCAGTTAAAGTTAGTTTTATCATGGGTAGTTTGCCGTAAATCGTAAACCAATATCTATGAAGATATTGGTTTACGATTTACGGAAACAAATTTTCCCCTAGTTTTGTAAACAGGGTTTGGTTCTCTGAAAGAGCTGATAGGCACGTCAGAGACAATCATACTTAGTAGATATAGCATTACCTACGATGCTGTCGCTGCTTCCGCGAGTTCTTCTGAGCCGTGAGGCTGTCTTTTTGCCAAATGGCATCAAAGGAGTCGGTGCGAGCATAGGTACCTATGTTCGCTGAGGCTCGCACCGACTGTACCTGTACCGCTATAGAAACGCGGCAGCCACAGCAGCAACCTAAATGCGTTATTGGATACGCAGAGCATTGTTTGCCTTTTGGGTAAAGCTGACCCATAGACTCGGTGTATACAAAGATGAACTGGCTTTGCAAACAAAAAGTTTTTTCTTATTTCAATATAACTTAAGTTACGAAGAATATTATTCTTCAAACAACATATTATTTCTTGATTTGAGAATAATAGGTATGTCAATTATATGTATTTCAAGAATACAGTTATTTTAACTGAAAACTAAGGATTTTCTTGAATTAAAAAATATATTCTCCGTGCATTTTTACTTGTCTTGAAACAAAAATGTTTTTCTTATTTCAATAAAACATTTTCTTCGTACCTACTTACTATGGTGTCAATCAAGTGGCTTATCCGGGACACGAGACCAACGACGATTATACAAGACGAAGCAGGGTTGCCAGATTTATTTTTGAGGGGATCGTACCTCAGACTAGAAAAAATAGTAAATAGAAAAAAAAAACATATTGATGTTTCAGTATAACAATAGTAATTGATTGAAATATCCGATCGTAGTGAAGTAAAATCAATATTTTTTACTAGCGGTTATAAGAATTAATTAATATTTTGTCGCTTTTTTTATGGACAATTAAATAGATATTAGATAATATCAGATATTATACGGTGGTACCTGGGTAGGTACTCAGTCCAGCGTTGCCAGAAGGTTAGGTGCTAGGAAAATTTCTTAAATTTTCCATAACTTTTCACACCCTCGCGTAACATGAAAGTAATTTTTAAAGGCATGGCAATTTACGTAACTTTTGAGAACAAAGAGATTTGTAATACCTACTAGATTTTTATTGCAAACAGTTTACGAAATAAAATATTAAACTTTTCGTTACATTGTCATTGAATGAATGAACACTTTATCGTATCTATTAAAATTACATATAAACTCTAATATCTAGAATTTAAATAAATACGGTACAAAAGGTGGCCTTATCGCTGAGAGTGATTTCTCCCAGGCAACCTTTGGATGGAGAAAAAGAAACAAGAAAAAAATAAGACTGATAGTGCACAGATAGTAAACAACAGAAATTTGATCAATTACATACTTAAACAATACCAAACTACCTATGTTATCTACTAACCTAAAAACAAAATAAACTTATACAGTACTTCTAGAAGAAACAATTTATAATAAATGTCATTTTCGTTACCTTTATTATCATCATCGTTACGGACGTAAATTTTGCATTTTACCCTTATTACAAAAGTGTCAGGTTTCTGAAATATTCACAGAGGAAAATATTTCTTTATATCTCAGAAACCCGACGCTTTAGGACGTTATATTATACAACATTTTTTATTTGTTTTGGTGTCTTCTATTTATATTTTTATTGTGCGCGGACATTTTGAAAAAAATACAAATGTTAGGGCCGAAATCTTCACAAATTTATATAGTAGTTAGTACTGAAAGACAATATTAAACATCGGTCAGTGACTGAAAAAAAAACTTCACTTATAGTCTGCTATGCTATCGCTATTCGTATTCTAGATCGGGCAACACTGGCGTCTACACCGCGCCGCCGGCCGGCGCGGCGGCCACGAAGCACAGCGTTGGATAAAATCTCTTTCTTTGGGATGCGCGCATGGTTCGTGACACACGCACCCATTTCATTCAACGAATCCAGCAAACGGGAGCCATTATAATACTTTTACGATGATCATTTATTAGCAGAAAAGTGCAATAGGTAATCGGCAGTAGTGGGTGATTTTTGTGGTTTTGTCATAAAATGGCGGACGACGACGCGGAGACCACCGGTACAGGTGCACGTGATCTTCTAAAAAGTTGGGGAATCCAAAGCGATGTAATAGACAATTTTGAAGGTAAGTTGCTGTAAATCAGTAGGTATCTCAATTGCTAATTAACATCACTAGTATTGCTATGGATCAGTTGAGCTACCTGTAGATTGTTTACAACAGTCTGCAGTTAGCTCAATTGCTTCGATTGTAAATACAAGTTCTAATTTATTCCTATTTTTGTCTGAAAAATTCTATGTAAATTTCAGCATATTTATCAGTTTATAAACTGTTCTAGGTTTCTTTATGTGTAGAGATTTAGATAAAGAATAGAGTTCCAAAAAAATGTTTAAGTAAGGTATAAAAAAAACAAAACGGTTACTAAATTCAAAATATTGATTATTTTCATGATAATAACATATCTTTACACATAAAAATCTCGTGTCACAGTGTTTGTGACAAAACTCCTCCGAAACAGCTTGGCCGATTTCTATGAAATTTTGTATGGTATGAGAATAGGATTTCAACTATTTTTTATATCCCAAGTGATAAGGTTGGGCCACACCAAATTTAAATCTTTCGGACATTTTTATTTTAACTTTGTTATGATTTGGCATAAAAAAAATACGTACAACCTTCAATTTTCTACTTTCTAACACCAACCCCACTTTTTTAGTTAGTACTGTAATAATCTTTAATTCAACCCTCAGTGGTCGATGGCAAAACAACATTTGCTGAGTCAGCTAGTTATATTCTTATAAATTATAAATACATTTCAAGAATAGTTATTTTAATTGAAAATAAAGAATTTTCTTGAAATGAAATATTTTTTTCTCATTACAAGACGATATAATATTATGTTATTAAGTGCTTCTTAATTGTTTTTTTAGTTTCCTAAAAACATGCTTTTGTTTTCCAGCCGCATAAATTATGAAGAGTATAACATATTAACGTCAAAAATTATGTATTTTTCCGTCTGAAAATGCTGGAACATATTTTGTTCCCCCCATTAAAAAAAGAGAATCAATCTCAGGAAAACCAGGTTTTGCAAAGGGTAAACTGGTAGACAAAATCCGCAATACCCTTTTTAAATCTGGGGAACGCTAAAGAAAACCTTTACTGGAAATAGAAAATAACGACCACCTGAAACCAAAAAAAAATTAGAATTAGAAAGAACTACAATGTTTACTTTCAGTTATTAAATTTCTTATGTATATTCAGGACGTCCATACGGAGAACCTGCATACGCATAGCCTTTCTCGGTCGCACTTATGCACATTTTATAGATCTCACATATTGAATGTCCCTTTGAAAAATGTTTTCTAGGAACTGTATATAAGGCACATTTATGTATATTATTTAGGTATAGATAAGAGTTGAATTGTAAAATGTAAGTAGTTTCATTAAAAAACAATAGCTGTTTTTAAAATTTTATAATTTACCATATGTTTCCCTTATTTTAGAACTGCACAAAGACGATGTCGTTTGGCTTAAAACCAATACAGAAACATGGGAGGATGCTATAAGAAAGTGGAATGCTACCTATGAACTACGCCAAGTGGAATATGATACTGTGGGGTCTTTTATAGAAAATTGGCCCATATTAAACGACATGAGGAGCGATGTCTTGGTAAGTTATCTATGTGTATTGAAAATATGGGATACTGAAAATTAAACTATTATAATATAGCTGAATTACTACTGACTGACTCATTGACATAATTGTTCTCCTAGATGGGGATTTGTTTTTTTTTTGCAAAAAGTTAGGATAGGGGTACTCGGGGTTACTTAAAAAAATTCTGACTCTTGGAAATTTGCTCCCCGCGTCCAAGGGGGGCTCCCTTTTGGGTCAAGCATTTCGTCTCGCTTCTCTTCGCTTGCCGCGGTGCGACTACGGTGAACAGCACGGCGAGCGAAACGAGCTGTCCTGTGGCCCCCCACGCTCCCAGACCCCCTGAACCCCTTCCCCCATCCAGCAACCTCCTGCATCGCAGGCGGACCTTCGCCCGCCGCGCCACAGAGGTTTTCAAACTATTCACTTGTATGATTACTTACTTTTTGTTATTAACTTGTATGATTCCTTATTCACCTTGCATTTACACAAGTATGTATTTTCAGATTCAATTGGACTTCGATTTTTTACACCCAGGTAAAACAAATAAGTTTTATCTGCTGTGGGATAAATTTATTTCGAAAATTAAGGCCATAAAAACAACAAATTCAAAAGAAGCAGCAGCTTCAGTCCAATACATAGATGGATTGTCTGATGATGGTTGGTTTTTTTAGCATAATTATTTAGAAACAATGTCACAAATATTTCTTACTAGTTTCTGCCCGCAGCTTCGCACGCGCTGTTGAAGGTTATTCCTATCCCATGGGATATAAATTAGCCAATGTTTTATTCTGGCTTAGAACTGCCTGTATACAAAATTTCAGCACGATCCGTTCGGTAATTTTGTCGTGAAGAGGTAACAAACACCCATTGATTTTAGTACGGAATGCCTCTTCTCTTTGGATTATGATATGAATAAGAAATACTTTATGGATGGCGTTTTATATTTCTTTTAATACTTATATAATTCTTTTATATACTATCAATATTCTTTAATTAAAACTACCCCATTGTTTTTTTACAGATCACAAGCTTCCGTCACAAGTGAAGCTGCTTTGCCAGTTGGTGCCTCCAAAAGGACGTATGAACAAACGAAAGAAATTCTCAATGACAGAGTGTCTTGAAAGCTTCATTGTCGATGTAAAGGTAATATCCATGTTATATGTATGTTGTGTGTATACAGGGTGACAGGGTAAGTCGACCTATTCCTTGAAAGAGGTTATACTAGAGGTTATTTACAACAAATCAAGCCCATCGAACATGGGTCAAATAAATTTAACTTCCGATATCTCGGTAGCTACTCATTTCCGACCTATGGTAGATAGGGCTTCATTTGTTGCAAATGACCTCTAGTATAACCCGTTTCGAGGAATTCGACGAAGGTCGACTTACCCTGTCTCCCTGTATACCTACCGTGTTCGTGTGATCTAATTTAGCTATTTCATGTACCATTTGTTTAACTATTTGCCTTTACATTTTAGATACCCGGTGACGTACAAAATAAAATCGATGAAATATCTACTGAAGCATCAGGAAAACGAAAGACTGTGCAACCGTACATTATCCATTGCACCAACGACCAAGATAACACAGGAATATTTTATCTGATAATAGATAAGGTCAGGTTCGTTTACCAATCTGTTTATAAGGCCTTCGACACACTTTTCAAGTGTTACCACGCACTCCATGTGTCTTACCCGAAATCTGGTTACCACCTGTATTTACTGATTCAGAAATGTGTGTATGATATAAGCACTAAATACGATGTGATCCCACCTTACATCTTGGATTTAATTTCGGATGCTAAATGTTAAGAAAGATTTTTTTTGCTAACTTCAACATAATAGTGTCAAAAAATGCTATGTTCCTTCTGTAAAACTGAAAACCAAACGTATTTTATTCATTTAAATTACTATCACAACATAATTAACTATTTCAAGTATCCTTATCAAAACTGTGATCAAGTTTATCTAAATCGTCTCTGAAAAAACATATAATGTGTTAATCATGTTCAGAATGAAAATTATGTTACTAAACAGCCTGAAACTACAAACTAGGTTAATTAGTTTGGAAGATACGATAGACTAGTAACATTATTTTGATAATTATTGATTTCTGTATTTACTCGTCCAATTGTTTTGATATTATTAACAGTTTTGTATGGTTATTTAAGGTTTTTGCATTATATTATGGTATTTGCAACATAATAAGAATTTAAACACTTGTTCCATTTGTGTCATAAGATTTGAGTTTATTAAGTAAGAGTACCTACGTAGTACAATAAACAAACTAATAAAAGAAAATGTTGTATTTAATTGACGTGAACCTTTATTATTTGAGAAAAGACTCGTGTTTTCACCTATCGTATAAATTTCGTACAATGTAAAATAAGTTAGGTAGTTTATACTGTAACAATGTTTTTTTACACTTATGTAAAACGTCGTAATTATCTTTTCAGTTATCTTATTGAAAAAGGTTGTTATTTTAAATACCTTTATAATAATAACCTCTGCATCTACTGTTTTATACTGTTTCTCAGTGAATAATTATGTGTTTCGAGACGAAACTCTTGTGTTTTATACCAAAACAATATAATCTTAGGTGAAGCCTCTACTGTTCGTAACTGAATAATTATGTTTCGAGACGAAACTTGTGTTTTATATATATTATACCAAAACTAAACTATATAATCTTAGGAGAAGCTTACTATGTTCCGCTAAGAAATAAGTATTATAGAAGAAATGCCTATAATATTTACCTATTTCTTAGTTGAAAATAGTTAGCTTCTTGTAAGATTATATAGTTTTAGTATAAAACACACAATCTTCGCTTCAAAACCTCTCAGTTAAGAACAGTAGAGGCTTCACCTAAGATTATATTGTTTTGGTATAAAACACAAGAGTCTTGTTTCGAAACTCATAATTCTTCATTTAAGAACAGTAGTGGCTTCACTTAAGATTATATTGTTTTGGTATGATACACACGAGTCTTCGCTCAAAACAGATACTTCTTCATTTAAGAACAGTAGAGGCTTCACTTAAGATTATATTGTTTTGGTATAAAACCCAAGAGTCTCGTCTCGAAACTCATAATTCTTCATTTAAGAACAGTAGAGGCTTCACTTAAGATTATATTGTTTTGGTATAAAACAAACGAGTCTTGGCTCGAAACACATAGTTCTTCAGGTAAGAACAGAAGAGGCTTCACCTAAGATAATAATGTTTTGGTATAAAACCAAGAGCCTCTTCTCGAAACTCATAATTCTTCAGTTAAGAACAATAGAGACTTCACTTAAGATTATATTGTTTTGGTATGATACACATGAGTCTTCGCTCAAAACAAATACTTCTTCATTTAAGAACAGTAGAGGCTTCACCTAAGATTATAATGTTTTGGTATAAAACAAACGAGTCTTGGCTCGAAACTCATAGTTCTTCAGTTAAGAACAGTAGAGGCTTCACCTAAGATTATATTGTTTTGGTATGAAACACATGAGTCTTCGCTCAAAACAAATACTTCTTCATTTAAGAGCAGTAGAGGCTTCACCTAAGATTATAATGTTTTGGTATAAAACAAACGAATCTTGGCTCGAAACTCATAATTCTTCAGTTAAGAACTGTAGAGGCTTCACATAAGATTATATTGTTTTGACATAAAACAAACGAGTCTTCGCTCGAAACAAATAGTTTATCAGTTAAGAACAGTAGATGCTTCACCTAAGATTATATTGTTTTGGTTTAAAACAAACGAGTCTTCGCTCAAAACAATATAATTCTTCAGATAAGAACAGAGGCTTCACCTAAGAATATATTGTTTTGGTATAAAACAAACGAGTCTTGGCTCAAAATAAACAATTTTTCAGTCCAGAATACAAGTCTTCATCAGAGATTTTTAAAAATATTGCAAAATATTGCAATGTGAAGAAGCTTCACATTGTTTTGGTATAAAACAAACGAGTCTTGGCTCGAAATAAACAATTCTTCAGTACAGAATACAAGTCTTTATCTAAGATTTTTCAAAATATTTCAATGTGAGAGGCTTCACCTAAGAATATATTGTTTTGGTATAAAACACACTAGTCTTGGCTCGAAATAAACAATTCTTCAGTCCAGAATACAAGAATCTTCATCAAAGATTTTTAAATATTGCAAAATATTGCAATGTGAATATTGCAAGACAAATTTATTCTTGAAAAAAAAGACAACGTTTATTCTTCAAACAAAACTACGAAATTCTCGTCTCAAAACAAAATGTCTTGTACGAAGACTATAAAATTGAGACTTTTTTTTACTTAGTTTAAGACAATATTGTTTTCGCCATATATGAAACCCGATTTGTCTTGACCAAGTGGATATTGTCTTAAGTTAAGACATCCTTTTTTTCCGTGTATGTACAGCATGGCTCGCAATAAAGAACCTTGAATCTTAAATCTGAGTTTATTGACGCAAGGTGGAGGAGGCTTCGTTAAAAATATATTCAGAAAAAAGAAAATAACATTTAAAATAACTTTGTTTTTCTCTTTTAACAAAAAGAGAAAAACTAAACAGAAGAACTGGGTCATACTAATTATTTCGCGAATTCAGGTCGTTTTTTTTCAGAAAACGTGTTCCTACCAGAAACCATAAAAATGTTGCAAGTTTTCGTTCCGGCTTCATATATTTTATTTTTTGTGTACATTTGTAGGTCTTAGTATCTAGGTAATGTATAAGAGATACAATGTTACCAAAGCAAGGCGTGGCAATAGGTACATACTGGAAGTGGAAGTGTACCGGGTTTCTAGAAAATTCTCTAGTTAGGTTTCAGAAGAAAAATTAAAAGTTTTTGTGCCACCAAGTGTAATCTTCGATTGATGAGAAAAAGTTAAAAACAAGAGTTTTATTTCGTTGTTTAAGTTCCTTCTTTAAAAAAAAAGCACACGAATTCGAAAATAGAAAACAAACAACATTCTTGTTTGTTTTCTATTTTCGAATTTGTGTGTTGAAAACTCTGAAGATTTCCTTGATGAAAGAACTAACCAACAAGGGAATTCAAGAAATTGCAATTTAAAGGGTGGATTTGAACTACCTACCTATAATATAAATACCTACTACTCAACTGTAAATATTACTTCTTATATTTTTCTATTATTTGAAATTTATTTGTTAGCTAGCTGACCCGGAAAACTTCGTTTCGCCATAGAAGAGTGAGGGCGTTGCATACGAAAAACGTATGAGAAAACAGTTACAGTTTTATTATAAGTATCATAACTATAGATAAATACTATTGTAAATATCGATTCAAAATCGATTAAGGCGCATGATGCGACACTAGTGCCACTCTTTATTTTTTCTTCTATTATCTTTATGGAAAAGAATTACCAAAAGTTCTCACCGCCAATTGATAAAACCCAGTATAAACTATTTTTCGATACCTGTAGCAGACAGTGCGTGCATGAGCATTTAGCAGAAAATAATTCTTTTCCATAACGATAATATAAGAAAAAATAATGAGTGAGCGCTAGTGTCGCATCACTATGCGCCTTGATTGATAATGACAGCCATTGAATAAAAAGTTATTGAAACTATCGTGATTATTCACAACACTATGGTTATTTATAACGGGATATTTACCATGATTTGAGTTTTAAGCCCTCCAATATTTCGACACAGTTTCATGCGCCAGTTCAGTTTCATGAATCACTGAACAACTCAAGTCAGTTTCATGAAGACTGAAGAACCGAACTCACTGCGAGTAAGCAAAAGACAGAGAATGAGGGTAGATCGATATATCTGCCAATAAAAACTAACTCGCAGTGACTTCAATTGTTCGTGATCATGGCGCATGGAACTGTGCCGACATATTGGAGGATTTAAAAACTCAATTCATGATAAATATCCCGTTATATGATTTTACTGCAGGCATTCTTTGATTCATTGTATTGTGGAATCCCTACCTTCTCTTGCATTCAAGCATTAATTATTTTCTTGTATCCTTGACCCATTCCATTCGCTCTCTGATGAATCCGAAGTTCCAGTTGGGATTCAGTAATCGGTACAAATACTACGTATAAATAATATGTGAAATCCTATAAATTCCAATATCCTACTAATATTATAATACATATATATACATACATATTTGTTCTTCTTCACACAAAAACTACTGAGCTGTAGGGGAAGCACGGGGATTGTTGTCTAGGGTAGAATAGAGAAAAATTACGTCACTTTGTCATTGAATGCGTAAATTATTTGAAATTCATTCTTTCAACTTTTATAATGTACGCAATGTATGACGATGCTATGTCATTATTGTCTATTCTACCCTAGAGAACAATCCCCGTGCTTGGCCTACTTGCCTGAAATTTGGTATGAGTATAGTTTGGGACCTGGAATAACATATAGGTTTTACGATATAACGCGGGCAAAGGCTCGGGCATCAGCTTGTTTCTATTATACTGGAATAGTTAATTAAATTATTCTATTAATTTCTGCACACTCCTAACGTTTTCTAAATATCAGCTTCTCAGAAATTCACATTCCATACTAAATACTAAATGAATCAAAGCATTTGCAATAAAACTTAGCGTTCTCACAATAATATTACTAATGAAACTATTCGTTTTAAATTGAACTTTATTTCGTAGCAGTAAGATCTTAGATTTGCAGCATTTTACCGGGAATTCTATGAATCTGTTTAAGAGGTGGTGGTAGCTAAAGTAGTGCCACTACCTAATTTTTCTTCTAATTATGTTAAACAAAGCAATTATCAACACACGTACATATGATACTATTTTTTATCGTGAAAAGACCTTCGTTTGACCACAATATCACCTGCTGGTAAGTGACGATGTGGCCGACGATGTATCACGAAGGTCTAGAAGACACCTATTCACATCAATATAACTTTGCCTCTGTAATACATAGTTTTGTACATTTGTATTAATTGTCTTTATTTTGAGATAATAACAGGCAAAATAATATTGATTTTGGTGGCTACTAAACTCACTTTTTTGGATCTCTACTTAAATTATAAGTACTTACAAATATAAACTAGATAAAACACTTAAAAAGTTTATCATAAATTTCTGTACGACTTAAAATGGATTATGGATAGTTTTTAGTTCTCTGCATAAGTTATGAGAACAAAATTGAACTATGTATTTGCAACTTCAGAGTCGACTGTGATGTTTATCACCAAACACTTTTTTACGTGTCTATACAAATCATAAAATGGTCGATGGGATCAGTTGCCCGATTCAAATATTCATTAGGTCAACTGATCCCGCGGGATCAGTCCGGGCGGCCTCAGTTGACTAAAGACCCGGAGAAGACTTAAAAACCTATTTTCCAAAATATTTTCGGATTTATTTGGTTAACGTAATAATAAGAAAAAACTGGTTGTGGTAGTGGCGCTAGTTTCACTTGTACCATCGCCTTAAATTCCTCGCTGTCAACTTTATACCAGTTTTATTTAGATCTCCCATAAAGCTGCTTCAATGGAAACTGGGTCTTATTTCCAGGGCACTGGCGGTGGGATTGCTGTAATAAATCTGCAGACTGACTGACAGATGCCAGACTTTGGCCTGTTCTTGGGTGTGGTCCAAGTGCAAAGTAAAGTTATAGTCCAGTCATATTAGGAGTTGCTCGGAATAAAAGATAATAAGCTATAAACTTTCAAAAACCTTTATTTTGTAATACTAAAAGTTGTCTCAAAAGTCTCACAAAATCTCGTGTCCGCGTCTTAAGAAGGCTACGAACATCTCCCAAATCTCAGCGGCCTATGCGGATTTGTTGTTGTTTCACGTCTAGAGATTGCAATCCAGTTTATTCGAAAACCAAATTAACCGAATAATTTGTCTTGTTGGAATATTACCATTTTTTGATATTTTTTCATACTTTCCGATTCATTTTGCATAAACGTTTGATTTCAGCAATATTTTTGATTATTTATAATGTTGAAGATATTTAGGATGTTTGCAACGCGACAAATCCTAGTAATATTATAAATGTCAAAGTTTGTATGGATATTTGTTACTCTTTCACGCAAAAACTACTGAAACGATTAAACTGAAATTTGGTATGGCTATAGATTGGGACCTGTAATGTGTATAGATAGACTATTTTTTATCCCGAAAAAACGCGGGCAGCAGCTTGTTTTAATATAATTCTAATTTATAATAATTAAAAAGTAAAAAGTAAAAAAAAAAAAAATTCTATATGTATCAAAAATAGAGGACTTCCTCTTTTTTTGTTAATATTTAAGATTTCAACTTTATATCTTTAGACTTTTAAAGATATAAAGTTATTGAAATCTTAAATATAAATCTGATAGGTGGACACCACATTCACCAAACATTGCTTAAAAATACATCGATTTGAATCGCTTTCTTCTTCTGACTTGGACCATCGGCCCCGATGGAGGATTGGATCGAACTTACATTAAACTATTTTGGGAGGAAGATTCATATTTTTGGCAGAATCTCAATTCTCCATGCGTTATTTTGACCGGCTGCGAAGGTAAAAAGGTTTTTCATTGAAAGCGTACTACGTAGCTGATATAATTCTAGAAACTTTCAAGAATATGATACCTACTCCAGTATTCAAGTATTTATTTTGCAATCCTAATACATACAATGTGAGAGGTCTCAAATATTTCACTTAGAGGCTAGGTATTAGGAGCTCTGTTAGGGCGCCATGCAACTTGAGAGGTAGCTAATTGTAAATATCACAATAAAGCTTAGTTTTATAAATATCGCACATTATTCAGTACTACAGCTAATCACAGTGCGCAATGTATCACAATGTATGCTTGCTAAAGATGGGAGTTATTGGATATTTTGGCTACCGGTTATTAGTTGGGTATTTTGTTTCAATACCGCTAGTACCAACTGGTACCCAATAACGTTACAATACTCTATACCTGTCCTGATTTCTACCCAACATTTTTCTAACCGATTTGGTTAGAAATACCAACTACTTGTTGCTGCTACATAACTTTACGGGTGAACGGTCCGCTAATACCTATGCGTAGATAATAGTTAGGTAAGTATAGGTATTGAAGCGTTGGGTAGTTATGGCTCACGGTCGGTTAGGCGCGATGCTCGCTTTGCACAGTTATTCCCTAGCGGTATGCGGATTTTACAATAGCGTTAGATATTTTAGGACCATGCTAACAGGTACTGAGTTAGTTATTGAATACCGCAGTCATCTCTAATGCTTGCATTGTTTAGCAGACAGAAAGATCGTTGTCATACATCATACAAATAAAAAATGTACAAAATAATTGTTACCTAGATTAAATGATGAGGCTATCTCACTCGTCTACACACGGTAAATACAATCTTGCTGTAGAGGGGCAATAGCTAAATAAAAAAAAGTGATTGTTGCGGCGGCTTCCCCTATAAAAAAATACAATACGAAACTCTTAATCTATATATTTATTTATGAACACTGCGAAGTTGAATAAAAGACATAGACATTAACATGAACAAACATAGACATTAACATGGACAAGTACAATGTGCGGCCTTATAGCTAAAGGAAAAAACGCTAAATAATGTTGGACAATTCACACAGCATCATCTAGCCCCAAACTAAGCTAAGATCTTGTGTTATGGGTACTAGATTACTGATATACAAAAAAAACATCAATACGAGAATAGCCAGGTTCGTACTGGTACGCAGAACATATTATAGTGTCCAAGTGTGTACGAAAAGTCGAAAACACAAAAAAGATAAAAGGAAAAACGAGGGGAGAGGCCATACGCATGACCAACGGCTTAACGTTCTTTCCGAGGCACTGGGTGTAACACCGCTAACTTCCTACTTAGGTACCTACTTTATGACCTAGTGCTAAAAACCTACGTGAGCTATCCGCTGACGTCACCGCAGCTAATTTATCAGCAAGGTTATCACACCTACGCTCTACCTGAGCTAGCATGACACATCAGAACAATACCTAGGCAGGTGGGGTTCGACTTTGTACGCTGTGCTCTGTGTAGGCATACAAAACAATACATAACTCTATAATGTACACCACGAAGTTAAATAAAAAAACATTAATATGAACAACTACAATGGGCGGCTTTATCGCTTAGAAGTGATTTCTTCCAGGCAACCGTTGGATTGATAGAAAATTTACAATTTCACAAAGGCAAGGGTGTAATACAACTTTTTATATGTTTCTCCCCCGGCTTGTCACGCGTTTTTCCGGGGTCAAAAGTATCATAAATGCTAATCTTATAGCCTAAGCACGGGATTTTTATTCTACTCTAGAGAATAATAGACAATAATGTCATCGCATCGTCATACATTGTATTATATTATAACTAGCTGCTGCCAGCGCCTTCGGCCGCGTTTTATCGGGATAAAAATAGCCTATGTTATTCCAGGTCCCAAACTATATCCATACCAAATTTCAGCCTAATCGGTTCAATAGTTTTTGCGTGAAAGAGTAACAAATATCCATTCATCCATACATCTATCCATACAAACTTTGACATTTATAATATTAGCAGGATATGTAGTAGTCTAAATAAAAAGGTCAAAATGAAATATTTTATCCTCTATTCATGCACATGTACCCACTTTTATAACTTTGTCTCTCTCACCCAATAAGGTTTGCTGGAAGAGAAATCTTTTTAGGGCTAAGCTCGCCTTTGCCATTAATTTTCTTGTTAAATGTTTTATATGTATATTATATTGTACAATAAAGAATTAAGAATGCTTGGGCACCTACATTATTGAAGTTGAAGGAATGAATTTCAAATAATCTATGTGTTCGATGACGAAGTGACGTATTTCTTTCTATTCTTCCCTTGACAAGAATCCCCGTGCTTGCCCCCTACAGATCAAGAATTATATGCAAAATTTCAGCACGATCCATTCAGTAGTTCTATCGTAAGACAGGTACAAACATCCAAACTTTCGCATTTATGATGTTAGTGTGATTTCTAAGAAGGAAATTGTGTGAAAATTAATTTTGCTTTATGTGAAAGTGTTCGATATAGTATAGAAAAAAAAACACTTACTGTTTATTTTTTTACTTCCCATTCTGGCTGCCATCTTGCCTTCAGCAGGTCACCTGAAACAAACAAAACGGAATTTTTAGTATTTAAATCAATTAACATGAAATAATATGAATGTTCTTTGTTTAAACTTAAATTAAAGGGCCAATGCGGCTCAGGACCGCTATTTGGGGCGTCGTACGGGGGAGGCCTATGTCCAGCAGTGGACGTGTATGGGCTGATGATGATGATGAAAGGGCCATGTCCTTTAATAATATAAATTAAAGGACATGGCAATATAAATTTGTAAATAGTTTAAATTAATTTATTGACAGTTACCCAATTATCCAGATTAAAATTGATTAAGTACATGTACTTTTATCAATATTGTATAAAATAATTATTGTATGTCCGAAAAGGATAAAATTATTGATACTTTAATTTTATTTAAGACATTCTGTTCACATAATTTGACATTAAAAATCAATATATTGACAACGGCACAAACTTTCGTTTTTTTTAATATTAGTACGATAAATTCCTAAGAATCGCCAAAAATCATAAATTCAGTCCATCAAACGTAACTATCCAACAAAATTCCTGTGACTAATAAAACAGATTGTTGTGACCATGTTGTGACATTTGACTTTGAATAATTTACGAGTGGAACACTGATAATGGATTACTAAGAATGGAACGCCTGTTTTTCCGGCCAAATACAATCTGGGTCTCTTCAAGACAAGTCTTCTAGAGCTTCGTGATACACCGTCGGCCACATCGTCACATTCCATCAGGTGAGATTGTGGTCAAACGAAGGTCTGTTGACTACAAAAAAAGAATCTAATACAATATTTATTTGAATTACTTATAGAAGATATAGTAAAAGGAGGCGGCTCAGGACCGCTATTTGTGGCGTCGTACGGGGGAGGCCTATGTCCAGCAGTGGACGTGTATGGGCTGATGATGATGATGATGATGATGATGATATAGTAAAAGCATGTTTATGAGTAAAAGCAAAGAAAAAAATCTAAGTCTATGAGTAAATGAAGTTTATAGCGCCAAAATGTCTGTTTTCCCGGAATTCCGAGTTTGACCCTATTATTTACTCAAATACAATAATTAGACTATAAATACTATATGATGTAAGTAGGTACATCTAATATTGTAAAAGTGCTAAAACTCACATAAAACTTTAAATTGCCGTGACGAATAACAGACACTCTTTGATCAGCGATAGAAAACAGATGTATACGGGAATAGATTGTTTATGTACCTACCTACGAGGTATATAGAAACGTATATACGTCTTGTATACTGTGCGTACCGCTCTTTTATCTAGAGAAGACACCGTAAAAACTACATAGGGTAGGGCAAAATTATATAAACTTTGGCCAGCTACCTTTTCATTTGAAGTACCTACCTACCTAAGAATATTTTGGTTCATAAGAACTTGAAAAAACAAAAGCCTGTTTTTATTTTTGAAAAAATGTACACTCGCTCTAGATAATTAATCACATTGTAAAAAAAAACAACTTCGTCGCAAATAACTCTTTGATCCAGTTAGAACACTTTTCCTAGAGGTAAGAGATACCTATCAAATGGTACTTATATAAGTTTTGCAAAAAATTCATCAACAAATTCATATTTTATTCCGAACTGGCTTCCCAGCAAATAATAATTTCATTCGTCATCTTGACGTTCAGAAAAACGGCAGACGCGCAAATAATATTGAAATATAAAAAATAGTTTTCTAATCTAAAATCCTCAGTAGGCATGAAATTGTATTAAAGGTCCCTTTTATGCCCCAAAACCTTTTAACCCAACAACAGTGATTTGCATAACTGTCCAAATGTCCAACGTATTCTCGTCCTCCAAAATCAGTGTCTGCTTGAATAAAACACTGAAATAAAACAGACACTAAAACAGACCAATAAAACCGCTTTTAAATCTACCCACCAAATTGAGACTAATGCTAACGGTCTCTGGGGAAAAGAGTTTCTACGTACATAGTTGAATAAGGTACGGTTTACCTAATTTAGATGGCAAATGTTTTTTTTTCTATAGTCAATAAATAGACCTTTGTTTGACCACAATGTCACCTGATGAAACGTGACGATGTGGCCGACGGTGTATCACGACCATCTAGAAGACACCTATTCACTCTTTTCTTGAAAAGACCCAGACTGTAATTGGCCGAAAAAACAGAAGCAGGCTTAGAGTTCCATTCCTTAGCGGTGCGAATGATGAGCGTGGAGGAAAATCGCTTAGTACGAGTGGATGTTATATCCACCAGATAAGGATGGTATTGTGCCGTTCGTCTGTTTTTCCTGGAGTGGAAGGGAGATGGTGGGATCAGGTTCGTACGTAGTGTAGGACTCTCTCTGGACATGTGGGATGACCTGCGAAAGACTGGAGGTAGATGCTGGATGCGGCAAGCTGAAGAAAGAGCGCTCTGGCACTCATGAGGGGAGGCCTATGTCCAACAGTGGACTAGGCCGATAATTATTAGAAGCGGTTACTTTTACTCACTCCATTGTTAGATAGATAGAAGATAGAAAATGCTTTTTTATATAAAAATATCATAATGTGATAATTATCGAGTACCGCCAAAAACTGCGTTCTCGTGCGAATTATCGAGCAACTCATCAAAGGAAAACCCTCGATAAATATCGACTTGCAGATTTTGAGAATAGTTTTTGTTTAACACTGGGTATTTTGACAGTTCATATTTATCTTCAGCCATATTTATCTAGTAGATATACTGCCAGAATTGGTTTCCTGGTCACACTGCAAAGCCATGACAGGTACCCCATAAGTTTGTAGTGCCATCTATTAGACCGCACTACGGCACCTGGCAACACCGCGGACGGCGAGGTCGCGCTGAGGCAACTCGCCACCAGCGCCTGGCAACACCGCGGACCGGGGGCGAGGCGACGCGACGCCAGCGCCGCCGCGGGGAGAGCTTGCCGGGAGCTGACGGAGGCCCGCACGCGCTACATCCATCGGTCCCACGCTTTATCCAAAGACTTTTCTCCTAATATTAAATACAAACCGCGCTATCATTATTAAGTGGAATAAAACTGTACTAGAACATCCAAGTGTTGTCAATCCGAAGATTCCCGCTTCTCAAGCTAGGCAGAAAAACCCACAAGTTTATTGCTTTGTTAATAACGTCGAGTGAACTCGTGTGTACGATGCCCCCAATAGGCCTGGGTAGCACAGGAAATAGATTGCATTAGAAACGAAAGATGGCTATTCCCACGTGATTTGATTCCCGCAAAATACGTTATTTTGTGAGTTAACAGCGGAAAAACGGGAAAATTTATGTACCTTTGCTTTTTGGACAGAAAAGAGAGGTTTTCCTTATGATAAATTGGGTTGTTACTCTGTGAATTAGAGTTATGCTTTTGCAAAATGACAGTTAGGTTAGGTTACATAAGCAGGTACACAATAAAAAGAAAAATTAAAGAAAACATGTAATCTTATAAGCTTATAATATAAATGAATAAATAATAATAAATAAATAATTCTGGAAAACTCACACAGCATTATCTAGCCCCAAGTTAAGCAGAGCTCGTGTTATGGGTACTAGATAACTGGTATACTTAATATTATACACTACATAGATCGATATTTTTATTATACATAGAAAACATTAAGAACACCCTGAACAAATATTTGCAGATCGTACAAACCTTTGTCCCGAGGCGGGAATCGAACACGCAACCGGCGGGCGAAGGTCGTCAAACTCGCTACCAATGTTCAAAACCATGGTCAAGGAGCATATTTATCCTGTTGCCACTGAACGCATACTTGAGTCCCCATGCATATGTATATCATCTAAGTCTTGAGCGATAAGACAGCCACTTACAGACAGTTACTCCACTTTTAAGATGTTTTTTGTATTGTTTCTATCGATTTAAGTGTGCGTATTTTCTATCTATCTATGCTTACATGGTACAGGGACCCTGTACCATGTAAGCATAGATAGATAGCCTGGAAGCCTGTAAGCACCCTGTAACAGGGTGCTTACAGGCTTCCAGGCCATAATTTTAGCAGCTCCGTTATGATCATAAATCGGCCTACCAGCGTGTTTGATTGTTTGTCAATAAATAAATTCAAACAAACTATCAAACATATCCTTTGTAAAAAGGCTTATTACAAAATATCAGATTATCTACTAGAGGATAAAAAGCATGGGACGACTTTTGCTCCAACTCGAAAACTAACAACCTAACAAGGTAAAGGTTTCTTGTTCGCTGCTTTACTTTACCTTAAAAATATTGAAGTGAATAAAAAAACAAAGTGATCACTTCATTTCCCTGTTTTATTTATGTAATTTTAATTTGGTGACGTGTCCAAGAGTCCTGTGAGGTGTAAAGGAAATAAAGCACTTTGATATTTGATATTTGCTGTTTGTTTGGGGTAGACATGTTCTGATTTGGAACATTCTTGTTTGGGGCACTTTGTTATTAAACGGAGTGAGCAAAGTTCTCAGTGAGAGCTTGGGTGATTTGGATGTACGGTGAAATAGTCTCGAGCATAACTGTACAACCGTTGAACCGATATGTGTGAAATTTGATAGTTGTACAGATAATACATATGAAAGCTGGTAACATAGTGGGTTCAAATCTATGTAGGGTTTTTGAGATAAGGGGGACCATAGGGGATTAAAATCAATGAAATAAATCAAGTTTGGTCTCATATGAAAGGTAAGTAAACTCTTAATTGAGGACTTTTCAAAATAGTATTTCAGGCGTGTATAGTTTTTTAAATAACCCGAGTTTAAATATGTAAGAAGTCGGATATTTCAGTGCAAACTCGGTGCATTAATTTTAGAAGACCTCCAAAGTCATATAACCTACCAACGAATCTCTACCAAATGAGAGCTCTTGTAGACTAGATCGAGTTGTCATTTGTTTTGTTTTGAACTAAGAATTCGTACACCGCATTCAAACTTAGCTAAAAACCTTTAACTGTTCCAGAATAAGAAAGAAAAAAAACAACAAGAATTCGATTTTTAAACGGTTTATATTTTTTCTTACATTGCGATATTCCATCTTGGAATTTCAAACCGTTATAACTCTGGAACCACTTGAGACAGAAGAATGAAACTAAAACGGTCACGACGTTAGCTTTAGGGGCTAACTAGGTAGGTACTATTTATCAGCAATCAAATCATTTATTTGCAGACAACGGGTTACAAGACAAGTTGGTATACTTATGTTAAATGTCCCTTGCGATGACTTAGCTGCTGCTAAACAGCTTTGGTGTAACTAATACAGACATGGAGATCAGAAAAAGTAATTTAAATTACTATACTTTTATAAAAAATAAAAACCTTTAAAAATGTATGTTAGAGGCTAGAAGTGTGTGTGCTCTATCTATATTGATTGTATTTGTGTATGTATGCCTGTTCTCTATTATAGGAAGGTATAGAAGACACCAGTACAAAACTACTCTCAAGTATCGTCAGTCAGTCCAAGTGGAAAATTGGAAAAGTTTCCTGACATCTACGTTACGCAGTACGTAGGTACTTTCGTTACGATAACTTCGTAACTTACTTACGTGTATCTTTTTGTAAGCGTTAAGGCAGAATTAATAGATAAAGAATCTCTATTGTCTTTCAAAATTAATTGCTGTATTGATTTTTTTGATATATTTTTTTTTATTTATTATTGTTTTAAATAAAAGCGAATAAAGGTATTTGAGTAGGATGTCCAAGAGTAAAGAGTAAGAGACCGAAGAAAAGATGAATGGATTGTGTGAAAGAGGACATGTTTAAGAAAGGTGTACGTACAGAGATGACAGCTGATAGAGGAGAGTGGAAGAAAAATACATGTTGTGCCGACTACACCTAGTGTAGGATAAGGGCAGGAAGAAGGAGAGTCCAAGAGGAAAGAGTCTTTAGATTTAGATAAGGAAAATAAACATGTATTAGACACATAGTGATGTATAAATGATGGAGGCGGCTCAGGACCACTATTCGTGGCGTCGTTTGGGGGAGGCCTATGTTCAGCAGTGGACGTGTATGGACTGATGATGATGATGATGATGTATAAATGTACTAGTGGTTTACTTTTCACTTTTTCTACTAGTGAACAAAAATTTGAAGTGTAGAGAAAATCAATAATACCTTATGTCTTATTTGATAATAAAAACTATATTTATAGCTGTTTATGGGTCATATCAGCCCATACACGTCCACTGCTGGACATAGACTCCCCCATACGACGCCACAAATAGCGGTCCGGAGCCGCCTCCATCCATCGACTGCCTGCGACCGCTACAATGTCGTCGGTCTATCGAGTGTAGGCATCGAACATATCACAAATAGCATGTGATTTATCATATGATATGCATTATCATATGTATATAGCATCTGCTACCTCTCTTCATGTAGCCTGTCAAAAATCACACTCAATGAAATCACATCGTTCGTAAATAATACGGAAATCATAGTAAGATATTCTCCCATGTAGGGGGGGATTTGCCATAATCACCACGCTTGGCAGGCGGATTGGTGATCGCAGTGTTGGTGTATAAAAATACTCAGAAAGAAGCTGTATAGCTGTTTATAGTAGGTATAAAATAAGACTTGTCTAAGTGCTTATTTTGTAAGCCTAACTCTAAAGTTATTGAAATATGTAATCGATACTCAAAGATAGCCTTAATAATTTATTTAAGAAACTATTTACTGTAAGTACTTATTAAATTTTGGCGTGATTTTTAATTAGAAATATCTACCGCTATACATACTACTTTAATAAAACCAGAGGCTCAAGATAGTTCAGTGCCCAATTTAAACAAAATTGTTCACAAAAGTCTAGGTTAGAAAATAACCCGCCGAAGGGTATCTAAGAATAAGAACCTAAGGGAAGTAACATTACCTTATCTGTGACCTAAGGGTAGAAAATAACCTAATAGCACAAAGTAAAGGGAAAGGGTCCCTCGTAAAATAATTTGCTGAAATCCGTACAGGGTGACCCTTGCAACGCACGACCGGATTTGAACCTTCTATTTATACGAGTAGCGAACATAATTGAGTAAACTTTTGTAAGGAGCTTTTAAAGCTTTTGGGTGAGATTTTAAAGTGAAGTGAAAAGTTTCGTTCGGTTTGGGGTGTGATGTGTGAAATTATGATCAAGGAAGAATAGAATAGAATATATTTTTGTTCGTTATAAGACTTACACAAAATAAAGCCTTCTATAAACGGTACCTACACCAACCAAATCCTAGTGCTAAGCAGAGACAACCTTCGCATCATGACAAGAGCCCGTACTGGATACTGTCGCCTTAACAAGCACATGTTCAATTTGAGGCTATACGACAACAATCCTGCAGACTCTGTGAGGAGACTGATGAAACGCCCTTCCGTCTAGCTAGGAGAGTGTGAAGCATTGATGCAAAAACGTAGCACTCATCTGGGCAAGCACCTGCTCAGCGAAGACGAGGTACAAATCATCACCCCGAAGAAAATCCTACAGTTCTTAGCAGCTGCAAGGGTAAGTGGCGAATTATGAACGCCGCAGTTTGCAAGAATACATAATAAAAAAGCCCCGCAAAAAAAAACTTATTTTTAGACTAGGAGGAAAGAGGATTTGACGTGTAAGTCCGGTAGCAAAATGGCCTAAGCATGTGTTGGTTGACTAGCAAACTAGCAACCAACGCTGGTCTTCCATCAGAGCCACTTGCTGAAGAATAAACGAATTATATGGTACACGAGTAATTCTGTGTTTTTTTATTATAAAACATTACAGATTACAAAATGGCTCTAGCGGCCGCAGCGTAAAAATCGTACCCACAGACGCAGCCAATTTTGAAGTTGTTAATTGTCACTCTGTCTTCTTCTATTGACGTAAGTCAGAGTGAGAAATAACACTGCTTAGTAGCTGTTTTAAGTTAGCAGACCAATATGAATAAGGGGGTTAGAAAATAAACGTATCCTTACCAAGTTGTCCAATGGGTGAAGGGTCCTCTTTCTCGCTTACTCGCCATGACTTGCCATGTTTAGCATTTTATAACAGGAAACCAGCAGGAAACATCTAACAACCGAAAAAAGATATTGCGGGATGAGTAACGCGTTTTCGTTAGTTAACGCGTTTTTGTTAGTATTCGCACAATCACCGTGACGTTCCAGTTATTGGACATCAACACGTTAACGTGTTTTAATGTAACTCAAATATAGGTTGATTTTTTTATTTACATTTTCTTTTCATGATGTTCATCTTGCGGAAGTGAAGAAATTTGGACTTTGTTCCGTGTGGTATTTTGCATTTTACGTGCTTATTTAGTAATATTACTTTATATTGTGTTTTGTAATTATTTCATCACCATAGAAGGTATTTTTATCTATAGCCACCACATCCATACATACATACATACATATATATGTATATACATACACAATCCAATAAGATGTGGTTAAATACTACATCTTATTGGATTGTGGCAATCTTTAGGGGAGGCCAATGTCCAGCAGTGGACAGGTGCTGATGATGATGAATATGTTTGTGCCATGTGCCAGGGGCTGCTTCGCCCCTCAGGATGAGAAAACTTACAAAAATTTCTTAAATGCCGCATTAGCTTTATTGATAGTATACTCTCTAAGTACCTATTGTCTAGGATTTTTCACAAAACCCATAATTTCCGTTTTTTCTTATTCGGTTCTTTTTCATAATGTTATCATTGATGAAATATCTAGCCATTGGTTATCCAATGGCTAGATATTTCAATTCCCAAAACGAATTCCAATTATTATAGGCACGGGTTCAACGCTCAACCTTCGTTAACAAGCTATAATTTAACGTGAAAAAAACGCGTTAATTATCATTCTAGGCTACCGTTAAATTAACAGTCGTAAGCGACTTGACTCACTAATTTAAAACGATCGGAACCGAACGAATTATCACCCATTAACGTTTCCGAACGAACTTTCAAATATTTGAAATTAGAACACCCGCGCGCGACCGATGTCCGTCCGACACTGGCATATCCCAAAGAATGTCACGTTTATAAAGGGTGTAATGTCATAGACAAGGGTTGCGCGCGCATAGACAATAAACCTAAATGCCATAAAGTGTCCTCATTAGAGAAAGGGCGGGACTTTTATTGCAGGTGGGTCGTTTGTTTGATCATCTGTTTATTTTTAAGGTCGTCTTGTCTGTGGTATAGATGGGTGACCGATGAGGACGCGCCCCTCGGGTATCTATAGGAGTGCCAGGGTGGGCCTGATTTATCGGGCTACACAAATTGGTCGTAAAGGTTTATTTTTGTTGGCAACCCTAAGCTTTTTGTTGGTAACCCTTTTCTGTGATTGTTATGGTGATTGTTGAGTGCAGTTGATAAGTCTCGGGGTCGGTTATTTTCGTGCTTTTCTGCAGTAAAATCGCGGTTTTGCTTGTTATTTCGAGTTTATGAAGAGTGCAGCAATAGTGTTTGCAGCTATATTATTTTCTGTACAATATGGTTTTATTACCAAGCTGGAGGTAGTAGGTGCCTATTTATTGTCGATGTACCGTAAAATATACGTTAATAAAGACATGACCCTTCCTTCTTTGGGTCGAAAAAGGGCTGGTAGATAATGTACCTCTGACCGCCGAAAGACCTACCAACATACTTTTTCTATTGTCATTGGACATTAAAATGTCATGTAACCTTATTACATCCTGTATATTATCCGTAAAACTAACAGACAACCCCTAGAAAGGTTAAATTAAATGAAATGAAATAAAAGGATGATATGGATTAAAATCTATTTATTTCAGATAACTACGATCCATAATTTGTTGGTAACATAAACTGTTATATTAAATGTTATATAGTTTCCATAATCAACTGTGGTGTAATTGTTATTGTAAAATTGAATTCCGTTAAATTATTATTTACTAGCTGCTGCCCGCGCTTTCGCTTGCGTTTTATCGGGATAAAAAATAGCCTAAATGTTATTCCACGTCCCAAGCTAAACCCATATCAAATTTCAGCCTCATCAGTTCAGTAGTTTTTGCGTGAAAGAGTAACAAATATCCATACATCCATACATAAAAACTTTGACATTTATAATATTAGTAGGATAGGATAATTAATTTTAAATCTATAGGTACCTTCTTAAATTCAAATCATTGTCCTGGCTCAAAAATAACACACAGCCCAAACTGCTAGTTGTAAGATAAGATTTTGCTTAGTAGCTACATTTTTCCAGTTCATCCAATGTAAGACACAACATCTGTTAACATGATGGTAGATGAAATTCTAGGTTTTGGATAACATCATATAACATTTGGATAACCTAACAACCTACAGCCTTCATAGTACGTTATTCTAGCACGTAGACAGGTAGGTACAATCAGCATCAGAAAGATCTAAGCATCCAGCGTAACTGAAAATATAAAAGATTCTTAAGTTTAATATTATATGCCCTGATGATAACTGAAGTAATCATAATAATTAAGCATTTGGGACAAATGTTTGTATGATGTGCTAACATTTGTCTCGGGTGTTCTGGGTATTTTCTATGCATAATAAAAAAAATATGTATATCTATGGTATATATTGTATTATGTATATCAGTCATCTAGTACCCATAACACAAGCCCTGCTTAGCTTGGGGGTAGATGATGTTGTGTGGATTGCCCAGCATTATTTATTTATATTTAGCATAGTATATTCAGCATTTAGTGTGTGTGTGCACCGATATCTCGTAGTAATTCCTAAAAGTTGAATTTTAACGGTGCACACTATTGACCACTTTAAATGCTCACGTATCGATGCCTCACGCCCTTCCCTTATTCAAAATAATATGTTGACATAAAATAGTTGCTAACAAAAAATATTTAAACAAAACTACCAACAATCCATTTTAAATTAAAGCAGATAAGCAGTCTTTTTTCCATTATATCTGATTTCTTGACACAACTCAGAGTAAGAAATAACGGTGGCTTTATATAATATAACGATTACTGTTTAAGCATCACTAGATATTATAAAATAAAGTCCTCCGCCACGTCTGTCTGTCTGTTTGCGATGATATAACGATAATTGTTGGAAGTGTCGGAAAATGTCAAGCCACCTGGGAGCTTTAATCGAAAGCGATGCCTAATCCCTTTCAGATAAATGTTCTACTACCCGTACGAAGCTGGAGCGGGTTACTAGTAGGTAATAAAAGATAATTATATAAGTTATATATTTTATATTTTTGGCGAGGCTGACTGTACAAGTAAAACCTGCAAGTACAACATACAAAATAAATTGAAGAACAGAATCCCATCTGTGCCCCGACACAAATGTTACCGAAGTATAACGGACCGACCTAATTTGCAAATACAGATATTTATGGACTTTTTTACGATCCAAATTCCAAAATAACAGTGATAGGGGTGTTTTTAAAATAGCCTTTCGTGTGAGTGGACTTTGCTGGGATTTTGGTCCGTGAAATCAAAGATTTTAAATCTTTGGTGGAAACTAGATACGTCGTGATTCTGGGTGTACGGTTTTACCCATCCTACTATCCTACTAATATTATAAACCTCAAAGTTTGTAAGGATGGATGTATGAATATTTACTAAACCGATTAGGCTGAAATTTGGTATGGGTATAGTTTGGGACCTGGAATAACATATAGGCATTTTTTATCCCGATAAAACGCGGGCAAAGGCGCGGGCAGCAGCTAGTACAAACATAAAATAGAGTTAAAAACGAAAACCCTACTACATAAAATTTGTAAATAGCGTTCAATTAATTAGCAAATAAAATATTACCGTTTGAATATAACACAATACAATACAAAAATTCTTTATTGTACATCAAAAAAACAACATTACAGAGAGATATTACATGAACGGACAAGTACAATGGGTGGCCTTATCGCTTAGAAGCGCTCTCTTCCAGGCAACCTTTAGAATATGAATATCATCGTTGTCTATTATTTATATTATAATGTTGTTTCATGTCATCGAGTTCTTAAATATGTAATAATGAGATCATGAAATGAACCCTGTTGGGGCGCACTATTAATACTAAGTATTACTACTAATTATTAATACTAAGTATTGCTACTGACTATTAATACTAGGATAGTCGGAGGCGCCTACGCTCAACATTGTACCTAAATTTGAGGGGCCTCCGACTATTTCACGGTGATATTGAAATAGTAATTTTTTTTTTATAATATTTAATTGAACGCTTGTTTACAACTTTAACGTAGTAGGGTTTTAGTTTTTAACGCTAATACGTTCTTCGCACAGGTAATCCACCCACTACATAACTAAAAAGGGTTTGTTTTCCCTTTTTAGTTATGTAGTGGGTGGATTACCTGTGCGAAGAACGTATTATTTAGGAAATTTACTTAAGTTTATAATTATTATTACTTATTATATATAATCGAAATTCGGCCAGTCTCAAACGAGACTAGCCAGATGCGAATGTGCAGGACATATAACAGTGCCTTGTGCACTATTATACTAACGCGTGTGAAACCGCGGGCATCAGGTACTCATCTATGTATATAATCGAAAATTCTCTATAAATAATATTAAAAATTGCCTCCCCGAAATACGCAAGAAAGTAAGGGGTGCACAAAGAAATCTAGACGCACGCTATCTCGAGAAAAAATTAAAAAGTGGTAAAGTACAGAATCTCGACGCACGCTATCCTCGATAAATAATCAAAAAGTAAATACAATCCCTACCCACGGAATCCCGACAAAAACACATAGCGTGCACGCATAATCTCTATGCACGGAATCTCTTACGAATTTCATTCTACCATATATATCCTAGTGCTACCAACTGTACCTACCTAATTCATTAGTGCTCATGACTCAGCACTCAAAACCAAAACTCAAAATGCATAACTCACACGCGAATGGTTTCCATAAACAATTCCTTTCAAAAGTCCATTAACATTAGGAACAATAATTCCATTATCGCGCTCGCGCCGAGAATCGAACACTGGACCATTCTTTATTGGTTAAACAATCGTCGCTTATTAAAATAACTTTAGTTTTTGGGTGTGGGTTAAGATGGAAGATATATACATCCTATTTTTAAGTGGTTTTAAAAATAAAAAACATTTATTTTCGTAGGCTGTCTTCGATACATAATAAGCACATGGACAAGACCAATTTCAAAAGAATAAAAATTAATAAAGTGCATTGCTTTTAAACTTTAACGATTGGTTAATATATTAAAGACTAGCTGCTGCCCGCGGCTTCGCACGCGCTTTTCATGCAACCTATGTTCGTCCGCGGGATACCAGCTACCTCCCTGCCAAGTTCAGCCGTTTAGGCGTGAGAAGGTAACAGACAGACAGACAGAGTTAGGATTATCGGATATTTTGTTATACGTATATTTTCCCCTGGAGCGTGGACGATCGCTGTAATGCGATGTAATCGAAAATATAACAAAAGGTACGCGATATATAATCTTTAATAAGTTAATTGTTGTAAATATTCATTAATAACGTTTTATTTTGGAAATGTTATTGCTAAATTCGTATTTTTGTATTTTGAAAAGTATATTGTTGCTGTAAAATTTGACGCTATAAGATTTTCAGAATAAAAGCTCCGATTAATCCACTAAAAATACATTTGATCTCCTTGAAGTCGAGACCCTAGATCGGAGGAGTACTGAGGCACTCCAGGTTTTAAAAAAATATTGGCTTAAGGCTGTTCTAATTACGTCAATAAATAAATAAAGGTGCCTACACGCTTTAAGCATTTTCACACGCGGACACCCTAAATAGGGTTTTCAAATCTGTTACCGCATCTTTTTAAATATTAAAGCGACCCAACAAAATGGGGCTAACCCATAGGACACATACAGACTTTTAAATGGTATGAAAACATTTTGGCGGGTTCCTGAAATTGCACAGCTTCCAATTCGTATACGAATTCGTTCCAATCAGAATTTACTGAATCGTATTTAGAATCACGTATCTTTCGTGTTCTGAAATTTGCCCAGTTAGAAATAGGTAGTATTAAGAACAATTAGAGGACGAAGAATTTGTTTTAGTGGATGAAAATTATAATCAAATAATAGAAACAGATATGTATTCGAACATTTACAATTGAAACAATATCGGTATCTGCAGATTGTTACAAATAATCTACAGGTAGCTCAAGTGATCCATATCAACAATACCAGTCGGACTGTATTGCCCCGCGCTGTATGGCAATGCTGATGCACTGCGCCAGATACTTAGCAGCTCTCGGTTCAGGCGTCTTCCATTCAGCCACACTAGACGCTCAAATAATATCTGATATCTATCTGATAATTATGTTACCGCCGGATCGAATAATAAGCTCGTTTGTAAAACGGCCGACGCGGCGCAAATCAGTCATTGTGGAGGTCTTTAGGGGAGGCATATGTCCAGCAGTGGACGTCAATCGGCTGATATGAAGATGAAAACGGCTAGACAGTTTACAAAACGGCGCGATTCAGTTAAATGCCTGCTCGATTGTAAAATCGCTCGCAAATTGCCAGTGTGATAAGGCTGTTAAGACGTGATATCACGACATCAAGAAGCTGCATGATATTCAATATTTTTAAAGCCTACTTTCAACTAAATGTTAAATAAGGTCCTCGCCGGTCCGAGCTCGGAGAGGCAACATCACTGGCTGGACTGGCCGGCGACGCGAGAATCTCGGAGTCACTGGCTGGACTCTGTCGGTGTTGCTTTGCAATCTCAATGTCAAGGTCGAGTATTGTGGTGTCCTGAAGATGTCTCGTGGACAGACGAAATTAGTTGACAACTTACTTCGATGAATATTATCAGAGTAGGTTACGCGGAATTGTTACTAAATATTTTTTCATTGTAATATTTTGCAATGGATTTCCGTAACGCCTAAATCTATTTATTTAACTATATTATATAAAATAACTTAATAACGCTACATCCTATAACTTCTACCGTACATAGAAAATTATTAGTTCAGTTCAATATCGTGGATGACTCACACGCACTTCTACATAGCTCAAATTAACGTGCTCTGGTTCATTGTAACACAAACTATAACGTGCTATAACGTCTAGACATTGAGCATAGTTCCAGCATTGTTTAAAATTAGGGGCTTTCGTAGGTATTTCTGATATTTTTTAATTAAAATTTGTCATCCAAATCTTTACCAAATTTTTAACTACATATGTACAAATATTCAAAGAAGGTCCTAAAAGGAACGTGCTGGCGAGTAAAGGTTCTCAAGTAGCGGCCATGATGCAACGCTAAACAGAGTGTTGGGAGACAATCCACTTGATACGAGTAGATCGACGACGTCATAGCGGTCGCAGGGAGTCGATGGATGGATGGCTATTTGTGGCGTCTCGTATGGGGGAGGCCTTTTTCCAGCTGTTTCTTAGTGGGGGAACTGAGGTCTGCACTGATATCTCGCATGGGAGTGTATTGAGTATTGTCTCCCTGCCCTAACACTAACCAGCCCATGGTTGGATGGGCTGGTTTTTGTTTATTGACAGCTTCGTTTCAGCTTTTCTGTGGGTGTGGGTGATACTGATGCCTCACTGAGACTCTTAACTCCCGTCTTGTATCAGGCCTCCTCTAAGGCCATGCCACGTGTTCCATAGTCTCTTCTTCTTGTCAGCAGCCACGGCACAGGCTGCTGTCTGTGACTCTTGTCGCGAAAAGCCATTAACTAAGGAGGTAACTAGACCAACCATAGCCAACAAGATGGGTGTCAATGCAGGCATCCATTTCTAGTAATTTTATTAAAAAAATATCGAAATTGGTGATTAGGTAACCTTCTATAATAATAACGAAGTTTTTCGGTGTACAATAATAGAACCTCCTATTTTGAAGGCGCCTAAAAAGTAATTTGTACCATTCTTTAAACTGTAAAAATAACCAAAATAATGTATACTAATATTACATAGAGGCAAGATTTGATTGTTTGTTTGTTTGCATTGAATAGGCTCCGAAACTACTGAACCGATTTGAAAAATTCTTTCACTGTTGGGAAGCTACATTATCCCCGGGTACCATAAGCTAGGTACTTAGGTATATTATAATTTCTAAAAAAATTGTGATCTGTATGTAAATACCCCGTGCGAAGCCGGGGCAGCCCCCTAGTCTCTAATATATTATCAATATGGTTTATTTAGTTATTTTTATACATATCCGCTACGCTTTGTGGGAAGCGTCCCATAACTAATAGACAAACTACGAAGAACCATGGAGAGAGAATGCAACTTTTCAATGTAAAAGCAATTTAAAACATCCCTAAGAGCTAGTCTTGATGGACTCCATTGGCTACAGTAGATTACCCGAGGCGTTGAATGAAATCAAGCACAAGTGCTTTAACGTGACCTAAATGTAAAGCGAAGTTTCATTACAGTGCCATCTATGTTGAAACTGGGGAACTAGGTTGTAAACGAGCAAGGGTTGGTTCGTAGAGGGTGCTACGGTTTCGTAGCGATTTGATACGATAGCAAGGCTCGCTGTTTGTTTACAAAAAGAAAAATAAATGTTTATTTACAAAAACAATCAAGAAATTCATGTCGTAAGTACGCCTGTGTCTGTGAATCTGTAGCTTCAGCCCGTGGGTTCGCACGTATTTTTCAAGTTGAAAAGAAGCGTTTTAGAAGTAATACCTGTAGCACAGATTAGGTAATGTTACACCCGTAGCACCTAGTTTCGATGTTGTCTTGACTCGAACCTGTTGAGAAGCTTCCGTCTTTATTATTATATCGTATATTCTAGAATGTAGACACAATATAGACTTATCTGGTTTAAATACCGACGCTATCTGAAAACCAGGGAAAACCATGTTTTAACCGAGGTAAAACAAAAGCGGAGGTGTTAGGTACGTTCGGCTGTATGATTTTTTACTGCATGTTCATCGATTATTCCGACCGGTTTAGATAATTATTCCGTTATTGTATGAAGAATGATCCCGAGGTGATCCCATAAATTTTGTTCTCGAAGGATAAGTAATTTTCCCGAAAAAATTAAACAATAAGGGATTTGAGATCCGTTTTTAGTTCTTTCAAATAAATCAAATTATGGTTAATAGGTATGTCTTCGTTTATTTCTATCTACTGTTTTTTGGCACTTATGTCCTAAGGAAAATATAAATAATTTATTTACTAGCGACGCGCTCCGGCTTCGCACGAGTATATAACAAACATTTCAAGATCCCTAATTTTCTTAAAAATATAATATAGTCACCCGGGGATAGTGTAGCTTCCCAACAGTGAAAGAATTTTTCAAATTGGTTCAGTAGTTTCGGAGCCTATTCAATGCAAACAAACAAACAATCAAATCTTTCCTGTTTATAATATTAGCATATATAACACAAGCTCTGCTTATTTTGGGGCTAGATGATGCTGTGTGGATTGTCCAGCAATATTTATTAATTTTTAACTCTACACGTGTCAGAATACTCGATCCAAAATAATGCAGTCCGAGGTCCGAAGCCGAATTCCTCGATAATAAGAACAAAGTTTCATTTTTCTAGTTTAATTTGAAAACAGCGTAAGTACTTATTTGTGGCCAATGTTTACGTATCCAAAAATAATTCTTCATGTTTTCTTACAACTATTGTTTTACTGCAGATGTTTTGAATGGAAATAAACTTTGTTTAAGATTTCAAAGGAAACTTTCGTCGAATAAATCTACTGGGGTTTGAAATATTGGCCTATTAGCTGCTGCCCGCGCCTACGCTCGCGTTTTATCGGATACAAAATAGCCTATATGTTATGCTAGGTCCCAAATATAATTATGTACCTACCCATAACAAATTTCAACCCAATCAGTACAGTAGTTTTTGCGTGAAAGAGGAACAAACATCCATACATCCATCCCCACAAATTTTGACATTCTATATAATACATACATATTTGTAGTAGGATTATTTTTTCTCTACTATATTGTTATTCCGCATCTCTACCTAAAATATAAAGACTCAGAATCAATAACGTTATTTCTTTAGGTTTACAAAATAGGCACTTTGAGAAATCAAATCACTAATTTTCGCCCGTGGCTTCACGCGCGTTATTTCTATAACGCGAAAATTGTTATATTTCTTAACTTATTGCTTGATTTATGGGATAAAATGTAGCCTATGTTTTATTCCAGCTGTAGAACTACACCAACACAAAATTCAGCCCGATCCATTCAGTAGTTTTGGTGGGAAGAAGCAGCAAACATCCATCCAAACATCCATCCATCTAAACATCCAAACTTTCCCTTTACAATACTAGTTTATGCCCGCGGTTTCGCACGCGTTGTTTCTATGGAAATTTTTAAAGTTATTTCTAACCCATAGGAACTGATTTATGAGATAAAACATCGATGTTTTATAGGTGTACAACTACACCAACGCAAAATTTCATCCCGGTCCATTCAGTAGTTGCACACATATGTATATATAGATCTGGACGTGAAATAACGTATACTTAAGCTACTTCTTCCAATAAACGCGTGCGCAGCCGCGGGCAGGAGCTATTTAGAGATAAAGGCGATAGCTTGTAATAGTCTATGGGCGTACCATAGACTATTGCAAGATATCGCCTTCCGTACTTTACTTATAGGTATAGGTACTCCGATATAGAGTCCAAGATATTTTATATCAAAAAAGACATCTATGAATGAAAACCTAACAAAAACTCATAACAATAACAGAAAATAATGCAAGGTAACAGCAATGTTAGCCAAGCCGTGGGGTCGCGGCGTACGAATATCGACCCCTCCAACTCAACCCGTGGATGTCGTAAAAGCCGACTAAGGGAACCTACCAGAGGAAGGGCAGCAGCTTCCTTCTGAGTATTTTTAAACACCAACACTGCGATCACCAATCCGCCTGCCAAGCGTGGTGATTATGGCAAATCCCCCCCTACATGGGAGACCATCCACTCGATGGACCGACGACATCGTAGCGGTCGCAGGGAGTCGATGGATGGAGGCGGCTCAGGACCGCTATTTGTGGCGTCGTACGGGGGAGGCCTATGTCCAACAGTGGACGTGTATGGGCTGATGATGATGATGATGATGATGAACAGCAATGTTATCACTAAAAACTAAGACACAAAGTTCAACAACGCCTAATCTCACATGTGTAGCAAGAACTGTTTAAATAAGAACATGGAGAATATAAAAAGAGATCAATTAAATGTTGAATGAAAGCTTTCAAAACCAAAAAAAATGTCGAGCTTCTGTGCTTTACTTCGATGATACCAATGTCGTTAAATATTCTCCACCAATATACCTTGGGTTCTGAAACCCCTTTGTATACAAAACATATTCGGGTTTTTGAGTCGGAGTATAGTACCTACCTACTCTATTGTAGTCCGATTGTATAAGCGATTTTAAGATAAGTTATGTTCCACATCATATCTAAATAAGTAGCTTGAAAAAATTCACGATTTAAATGAAAGAGCTTGAAAATTAAAGGGAGCTGTAAACTTACAGGTATGTACTTACAACTGTAAAACATTATGAATCAATATAAAATAGCCACAGACAGAAGCTGTTACTCAAAGAAATAAGTGAGTCAGTATTAACTAAACAATACGAAATGGCGCGTAACCAATGGAGCCAATGAAAAGTCGGGTCCATGGCCGAAGACGAATTCAAGGCATTGAAGCTTGTCATGGCAACAAAAACCAAACAAAGCGGCCTTATTCAACAGATGTTCTAACTACGCCTACTCCATTTACGTCCCAGTGACCTAATCTACGTGCAAACAAAGAAATATCAACAAAAATAAACACATTTATCCAAAACAGTGATATTTCATTGTCCACAATTAAAAAACATTGCCACGTAAAATGGCTTAAAAAGTTTTGATTTCAAAAGATATACAGCCTCGTTTGTAAAGTTCTTATTACGCGGTAAGTTCCAAATTTAAATTTACAATGGCAGTAAAGAATTTTTGAACATAGAGAATGTAGAGCAAAGAGGGACCAGTCTAGTCGGGCCTCTTTGCTTCCTTTGTGTTGCTATATTTGGAACATTTTCTTGTGTTAGATTGAAGAGCTGGAGACCAGGGTATGGTGGCTGAATCATGATTTATTTTTCTTTGTTTGCTAGACGTGGCTTATGTTGACAAGCCTAATTTTTAGTCGAATGTTTGTGATATCATTCGTTAGTTTGTATGTTACCGGTATGTTAGCGCTTGGCGCCACATGTGTTATAATGTCAGCTTGGTACCTAAAGTACCTTGTACCCATATTTTTATTACAAGAAGGTTTTTTAGCTTATGTTTAAAGTAGGTTGCCTACTTATACGTAGGTTAAGTTGAACGAGTAACTTACCATTCTACTTTATTTTATTGACACAAACAGTTTCAGATAAATACATAATTCGACCTTTAATTTAAACCTATGTATATAATGTAGGTGTGTATAACTTTACAGTTTGAAATTAGAAGCTCTATAAATGTTAGATGGACCTGAATCAATACCTATATATTACCTACATGGTTAGGTAATTTTCTAGCATTAAGTAATTAATGCATAAACTAGGTACCTACTTACTATTTAAATCGAAGTACCTATTTATTGTTTTAGTTATATAACTGCAAAGTTTTATATCTCTTTATTGTTGAGCTTGCAGACAAAATAAGTACATTGGCTAAGTTTGATACATAGGAAAACCAATTATATTTTTAAACAAAGAATGTCGTTGGTACTCTACTTATACATATAAAAAAGAATGAGTTTTTACACTTTTCCTAAAACCATTTAATTTCACGAGAGCCATATTTATTCAAAACCCCGTAAGCTTCCATTTTCAAAAGGTTCAGTTTTGTTCACATGATTGATTGCACATCTCGGAAAAGGCGGGAAAACAGCTGGTGGAAGACTCGGCTTTTATGTTTCCTACCTTTTTGTTATTTTCAGGCCACATTAGGTATTTTTATTATGAAACATAATATTCTTTGATACCTATGTGGAACTAGTTACTATGCTTTTTAGTTTGTTCTTAAAATGGCGTGAGAATTGCACCAAACATCGTAAGTCGCTTCAGGTTCTTTCTAATTCAGACAATTTTTTATCACTACAAAAAATATGTTTTTTAGTTTCACCGAAACTATTAGCTGATCTCTATTTTTGGCCCTTAGCTCACAACCACCAATCTATGTGCAATCTAATAAGAAATTCATAATTTCCAATAGATAATTTCCAAATCGCTCCAACCAATCAAAAAGCGATTAAAAGACCGAGAAAACTTATCCCATCTTAAAGTCATCAGCCCTTGCAAACAATTCGTCCAGAAACCCGTTATAATGACGAAAAGCAGACAACAAAGGTATTAGCATTTCTGAACGAATTGGGGCATCTGATGCACGTGCGTCAAAAATGTTCTGAATTTGAATGCTTCGAAATTATAGCGGGAGGACCGAGACGATTATCTCTCAAATAACTTAGAGTTTACACATTTAGGAAATAAAGTTGAGTTTACATTGAAAGACAACCCTAAAGTTTAAAGGAAGAGCCTACTTAGAAAATGTCTTACAACTCCTTCGGGAATTATTATGATTTATTGATATGGAAATAAAGTTGAAATTAAGTTGTGTATACTGTCAAAGAAAGGATTGTTTGGATGAATGAACGTTCTTCTTTTGTAGAGTAAATGAGGGATTCGAAGTTTGAATGGATTCATTTTCTTTCTATGAATGGAATGAATGGATTTGCTTCAAAGAAGGTCTGTGTAGAGTAGGTAGGTACCTATCGTTTGAAATGTTAGTGCAACTAAAAAAAATGCGAGATAACTGGTAAGTGTATTAAATATTAGATAGATACTATCCTTGTTCTACCTGTTGGTAAATCATCAAGATTGGATATATTTTAGATAGCAGTGGTCTCTATAATCTACCTGATTTGTTTAGCTATCTTTACGATACCAACCCCATGAAATCACCATAAATTCTAGGCGGAGCGCTCGCCGTGGTCGCCATGTTGTGACATCATGACAAACATGGCTGGATTTGAGGATTAAAGTTATCTACGGTGCGATATGGTTGTTTTATTATTTTATCTATAGGTAGAAGGCTAAAGGCACAATGGAGGCATTCAGAGTGGTAGGTGTGTTTTGGGCCATGGCGCATTAAGGACAGTATGGTGACAAAAAGTCGCGCTATAAAAATCCGATCATAGAGTTTTTCAGAAAAATGCAACAGACAAAATGTCATACAACAATCTGAGACAGATGGGGACATTAACCATTGTGATGACGATCATTATTTTATCAAGCGACTTTTTGTCGCCCGTCATGATCTCAAAATCCCGTTCCGCATAATGTTAAGCCTTAAAATACCTCACCTCTGTTACGTGACGCGAGTCTTCGTTACGTAATTTAACGTAAATTAACGTTACACTTACGTAAGACATCTGAAACAATTTACAATTTAATTTAAAACAAATTGCTAGGTAACGTAAATCGTTCAATAAACTGCGCGACAGAAGTGACGTCATAGTTTTGGTTGGTCTGTCTATGTTTGAGTGTTGCCAATTTCGGATATTTGAATAAAACAGCAAGTAGGTGGTCTACCAAAGAGGTCAAGCGAAAACATTATGTATATATGTATATAGTATGTATATGTATATAGTATATATATGTATATAGCGAAAACATTATGTATATGTGTGTATATGCCTCACAAATTCCTGGTCCATGTTTTTATACCCGTTTGTTTCATTTTTAGCACAAACGCGAATTATTCTATTCTAATTAAAATTAATTAAAAAAGATGATAAAGCGAAAACCGAATAAATGAGTACTTCATTTATATATTCATTCAATATCCCGAAACGTCACTTTGCATGAAAATTACGCCTGAATAATTTTCAAATATTTTTTAACTACATGGTAGAGCTATGCTGGTTACTTGACATAAATATTCTAGAATGTATAAACTGTATAAATCATACTGTTTTCGCTCTCATTTGTTCGCATTTGCTATGTTTATTCGTACCTTACTAAAATAAATAAATAAAACAATGCTAGACAATCCACACAGCATCATCTAGCCGCAAGCTAAGCAGAGTTTGTGTTATAGGTACTAGATGACTGATATATTTAATGCAATAAAATTAGATAGATATATATTTTTATTATATAATACATACATAGAAAATACCCAGAACACTCGGAATAAATATCTGCAGATGGTACAAACATTTCTGTCCCAGAGCGGGAATCGAACCCACACCTCCTGCGTCGCAGGTCTTCTACACGATCTTCGCCCGCTGCACCACATTGGTCGTAATTTCGAATGAAAAAATGCCAGTGAACTACGATAGTAGAATGTATGATAGGTACCACAGAATCAAGCACTATATAAGGCTACCGGAAAATGATAATTTAAATTCACCCTTCGGACCAAGAAGTATGAATAGTTGCGATAAGCGAGTAAACTTTGTGAACTAAACTAAACCAAACGAGGATTAATATTAAACTCTGGGTAAGCCGCTCAGTGTGATAATAAGATATAAGGCTTATATAAAGGTACCTTCCTTACTCTACAAAAGGTGCCTTCGCACTTTTAAGGAGCTATAGCAGTTTACTTTTAAATAAAACCACGATAATGGACGATTATTGCATGTATCTACTAACATTTTACTTCTCTACCAATTATAATAATTAAGACCTGGTGTCTTCACGAACATGTTCTTGATGATGGGCAGAACCTATGTACAGTTCACGCAATGTCAGTGAATCACCATAAGAAAAGTGAGATACAAGGAGAGTTTTAGATATGAATGTGAATGTATAAACGCGTAGAGCAAGGACTAAAAAAAGATCGATTGACTGAAGATTTTTGTCTATTCTGTCTTTCGTCACTACTTTCGACAACAATCGCCGTGCTTGACCTAACCTTCTTTGAATAGGTAGACGTTGTTCCAATAAATATTCCAACAAAAATATAGGCGCATACATAAAATTTCATTCTTTTGTTTTTGATGCAAATTTACCCAAATACGGGGGGGCTTTTGGTGCAGATTTTACCCAAATAAGAAGCTACTCGTACGTTATTTATAAGTTTAGGATAATTATTGGAGCTAGGCACTTCTCAAATTCCATTTTCATGACCAAAATTCTAAAATACCACTTAAAAGATAACTTAAGCAAACAATGAAGTAACTGTTCAAACAAATCCAATTATGATACGTCCATTATATACCTACATCAATATTTGATTATCTAACGATGTGCATGTGAGGATTGTTTGTGAATACCTGGCGAAGATAAACGAACTTTGACGAACTGTGACCGGAGATTGCCGAAGTATGAGTGAACGGGTCACGTTCTCAGTTCTCACTGAAAGTTTCGAATATGTACCTACCAATATAACATTTTTCTAAAAAAATATAATCAAATATTAGAATCAAATAAGAATAAGTACCTATTTAAAAACAATTGACCTTACTGCAGATTGTTGTAATTTTTTTTACAACAAATTTTACTAAAATTAATTACTATTAGAAATTAACATAACTGACCCTATTTCTGGACGAAAACTGATTTATTTTTCATTTATGGGCAATTTGCTAGTTTTTTTTAATGAGTGGTTCATCATATTTTGGTGCAAAATTTAAAAGAAATCGAACCTACCTGAAACTTAGTAAGATATTAGGCTTTCATGTGAAGGCTACCCTCGTTATATCGGAACTACTAAAATAATAAAATATAAATAACTTTTTGATGAGCTTATAATCATTTCTGTATCTCAATAACAATATTTCACAAAATAAACAATATTTCCCGTTTTGACATAGTGGGGTTGCCCGCTGTCTAAAATTACCAACAGCATTATTGATTTAAGCAAGCTATGTAAGAACTTTCTTGCTAAGCTGTTATTTTTACAATCTTGCATTTTATAGCGTAACTAATCATCTGAGAAGATAGGTATTTATGATGGTATACCTCTATGCTGGTATGTTAGGTATTCATTTATAAATACGTGCCACGTTATGGGTGGTATTCCTAGGTCTTCTTAGGTGGTCTCCTGAATACCTATGTAATTGTTTATTGGTATTGGCATTCCAGATTCTCTGATTCTCAGATTCAAATCAAATCAAAATCATTTATTGCCCGAATTATTCAGCAGCTTATGTATATATACCTGCATACATAGGTATACAATGCAGTAAAAGAGCCACGTAACTAACTTAAAGTTAACTGACTAATTAAAAGTAGCTATCTTATGGTTTCTGCTATTATAGTGCGTAAGCCTCACACTGAAGATTATTTCTAAGAAATTTAATAAGATCCCAAAAACTTCACGCACTATAATAGCAAAAAATCTTAAAATGAAGCAACGCGACACCTCTCGTCAATCGTACTAAACGTATCTTTAGTCATTGAACAGGTTTGGATAAACTTGAATGCTGTAGGTGGAGCTAACGGCGCTCGAGTCCGAAGGAAGTCCCAGAGTTTTTCGACTTCTACGTCACATTACCTCGACGCGCAATTGGTAGCGCATCCCGTATTGAGGGTGGGTCGCGGGTTCAAGTCCCGTCGAAGTCGAAAAATTTTTGGGATCTTATTAAATTTCTTAGGTATCTTATATTAGGTATTATACATTAGTACCGAGTAGAGAGCGGACGTGGTGGAGCTAAAGTGTGCCAAATTAAAATGGGACTGGGTCGGACACGTGTGCGGTATGCCGGGGGAGCTCTGGGTGATAGCCCCCTCACCGATTGGACTCCAGATAAACGCAGGCCACGAGGAAGGCCCAGGATCAGATGGCAGGATGAGCTGGATACCTCAAAGAGTGGCTAGACCTGGCAGTCAATAGAGACAAATGGAGGAAAGTGAGGCCTTTACGCTGCAGTGTGATCCCACAGGCTACTAAAATTGGTATTTCAACGGATTTTCAGCACAGTCTCTGAGTGCCACTTATACTACACCACGCCACTTATAACAGTATTTGTGCAAACACCTCTGGGTATTTCTAGAAAATAATAAGAAAAATAATATTAAGGTGAGAATGACTCACAAAAAAAAATGCATTTAACTAAAAATAAATGACCTGTTTTATGTATACGTACACATATGTACACATATTAAAATTTTTGCTCGAAATATATCGTTGTTCATACTATATTATCTACTAGCAATCCGCCCCGGCTTCGCACGGCTAGTAGAGCATATTATTATGATAGAATAGGATAGTAGAGATATACGCCATCGCAGACTTTTGTGTTACTCTATAATAGAAGAATATTCCACCTTGAATTGTTTTGTTATATCTCAAAAGGCATTATATAAATTAGGCATTATTAATAATGCCTTTTATATACATATATATACTAGCTGACCCGCCAAACGTTGTTTTGCCTTCAACCCTTATGACTTAGGGGAAAATGGATAGTAGCCGATTCTCAGACCTACTGAATCCGCATATAAAATTTGGTAAAAATAGGTAAATCCGTTTCGGAGGAGTACGGTAACTAACATTGTGACATGGAAATTTAATATATAAGATAATTAGGCAGCATTTTCAATGAAAGCGGCGGAGGACTTTGTTTTCTATATATGTACATATGTATGTAGTGATGTACTGTACAACCAAATAACACGTATGTATTACACTTCTACCAGTTTATCACTGTTTATAGCTCTATGGCATTATTTCCGAGAGGACACGAAATGTGAACATTTTAGATAGTATGTGTAGTTATTTTTTTCCATATTTGGAAAAAAGACGAGATGTGAGTGACATAGTTTTTGACTCCAAAATCTCAGGAAATGAAAAGCGAGTATTTATACTGAGAAAGTTATACTACGAAAGTTATACTAAGAATGTTATAACAATTTACAACAGGCCGAAGTAACAACCTATTGCATAACATTTCTGCGCAACATTTCATGTTCTCCGACGTGAATTTGCAAGTCTTCTATGACTAATGGTTGCTAACTCCAATTCTAATTTTCCACGAAGCCGCTGCTGTTTTACTGTTTACGATACAGCCGGCACGGATATCGGTCTGTGTGGTGTGTGTTTTCTCATCGGTACTTAAAAATATAGAACTCTTTATTGTACTAAACAAAAACAAAATACAATACAGAAGGAAATGCTGACAATGAAGTACGAAGGGCTGCCTTATCGCCTTGAGCGATCTTTTTCAGGCAATCTTAGAATGGACTGGACATAAAAGAACAATATAGACCACACCGTCTAACGTTACCCAAACGCCACCGCGTTTGAGTTAAGTAATATCCGCAAGACGAACGAATGAACCATACATTCATTTGAATGAATGAATATTTTACTAATTGTAAGTATAACTAATAAAAATTATATGAAACTAGTTTTTGCTCGCGGCTTGGCCCGCTTTTATTTCTATCCCATGGAAACTGATTGACGAAGTAAAATGTAGCCAAGGTTGGCAAGCACGGTTTGTTTGGTAGAGATCGCCCGTGACCGATACGACCGCCACTTGACACATTTTTGTATCAAATTGAATGTATTGTTATTTGATTTTTTTTTGTAAAGTGTGCAATAATAAAGCATTTCTATATAAAACATAATTTTTGGACTACCTAGATTCAAAATTTTAGCCCGATCAGCTTCATAGTTTTGGCGTGAAACCCTAACGAACAAAAAACATCCATTCATGCAAACTTTCGCATTTTTAATATTAAGTATTGTGATTTATGTTGTATATTATTAAATACCAAACCAACTCAACCCGTGGATCGGTCGTAAGAGCCGACTAAGGGAACCTACCAGAGGAAGGGCAGCAGCTTCCTTCTCAGTATTTTTAAACACCAACACTGCGATCACCAATCCGCCTGCCAAGCGTGGTGATTATGGCAAATCCCCCCCTACATGGGAGACCATCCACTCGATGGACCGACGACATCGTAGCGGTCGCAGGGAGTCGATGGATGGAGGCGGCTCAGGACCGCTATTTGTGGCGTCGTATGGGAGAGGCCTATGTCCAGCAGTGGACGTGTATGGGCTGATGATGATGATGATGATGATTATTAAATAAGTTTTGATATAAAAAATATTGAAAATAATTACTATATTATTCTTAGAAGTTTTCCTAGTAATAATTGAAAAGGTCCTAGGGCTATCAACACTTATTTAAACTTGCCCTTATCGCATCCTGTTTTATTATAATTTTAATCCAAGATAATATTGTTTTATATATTTTTCTCGACATTTCATATATATGTAGCGAACGACTCGAAAAGCTATAAAATACAGTGCCTTTTATATTATGTCTAAAGCTTCGAACTCAAATAAAATGGTATCTTTCTGTTAGGTATCTATACGACGTCAAGACGGCCTCTGTGGCGCGGTGGGCAAAGGTCCGCTTGCGACGCAGGAGGTTGCGGATTCGATACCCGCCTCGGAACAAACGTTTGTACGATCGGCAAATATTTTTTCAGGGTGTTTTCTGTGTATAAAAAAAATATATGTATGTAGTCTATTATATTCAGTATATCAGTTATCTAGTACCCATATAACACAATCTCTGCTCAACTTTGGGCTAGATAATGCTGTGTTAATTGTCAGCATTATTTATTTTATGTAAAATAACAGCTCTACCAAAACCTGTCTAGAAACAAAATAATTTGGCTAGTAAAAAACGATAAACCGACTTCGAATTCCAATTATTAGGACCAAAGTGCTTGAGAAGCCAAATCAAATTAAGAGTTCTTATGACCTTCGGTCTGCATCATCAGACCAGCTTGATGGTACCATGACATGGCATTGTCACGGAACTTACATAAGTATGCCAAATTTCAGCTCAATCGTTTAAGGATAAGGGATCACACACAGCATCGGTCTTACTGGTTCCGTTTACTGGAGTAACTGAACTCGCTCCTATAACTACATACGCCATCACGGGAAATAAACGGATCCAGTAAAACGGATCCTATAAAACCGATGCTGTGTGTATGAGCACTACTGGTTTAAAATTCAGTTTCAGGATTTGTTCCACACAAACTAACAGGGAAGGAAGAATAATAGCTTGTAAAAAAACTCCAATCTCTATGTTCATTCACTGTCACCAATCTGCGTCATAACTTAAACATCTGCTAGTTTGATTATCAGTTAAGTGATAAGACCGCCCTCCCACTTCCCCCTCTGAAGGGGAGTTGAGGGGGAAAGGGGGATCGAACGAGCCCGCATTTAACGCGTGGTTAGTGCTTAATCGATTAAATGGTTTATTTATTGAAGTAATGAAATACAACGGAATTGGTAGAGTTCGGATGAGACTACAAAAAAGGGAAGATATTTTGTTGATATAATGTGAGTGAAGTGACAAACGAGAAGAAACGTTTAAGGTAAATTATATAAGGGTAATAGTCTCGTTTTGCGCGAGCTTTTTTACTTTTTATGGACAACGATGATAATGGAGAGGGAACGCAGAGCATTGTCAGTCAGGGCAAATATGCTGGCCCGCAGATTCTCACGATGTACAGATGCAGTGGAGGTTACCCTATTCAGAGCATACTGTACTGCATTTTACTCAGCGAGTCTGTGGGTCAACTATACTCAAAAAACACACAAACAGGCACAATACACAATACAAAGTTTTGCGAGTTCAATATAATGATGCGTTTAGGTTGCTGTTGCGACTACCGATTCTGCAGTACCTCGGCCATGTTTGCCCAGGCACGCACCGACTCTTTCGATGCCATCTGGCGAAAGAAGTCAGCCTCACTACTCAGCAGAACCTGCGGGAGCAGCAACAGCATCCTAACCGCGATAGCTGAAAAATTTTACTGTCCTGTAATGTATAGTTTGGTTAAAAGGACGAAATCAATTATTAGTTTTAAGTACTAACCTCTAGTTATAAGTGAACTAACAAAATCGATTTTATAATTATCCTAATAAATATATTGAATTATACAGTGTAATTGTACATGCAAGACTATGTAGTGCACAAACTGAAATGAGAGGAACTACGACCTTTTTTACTGTAGAAAATGTGTTAAAAATTCTCAATTTTTTTATTATTTCATCAAAAATAAATTTAAAGTACAAATGAAAGTTATGATGGTTTTTTAATGCAAATTGCTAATTTTGCATAAAAAAACACAAGACATAAGACTCACACTATATATTGTCTTTTTTTATCTATATTTATTAAATGGAGTTTTGTCACACAGTGACTATGTCACTCCTATCTTAGACTTCATCATCGCAATCGATGAGGAGGATTGTAAATGATATTCTCTTATTGGCAAAAGGAGAAAATACTTATGTTAAAAACTTTCAGGGATAAAACCTTCAGCTTAGGTATTTTACGAAAGCCATGTTCATAGTAGCTAAGTATTTTAAGATCGTTGTCGTTTGTCAGTGACGAAATTCAAGGAATTTCATTACTGTAAAACGGAGTGAACTCTAGGTGAATAGAAATGGACAAAGTAGGTACTGTCACCTTTACGGCAAGCACGGGGATTGTTGTCTAAACTAGAATAAAGAAAAATTACGTCACTTTGTCATCGAATGCGTGAATTATATGAAATTCATGTCTTCAACTTCAATAAAAAAAATATAGTTTATTTCTTGAACTTAATCTATACAAATCTTTAAATTTCTTTGGAAATCCCCTTTTAAGTATAGAGACACCTGTGTTAGGGGGTTTCGCTCTTGCCTTATGGAAAATCACTCTTGTAGACTAAGTAGATTCAATAAAACATACATAATTTTATATAAACTAAGATATAATCTGGCTCCTGAAACACAGTCTGGCTCCTGAAACACAGTTTTAAACTAGTTCAGGAGCCTATGGACTCACAACTGTGAAACAATAATATGTCAATAAAACAATTTTTACTTTACTTTACTTTTACTATAATCAATGTTATAAATGTTGCTATTAATTTTCACGTGTAAATGTGTGTTGTGTGTGGAGGTGGGGTTATTTGTGTGCTCTATCACGAAACTGTTTCCAGTAGGTTTTCCGTGTCCTGGTATGTAAGGGTCAGTAGCCAGCCTATTAGTCGTTTTTTAGAATAATGTTTTGTAAGTGGGTAAATGTTTATAATCTTATTAACTTTATTATATAAATTATTTGATTGTTTGACGTATTGACGTGTTGCAAATTTTGAGCGAGCTACTTCTTTAGGCATTATCTTATCTTTTCTTCCTTTAGTAAGTTTTGAGTGGTCATATGTTAGTGTTTTATGTAATTTTAGTACAGCATGTAAAATATAGAGCTTCCTTACCGTCAAAATATTTGAATTTAAATATAACTTCTCCGTAGCATAACGATAAGGCCTAAAGAACATTACTTTCAACAGGGACCTTTGAGCTCTTTCTAATTGTAGAAATATAGTTTTTGTAGCTCCGCCCCAGACTGGTATGCAATAATTTAAAATTGATTGTGCCAGACTATTGTATAATTGATGTAATAAATCTTTGTTAGCTACATGCCGCAGCGTTTTGAAGATCCAGATTAGTTTTCTTGTCGAATTAATGAATAGCATTAAGAGTTCAAGGTGAACATGCCAAGAGAGCCGTATAATGCAATAATGCACGTAATGTATGGCGATGCGATGTCATTATTGTCTATTCTACCATAGAGAACAATCCCTATGCTTGGCCAGCTGGAGAAAAACAACAACAAGTTGGATGCAACAACATTTTGCAGAGTTCAGATCCACTGACACTGGAGTCACGGACTAAGGATACTTCCACTGCTACAAGCCAGGTAAGGTCTTGCTCCAGTATTTCGACCATTTCTGTTGTTACTGACCGGGGTGTTAGTGTTACGGGGCGTAATATACAATGCGCAGCGAGCACGAACGCTCTCTGTGTTACACGTTACATTACGCCCTGTAACACCAGTCAGTACTTGGATTTAGACGGTTAGCGTCTAGAATCGTTAATTTGACCGTAAAATTGATATTAAACACCTCACCTGCGGCACTTCCGTTAACATCCGTCGCCTATCCGTTAACACACGCAACGCTCATTTCAATAAAGACGTTCTCGATTCGGCCCGCACGCGATGTATTAAGGCTATTGCAGTTATTTTAGGAACTTCCTGTACCTATCTTTCCTGCATTAACGCTTTTATATTATATTTTATATTACTTTCGCATTTAAATTATGCCGGATTATTATGAAAATATTCGACCGCTGCTATAAAAAGTCTTATCTACCCACGACACCCCTTCAAGACGCCGCCGCAAGGACACACTGACCATCTGTACGGAACCAGATGTCCAAGATAAACAGACACGCGCTGCGTCATGCGCCCGCGCAGCGCACACTGCACCTTCCGTTGTAAATTAAAGATGGTCAGTAGTGTGTGTGGAATTGGTTCATTGCATCTGCTTCTCTGTTCTATACATAGTACGGAACAAAGTTGCTGTCCGCGTCTGTCTGTCTGTTAGTCCGTTAACCATTCCTAAGCCACGCAAGGGATTTTCATATAGTTTTCACCAATGCGTGATGTCGAAAAAAATCACACAACATGCGACATAGAGAGATTTGCTAGCGTGCTCTTGCGCCGCTTAATCGGAACTGAGCCCCGAGTTCGTTTGAGGATGGTATCGAGACGTGATCGTTACGTCTCCTCTTTCTAGGGTAGGATTATCAGCGTCTCTATCGTGTCGACAGGAAACTATGCAAATCCCATACAAAAAGGAGACGTCACGATCACTTCTCGAAACTATCGTCAAACGATCTCAGGGCTCTGCTCTCTAAACACGTGTCAAGCCGGGGTTGCTAGTACAAAATAAAGTTGTGTGTGGAATTGGTTTGTTGCATCTACCTTAGTATTACAAAAGTTATTTTGATGTTTTTCTTTGTGTGGAATTTCTATAATTTACTTTCTTGCTGTTTAGCCACTGCTGTATAAATAAATCAAACCTACAAATGCATTTAAGATAAATGGCGTATCTTTTTATTAAAAAAAATGTAAATGTACCTAAAAGTATATATAGATAAGTAGGTACATATCTAACACATATTTTAAACTTTATGGTTTAGCTCTAGTTTTGCAACCATCTAATTCAAAACATTTACAAAACTCGACACCAGGTTTTTACAATTCATAATCATCATCATCATCAGCCCATACACGTCCACTGCTGGACATAGGCATCTCCCGTACGACGCCACAAATAGCGGTCCTGAGCCGCCTCCATCCATCGACTCCCTGCGACCGCTACAATTATACTTGTTTAATTCGGAAAATATTAGTAAAGTCAATGAACTTTTAATAACTTTAGTTTAACAGTTTGAGATAAATCACCCAGGTAGATAACGTGGGGTCATTGCCCTATCTCCCACATCTACTAGACAAAAACTCTAAACATTTTGTTCGAACAATTCGTAAAGATTTTTAATAGAGCTACTATAAATAATAGATTCAGGCGTTACTTTGCGGAAATCCATTGCACAATATTAGAATGAAGAAATATTTAGTAACAATTCCGCGTATAACCTTCTCTGATAGTATTCATCAAAGTAAGTTGTCTACTAGTTTCGTCTCTCCACGAGACATCTTCAGGACACCACAATACTCGACCTTGACATTGAGATTGGTAAGCACAGCAACACCGACAGAGTCCCGCCAGTGATGTTGCCTCTCCGAGCTCCGCGCGCCAAGTGAAGCATTGCCCGCAAAACCCCCCTTTATATAGTCACGGATCAAACAGTGCGCACACAAAGTTCATAGTGTGTGTGTGGCAGTACTATTGTTTGAAAAGATTCGTAATAACGGTGACCTAGGCAAACCTGTACTAAGTTCATTCAACAGTGTATTATTACTATATTTTGTAATTTCTAAATTTTCTAAGACTGACATCCTAAATCCCTTATCACAAGTATGTAAAATAGAAAAACAATAGTTTTCAGGTTAGGTATAAAGAACATTTAGCTGCTTATAGAAACAATTATCCAGAAAAATCTAACTTTGCAAAACATTTATTGGAATCTGGTCATTCTTTAAGTCAAAATCATTGTTTTTCTATTTTACATACTTGTGATAAGGGATTTAGGATGTCAGTCTTAGAAAATTTAGAAATTACAAAATATAGTAATAATACACTGTTGAATGAACTTAGTACAGGTTTGCCTAGGTCACCGTTATTACGAATCTTTTCAAACAATAGTACTGCCACACACACACTATGAACTTTGTGTGCGCACTGTTTGATCCGTGACTATATAAAGGGGGGTTTTGCGGGCAATGCTTCACTTGGCGCGCGGAGCTCGGAGAGGCAACATCACTGGCGGGACTCTGTCGGTGTTGCTGTGCTTACCAATCTCAATGTCAAGGTCGAGTATTGTGGTGTCCTGAAGATGTCTCGTGGAGAGACGAAACTAGTAGACAACTTACTTTGATGAATACTATCAGAGAAGGTTATACGCGGAATTGTTACTAAATATTTCTTCATTCTAATATTGTAGAGCTACTATGTAGATAAGTATATGAAAAAAAAACCTGATATATTATGGTAACTACTATTTTGACATTTTAGTATTAATAGAGCATCCATTTGACAGTTGAACCTAAAAATAAAACGTCGAATTAATTCCTTCATAATGAATTCAAATGAAACCCAGCAATCCGAGCCATCTGCACAGAATAATCAAATCCAAAACTTTGTAAAACTGAAAGTTTTCCTCCTATTTGTAATAATAGGCGGCTGTCGGCCACTTCACTCGAAATACCAGGAAAAGTGCAAAAAACCTCGATTTAGCTATTTTTGGGCATTCTTCATTTTGCTCTTGATTATCCATCTCCTTAATAACCTTCATAATTTTATCGAATACAACATTTTTGATGTTCGATATTTGCAGACTTTATTATGAATTTAGTGCTAGTGCCTTATTGTTATTAGTGCCAGTCTGTGAGTGATCACGCCGTAGACAGGACAGCTGAGATCGATTTGCGCAGTTTCAAACCCCACCCCTGTCCACAGATGATGTAGCACTGAGTGAATGAAAGCCCACTGTGACGTCATTTGTGACTTACAACGATAAGTCGATGATCCCTTAATACACCCTGCCAGAGTAAGGACTTTGGAATCAACAATTCAAAATTCGTTTGTTATGTTTAAATTTTCGAATTCGTAATTTGAAGTTCGAATCAAAACTTCTTAATTCAATTTGATTTGAATTATTCGATGATTCAAATATGCTTTTAGTATTCTTTAACCCTTAGGACACAGGACGTTTGGTTTGCCTATTTGCTTTTTTGTGATCTTAATATCTTTGGGATAAAGTTCAAATTAAAGTGCACGGCTAGTTAGAGAGAAACAGGTGGTCCCCCAGACGAAATAGGCAGCCACTACAAAATGCAACCCTCAGCTCTTTGTGTCTGCCTCGTCGGTAAACTTGACTGATTTCCTTGCTTGTTTCTGCCATAATATTTTTTAATAAAAATACCACAAATGCCTTTGAATTTAAAAAATAATGCTACATAATAATGCATAATGCTGTGAATAACGCAGAATGTTGTGCATAACAGCGGAACTGGCGGAAGACCAACGTTGGATGCTAGCTTGCTAGTGATCCAACTCATGCTGAGACTGAGCCCATTTTGTGAAAGGACCTAGGTATAGAAGATGTTTCTTCTCCTAATTAAGTACAGTGTATCAGTTATTTTAGTATCTAAGTTCTGTTTACAAAATAAATAATTTTTATTCTTATTCTTAACACAAACTCTATTTACAGCGCTTTGTTATGTTATTATTCGTACAAAATAAAAAGATTTACAAAATCTAAATATGCAGATTTTATTTTCTCATAAATTGGGCCCTTGCTTCCTTGCACGACTTTTTTCTAACTCTCATGATTTTGGATTTGGCGATCCACTCACATCTCAAAAAGCCACCTGTATATTTTTGCAAATTTTCAGGCAATCCTTTCAGCGTTAATTAATTTAAAATGCTTCCCCTTCATAATTTAACAAAATTACGTGGGCAGTTAATGTAATGTACGTAATTAATGTCATAGGCTATTAGACCAGGGTCTAATTACACCTTAAACCCGCATTCTTAAGCTCTACTTAAGCTCGGTTTAAATCGTATACATAAGCCGAGCTTCGAACTACCTTCATTTTGTATTCTTTTGACCATTTCGTAGAATAGACGACTTCCATGCTTCCGATTCGAACCAGGACTCTCTCAGCTTAATTTTGAAGGTTCTTTAGTTCGTCAAATCGGCGAGCAAGAATCATAGAATAAATTAATGTTTACGATTGTTAAAAAGGGTTAAAAATCACTTCTTGTTCTTTTCGTTTATTGCTGTGTTTATTTATAAAATAAAGAATCCTATTTTAGATCCAAGGGGTTCTATTTCAGAGGTAATCCAGTTTGAGGAACGGAGTGAGTAAAAATATGAGTGAGCAAAGTGAACAATGAACAAAAAATTCGTAAACCGCTTTCTATTAACCTCTTTGACGCAAAAATCAATAAGAATTCCATTTAGAATTTTTTTATGGATTTCTCTTGTGCCTTTTGCTTACAATTAATTTAATTTGCAAGATTTAATGTAAGCAAAACGTATATACATATATTATTTTATATAAATGTAAAATTTCATGGTCTTCATTTAAGATGGTATAATGTTATTTGTAAAAATAATCTTTACGATTGACTTGATTGATTTCGTAAAATTATGGGTGTTTTTTTTCATTTGGCGGATTCGATTTCCGGTTCAGACTGGACAAAAATTTTTGAATGCATTGTAAATTGTTTTTCAAATCAAAATGGAGTCTGCTTTAATAAAATGTTCTATCTAAATTAATTAAAATATTTTTCTTCCATGTGGCATAGCCATGGGACACCCTTTATAGTTGTTTTCACGGAACTACCCCGTGTTTCATCATCATATCAGCCCATACACGTCCACTGCTGGACATAGGCCTCCCCCATACAACGCCACAAATAGCGGTCCTGAGCCGCATCCATCCATCGACTCCCTACAACCGCTACGATATCGTCCATCGAGTGGTCTCCCATGTAGGGCGGGTTTACCATAATTACCACGCTTGGCAGGCGGATTGGTGATCGCAGTGTTGGTACCTATCGAAAAATACTCAGGAGGAAGCTGCTGCCCTTCCTCTGGTAGGTTCCCTTAGTCGGCTCTTACGACATCCACGGGTTGAGTTGGACCCCTCCAACTCAATGTTGGTCCAAACCCCTTGTTTATTTCATAAATAATCCAGAGTTTCATAATAACTTAATTATAAATTTAAGTTAAGTGAAACCTAGAAACTGTCGCACGGAGGCCAAAAGAAAGCGTATAGAATTAAGATAACCTTATCAACCAAACTCTGCCAAGGTCCTTTACATTACGTTCCACGCAGAATTTACATTGTGCTGTTGATTTTGTACTGATAAATACAGTTAGTTTTATAATAGGCGCCTGAAAATTACATGTGCCTTTGCTTATCTATGTAGAAATTACGTTTCGCTGACAGTTTTTATAAATACATTATAAAGGTTTTAACCGACTTAAAAAAGAGGAGGTTCTCAATTCGTATGTATGTTGTTTTTTGTATGTATGTTATATCGCGATATCACCGCCAATTTTGGACCGATCATGAAAATTCTTTCACTATTGTATAGAAAATTATCCCTAAGGGGTCCCATATTTTTTTTATCCCCAGGGTATAAGTATTTATCCCGCAAAACTTTAAATAAGTGTAAAAGTGAAATTTGGAGTCAGTTTATCGTTTTTTAAAACACACCATATTACGTCGTATCCTACGAATAAGGTCACAGTTCCAAAACACCAACTTTACAGGAAACGGTTTTTTCTTATTATTTCGAAAAGTTTCTATTATGAGAGTATGTTTTTTTTCTCCAACGTTTTATCATATTTTTAGCTAATTTATCATGTAGGTTTCATAAATAAAAAAAACCGTTTTCTCTAGTTTTTGTCCCTTATCACCTTGTTCCGCGTGCAAGTATCAAATTGACGCTATTCTAAGCGCCTTTGTGACGTTTTTCCACGGAGTTCCGCGTGCAAGGTTCGAATCGACGCTATTCTAAGCGCCTTTGTGACGTTATTCCACGGAGGTTTCGCTTCACGACCTCAACTAAGATGGTGACAACCGCTTTTGTAAACTTATTCGATGAATTATAAGGGACAATTACAAAAATAAATAGGTTATATTTTACTTTCATTTAAGAATTTCGTTTGGTACCTTGATAATTAGAGTCAGAAACTGTTTACTCATGCTACACGGGATGTTTTACTACCTGAGACGATATAAGATGGATTTAGCTTAGCCAGCACCTAATTCTACGACCTCTGTGGCGTAGCGGGCGAAGGTCCGCCAGCGACGCAGAACCCGGGTTCGATTCCCGCCTCGGGACAAATGTTTGCACAACTACTACCTCTCACTTGTCAAAGTTGTTCTGCTAAAATGCAACAAATCGCTCAAAATTATTTGAAAGCTAAAACCGAGTTCGTATGAAACTGTTGGATTGCTGACATATTACGAAAAGTATTGTTTTCGTAAACTATGCGAAACTCATCCTAGGTATTCTGAATGCTTGATTCAACGTTATAATTCCTTTCATGTAAAACAAGATAATTCAGCATAAAACTTTAGTACAGATTATTACATATGTATATTAACACTAAAGTCATTAAAAGTTATTTATTCAGTTGTTCCGTGATCATGGCGCATGAAAATGTATCGAAATATTGGAAAACTCATAACTCAAATCATGGTAAATAATCCATTTTAAATGACTTTAATAGTACAGTTACTAATAAATATAATGTTATTTTTTGCCCTTAAACATTCGCATAACATTCGCGTGCTTTCTTACGAATGCGAATATTGGAAAAATCTTGCGAATATTTGTTACATCTCTATAGATAAATCTATTAGATTATTAATAGATTGATGGAGTCTCTGCATAGCGTATTTTTTTTTTTGCTAGTTTCTTGTGACCTATTTTGTATTCATATAAGCTGTGGGGGCTTCCTTGAAAATTCATAGAATCAGAATCAATAACTTTATTTCTTTAGGCTTACAAAATAAGCACTTAGACAATTCAAAACATAAATTAATTAAATTACAATCTGCAGATATTTGTCCCAGGTGTGCTGGTTATTTTCTATGTCATCATCATCATCAGCCCATACACGTCCACTGCTGGACATAGGCCTCCCACTTACGACGCCACAAATGGCGGTCCTGAGCCGCCATCCATCGACTCCCTACGACCGCTACGATGTCGTCGTCTATGTATATTAAAAATATTTTATTGTAGCAATATTGTATTAAGTATAGCAGTCATCTAGTACCCGTATACAGATGAGTGAGAGAGAACTCGTCAATGAGCTTGGAGCCAACTGGTGTGGGTTTTACTCGCGTTATATATACATATATTATTAGAGAATACATATTATATTTTGGTGTTTTGTAGACTATTTCATAGTGGTATATTCTCTACATTATATAAATAGGAACCTAGTAAATGAAAAGAATAAATAATAATAACTTCGAACGTATTTATCTAGAAGCTATTAAAACAACCTTCTATTTATTCAACACTATTCATAATCATAAATTAATACTTTTTATAGTAACGCAGATATAAAAATTAAACTTATATTATAAAAAATAAAATTTCAGAACTTGGAGTGTCGGCTTATTAGTAAAGTATAATTATATTATAATTTAGATGCTATCGTAAAGTACAGGTAACATTTCGGTAGATATCTGCCAAATTATTATTATAAAATTATTAAAAGTGATATGCTATTTTAAATACTAAAAGTATTTAGCTTGCTACGTTTTATAGGTACAGGTGAGTATAGTTTGTATTTGTATTTATTCAACAAAATTACAAACATTAATTACAGGTCGACCTAAAACAAAAGAGTAGTTATCTAAATAGTTATTAAAATAAATAAATTAGAAAAATAATTATATACGTGTCAAAAAGAAAAAAATCTATGATTTAATAAAATAATAAGCAAAATAAATCAATACAATTTTATTTTCAATAAGCAAATAATTAATTAATTCAATGGACAAAAAATACACGTTATAATGATTGCGCAGCTCATAATTTTATTTGCAGTGTAACAAAATTATTATCATTTACTAAAGCACAAATTTAATAATAAAGCTCTTACGTTAAATCTTTCGGTTGCTAAATTTAATTAATAGTAACTATTATTTTATATAAAATTTATATAAAATAAAAAGGAACTTTGGACATCATTGGATAAGAGCAGAAACTAAAAAAATATAGGTAAAATGTCATAAAACTGACATTGATCATTTCGTGCCGAGTATTGTATCTATCTACATATCTATGTATATACGAGTACATACATAGGTACACTACTTCCAGGCTGCAAGATGAGTTCTTCTTGTGAAGGGTGACGTGTGTAGCCCATGTCAATTAAAGCTCAGAGCAAAAGTTTTCTTAATTGCTCTAAAAATAAAGATAAATTAATAAAATCAGGTTTTAAAACAGAGGCTCTAATATCAATCTATGATGAAAATAATGTAATAGATAAACCCATTAATCTATACTATAAATCGCATTCAAATTCGCGAACATTCGCAAGATTTTCAATACCCGCATTCGTAAGAATGGACGTGAATGTAATGCGAATGTTTAAGGGCAAATAAAACTTTTAATTTATTAGTAACTGCACTGAAGTATCTTAAAGTCATTTAGACCGAGATATTTACCATGACTTGTGGTAAAAGTCTTCCAATATTTCCACATAGTTTATACGCCATGATCACGGAACAACTGACTTAAAATCTTTAAATGACTATAAACAATATTATATATGTAATGTATATACTATATAACAACCTGTATAATAGTTTTTCAAAGTTTCAAAGCTGAATTACCTTGTTTTATATGAAAAGACTTATTATAACGTATAAGCTACAATTATTTATTTGAATCAAGTATTCAGAAACCCTAAGATGAGTTTTTTATAGTTTACGAAAACACAACTTTACTGATGAAAGCTTTTATTATAAAATAATGTTTTTTTTTTGCAATTGTTAAAATGAAAACAGCAGACGTCACAACAGCATCGTTTTCGTGTTAGGTTCAGTTAAAGGTCCGAAAATAAGCTGCAAATTGTTTCGAAAAGACAATTTTCGCATTCGCATTCGCAAATAACGTGAGCATCGGTCAATTTTCCACATTCGCGAACGCGGATGTGGAAAATTGACCTTCGTTACATCTCTAATTCAGACTCTCGAATTGTAGCTCTGTTTGTCTGTTTGTTACTTTCACGCTTTAACCGATTTAGATGACCTACACAATTTGTATGATATACTTAGCTCTGTGCCGTCTGAGAAAGGGCTGTACTATATCATACAAATTATGTAGATACCTTTAGCGAAAGGACGGATGGACGTACCACGGAGTATTAGTACTTACCTTTGGGATACGTAAACGCAACAAATATAAAACTAGTACCTACCTAAAATTACCTACTATTAAAAAATCTTACTAAATTAAGTTCCGAGGATGTTTGATAAAAGCTCGATTTCTGTTTCATTCCCTTGTGGCACTGGAGATACTTACTTTTTTTAAGCACAGCGGTCACCTGCGCCCGTCCGGTACATTATTACCTAATGTTGGTGAGTGTAACCTTATTCGCAGGGAAATACCGATGTCGGTTGCGTTTCCCACATGAAAAAAAGTGCCAAAGCTGTTCGTCACCTTATTCGTCGGACTAAATGCATCAATGCAATTGAAACCAAATTTTAAAACCTTAATAACTTTTTTATATTCATTATTTATTTACTTTTTTTGAACTGGTATGATGTAAATGATAATGGAGATTCCAAAAATGCAATAAAAATAAAAGGTCACCCTGGCGACTGTAACCTTATTCGCTGGATACGACGATTATTCCAAGAAAGTTTCTAGAAATACTTACTAAGGTAGGAAAAACGGGTAAAACGTTTTTTCTAGAAACTGATAATTAAACGTAATTTCATAGGTACCTATTACATATTTTTTTTTTATATTATTTGATTTTTATTTTCTTTGTCATTAAAATTTTTTCATGTATTTAGATTAAAGTTGCTTACTTTGTAATTTTCTAACTGTAGGTTTTCCTAAAATTCCAAACTAAAATCCATCACCATACATCTACGAGTTGAGCTACCTGTAGATTGTTTGCAACAGTCTTCAGTAAACTGAATTGTATATACAAGTTCTAATTTGTTTCTTTTATTTGATTGTAATTTCATCTACGATACTTTTTCATATTCTTTGAGGAAGTCAAAGGCTTGGGTTTTTGTAGATGACTTAATTTGTTTTGGTATCTAGAAAATAAACCTAGGTATTATATATTTAATACATACCTAATAGGTTTATAACCTACCAGGTAAATTTAGATTGAATATTTTCCGATGATTCATGCACGAGGCTTTTTATGCATCAAACTTAAAGGAAAATCGGAAATGTTCGACTTAAAGTACGTACCTACCTCATCATCATCATCAGCCCATACACGTCCACTGCTGGACATAGGCCTCCCCCGTACGACGCCACAAATAGCGGTCCTGAGCCGCCTCCATCCATCGACTCCCTGCGACCGCTACGATGTCGTCATCCATCGAGTGGATGGTCTCCCATGTAGGGGGGGATTTGCCATAATCACCACGCTTGGCAGGCGGATTGGTGATCGCAGTGTTGGTGTTTAAAAATACTCAGAAGGAAGCTGCTGCCCTTCCTCTGGTAGGTTCCCTTAGTCGGCTCTTACGACATCCACGGGTTGAGCTGCCTAATACCTACACAAATACAATACAAATACAAAATATTTATTTTTTTATTTCTTTAACTGAATGTACAGTAATTAAACAGTGTTTGAGATTCCCTTTTAAGTAAAATAAATACCTGTGTTAGGGAATCTCGCTCTTCCTATACTACCTACCTATAATCACAGACTCTGTGCCTATAATTCTTAATTTCTATGGGGAAAATAGGAAAATACACTATAATTCTGTGAGTGTGTTCCCAACGTAAGGACATTGGGTGCACGCAGATATTTTCCCACAGAACTATAGTTTATTTTCCCCTGATTAGCTGTGCACATAGGGGAAGGCCAATTTTTTCTAACCTTGGGACTCTACACGGTGCCTAAATTATGTTTAAAATTTATATACCAAAGGCAAGTTCATATATATGTATGTATATTATTATAATATATATGTTTATTCGTAATTAAGTATATTTATGTATTTTTCTTTATTTGTATTAGGTATATATAATGTGTGTGGCTATACATAAATTATTTATTCTTCTTCTTTATTATAAAAATCATTATTAGGTAAGGATTCAGTAATGTTGCTCTACAGAGTAAAGAGTATGTGCAAGCAAGAAGGTTTAAAGCGAAACCGCTTTTCGCAATAGACAGTACTCGCCCACCAGACCTTAGGCGCCTGATGGACGCATCCCAATTAAATGTACCTAGTATGTAGGTCGACGCCTACAACGGACGACTGTACCCCACCAGCCTACCTAGGCCCCCATGACTCCCGCCAACAATCAAACTTAGTATACGAGAACCAAGCCGAGGGGTCAAAGTATTCTGGACGGCTGGTTTGACCTCGGCGAGTCGAGCTCCTCTGTTCTTTATTCGAACTCCAGAATCATTGCTAAATAGAGACTGTTTCTTTTTGATTATCGAACTAGTGATGTACGAGTATACTATAGATAAAAGGTTAATTATCGACAAATTTAAATTATTTATATATTCTTTTTATTTTAATTTTCGATTTATAACGGTTTATTTTGTAACTGTTCACTGTTTTCTTTAAATATATAAAAACCTTTTAGTAATTTTTTACGACCGATGTGGCGCGGTGGGCGAATGTCCGCCTGCGACGCAGAAGGTTGCGGGTTCGATTCCCGCCTCGGGACAAATATTTGTACGATCTGTAAATATTTGTTCAGGGTGTTCTGGTCGTTTTTCTATGTATAATAAAAAATATCTATCTATGTAATATATTGTATTATGTATATCAGTTATCTAGTACCCATAACACAAGCTCTGCTTAGCTTGGGGCTAGATAATGCTGTGTGAATTGTCCAACATTATTTATTTATTTTTTAATGGTTGCACTAAAAGCCGTACTTACTTTAACGACCACCTACGTCTAGCATCATAAATAGAGTACCTAGTAAGTTATGAATAGTCAAACAACGTATGAATAGAAACGGTACGAGGAAAAGTTTTACTATTAGTTTAACCTGGATCCAACAAAGACAAAAATATGTCACGCATTTAATCTCGGACCAGATTTACAAGTCAAAGGCCCAAAGAAACCGAACAATAGGCTGAGATCTTAGCATCTTGAATGAAATCGCGACAAAATAAAATAAAAGCAAGCAAGTCTTTCTTGCAAGTGACTAATGTTTGGTCGCCGGTAGTCATTTGTCATATTCGTGACGGGCCCTGACAGGGTTCGTTATTTTTTTATTAATCTAATCTGTTAAATACAATCTGGATTATTCTTTCTTCTGTCAGGCTATAATAATTAAAAAAACTATGTATATGAAAATCTTACTACACATTGAATTATATAAACTACCTACAAATAGAATTTTATTGAAACGTCCAAATAATATATTTCTTATAAGCTAGAAATATTTTCATTTAGGGTTAAAGAAAATAAATAATTTAAAAGTAATGTTAACAAATATCTACCTAAGTTAAAACTAACATAGATTTTTAATGAGCAAAATATTTTTATAAAAAGTTGACTTTTTATAATTTCATGTTTTTAAATTCATCCGTGTTGGTCTTGAAACTGCAAAACATATTGAAGTAAGCAATGTAAAAGAAAAAACTGCCTCTACCTCAACTTTGCATGGAGGATGTGAGCGGGAACTAATGTATGAAAAATTTCTTTACGAAAACCATAGGTTTGGATGTAATGGGTAGTAGCCAAAGAATCCAATAAGAAAAAATTACTACATTAATTAAAAATATGACTATTATTTTACAAAATCGAACCGCCACTTAGAGGCAATGCGGGTAACAATCATAGCTAACACGACTGTTTGTTCCCATGATCATTATACATTCATACTGCTTTTCATTTCATTGTGCCTCACAAAAACAAGACATCGCTTTCATCATACACGCAATTTAAAAGCATTCATTTATAAAAAACAACCAAAATACCCTAGCTTTTGCGGTTATTAAAAAAAAGTCGAAAACCATCAATTAAAAACTCCAAACTAATCAAAAGCGGAAACTCAACACCACAGAAATACGACGCCAGCGAAAAAATCGCAGGCGAAAACTTCCCGTCTTACACCGCAAAAGCTCAGAGCTTTAATCGATCAGCAAACTTACTTTTAAGCCCGCTCCCGCCAGTCGATAAAAAAAAACAAAAAGCACATAAACTGAAAAAAACACTAGTGATTGGATTTGTGTAGCCGCGTTCGATTTTTCGATATTTTATCCGGTTTTTAAAGGGTCATCTCTAGGGACGCGCGTTTGCCGCCCCGCGTGCAAGCCACTGATCTAATTCCGAGCGCGCGCTGTGAAAGTGACGTAACGCCGCCATGTTGCCCCGCTCCCCCGCGACCGCGCCTAGCTAGTTTCCTGTAAAATGCACTATTTAATCAATTTCAGAAGTTGAGTGGAATGTTACAAAGCTAAAAGTTTATGGCGGTGTGTCACGTTACAGGGCGCGAGGTTTCCATCAATCGATGGGTCTATCTAATCTCTGCTATAACTCTGGCTATAGTGGCTATAGATTGCAGACTGGCTCACACCCGATGACGATAAGCCTAGCGCCTCAACGACGAATCACGAACATGTTTTTCAGAAAATTCTACCATTTTTTAGTGAATTCATTAAAGTAACGAAACTTTTCGTGGTATTTACTAAAAAAATAATAGTTATCTGAAAATGCGTGCATACCTAACCGTAGGTAGTTTCTAGTAAAAATTATGTGAAAGGCCAACGAAAAATTTCCTTTTATGACAACTTGCTTTAACAATGTTGCGAAAATGGCCCTAAGTTTCGTTCGAGCTTTTACTAGTTCGCATAAAATAAGCCATAAAAAATATATTTTCCGGAAATAAAATCTTTCTGTGTAGCAGTTATAAAAGGTTGCCTATTTCCGGATATTTTCCGAACGAAAATTCAAATATTTGGTTACGTCAGTGTGTGAGTACTGGCAGCAGAAATTACGGGAATTTACATGTTCCGTTCCAAATTTAAAATGATAGAATGCGAATATTTTAAACTGAAGTATTATTAACCAACTTCAAAGAAGATTTAGAGGTTCTATCTTAGGTTGTATGTATTTTCTTTTTAATGTATATATTTCAATTTCTCCGCCAAGTGTGGACCGACTAGGCTGCGGTCCGTTTATCGTTCACAAGACTATCAGCGCTCAAAGTCGGTCCGAATTCTGCTAACGATAGATATCGGACTATGTTTAACGGAACGGCTTTGAGCGCGCTCACATAGCTCACGTAACCATAACCTCAATAGTTTTATGGTGATTTAGAAATTTTCGTTTTATAGTCGATTTTTTGAAAATAAGGTCGTTCACAGCGACCATGCTCAGTAACATGGGCGTTGTGAGCACAAAGATGGCGCTTATTATTTCGTCATCTATGACGTTTCGCTATCAACTGTAGACGCGCTAACGGATATACGGACCACTTCCTGAGCGCTCAAATCGATTTTATTTATATACGGACCGCAGCATTTGAAATTCTTTCGCTATTGTATTGAAAAAGATCCCGAGGTGGCACCGTAAGAAAATTATCCGCGAGGGATTAATATGTGTCCCACAAACCTTTAAGAAACAGTGTAAATACCTAGTAAGGAATTAGAAGTGGGTTTTTCTAAACTTTTGACGACCGACGACTTGGCGCGGCGCGCGAAGGTCCGCCTGCGACGCAGCAGGTTGCGAGTTCGTGGGGCAAATGTTTGTACCATCTGCAAATATTTATCTCGGGTGTTCTGTGCATTTTCTATGTTATAATAAAAAAAGTATCTATGTATTGTATTGTATTATGTATATCAGTCATCTAGTACCCATAACTCAAGCTCTGCTTAGCTTGGGGCTAGATGGTGCTGTGTGGATTGTCCAGCATTATTTATTTATTTATTTAATAATGTTATCATACAGGAACCACCATTTCAAAAATGAAGAATTTTATTAATTATTTCCAAGATCATTTAATATAAACTGGTTATTTTTGTTAAATCACACTAAATATTATAAATGTTTGGTTGTTTATTAGTTCGGATGTGTTAACCTCTTTACGTCATTACTACAAATAAAGCATTTTTTTTTATATGTGTACTTCTAGACCGGTATTAACTTAAAAGCTTTTTATACCAGAAAAATGCATGCGATCTCGCGGGCAGAACATAATAAATACATAAACTAAGTAGGTAGGTACATAAATAAATAAATGAGAGTTTGGACTAAAATTAACATAGTAAAGTATCCATTGAGGTCAAGGTTGTAACAGAAGTACGAATGTAACAACTTAAATGAACATAGGAAAGTATCCATTGAAGTCAAGGTTGTAACAGAAGTAGGAATGTAACAAATAGAGGAAGGGCCTAATGAGGAAGTGTATCCGATGTGCTCTGACGCGCCGGAGGAAATCTAACGATGGAACAATTCGAGTGGAGAAAAATGTTTATAGATAATATTTACGTGTTTTATTTGCGAAAAAAAATTATAAAAGGCACTTTTGATCACTATTTTGGTGCTTGAATTTAGAATACACAAAACATACGAGTAACCTTAGCACCACTAAGTCAAAGTCAATTTTTCTTTATTTCCGTAAATACAATAAATGTACACTTAGAAAAGGTCAAATTCTTAAAATTAAACACTGATATGGAAATAAAGTGATTATTTGATTTGGGTCGCTTCGGTATGTAGACTAAAGTAAAGAAGCGACGAAGAAACCTTTAGCCTGTTAGGTGTTATTTTTCGAGTTGGAGCAAAATCCGTCCCAAGCTTTTTTATCTTCTAGATAGTCAGACATTTTGTAATAAGCCTTTTTACAATGGATATGTTTAACAATTTTTTTGAATTTATTTATAGAAATAATATTAAGGAATGGAACTCGCTGCCTGCTTGTTTTTTCGGCCAATTACAATCTGGGTCTCTTCATGACAAGAGTGTATGGCTTCTAGACCTTCGTGATACACCGTCAGCCACATCGTCGTATTTTTTTTTATGTATTATTCCATCAGGTAAGATTGTGGTCAAACGACTATAAAAATAGGCCAGCATTAAGTATTATTCTTTGCAAGTTTTTATTCAACTTGCAATGTAACAGACGCCACAGAGTGCCACAGAAGGTGGCCGTAGGAAATCCTAAACGAAACGACGACGAAAACCCGTCGTGTTTTGGGTTCATTCGATCTGTTTTCCCAAGCACTTTGGTCCTAGATTAAGACCAGGGTCCTGATGATGGAACCGGAGGGATGCCATAGGGACTGAACGAAACGACTTAACCTCATAGAGAGTCGGAATGTTTTTTTTAATATAAGCTTGTTTTTAAAAAGCTTAAGTTATAATAGTATTTATAGCTATACTCAAATTCAAAAACCTAAATATTTTTTGTATACAAAGGGGTTACAAAACCCGAGGAATATTGATGGAAAATATTTAACGACATTGGTATCATCGAAGCAAAGCACAGAAGCTCGAAACAACGTTTGGTGGATCTCTCGTTCGTTTTCGAATTCAAATTTTATCACATTATTGCTACACATGTGAGACTAAGCGTTATTGAAGTTTGTGTTTTAGTTTTTAGTGATAACTTTGCTGTTACCTTGTTGTTTACTGTTATTACTATCAGTTTTTGTTCAGTTTTTATTCACAAATGTCTTTGTTGACATAAAATATCTTGGAATCTAAATCGGAGTATAGTGTATCTAGGTCCGTACGTACCTACACTAGCTATTCCATAATGTCGTTCCCATTCTGTAAACTATGTTTATTGACACAGAAACCATTTTGCAGTGGCAAAACAAACATCTGCTGAGTTTAAAGCAATACAAGGAGATTGCAATCATTCGAGAGATTGCTTGCAGATAGTGTACAGTAGACAAGGTGTAACAGAATATAGATGTAAAGCCGAATGGGGTCTATCGTCTTATAGAAAAAAAATAGTAAACAACAACGCGTGGAGTATTCCCACGCGTTTTTTTTAACCTCATCGTTGGCCACATCGCTGCTCACCGATTGTGGTCAAATGAAGGTCAATTCACGACAAAAAAATCTTTCAATAGATTATCAAATTTTAGTACATTAACATACATTTAAGGTTTTTAGACCGCGTTTTCCCACTGTATAGGTATTAAATAATAATGCTGGACAGTTCACACAGCAAATTTATAGTCACAAGCTAAGCAGAGTTTGTGTTACGGGTACTGGATGACTGATATAAGTACATAATACAATACATTACGTACCCAGATAGAGATTTTTTACTACTTATGCATAAAAATACCCAGAACACCCGTAACAAATATTTGCAGATCGTACAAACATTTGTTCCAAGATGAGAATCGAACCCGCAACCTCCTGCGTCGCGTGCAGACCTTGCCCGGCGAAACGGATTGTGAATTGAAAACTTTACGCTGCGTACGCTTCGATTCCAATCCGGTGGACGCACAGCTTTATTTTTGCATCCTAGCTGCTGCCTGCGCCTTCACCCGCGTTTTATCGGGATAACAAATTGCCTATATTTTATACCAGGTCTCAAACGATACTCACACCAAATTTCAGCCTAATCAGTTCAGTAGTTTTTGCGTGAAAGACTAACAAATATCCATACAAACTTTGACATTTATAATATTAGTAGGAGTAGGAAGTAGGATTTTTTGTTTTTACCAGCTAAAATGGAAATTTGATATTTGGTTTGCCAAAATCATATAACCTTTCACTGACCTTCACGGGGTCAGGATCAACCCCTCGGCTTAGAACACACATTTTGGGACTCCTTGTAGCTAGAGGTGTAGACTAGTAGATAGATATAAACCTTCAAGTCTCATATCGATCGGCAGGCGACGCCGCCGCTTTGATGAATGCAGTTTGGGGCGTGGTTTTAGTATCCAGCTTTATTATATGTTTTAGATCTTATTTTTATCATTTGGGCTTCATTCAGGATTCATACATAAATATATAGTACACTAGCTGCTGCCCGCGCCTTCACCCGCGTTCTATCGGGATAAATATAGCCTATATGTTATTCCAGGTCCCAAACTATACCCGTACCAAATTTCAGCCCAATCAGTTCAGTAGTTTTTGCGTGAAAGAGGAACAAACATCCATACTCACAAACTTTGACATTTATAGTATTAGTAAGATAGGATTTGGGTTTCATTCAGAACTTTCAGGTTATCTATACACTGAAAGAGAAAAACAGAACAGGAAAACACACTTACGAGGTTGTTATACTCCCGAGCGTAGCGAGGGAGGATGACAATACCGAGTTATAATTGGTGGTTTTGGCCCGAATAAAACACTCTACTTTTCACTTCGATTGCGAGAAAATAAAACAATTAAAATTAGACAATTTTCAGAAATTTTATTAAAAATTAAATGTGCAGTTAGAGCAATTTTGAATGTTTAGTGATATGTTTTTCCCGGGCAATTTTATTTCGGTTCTCTGTGATTGGGATGTGATAATATTTTGAGTTGATTGTTGTGGAGTAAAAGTTGGAGAGACTCGACTCATGCTTGAGTTTCCTGCATTATTAAGATCTGAGTGCGGCTTCAGCTGAGTTGACAGATTCATCCAATCCCGCGATGTAGATGCTTGGGGTTCTGTAATGTTTGGTAGAATATTGATTCCTTCCGTAATCCGCTGCCTGACGTGATACTTGTTTTGTATAGAGTCCTCTATATAACCTTCAGCCACTTGATCGGACCTCCATCCACCGTGCCGTTTTAATGTCGTTATATTCGCACCAGAGTCGCCAACAGAGTCGCGGATGTTCTGCGGAAACAATGGCCCGTGTAGAGTTCCGGATTTGGTAAATTTAGATAAGTGGCATGTCTTTAGGCATGTTACCAAATTTATTTTTGCCTATGACTTGCCTTGTGCATTTACCATTTTGATAATTTAGAAAAAATCTTCTCGTCGAAACATTAGTGGGACGTAACTCCTGATAGGCTTTAACTATATTAAGGTATTCTCCACTGATATCAAATTTACGCTCTTTGTTTGTTTTCGTGTTCGGCAGACTCACAGCTTGTAGGTTTGTATCCGTTTCTACGTCTTCTAGCGTTATAATGGCAAGCTCTATTCCTCTGCATGCACCACCGATTCCATAAATTAAAGCAACCTGTTGAACAAAAAAATAAGTGTTTTAATAATCGTATAACCTAGGTACATAATTTAGGTATGTAGGTAGGTATCTATTTATTTAGTTTGAGTAGAGTACATAAGTAGGTTACCTTTGTTGCCCAGTATTGTTTATTTGGAGCGTTATTTAAAAATGTTTCTATTTCTTGTGTCGTCAAGTCTTTAGATTTTTTTTTGCATTGTATCCAGTGGACAATTTCTTCAGTAAAGCCGTTAAATTTACATATTTTTTAATATCGACGTCGTGTTTCGTTTGTAAGGTCATTCTTAACATTGAATATGTGCTCCAAAGAGTCGACGATTTGAATTTTTTCGATAATTCATCAAAATAAGTGAGAAAAACCCCTTCTGTAAAAGAATCCACACGTTTCTCATCTCTCCATTTCCGAAAATTTTCGTAACTCTTTAAATATATTCCACGTGATTTTGTCGGCAACATATTCATAATCATTTCTTTGCCCTTTTCTTCCATTTGTATATTAGCATCTTCACTATCACTTGATGACATTTTTCACGTTCACAATTTGGAAGTAAAAGTCAGGAAGTTAAACGTAAAAGTTTGTGATTATATTTTTGAATTCATTCCATGAAGAAAATTCTAGAGATTTAGCGCCAATACCATCTTTTTTTTTTTAAATCTCTATTTAACCCGCAACGAAACAGTTCGCATTCTACCGTGAAGGGAAGAATCAACCTTCATAAAACATCACCAAGACTTTAAAAAAAAAAAGATTGACGGATCTCCAAGAAGTCGAGTTTTTATGTAAGAGAACGAATGCTTTGTACGGGCTGATGATGTTAGACAAAAATTAAAAAGAAAAAAGACTTTTTAGCCCGAGGTATTAAACTCGAGTTTTAGGCCCGCTAAGCTACACTATTATGATACACTTTTTGAGCAAGAGAAGTGAAAAATGTATTTTAGTGGTACTAAGGTAGGCTTATGTAAAGTATATATAGGTATACCTACTCTCTAAATAAGATTTCAAAAATCGCTAATGAATAAGTACCTTAACTACTTAGTTCTTAGCCACGTTGGTTTATTATTCAAAAATATAACAACTGAAACCAGTTTACAAACCTATAGGAAACCTATAACAAAACAACTAGAAAATTACCTGCGCGGCCATAAAGGGTTAAATCGAAAATTCCAAAGTTAATTCGATAACTCACCGAACTTACACCAAAACATAAACGTCAAAAGTAATTTGTCAAATAGAATTATGACAGTTCGCCATTTTAACTGCCGAAGTTCGAGTTTCGAATGCGTGGTAATTCCTGATTTTACCGGTTCATTTTATACTAGGAACCCCTCCTGACTTTGTTTGGGTGATCTTGCAATAATTACAATTTATCGTTTAGGTAATAAACGACATTAATAGAAACAGTGGGTTAATCCAGATACATTGGTGCATATATAGCGAAATTAATATGGCTAATATATATTAGTCATATTAATTTCGCCGCTCATGGCATCATCATTACGTAAAAACAAAAAAAAACAAGCGTGAAAATAGTACGAGTGAGAAACTCATACATATTAATTGACCAGTTGGTTTTACCAAATATTAATAAACGATAAATATAATCTAAACACGGATTGTTTATAGTTCTCAGATAAAGAGGTCTGTCCAACGAGACTGGATTTGGTATTACTATAATCTAAAGAGTTCGTTACATTTTCCGGTCAAAAACTCTCGCCCTCGATAAAACTACAAAAGAGACCATTTTCAACTTCTATCTTCTATCAAAGTTACACTCTAACTCAAAGAAAATCTTCCCCCAAGTTAAAGAATATCAAGTAACACGCAAAAAAGTTAAAACAACGTATAAACTTTTTTCTCTCTCGATTGAGCGCGAAGAAATTGATAGCTTTAACAATGGGGATCCAATATGGAGTTCCCGCGATTTCTTATGTCAATGTCAATTTGATGGCGCGGAAAAACGTTTCTTTACTTTTATTTTTGTACATACTTTTTTACATTTTGATTTATCAATTAAAATTTAATGCGGAAAAGATGTTGTTGACTTGATAAAAAAGAGCAACGCAAAGATTTTCTTTTCTTGTTTACACAGTAAACAGTGTAAACAAGAAAAGAAAATCTTACATAGCTTATATACCTACTTTTAATGTGAAATCTCTATTCTCTAGTCTAGATAATCTGATATTTTATAGAACCTACGCCTTTTTACAAAATTCAATTTATTTATTCAGATAATTATAAAATCCATTTTGTTAGTTGACTTATAGTAACTAGAGGTTAGTATACAAAACTAATAATTGATTTCGTCCTTTTAACTAAACTATACATTACAGGACAGTAAAATTTTTCAGCTATCGCGGTTAGGATGCTATTGCTGCTCCCGCGTGTTCTGCTGAGTAGTGAGGCTGACTTGTTTCGCCAGATGGCATCGAAGGTGAGGTATGTTTTACAATTTGACAATTTGTATGAATAAATTTATTTATAATATTTGCATCTCACTAGTTTTGTTGTACCTAGTTGTTAGCATTCATGTTTATTTATAAACATTTCCTAGATTGCTTTACTCTAGGACTCTGCTAATGTAAGTATATTTTTGTAGCACAACGAAACAAGGTTTTCGTTAATTTTGTAATATGGATAAAATTATTCTCGCCCCATTTTTTACCCGAGCTATACCGAAGTACATGATGTCCAAAAACTTATTTATAGGCCAAAAGAAATAAAAATTCTTGATATCTGAAATCATTCTAAAAGTCTGCTTTTGTTCTCGTTACTATTTATTGCACTCATTGTCTAATTGTATTATCCATTTTGTTATATCATTTCTACCTTTATGAAATATACATATAGTATTAAGTATAACAGTCATCTAGTAGGAACCCAACACAAGCTCTGCTTAGGGCTAGATGATGCTGTGTGTATTGTCCAACATTATTTATTTTATACAAGAAGGTACATTCGATATATGTATGTACATATACATATATTTCGCCATACAAGTGTAAAACTCGACATACAAGTATACTAAATCCTTAGTTATTGGCTCCCGGTATAGATCTGCGATCGGCCGAGAGCCTGACTATCTAAATCTTACCTTACGTTATAGTTACATCATCGGCCGATCACCACTTACGATCAGGCGAGACAGCGGCCAAACGCAAGCCTATAAAAAGTAAAAAAGTGCGTTTCAACATTAAATTCATAGAAATCGTAAATTTTAAGTGAGCTTTACCGTTGACCTTGAAATAACTACTTGGTACCTATCTATTTTAATCTAAACTTGTCATGTATGCTTGTTATTTTATATAAAAAAATTGCATTGCCCTACAGGGTGCATGTACTATTGACCTAAGATAACATTAAGACCTAAGCTGTATACATGTTCATGTGAGCACATAAATGCTTCTTTTGAACATAAAAACATTCACGCTCTGCTTGTTTCCGAATCGTGGCTAAAGCCCTGCCTTTCTTCTTCTTCATATGCTCTTCCAGGTTTCAAACTTATAAGAAACGATCGTGTTGGATCCGGTGGTGGGGGGGTTGCTATATATCTCCGAACACATATTTCTTTCAATATAGTAAGTATGTCAGCACAGCCACCACCCTCCAAAGCGGGAGAACATCTTTTCATTGAGGCCGATCTCCGGCATGCAAAGGTGCTACTAGGTGTATTTTATTGTCCTTCTTCCAAAATAAACTTCTTTCTTTCATTTGAAACACTCCTCGAAAATTTGGCTCTTTCTTACGATCATTTCATAATTATGGGTGACTTCAACACCTGCTTACTCAAGAAAGACAGTCGGTCCACTACACTTGAAACCCTTGTAAGTGGGTGCAATATGTCAATTCTTCCTTTAAATGCTACTCATTTCTTCCCGAACTCTTCTCCCTCTCTACTTGACCTCATCATAGTTTCATCTCCTGCTCATGTGGCCAGGCATGGTCAATGTGAAGCAGGAGCTTTCTCTTACCACGACATGTTGTATATGTCATACAAAATTCGCCCTCCTAAGCCCAAACCCGAGGTTCTTCTGCAAAGAAATTTTAGTGGTATTAATATGGAGAAACTACGACTTGATGCGGAAGGTATAGATTGGTCTGAGCTCTATGATGCTACGGACGTAAATGTAAAAGTAGAGATATTTAATAGTGTCATTACCAATCTCTATGACAAGCATGCCCCGCTCAGGAAGATAAGGCTCAAGCACCTTCCTGCGCCTTGGATCACACCTGAGTTAAAAGCGCTTATGCGTCAGAAATGCGTAGCCAAATCAAAACTGAAGCGTAAACCTACCGAATTTAATAAACAAAGATATATAGATCGCCGGAATCACTGCAATAGAGCGTGTCGTGACGCGCAACGCCGCTATATCCATACTTCAGTAGAGAACTCTGACCCTGCCAAGGTTTGGAAGTTCTTACGGTCTCTGGGAATCGGAAAATCAAAAGAACGTACAAAAATCCCTCCACAATTTAATCTCAATTCTCTTAACAAACACTTTACCTCTATATCAGATCTCGATATCCAACTGAAATCAAAAACTTTGTTTCATCTTTCTTCTACACCGATTCCTGGCTACTCACCTTTTCATTTTAATCAGTTCACGGACTGTGACGTTAAGAGAGCTGTTACATCGATTTCTTCTAAGGCTGTTGGCAACGATAGTATTAGTCGAAACATGATAACCCCTATTCTTGTCCAAATAGCTCCCGCTATTAAACACATCCTGAACTCCTCGATATCCACTGGTTTATTCCCATCTGTCTGGAAAGAAGCTCTAGTAACTCCTCTCCCTAAAAAATCCAAGCCTATTGGCTTCTCTGATTTCCGTCCTATATCTATTCTTCCTTTCCTGTCCAAAGTCTTAGAACGCCTTGTCCACCAGCAATTAAGCACATTCCTCTCCATGAATAATCTCCTAAATCCTTACCAGTCTGGTTTTCGCCCAGGCCACAGCACAGTGTCCGCGCTAGTAAAAATTACAGACGACATCCGCTCTGGCATGGAAGATGGAAAAGTAACTGTTCTTTGCTTACTAGATTTTAGCAATGCTTTTAACAATGTGGATTTTGAAATTCTAGTTGCAATATTATGCTCTCTCAACGTATCTCCAGCAGTGGCTGATTGGTTTCGCAGTTACTTGCATGGGCGTCGGCAGCGTATTCGCATTGATGATGAGTGCTCGTCTTGGTGCGACATGTCTGCTGGCGTTCCACAGGGTGGCGTTCTTTCACCTCTTCTTTTTGCTATGTTCATAAATTCTATATCTCAAAACATAACTTCATCGTACCACCTCTATGCAGATGATCTCCAAATATACACGCAGGCTACAGTAGATCAGCTATCGGGTGCTATTGCCACCATTAACGAAGACCTAGGTCGTATCCTGGACTGGAGCAACAGGTTTGGTCTAAAAGTCAACCCTTCAAAAACGCAAGTGATCACAGTAGGAAGCTCTCGAATGATAGGTCGGATAAATTGGGGTACTCTACCAACTGTGGTCTTTGATGGGACCCCTGTTGGGCAAAGCAAAACGGTGAAAAATTTAGGTATCCTCATCGATAGAAATCTGTCGTGGGGACCGCAGATATCTGAAATCAGCCGTAGGATGTTTGCTTCAGCAGGTTCCCTTCGAAGGCTGCGTAACTTTCTACCTATTGCCACTAAAATCTCTCTTGCACAATCTCTTCTCCTTCCAGTTCTTGATTACGCCGATTCGGCCTTTCTTGATCTAACTGAGCAACAGTTAGACAAACTTGAGCGCCTGCAGAATGTCGGGATAAGGTTCATATTTGGCTTGCGCAAGTATGACCATGTTTCGGAATTTCGCAGGAAGCTCAAGTGGTTACCTATACGGCTTCGCCGAAATTCTCATATTCTCTCTCTTCTCTTTAATATCTTGTTTTACGCCTCTGCACCCCCTTATCTCAAAGAGCTTTTTACCTTTCTCCATCATTCGCACGCTCTTTCTCTGCGCTCTTCTGAAACTTTTATACTTCAAGTACCTGTTCACTCTACTTCTTTCTTGGCCCATTCCTTTACTGCCCGGGCTGTACAACTATGGAACGCATTGCCAGTCTCAGTGAGGCGAGCAAAGTCGCTACCACTATTCAAAACCATGGTGAAGGAGCACTATTTAGGCTGTTGACATTGAACGCATACCTGTGTCCCTATGTATATAAGTAAATATATATATATATAAATTTATATATGTAGTATATTTTAGGCATTATATTTATTATGAGTATATTTATTTATTAAATCTATACTAGCACACAGATCCCCTAGTACTATCCAACAATCCTATCCATCCACGGTTGTCTGGTAGAGATCGCTCTCGAGCGATAAGACCGCCACTTGTAACTTAGTTTTAAAATTGTCTTTTTTGTATTTCTGTTTCTTATCAATAAGTGTGCAATAAAGAATTTTCTATCTATCTATAAATGAATTAAATATCCAACCATCAGAAAAACTTAACTGAGACTCTGATTGGTCCATTGTGCGTGGTTTTGTTTCCAGCTTAACTCCATCCACAAGCTCTGCTTAGCTTGGGTCTAGATGATGCTGTGTAGATTGTCCAGCAGCATTATTTATTTAATCAATATTACTTTTACTAATGATAAAAAGCCGATAATTATGATGATGTTTGCATGGAAACGCTGTCTCCTAGTCTACTAGGGTAAGGGTTATCTATCAGACGGGAATTGAATCTTACCCCAAGGGATCCGAAATATAATCGAGCTTACGTTTAAGATTTGTGAGATATTTTGGACGTAAATCATAACGCACATTTTTACGTGGTTTTTATATTTTGGTGGGTTTTTTATTGAAATACCTGAAGAAGGAAATGGGCTATCTTATGGCTGTCATTTAGATAGCGGGGCCGAATTCCACTAAATTAATTGCTTCAACATAACAATCAGTCTCAAAATGACGCATTTTGACATTTCCCTATTATCAGACCATACACGTCCAATGCTGGATATAGGCCTCCTCCATACGACGACGCCACAAAGAGCCACCATCCATCGACTACGCTGAGTGTGAACTGCCATACTGTTTACTACAAACTTTATTTTCTATGGAATTCCTATTTTCAAAACTTCCCGCTTGGAGCGCTGTTCAGGAATTCCATAGAAAATAAAGTTACGCAAACTTTGTAGTAAACAGTATGGCAGTTCACACTCAGCATACTGCGACCGCTACGATGTCGTCGGTCCATCGATTGGATGGTCTCCCAACACTCCGTTTCGCGTTGCATCATGACCGCCATTCGAGAACTTTTACTCCCCAGCGGTTATCAGTTCTGCGAGCTATGTGACCTGCCCACTGCCACTTATTAATTCTGAGAGCTATATCGGTGTCTTTGGTTCTTCTTCGGATTTCCGTTTAACGAATTCTATCACGTAGAAAACTCCAAGCATAGCTCTCTCCATAGCCCGCCGAGCGTTTTGGCATTTTATCTTTGATAAAACTTCAACTTCAACTTCTTTTTTAAGAAACTACAGATCGTGTGATTGTCAAAAGTGTCAAGGTTAAAAATCATTATATCAAGCTTTCTCTTCTGCAAATAGCACCACACGCTCTATCTAGAGTTTCGTATATAAATTCCTTGAGAGTTTCATTCATCTATGAACGATTCTGCTCCGATACCATTGTGATAATAAACAGATTCGTTAGCAGATTTTTTTTTGGTCAATAGACCTTCGTTTGTCTACAACCGTGACGATGTGGCCGACGACGGTGTATCACCATGGTCTAGCTAGAAGATACCTATTCACTCTTTCTTGTCTTGAAGATACCCGGATTGTAATTGGCAGGAAAAACAGAAACAGTCAACGGGTTCCAGCCCTTAACGGTCCGAATGATGAATTCGGTCCTGATGTTATCCTGTTACAATAATCACAAAAGCGAATGTTACTTGTCATTGTGTATTTGTCCTTGTCATAACACATCGCCAAAAAAGAAATATCACATTAATGACAAATCTGCAGTGTGCCCTCTCCTATTTTCACGCCAGTAGTGGCAAATATGTAGGTCATAATTCATTTATATTTCAACATAATTGCATGCTTACACCATGTTAATACTCATGTTTTAAGCAAATTTATTTATTTATTTTACTTATTTGGAAGACAGACAGTACATAGATATATGTATAAGATAATAAAATAAGGATTTTCTTAGACCAGTAAAGTCTCTGTAAACATTTTTACACATAAATACTAGAGAACAGTTTAACAAACGTATTATAACCATGTTGAAATTATTACTAACAATAAAGGTATGTGTTTTAGCAAAATAATTAAGTGGAATATCAAAATTAACAAAGATAAAACATTATATCAATCAAAAACAGGAAAAGACTAAAGACAAAATAAAATAATTTAAACTAAGTAATTTTTCAAATAAATTATTCTTATTCTTAAAAATACTTATAGGATAGGGCTGAAATGAAGGAAATATATTATTAACCTGTGAAACAAAATAAGACTTTCAACTAGTTAATTTCGAAAAGGGGAACGTTCTTTGTTCGTCTGTATGTACATACATATGTTTTTACAAGCTTTTATACAACTTGCAATGTTACTACTTAATGTTTGTTGGGTGGAATCTTGCAACTCAATTATAGACCAGTTATCCTCACCGATTGAGCTTTTGGCATAAATAAGTAAGTGTGGTGACAATGCCATGTCATGGTATAGTCGAGCTGGTCTGATCATGGAAACCGAAGAAAGGTGACCATAACTCCTAAGCGAAACGACTTAACCACGTCGAGTTTGGGTTCGTTGGATTTGTCCCAATGATATAAAAGCTGTATTTAAAAGTTATTGAAATATTAAAAATTTATTTATATGTACTTTATTCTATATTTATTCTATACTAGAGATGAGTCCGGTATTCAATAACTAACTCAATACCTGTTAGCATGATCCTAAAATATCTAACGCTATTGTAAAATCCGCATACCTCTAGGGAATAACTGTGCAAAGCGAGCATCGTGCCTAACCGACCGTGAGCCATAACTACCCACCGCTTCAATACCTATACTTACTTAACTATCATCGACGCATAGGTAGGTACTAGCGGACCGTTCACCCGTAAAGTTATGTATCTGCAACAAGTATTTGGTATTTCTAACCAAATCGATTAGAAATATATAGGGTAGAAATCAGGACAGGTATAGAGTATTGTAACGTTATTGGGTACCAGTTGGTACTAGCGGTATTGAAACACAATACCCAACTAATGACAGGTAGCCAAAATATACAATAACTCCCATCCTTATTCTATACTAAGGGAACCTACCAGGGCAGCGAAAATGGTTTTACAATTTGCGCCAAATTACTTTTCCGCTAGATTTATTCCTTGAAGAAAGCAGATAAAATTAAAAACTACAAGAAAAATTGAATCTCGCGCCATCCCGTGACGAACCACCTTAAGTAGATCTTGTATCAATCATTTAGTGAGTAGATTCATTTCTTACCTAAGTATATCGAATCGTGGTCATTGTAACGGATGAGATAGAAATAACGGTGTGCTCGTGACTAATCATTGACCTAAGGGCGTGCAAGGGCCAAGTTGCTGCTCCAGTTTTCATACAATTCCATTGCAGAAAACCGCTTCTACCAACAAATTGTATTTTCTATACTTAGTATCAGTAAGTATGGGTACGACGACATCTGTGGCACAGCGGGTGAAGATTCGCCTGTAACGCAGGTTGCGAGTTCAATTCCCGCCTTGGGATAAATGTTTATACGATCTGCAGTGTAGATACCCCAACACAAGCTCTGGTACCATAGTGAAATAAGAGCGATGTGGAAGAAAATTAAAAATAGTTGATATAGGTAAAGTACTGAAACCTTGCGCGATCCTCTTTCGTTTTTTGTCGCCTATTTTCATTACGAAATATATATTTTTTCGCTGGAATTTGCTCTAATCAAACGGAAACACATAATTTAACACGAAGCTGGACTGATTTTTCCCTTTGAAATGACAAGGGTATATTTGATACTGGATGTCAATACAGAATGTGACGTCAGCGTGGTTAATTGTATGATAAAATAAAAAACAACCGCACCAGCTTTTAAAAATTTACATATATGGGAAACGCTCTATGACAAATGGATTATAGTTTCGTCTTTCAACGCTCCCATTCTTAGCTTCCGCGGGAGGACGGTTGGCAAATGGGTTTAACTTAAACGAATCCTGTTTACAACTTAAAATTGTTTGTATTATAGTATCATAAAGAAACGAAAAGGGTTACGCCCTAGCCCACTCATAAGCCAGGATAAGCTCTAAACGACGGAAACCTTCCACAAACCACCCAGCTATCTAACAAACCCTAACACAACGACGGAATGCTTAAAATGTAATTTTGCAGCTGTAAAATCCAACGCGGTTATGGCGCACGTCTTCTCGCAATGACAGCTCGACTGCAAGTGACACTTGACGGTCGCCATATTGGATTCCCAGCGGCTATTGCAGTGACGTAATAGTTCTGTAACTTTGCCTGCAATTGTAAAAGTTAGAAATTGGTTGCTTTTCTATTTGCGATGCCATTCGAGAGCGCTTGAATTGAGCTGTACTCGGTTTTAGAGTCCAAAATATTTTACGTGAATAAAGAATTTTACGATCGAAAATCTAACCAACCCTGATTAATATAGAAAAAAGGTAGGTTAAAGCATCACTAAAAACAAAAACACAAAATTTACAACGCCTAATTACAAATCCACAGTGAAAAAAGTTTAATCCGTGTTCGAAAATGAACTAATGAAAGGTTTCGAAAACAATAATTGTTTCGAGCCTGTGCGAGTTATTGTTCCGATGATACCAGGCGTAAATTATTTTCAGAAATTATTTTTTTGGTTTTGTACTTCCTTGTTTCCAAAAAATATCTTTCTGAACTGAGAACAGAATATAATTAGGTAATTAGAAAAGAATAAGGAATAGATTCCAATATAACTAGAGGGCTATAGAAGTTAAATTTTAATTATTACTTCCGGAGAGGTTATCTATCAAACCGTCTAAAATTTCAGAATATAGGAAGGAAAATATTATTAGGTTTATTTTAAAGTTCTGCGAGAACAAAGGGTTTTGAAAAGGCCTACACTTCACGTAGAGTTAGTGAATTATCAATAACCATACACCGTCGGCCACATCCTTACTTTCCATCAGGTGAGATTGTGGTTAAACGAAGGACTTTTGTCGATAAAAAAAACCTGTAAACGTGTTCCTTACGAGCAAAGCCGCAGGCAGGACCAAGTCTGAGATATCTGGTAGGACCAGCATATCTGATATCGACCGACTGAGACATTGTTCGTTCACATGGGACGGCGACCCCTAAGGCGGGGATTTGTAAAATCTTTCCTACAACCAGATTGCAGATTGCCCCGGAGTTGGAAACTTCTTTCTAGAACCTTTTTCGGGTCTTGAGATTCAAGTATGTAAGTAGAGAGTTTGTAGTGAATTTCAAGTAAAACCTTTCTTTGTTACTTACCAGTAGGAAAAATATTGCATGTCTTTATTTTTACAAGCTTTTATTCTAGTTGCCCTGTTAGTTTGTGAGGGACAATTACAACTGAATTTTAGACCAGTTATCCTCAACCGATTGAGCTGAAATTTGGCATACTTATGTGTAAGAATGCAATGTACCATCGAGCTGGTCTGATGATGGAGACCAAAGGACCATAGGAATTCCTAAACGAAACGTACAAACTTGACCACGTCGAGTTTTTCATTCCCATTTTGGTCCAAGATGATTAAGTAGCTCGTTTTTTAAAAAGTTTTGTGATTGTGCTTTTATTTTTTGTAAGCCGCAGAAGCTGCCTGGAGCAGGTTCATGAACAATAGTCCAAATCTAGTCAACATTTTTCTTTAACAGTAATTAAAAAACTATGTTCGATGCAATATTAGCAAGATTTGGCACAAATTGTCTCAAATAATTAATCATGCCTAGAAAGATTTGGAATTCCTTTTAGCAGCTGTAAGAAGGTAAGTTTATTTTCACGTCCACCCCTCTCGCCGCGTTTAGCCCCTTTTGTGCCTAGTTAGTAGAGGTACCTAAGTTTAACAGTCTGCAGTTAGCTCAATTGTAAATAGTAGTTTTAGTTTGTTTCTATTTTTTTATTGCAATGTTCTTTGTTAATAAAGATTTACCTAGGATGTAAGATGGGGTAGTACAATTAAAAATTTTGAGCACTGACGGAAAAGTTCAAAAAATAATTACCAACTACCTACTCAAAAAGTGGCCACGTCATTGTCCAGTGTAGCAACCGCAAAATTTTAATTTAAAACGCGGTTAAAATCTCTACATTAATGCTGACCGATCGAGGGTCACAGAAAAAAATATAATTATGAATGGAAGTTTCACTTGGACTTTTTTAGTCAACTTGGTAACTATAAACTACTTTATGTTATATTTAGGTCCCTATTCTAGATAGGGCTGATGGTATGTAGATTGAGCACCATTAATTATTTATTTATTTATTCTAATTTCACGATATTATACAAGTGTCAATTTTACAAGAATCAACATCAGCAAGGTAGGTCAATAAAGTAGGTGAGTAGGTATTCAGAGAACTTCACTAGTTAAGTTGGTAAAACCAGAAAACGCTTCGGCGTTGAAGGCGCGCTGGAGATGACATGGTTGATTGTCAGTATCCCTAGCTAATATTTTATTTGAATTGTAAAACTAGTCATTTCTTTGTAAAAGTAAAAATTGATGTATTAAATTTTTTATTGTCGATGCACTTTATTCACTAAAGCACAACTGCAATTTTTCCGTTGCCCTTGGGCAAAACTCTTTCTACTTCTTTCGACAATTTCATAACCACATTAGATAACGAACTCTATCACAACCCCACAAAGTTTAATTCACTCCACAAGTGGCATCCAGTGACCTAAACCCCAGGGGGTGCAAAAGGGGTGTCGAGGGGGTCATTTATCACAATTAACGGGTCATTGGAAGCCCTGCGATAACCTAATCAGTATTCGATCGACATGGTGTAATTACATCGGCAATGGGTGTGCTCAGAGTGACCTCCAGCTCTTGTTGACACTTATAGGTCTTGAATCTTTATCTATGCGTTACAGAGGTTTTACGGTGCGGTAACTATTATAGTGTGATTTTTATTGTGTTTTACTCTCGACTCTGTACTTTTTTTTAGAATATTCTAAGTCTCGGTTTCCTGCAAGAAGTAAGGAAGAAGAGTCTTCGCCCTTCAGTGGTACACTTACAACAAAATATTCTGGATTATCCATCGACAAAATAATGGGGTGTCATAGTGTCATTGACTATCAATGTGGCACGGCGGGTGAAGGTCCGCCTCCGACGCAGGAGGTTGCTGGTTCGATTCCCGCCTTGATACAAATGCTACTTTTCCTGGTAAAACATCAAATTCCCAAGGGAGATTTACGGCAAAAATGATCTTTTCATCCGTCTGGAAATGTGAAATTCTAATTTAACGCGGGTGAAACCGCAGGGAACAGCTAGTAAGTTATAAATAATAATAAGGGAGTGTAATTTTTAAAAATTCATTTAGGGAATTTTTATAGCAAGAAAAATTCACAGTAGCAGCCGGAGTCAGAAAGTTGAAGTTGCTACACCACCGTGCCTCGGGAAGCAAGTCGAGGCGTTGGTCCTGCCCCACACCTCTCCCCGGTCGTATCGGTCTGCCATCCCTACGAATTATCAGAGTGAGGGAATATAGAGTGCACGTGTGCTTGCGCAAAGACTTGTGCACTAGGAATGTCCTTCTCACATGATTAGTCTATCATAATAGGTACTTTATTTGCTGAAATCACAGACATGATACTAGCTGCGCTGAAATGTACTTAGGTACAAGTAGGTCTTAGATATTAGGTTAGCTCACCACATTCTGCCTCAAAGTGCGTGCTAAATAACATTTGCTCATTTCCGTTATACATTAATAGGTACCCAATTAAGTTGTAATTTAACACACAGACTTACATAGATCATCAGAAATTTAACTTGGAAAAAATAGCAAATGTTTAATTAACACCAACCAAACACAATAGCCATACAATCATAAACAAACAGAAGATGAAGATGGCTATTTCGTCGTATTATTATTTCATATCAATGTGGGTACAAAAATGGGTATCTCGAAATTGCTAGATGTCAAAATTTAATGTCATTAAGTATATAAAGAGGACAATTTGATAAAGTTAGTAAATTGAAAGAAATATAATAGATTAATGTAGTTTGTTATTTATAAATTAATTTACAAATTAGAATGATTTTTCAGTTAATAACTTCGTCAAAGTATAGACGATGGGAATTTGTTAAATATTATCGGTGCCATACAAAACACACCTCTCAGTCTCACAGTCTCCGTTGAGACTGGCCGCTGCGGCCGAAATTCGACTAGAAGGACATTCATCCACAGGTTAAACTTTTGTGCGCCGCTGGTTAATAGAAGCTTACGTTATCCCAAGGTGAGCCTGACTTTTACAGCCCCATGAATCTATAAGTTAAAACCAATTTAAGGCGAAACTAGCCATGAAGCCATGTTGACCTGAAACCAAAGTTTGCGGACCGTTCCCCTTAATTGTCCATAGCCAACAGAGCTGTTTATGTACTCTTTAATTAATTCCACCCCACGTTACTTTATCAAGGATTTTTGTACAGAACGGACATAAAAATTAAGGAATAAAAACAATAGGAGCGCGATAAATATCCGAAAAGACTGCGAAGGTTCGGAAAGACTGTGAATATTTTATTTCTCATTTCCATGATCACGGGCCATATAGTGACCCGGCCCTTTAGGAGGCATGCGTGGATCTGAAGCCAACATCACACAGGCCCTATATGTGAATTAATCTAAAGGCGAGAGCTATACATAGCAGGCATCATCCTTGGTTGCACAATATGATACACCCGAAGATAATATGCGCCAGGTGTAGAGATTGATATAATTATTTATTAAGTACTAGCTGTCCCGACAGTCCTTATCCTGTCATTCAGTTCAACTGACTTCAACTGACAGTTATTCATATAACAAACGTGCTTAGCAAAGAGTATATAACGCGGCTAAAGTTACATTAAAAAAGTTTATAATAAAAGCTGTCGTAAAATTTTCTTAGTTTCTGCGCAATTTTCTAAATTTTTTTTAATGTAAGAACCTTATACTTACTATTAAAAACTATTTCAAAAAATGATGAATGAAATCGGTAAAGCCGTTCTCAAGTTATAGCCGAACCAGGAAAAATAGGGGTTCATTTTTTATACATATTACAAGTTCATAGATTACAAGTTCCTTATACGGGGCTAGATAATGATGTTTGAATTGTCCAGCATTATTTATTTATTTTTCCCTTCGAATAACTTAACTGTCATGTCTAGTCTATGGCAACAAACATGGGGGAGCGGGGTAGCGAGGTAGAGGCGTAGATTAATCATCTTTTGTGTCGCCAGCATAGTTGACGGAGTTCGGTTCTTTGCGAGTTGGAAGTGGGTATGTGCAAGGAGGATTTTTACTACTGGCCGATCGTAATATTTGGCAAAATTTCTGGGCACATCATGGCTAGTAATTGAATAATAACTAAAAAACTGTCAAACCGCTGGAAAGTCTCAAAACTTTTCGCGCGCTCGCTAAGGTATTTCTTTTGCCCAATATTTTCGTGCCTTGTTGTCAACATCCACGAAAAGTTTCGCGCTTCACCGATATTTCCTTAATATTTGATATTGGGCTCAGTTTGCTGGGCGTTACTTCGCTAGCCATAATTATTTTAACAATCACCGCTATTATTCTCTAAAATATCCGCAGCAGTCTAAGCTAGCCGCCATTGTCTTTTCCTTTTGGTTTTGTTGCTTTGACCGGAAAAATTACAAAAGTTTCGCGGCTCGCTCTGCTCGCCGATATATTTGCATTTGCGGCAGGAGAGTGAAAATTTCCCTACTATTTTCTTGAACTTTCTCACGTCTTGGCGCTCGTTATGATTAAGACGACCCTGATACGGATTTATTTTGATCGCGCACTGGGTATTAATGCGCTTGGGTATTAATGCCCACGGGCCATACATGGGCGAGAGCCGCCCCTGATATGGCCATAATAAACTCTATGAAATATTTTACTCCTAAACATGCGGCGAAAACAAACCTTACGGCGATTTTGAATGACACGCTGCGTGTTTCCCGCCGGTATAAATGATACCTTTATACACTAAGGCAAAATCTATTTTATCTACTATTGTTTGTAGTTAAGTTTTATTGAAACAGCGACCATAAATTAAGACCACCTTGCTTATCAGTGGAATCCAAGAGTCCATAACTTTACCATCACAATTAACAAAATAAAGTTAACTAGCCTCGGCGATAAAGTGCTGGTTAAATTGGGGGCTACCATTAAATGATGGAGTGATGGTTGGGCCCTCTGTCGGAGCTAATTGTGTGTACTTCTGCAAGGAGAAACCGCCTACGGAGGCAACCAATGCCTGCTTCAGGATTACCTTCATACTCGTCTATTTTCCGTTGAGGCAGTGGAAATATTCACCGTGGGACGCCCATAGAGTTGTTAGAACCCCAATGCAAGCATCGGGGTTGCTTCCATAAGCTCGTATCTCCCGTTGTGGCAATGGAAATGTTCACAGTAAGACGCCTAGTTGCTAAAGAAGTATATGGCAGAGCTAAACATGGAGTTCGCACCAATGCAAGCATCGGGGTTACCTCCATAGGCGCGTATCTTCCATTGTGGCAATGGAAATGTTCGCAGTGAGACGCCCATTGAGTTACTAAAGAAGAACGTGATAGAACTAGTTACATCAAGACATATGCAAGGATAGTTGATTTGGGCCTTAAAGGCAGAAAAAAGTCATCATAATCCAACTCAACCCGTGGATGTCGTAAGAGCCGACTAAGGGAACCTAGCAGAGGAAGGGCAGCAGCTTCCTTCTGAGAATTTTTAAAACCAACACTGCGATCACCAATCCGCCTGCCAAGCCTTGTGATTATGGCAAATCCCCCCCTACATGGGAGACCACCCACTCGATGGACCGACGACATCGTAGCGGTCGCAAGGAGTCGTTGGATAGAGGCGGCTCAGGACCGCTATTCGTGGCGTCGTATGGGGGAGGCCTATGTCCAGCAGTGGACGTGTATGGGCTGATGATGATGAATCCAAAATTTCCTATACTAGTCCACAGCTGGACATCCTGATGAGTGCAAACGTCGTGTCTACAGCTTGCCGCATCTCGCATCCAGCCAGCCATGCCAGCGGTCTAACACACACCCCTGAGGGTGTCCTGAGTACGTTTGCCGACTCAAGAATACTGTCTTCGTCATTAAAGTTAGGAATATTTGTAATCTCTTACCACACTGACTAATTATTATGCATTTTCGAAAAATCTTAGTGAATCGTAGAGAACCATTACCAACAAAAATAGCTGAACACAAATTGATTTTAATATTACCTGAACGGCATTACATTCCAAAACAGTACAAAATATTCTAAGCTTGTGCTAATGCTTACTATGCATGTTAACATAAAAAAATCGCTAACCACCCAAGCCATAAATATCTGAACACCATAATCACCATTGTCCCTATGTCAAAAAAATTAACATCATGAAATTAGTCATCACTGCTTATTCAGTCAAAAACAAATGTTTACCACTAAAGCAACCCCTAGAGCCCGGAATCACCCCATATCATATCTGCTTCTACTCGTCCCTGTCTGCTTAGAAAAAAATACATCTTCCATGGCACCTTGTACTAACAATGATTAAAACATAGATGCTAGAAGTAAATAAATTAAGCATCACTAAATGCTCATTTAAAGCATGACATTATTAATGCATGATTGGACAGAATCAGAACGTGGGGGGAGAGAGGGGACAAGCGTGAAACGAATGAGTCAGGCGATGGAGTGTTGGAAGTGATCTAGTAGAAGGAGCTAGTGTGGTACCTTTGAAGAATAGAAAAACATTCCGAAACTATAATTTTACTTTATAGAAAAAAAATTTAAACCCCTTAGTTTTAAGTTTTGCAGGATAACTACTAATTTTTCGGGAATAAAATTTTTATGGAACCACCTCGAAATCATCTTCTGTACAATCGCAAAAGAATCATTGCAATCAGTCCGGAGAAATCGACGGGCATACATAAAAAATACATACAGGCGAACATAGAACCTCCAATTTTTTTCGAAGTAAAAAGTAAATATATTTTTATCTGCCAGAACAGATGAATAATATACAGTAAATAAACCTATCTGTTTTAAGCTGAAGAAAGAAAATTATTTATAACACAACACTCAGACAAACTTTAATACAGAAATAAAAGACTACTCTAGGACACCCAATGTTTATAAAAATCCATGATGTTGAAGCTGTTGGATAATGTTTGGCCAGCCCTAATAGAGATCAGATCTTTGCTATTTTAGTGATTAAGATCTGATAGAGCCACGAGATATTATTAGTGGTCGAGTGAGAGCTAGTCACCTCCTGTAATATGGGAGCGGCGAAAGGGTATGCGGAAATAAAAGCATTTGCTGCCTAGATAAAAATAAATTTACAAAAGGACATTTATGTTTCATATGGCCTTTGTTAAGAATAAGAAAACCTTTATTTACAACATTTACATAATTTACAAACATTGTACCTAATAAGCTAATTTCTTAAATTACCAAACACCATAAGAACTGTACATAACTACTAACTATGTAATTCAAAAACGACTTGATATTACTTACTATAATTAAACAGATAAGCAACTGGCTCAAAGTAAAGGCACCTTGAACCAGGAGGTCGGCACACCTACGCTGCGCCCACATGATGTGACCGATGCTACTGCTAATGCCCCACATCACATTGTCTAGCCTGACTACGTCCATTCAATTACCGGATAAGATACCTACTGGATAGTGGAGAGATATTGGACTATTCGATGAGATACCTTTTGATAGCGGAGATATATTGGATCCAGGCTTTTACGTAGAGTGGCCATATCTGCTTATACTCCGATTCAAAAACCTGGATATTTTTTGTATACAAAGGAATTACAAAACCCAAGGAATATCAGAGGAAAATATTTAACAACATTGATATCATCGAAGCAATGTACAAAAGCTTGAATAATATTTTTTTGGTTTTGAAAGCTTTCATTCATCATTTTATTGATCTCTTGTTCGTTTTCGAATTCAATTTTAAACATTTCTTGCTACACTTGTGAAATTATGCGTTGTTGAAGTTTTCGTTTTAGTTTTTAGAGGCTTAATTTTGCTGTTACCTTGTTTTTTCTGTTATTGTTATCAGTTTTTGTCTAGTTTTCATTCATTAATGTCGTTGTTGACATAAAATATATTGAATTCTAAATCGGAATATATGTAAATAATAGCTTCTTCTTTTTTTTGCTACGAAGGCTGACGATCTCTATTTTCTACAATTGGTATATATTTTAAGGCCTTCCTTTTTCCTTTATGTCTTCCAGTTTTCTCTTTCTTGATGACATGGGCCAAGGGGTGCACTTTACAAAATAGACTTGAAGGTACTTGATGATCTCTATAAACAATTTGAGCGTAAGTCCGACTGAGGTTCAAAAGGAAGTCTTTACCACTCCCGGACAAGTAGACGTGCGGCGTATCAACAACGAAAAAAATATTCCCGTGGGATTAGTATTTGTCCAAACAGTGTAAAATTATGACTCTAAGTCGGTCGTAAACTCCTAAACGAAACGACGTAACCACGTCGAGTTTGGGTTCGTTGGATTTGTCTTCCCAAGCACTTTGGCACTAGATGATATAAAAGCTTGTATTCATCTCATTTAAAAGTTTTTCAAACTATTAAAAATGTATTTAGCTACTTTGATTGTATTTGGTATTTCCAATACGATTTCCTCTAATTCCTATACCCATCAAAACCCCTCAAATATTTTCCCTGCAAATAACCAAATCACCCACAATAACAATAAACACATCGCAGTGTTGCCATAAACCGTTTTACCTCAGTTATAAACTGCCAGTTGTAAAAATAAAGAAATAATTAGATCGCGGGTGTGTCAGGGAGCGGCCTAATGCGTTAGGGCTCGTCCACACGGGAAGTTCAAGTCGGAAGCACTCCGTGAGGCTTTTATGGAAATGAACTGAAGGTTTTCTTTGTGGATAAATAAAAATAACGGTGTTACTTTGACCGGAGAAGCGCTTTGACGCTTATTTTTTAAAGTAATGACGTTTTCTCGGGAAAAAATCGGTTTTACTTTTACTAGTCCGGTAAAACCATAGGGGCTTTATGTAAAAGAGCCACTCAGTAGCTGTAGCTAAAATTGCCTTGGACGGCTTCATATTCATCAAAGAAACGGACCAAGAAGATATCCTACCAGCGGCCAAATTTCACTCAATAAATCGCTTTACCATAACAATGGTAGGTATCTTTTCAGAACGACACATTTTGGCATTTAGCCTTTGATAAAAGAAACTACAGATGGAGGGACGCGTGTCAAAAGTGTCAAGGTTGAAAATGTCAAGGTAGAAACCATTCTATCATTCTCTCTGTGCAACTCCATGCACTATATAGATAGTTTCTTTCAGCTATGCACGATTCTGTGACGATACCATTGTCATAGATTAGCGATTTCTTAGCAGAATTCGGCCCCTGATATTGCTTGATACTACTATTAGGTAGGTACTCTCTTACTCTTTTTCTTGTACTACTCTATTCACTCTAGCAGCGCAAGCCTCGTTTGACACAAACGAGAGAGCTCTTATCCAAACATAATAACTGCGGTTTCTGTCATTTCAATACTTTTTCGTCTTATAAATACAAATACAATTTTTAAAAAAATTGCCTCCCAGCCTGCCAGCCAAAAGGGTGACCCCAGGTCACCCTTTTGGCTGAATAAGTAGTAAACTGATTAAGTGACACCTTGTACAAGTTGGTGGTTGGTTTATTGAAAATCAGTACTAGTATAAGAATAAGAAAAGCTTTATTTATAACAACAACATAAGAACTACATAAATACTTACTATAACAACATAATGGTGAGTCAGACGCGATTAGAAAATTTAGAAAACTTAAATGCTGTAAGCATTTAAGTTTTTTATAATTTTTGTTAAGTTTTGTTATTTACGTAATTAAAAAACTTATACATAATTTATACTTGTTGTGATAGCCATTACGCATACCTATCACAACGCTGATCCTAATGTAGACCCTACCTATAATTTCTGTTCTCTATTGATCCTGAAGTGAATAACTTGAAAATTAACTTTAGTTCCTTAAACATTTCAGTAACTAAACACTAAAGCCGGGTACTGACCGTCGCGTCGCGTCGTTACGATGCGATGTAACGTGTTACACAGCGGCCGTTCGTGCAGTCAGTAGGTATGGGGAAAGAAGACCGCAACGTGTAACGAGACGGATGGCGGCGGCGGCGGCGGCGACGCGGGGAGGGGCGGTGCGGGGTAACGTATCAAGCTCGCTGCGAATGTGTTTTATTTATCTTTGTGTTGTAAAATAAAGAGTTTTGTAATTGTAATTGCTATTACATAAAACCGTTCAGTACCCAAGTTTAGTATGTAATTGAAACCTATGTAATGTTAAAGAAACTATAGTACATTGTACACCTAGGCGAGAACGTGCCCAATTCCGCACTTTCTGCCGAGTGATGCATAGTGCTATATACTACACCTTCGAGGAAAATAAAAAGCAGAATAAATATTTTATTTCTGGCGGTGCAGCGGTGTCCTGAAACTTTCACGATCACTCGACGACATTCTGTAGAATTCATAAAATTGCCTACACCAAATTCAAAATTAGAAGAACTTCCCGCGCCAGCCTTTTTATCACTTGGGTTTGTTTTTTCAAAATATTGTTCGGAAATCGGAAGAGGCAAGCGGACTTGGAGTTAAAACTTTTTGTCGTTTGACCTATTATGAAAATAACCATAGCTACCGGCCGATCTTTTAGGAAATTAAAAAAATAACACGTTAGAAATGGATTTCCATACAGTTTTCCCTCCCGCTAAAACGCGTGAGAAATTTCTATAGAGTTTTTCCTCCCAGATTCCTATACGCCTGCAATGACTTATTTTCTATCTTTATATTTGCAAAAGGAAAAGGCAACTTTCCGAGCAGGTGTAGTATAAAAGTTAATTTTCAAATTATTCATTACTTTTTCGACTGCGTGTACACTACACTTAGAAGTGACTAGAGTGTATTATGGCCTGTGTTTGTAATGTTTATTATCGACGAGACAAAAGCGTTGTTGATTAGGCACGCAATCAGAACTTTCGGGAATTAATATTCGTCAAATTGACGGTAGTCTTGATTAGTGTTAGTAGGGTGGCCATTTTGGAAAATAACATTATTTTTTACTGACAAGTATTGATATGGAATTGATTGAACTGCAGACTGTTGCAAACAATCTACGGGTAGCTCAACTGTTTCTATTGTAAATACTAGTTCTAATTTGTTTCTATTATTTGATTGTAATTTTCCTTGATAATAAAGTAATATTTTTTTGAATAACAGCCGTTCTAAAGTTTTCCACTGCTGATCAAAGGTCCTCTATATTGACCATTTTCTGACATAACTAAAATTTTAACTCAAATTCATTATCATCAGCTCGTATACGTCCATTGCTGAACATAGGCCTCCCCCAAACGATGCCACGAAAGCCGGCTCCATCCAACGACTCCCTGCGACTCAGATTACTGAATTTAAAATATCTAAAACCTGACATGGTAAAGGTATCTTGTTCACTTTGTGCCGCGGTGGGCACAGGTCTGTCTGCGACGTAGTAGGTTGCGGGTTCGATTCCCCCCTCGGGACAAATGTTTGTACGATCTGTCAATATATGTTCAAGGTGTTCTGGTCGTTTTCTATGCATAATAAAAAGACGTCACACAATATATTATATTATGTATATCAGTCATCTAGTACCCATAACACAAGCTCTGCTTAGCTTGGGGCTAGATGATGCTGTGTGGATTGTCCAGCATTATTTATTTTACTCTACTATTCAAGTGAACAAAAATTCTATGTGGTTACGTTATTTCCTAGCTCTACCAAATTTCTAACTTGTCAATGAAAATAAAGCATTTTCAGTTAAGTATTCTCATGGTCACCACACATGCCGTGCCAACATCGCTTAGCCCTGGCGCCGCCCACTGGTGGGCCCAGCAATAAGCCATTGTTCTAATTGACACTGATGACCAACTGTTGTTCACAGCTGGATGTCAATTTTGTTTACTTTATTTGTATTAGGGTGTCTTTCTTCAAGAAACGTTCTACGATTGCTTTTCTTGAAATAGACGACATTTGTATACAATATATCCTAACCCATATAATCTTATAAATACGAAAGTATGTTTGTTTGTTTGTTTTCCCTTCACGCCCCCTAACCAAGCAACCAATCGACTTGATTTTTGGCAAGGTGAGTTAATTAAAAGGATGGAGAGTAACACGCTTATTCCCAGTTGTCCCAGTTCACCAAAAATATATTACACTAGCTGCTGCCCGCGCCTTCGCCTTCAGGTCCACCAATGAAATTCGGCGCATATCGAAATAGGCTACTTTTTGTCCCGGTAAAACATCAAATTCCTATGGGAGATTTACGGAAAAAATACCTTTTTATCCCCGTAGATATGTAAAATTCGGATTTAACGCGGGTGAAACCGCAGGGCACAGCTAGTATACATATTTTATTTACACTCGTACACTGTTTTGATTTTTGTTGCAAGAAAAATTAACAGCTTGGTCAGTAAGTTGGCTGTGTACCACTCCGGTGTGTCGAACGAAGCACGTTAAGCCGTTGGTCCTACGCCTGAACTGTCCCTGATCGTGTCGGTCTGCCGCCGTCCCATCAGATTATGAGAGTGGGAAAATAGAGTGCACCTGTGTTTACGCAGACACTTGTGCACTATATTATGTCCTGCTGGACTCCGTTAAGATAGGCCACGAAATTCGGCTAGAAGGGATATCACCATTATTGTTACGTAGAGTACTTATGTATTGGCCGTGGGGCCGCGGCTTACGAATATCGGCCCCTCCAACTCAACCCGTGGATGTCGTAAGAGCCGACTAAGGGAACCTATACCAGAGGAAGGGCAGCAGCTTCCTTCTGAGTATTTTTAAACAACAACACTGCGATCACCAATCCGCCTGCCAAGCGTGGTGATTATAGCAAAACCCCCCCTACATGGGAGACCATCCACTCGATGGACCGACGACATCGTAGCGGTCGCAGGGAGTCGCTGGATGGAGGCGGCTAAGGACCACTATTTGTGGCGTCGTCGTACGGGGGAGGCCTATGTCCAGCAGTGGACGTGTATGGGCTGATGATGATGAGAGTACTTATGTGCAGGGTCTAAAACCAATAAACAACCTTGTAGTCTGTAGTCCGGTAATGCTGTTATGGCCATCTGCGGTCAACAGCATTAACCATTTCAAAAAAATATAATAAATTTTTTAAAAAACGATATACCGACTTGATATTCCCTTACTTTTACACTTATTTTAAGTTTAGCGGGATAAATACTAATCCCATGGGGATAAAAAAATTATGGGGCCCTTTCAGGAAAATTTGCTTCACAATAGTGAAAGAATTTTTAAAATCGGTCCATAATTGGCGGAGATGTCGCGTAACATACATACAAAAAAAACAACATAAAGACTAATTGAGAACCTCCTCTTTTTGAAATCGGTTTAAAATTAAATAAAATGTATTTAAATAATGTAAAACTGTTGTCTACCCCATTCAATAAATACCTTTGCATTTATTCGCGTTGTAATGCAATTTCAGAGCTCAATAAAGCTCGTAAAATAAAGCAATGTTGCCAACAGACTCCATTGCATTCGATATGAAACAATGTGTTTTGGACGACAGCCAAGAAACTTTACTGCCTACCTGTTACTGAGGGGAGGCTGGGATAGGGGATGAAATGTACGCATTGTGTTGTACACTCAGCATAATTTAAATAAGTCATTTTTGACTTTGATGATTCTTTTGGTTGGGTATAGAAAATTATCCCAAGGTGGTCCCAATTGGGAAATAGTGTAATAAATATTAGTTCCTTAGATTTAAGTTACAATTGGAATAAATTAACTTACCCTAGTTAACAAGATTTTGTAAGTATTCACAAACTATGGATCAATTGTATTGTCCGAAATAAAATATTTTTATGTATTTATTAGGGATGTCCGCAAAATTAAAAAAAACGGAGTCAATATAAAGAAGTCAATTTTGAGTTTTTTCATTACATAAACCTGTCTATTAAAGCGATTTCATCGGCTCCCTGTTACGTTTCAGCTTTAAAACTCCAAGAAACATCTGTCCTACACCAAAAACAAAAAAACCCATCAAAACACACCACCTACCAGCAGCCGCACAAAAAGACTGCTCACCATCCATCATTTCGTGGTGACAGCGACGGAACACTGCAATAAGAACTTACCACACGATACTCTACTGGTAATTAGTTAATACTAGTGGTTGTGGTCGGCTTTAATCGCGTGGTGCTTTATTATATATATTTATTTATTGATCACCAGCGAAATATAAACCAAAAATACTTACAATTTAACCTATCCAAGTGTGACAGGACAGCCCAAATTGGATGAATCTTGGTATACGAGTAGAACATTGAAAAATATTACACATGTGTTATTTTAGGCCCTAACTCACTTTTAAGGATAAAAACTACCCCTACAAAAAAGTGAGTAAGCCTTATTGTGGTTCTTAGCGGCCCAAAAATAGGGGCGTAAGGCGCGTGAAAAATCACCGCTACCACGGTGATTTTTAGGGGTTAGGTAGATTAAAGGTTGGGTGGTTACATGAGTTAAGTAAGGATATGTACGTTAGCTCGCTTGTGTTGTGACATTAGAATATTTATCGACAAATAAGCTATTAAACTTACTGTTCCTATGGTTAGGTGGATTAGCCTACTTGTGGTTTAGTAGAGGTGGTTTTTAGGGGTTAGGTGAGTCAAGGCATAGTTGGTTAGGTGGATTAGCTAGCTTGTGGCTTGTAGTTAAAACATTTTAAAAAAAATAAGCGACTAAACTCCTGTCCCCAGGGTTAGGTAGGTAAGCTTGTGGTTTGGTAAAGGTGGTTTTGTAGGGGTAGTTTTTATCCATAAAAGTGAGTTAGGGCCGCTAAGAAAAACATGTGACTAATATTTTTCAATGTTATACTCGAATACCAAGATTCATCTAGGTTCGTTCTAGGTGCCTGGACGAAATCGCTCTCAGCGATAAGGCCGCCTTTTGTACTGTTCTTTTTTCATTTAGATATAACAATAAAGTGTTCATTCATTCATTCATCTATTCATTCATCCAATTTGGTCTGTCACACTTGGGTAGGTTTACTTGTATATAATGTCTAACCTTAGTAAAATTCATGTCAAGTATCAGTAAAATTAAAAACTATTCCAACATGCGAAAAGGGTTCAGAAGTAAAAAGTGCAGAAGCTGTCAGCTGTGTATGTTTTTTTTAACGTACCTTTTTTGTAAAAACTATTTTTGTTGTTGCGCAAAATTTTAAAACACTGTAAATGTTCAGTTTGAAGGCAGTTTTTGGTTTTTTCAAAAATATAATATTTTTATACGCAACGAACTGAATGAATGAACATTCTATCTTTTTCTTACATGAACAGAAATTTACAGCTTTAAAAAAATTCAAGCGGCATGACACGACAGTCAAACCAACTCTCTTTCCTACCAGTATTAACATTAATAAAGACTCGTTAGTGGAAATTCTACCATAAATTTTACAGAATATAGTGTACTTTAGTACAGCTTGTTTGTAGCAGGGATTCTGTATCAGCATAACATTATTGTAATGTGTAACTGTTAGCATAGGTGAAGCGTTACTAATTAGATGAAATGGTTTTCTAAGACAGTTCCTAAATCCGGTTGTTTTTGGAAACATAATTTCCGAAAACAACCTTTACCGATTTAGAAACTAATAAGCAAGTTTACTAACACAAAGATTTTCTTAGGTAGATTTTCAAAGTGGAATCTAGAGAAAGGATCTAGATTCGACATCAAAATGTTTATACTTATCTTATTCTTATTCTTAGTGGGGGAACTGAGATCTGCACTGACATCTCACATGGGAGCGTACTGTGCATTATCCCCCTGCCTAAACAGACCCTAACAACCCAACTAGGCTTGAGGCGTATTTATCGTCACTGATAAAAGTCACAGGTATAGAAAATTGGCGGTATTTCACAGTGACAGAAACTAAATATATCTGTGACTGTCTCACAGGCATTGCCAGTGTCACGAGTGCACGATATTATATCGTTGTTATTTTATTAGGTATCTACGCAATAAATCGCTTCAGCTAAATAATATCGCTTCTATATTCTCTCTTTGATAATATCACTAAGTTAGAATGAGACGCACCTAGTATTTTATACTTGGAAATTTGAAATGTATACGGCAATGTAACAAAGTTGTTACATTGCGTTGTTACACATACAACTGAAGAGTCTTCGTTACGTAGCGGTACTATTGCTGCAATAAATATATTATTCAATCAATAAAACAAGGAATTTGTACGTGATTGGTAGAAATACTAGCTAGTATTTTGTCACTGGTATTTGTCACAGATATTTTGAAGTCACAGTAACGTAAGTCACAGGTATCGGATTTTGCCTAGTATAACCCAAGACTAAACCCAACTCCTTGAAGTAGCAGGACTTATGGTGTTTGACAGCTTCGTTTCAGCTTCTCGATTGTCATTTAACCCTTTCTTAACGATATGCTACATGACATAAGAAATCGTTCTTATCATCTCAGTAGCCGTGACATGACATGAAATGTACCGCCACGCCAGCCCATGACCTCACCAACTACTCAAAAAAAGATATCGGTGGCAATACCAAACACCATGTATAGGTACTTACAAATAGTGAGTTAGTAAATTATTTTAGCTAAACACCAAATTACCTGAACCACATGTGGTAACACAAATCAATCGCCGCCCCTGATTGGCTGCCGAGTTCCCGCCAAAACGCGCTGACTGACAGCTGTCAAATTAACGTCCCGACGATTTGTCAGTGGGTGTTCTTGACAGGAGGTAAAAGTGATTTGTAGTTTGGAAAAATGGCGCACAATGTGTCGTTAAGTATTATGTAGGTAGTAGGGTAGTGTTATTGTAAGTAAAGCTTTTTCAGAAAAACCTTGTAGGGTCCAAGGTTTTGCTGAAATAATATTATTCATACAATCCTTTGTATGAATAATATTATTTTATTAAGAAAATATGAGTTTCGTTGAAATACCTTCGGTTGTAGATATGAAAGGGCTTTTGTCATTAATAATATTTACCATGATTTCTTCCATTATGATCGTTTCAAAAGTTTTAGAAAGAGTTTTTTTCTTTGATATGGCCATGCTTGTTGTGTCAGCTACGAGCAATAAAAATTACTTACAATGTCATGTTATTGAATTGCAATAAAACGAGTGAATGCCTAAAGGCAAAAACAATGATTAGGTACAAGCAATAATTGAACCGTACAAATGAAAGTATTAGTTTATTGTCACTTCTATAATTCGATACTTTCTGCTCGAAAAATGGCGCACCGACATACTAAGATTTTAAACTATCTGCTGTCCGCGCCTTTATCCGCATTTTATCGGGATAAAAAATTGCCTATATGTTATTCCAGGTCCCAAACTACATATATCCATACCAAATTTCAGCCCGATCAGTTCTGTAGTTTTTGCGATAAAGAGGAATTAACATCCATACTATCTATACATCCATCCTTATAAACTAACCTGGGTAATTTACATAAAGAAATTTCGATCTTCAGTTATTATAAAGTCACAGTGACAAAAATAACAAATTCGCAAAATCGTTCTAAATTCAAGAAAACCGCGATTTTCGCATTTACCAGAGGTCAAGAATCCTTCTGATGACCCCACTAATGATCTACCTGTCTCGCTCACTCTTATGACCGTATCCTTTGTCTGTCCTTGCCTACGTTCCGGTTTTAAAACACAAGCTTTGGCGGTACTGAGTGAACTAAGCTCAGCATTTGAAATGAAAGTTCGCGAGTTTTTAGAATGAGGATTTTTAGAATAATAGGTCCTCTTTTGTATCTTAATTTTATAGATTTATTTCTGTAAATAGTAAAAAAAATAGCTTTTTAGATTACGAAGGTATGTATTTTATGTTTCTTCGCATAAAGATTGCTTTTTATATAACTTTTAATTTGGTTATTTCTGTTTGTTTTTTTTATTATGAACTTGGTTGAGATTATATAATTCATTTTTTCTGTAAAATTCAAACTCAACCTCCATAAATTTTAATTTATTGTTCCTCAATGCCCAATTCGTACCTAACTGACACTGGCAGAATTGCATCAAACCAGATGTAGAGCCGTGGGGCCATGGGGTCGCGGAAGCCGTGGGGTCGCGGCGTACGAATATCGACCCCTCCAACTCAACCCGTGGATGTCGTAAAAGCCGACTAAGGGAACCTACCAGAGGAAGGGCAGCAGCTTCCTTCTGAGTATTTTTAAATATCAACACTGCGATCACCAATCCGCCTGCCAAGCGTGGTGATTATGGCAAATCCCCCCCTACATGGGAGACCATCCACTCGATGGACCGACGACATCGTAGCGGTCGCAGGGAGTCGATGGATGGAGGCGGCTCAGGACCGCTATTTGTGACGTCGTATGGGGGAGGCCTATGTCCAGCAGTGGACGTGTATGGGCTGATGATGATGATGATGAGATGCAGAGCCAAAACTAAAAGAAGAAGAAGGATAATTTGTTTTATATTATACCTAGTAGCCCTTGGCATTTTCCAAGAAATATACAAATTATTTCCTTGTGTCCAATGACTTCTTCTTCACGATTTGTTAGAAAGACAGCCAAGGTATTTTCGCATTTTTTATTTCCGGTACTAAGACCCTATGTGTTTTTCTGAGGTAGAATGTAATATACTTAAATTAAAACTATTACTGCATTTTCACTAAAATTTTCGTACACTTTGCTAAACATCTGTGATTTTTCTTTTTTACTTATCTATTGATTTTATTTTTTACTTGAGACACATGTGTAAAACATTAAAAGGAGAAGCCCCGTGTCCTGAGATCCTGGATCCAGCCTAAGCTAGTTTAGGATCCTACGAATTTAATCTGTATTTTGAAACAGTGTCGAATGATATTTATGATATAAGTTTATGTTATTTAGGTATCGATTAGTGTATGACAGTAGGTAGTTACTATTAGGGCTGCTTGACCAGGCCTGACTAAAGATTGCCTAGAAGACATTGCTTCGAAGCAATAAGGCCGCCCATTGTTCCAACTCATGTCTTATGTTACGCAATGTTTATTTGATTTCGGTTTTAGCACTGAGTATAGGTAGAAAAAGTATTTTGTTATATTTTCAGTAAATTTACAGACTACCCTCATTTCAATTCTTAAACCCGACTTTAAACAAAAGAGCATTCCCATATTTATGGCTCAATCGGAACAATTAGGACGAGCAGAAACTTGGATTCTCACGCAAAGGCACGACTACGACCAATAAAGAGTTGTAGTCAAGGAGCCAATACTAAAGTTTTACATCATCTTATAGACTTACAAATAAATTACAATAAAAATAACGAGAACACATTTATCCGCTCGCAATAGTTCTATCTTTCGCCTAACGCACCACCACCGTACCGCAAAAAAATCAAACATTATCAGACATTTTCGCGGCTTACTTCTCTCGCCGTTGATCATGTTTAGTCGTTCGCTGAGAATTGAATGTTTATAATTTTTTTTTACTCAATTTCGTTTCTAGTTAGGACAGTCAATCTCTACTGAAAAAATATTTGATTATTTTCAAATAACGAAAAACCGACTTCATAATACTAAGTATTTTTTTATAGTCTTTATAGTCTAGTATGATGGAACAGTATTCATAGTTTTTTTTAGTTTTTTTGGCAAATACTTATCCCCAGGACTAAATTTATGGGACCACATCAGGATCATCACATCATCCATACAATAGTGAAATAATTTTCCAAATCGATATATGAGAGAAATCGACAGACATAAAAAAATACATACCTACTGCTAAACACAGAAACTCTTTTGTTTTTCGACGGTTAAAAATAAAGTGACGTTTATCTCTTTAGTCTTACAAAATAAGTAGATACAACTTAGATTTAGAATAGAACAAGACATTTATTTGGACACAGGTACATATATAAGAGTATAAAATATAAAAAAGGGTGGTAAACATTGGGTGTCTCTGCGTCCATGACCCTAAAAACCCTGAAATAGGGTTTGGCTCAGTGTGTGCTGAACATTTTATGCTCAGCGCTATTTTTCAGTCAAAGACCGTACTGATGTACCTAATAATGACATATATTTACCAAATACCTCTTGCTCTACGTCGTACCACAGTATACCAGCTACGTAGGTAGGTACCGTCATGGGTCACGCCCTCTGGTGGATTAAACCGAACTTAGTCCATTACGAAGAAAGTTGAGATCAGTTTGACTTCAGAGCTTAGGAATATTTTTATTAATTTATTTGTTGTTTTTAATTGATGGAGAATGGAAGAAACATTACTTGAGAAAAAATCTAATAATTTCAAGTAAGAAACTATTAACTATTTTGTCTGTACATTAATCGACGACCGGTGTGGTGTGGCGGGCGAAGATCCGTCTGCGGCGCAGGAGGGGTATAGGTATATCCCGTTTATCTAGAACCATCAGGCAAGAAGGAAGGTCTTATAGCACACACAAGTGAAGGGAAAAAGCCGAAAAACGAGTATATCTAGTTAATTCAGTGAAAAAAAAACTCACCCTGGACCAAACCCTATAGGGCGAAGTACATATGTAGATATATCTACTTCCCGTTAACCTAGAATCATGATATTTAATTTGGCAAATGCGCGAGTCCACTTGCACTTTACTTTTTATTTTACAAGAGACTAAACTACCACATGTACGAGATTGTTATACTCCCGAGCGTAGTGAAAGAGGATGCGTAGACCGAGAATTAATAGGTGATTTTAACCCGAGTGAAAAACTCTACTTTTCACTTCGATTGCGAGAAAATAAATAATCAAAAGCCTAGACATAGACCTAGATTTTTTTCTACGAAAAGCAAAACTTACCTTCTGCAAGATATTGCACACTATTTTCACTTCTCTACTTCACGACATAGTCGTAGTCTTATGTATAATATATTTCACGTGATTTTGATCGCAATATATAGAACCATATCAATTATTTCTTGGCAATTCTGTTCCATTTGCATATTATTAGCTTAATTTTCGCTTCAAACTTTTTAAAACTTTCGCGTTTTGTTGACATAATTAAAGATTATAAACGTAGGGGAAAATATAACAAAAGGTACGCGATAAATACCCGATAAATAATCTTTAATTAATTTTCGCTTGATGACATTTTTAATTACATAGCCACGTTCGCTTTCCGTTCAATATGTATAGTAAAAAAAAAAAAACAGAAATTTCGCGCTAATTTCAATACTTTTTTCGTGTCTATGTTACGCACAACCACGCATAGTACCTCCCTTACGCGTTTTTCCATGAAGAAAGTTCACCCTTCTTTTAAACGTCCAACAATCACCAAGAAGGCGAGGTAAGTTTCATTTTCAAAAATCATTTCGAATGAAATGTATGTTCGTTGTAATATTCCAAAAAGTCGAGTCTTTATGTAAGACATATTTTTGAAAATGGAACTTTTTGATGGACAAATAGCTTGTGCTGACTGATGTTTTAAGAAAAAAAAAAAACGTTCCTAGGACATAAGGCTGGCCTCAGACATCCGGAATCTCTTTCTGAATTCAGAAACGGAATTCAGATTTTTAATTCAGAAAGCCCGGAATCCATATAATTTAAACATTCTCCGCACACATTAAGATTTTTTCTGATTCGTACAAGAATGATACACGAGGCTACTGTTCAATCTGAATTTTTAAGATACATAGGTATGTGTGAGGCAAGGTGCTGAAATTCAGATTCTGAATTCAGAAAGATATTCCGAATGTCTGAGGCTAGCCTTTTAAAAAAAAAAATTCAGTGCACTATGAGACTTATCTGGACTACTATAAAATAAGTTACGCAACGCAATCAATAAAACGCATAGAACTCAGCTAATCTTCTATCTCTTTCGCTCATGTAGATTTATAGTCTTCATGAGTTAGCAGTCTATCTTGCTTGCACTTGAAGCTTGTATTTCGATATAAATTCTGCAAAAAGCTCTGCTCTGTATTGGTTAATTAAAATTACTTTTCTTTAATAATATTGTAAAATATAAATTTAATTTTAAGTTGCATTACCTAACCTACAGCTACATATATACCTCAATACTTCGTTCTAGATTCCTAGATATTTTTAGTAAACAAACGGATTACAAAATCAAAAAATTTTGGTCGAGAAACATTTTATGGCACTGGTATAAACAACGGAGCTTGTCTCAAGACGGTTTTTGTTTTGAAATTTAAACAAACTTTCATTTATCATTACACTTGTCTGGCGATCGTTTACAATATATTCCCAGTTGTCTAACCTTTATCAGATCACCAAAGTAAACAGTCAAAATAAGCATAAACAAAATAAAGCATTTATGTATTTCTGGATACATTTTTGAATTTATATTATATCCTATATTTTCTTTTTGCTTATGTCCAGTTTGTCCTTCGATATAGGCCTTCTCTAAGGTCTTCCAATGTTTTCTGTCCTTTGCAGTGCGGCTCCATTCTGGAGAATAACCGAAGGAAGTAATAGAAGTAAAGGCAGGCAAAACAATAGATGGGAAGATGCTTTGAAAAGGGTGGCCGGCCCAGAATGGAACCATTAAAAACAAGAACAAAATCTCAATAATGTATATTTGCACATCATTATCATCATCAGCCCGTACACGTCCACTGCTGAACATAGGCCTCCCCCAAACGACCGACGCCACGAATAGCAGTCCTGAGCCGCCGCCATCCAACGACTCCCTGCGACCGCTACGATGTCGTCAGTCCATCGAGTGGGAGGTCTTCCCACACTCCGTTTCGCATTGCATCGCGCTCGAGAACCTTTACTCCCCAACGGTTATCGGTTCTACTAGATATATGGCCTGCCCATCGCCACTTCAGCCTGCTGATTCTGAGAGCTACATATGTCGGTAACTTTGGTTCTTCTACGAATTTCCGTATTCCGGACCCTATCGCACACACGCAGTAAAAATTGTACTTAGGTATAGGAAAATATTTTAAATGGTTTTGTATGTAACTCTTTTGTTTACAAAAAATATCTGGAGTTATATAACCAAGTACCCATACTATTTTCTAAAGCTCAATTTTCAGAACGGATATCCACAACCAACAATAAAAGCACATTAACTATCGATGATGGAAGACCATGCCAGTCACTGGGACCAGTCACTGGATCCAGTCACTGGAGCGAGTCACTGCCAGTCAGTGGAAACCGATTATACGAACATTTCCTGGGATTGATTGATGGCAAGGTGAGTGGTAAGGTAAAGGTAAGTAAAGGTAGTAAAAGCACACATTTCGCAAACGAAATAATTCAGTTAAAACAAATGAATTGAGACGATTTATCCGACTTGAGGTGACTCGATAGGGTGTAAAGCTAGAACCACTCTATTATGGTGTGCTGTGGTGTCTAATGTGGTGTCCACGCGTTTTATGGGACTAAAAAATAACCTAAGTTATTTCAGGTCCCAAACTATACCCAATATACGTAGAACAAACATCCATACTCACAATCTTTCACATTTATAATTTTAGTATGATGAGTTATAAAAAAAAAATTGTTTATTAAAAAATAAAATAATAATTGTTATGGCGCGTTGCGGCGGCTGAAGCAAGATGTGGTGCAGCGGGTAAAAGTCCGTCTGCAACGCAGGAGATTGCGGGTTCGATTCCCGCCTTGGGACTAATGTATGGACGATCTGTAAATATTTGTCTTGAGTGTTCTGATTATTTTCTTTGTATAATAAAAAACATCTATCAATATATGGATTGTATTATGTATATCAGTCATCTAGTACCCATAACACAAGCTCTGCTTTACTTGGGGCTAGATAGCTGTGTGGATTGTCGAGCATTATTTATTTATCCCGTGGTATCAAACCCCCGATCTGCATTGAGACAAACCTCGCCCATTATACCAAAGAGGTCGTCGGCATATGCAACCTTTCTTCAAAATTGACTAGCTTCTCGAGGGTTCCATATCGGTTTTACAAGTTCTAAAGTGAATTGACAGAATATATTTCTATTTTATATGGCATTCAATTGATGTCACTTTGGAAAACATTACTTTATTAGTTTCTCCTTGCTGCGGATAAAAGCTATATCTACACGACTATAAAGTTCCCTAAAAGTTGACATGTGAGTCAAGGAGAGAAAACACGATAGAATAAAGTATTTCATAGACCTATTTTTCATAGAGAGATACGAATCTTCGATTATTATTGAACGAACATATATTATATAGTATGTGACGAAGATTAATAAATTGAGCTAAGGAATGGAACTCGCTGCCTGCTTTTTTCCAATTACAATCTGGGTCCCCTGCAAGACAAGAGTGAAAAAGTGACTTCTGGAACTCGTGATACATCGTCACTTTCCATCAGGTGAGATTGTGGTCAAACCAAGGTCAATCAGTATTAAAAAATTGTATGATAAGAGACTCTCGAAAAGGTACACATGAATCGACTATGATATTAAGGTTTTGCTATTATAGTGCGTAAGCCTCACACTGGGAATACCTTATAACTATGCACTTAGCTGGCGAGAGAGGATATGCCTCGAGAAGTTTTTTGTTGGAGATCAAGCGTCCGTTTTGGGTCGCGGAGTGAGCCTCAGGGATGGAATAGTATGTTAGTACCAACTTACCTATGTAAGTGGGTAAGTTTTAGGTAAGTAGTAAAGTGTAAAAAGTAAAAGTAATGTGTTAAAATTAATATTATTAGTATTATTTCATCATCATCATCATCAGCCCATACACGTCCACTGCTGGACATAGACCTCCCCCGTACGACGCCACAAATAGCGGTCCTGAGCCGCCTCCATCCATCAACTCCCTGCGACCGCTACGATGTCGTCGGTCCATCGAGTGGATGGTCTCCCATGTACGGGGGGATTTGCCATAATCACCACGCTTGGCAGGCGGATTGGTGATCGCAGTGTTGGTGTTTAAAAAATACTCAAGACGGAAGCTGCTGCCCTTCCTCTGGTAGGTTCCCTTAGTCGGCTCTTACGACATCCACGGGTTGAGTTGGAGGGGTCGATATTCGTACGCCGCGACCCTGTATTATTTCATTTAATACAATTATTATTATTAGGTATTTTTTTAAATGAATAATTTATTAACATTATGTATTGTGATTACTAAAGTTCATAAGTAATTTTTTTTATATATTTAGTTTAATTTTGCTTTGGTATTTAGTTCATGACTTGAAAATTTGTTACCAAAAAATGTCTATCAGTCTATGCAATGCAGCTTTTGTAAATTACCTCGCCTTTGTAAAACCCTAACTAGCTCATTTATAAAAGTAGGAACCTCCAAGAATTCAATACTCAACCTTCCTATTCGGCGCGAGACGTGACCTATTTTCCGCAACGTAGTGTATGGATGTGTGTATAAAGTGTGATTGTGTGCGTGTATGACGCAACAAGTGACGTTATCGGTGACTACGCCGCCGTGCGCGAGTGTACTCCGCTAATACAGGGTGTGGGGGTACTGGCGAAGAAAAAATTAGTTTCAGAGCTTTTTAAATAACTTTCGTTGTCGCGTTGCGTCGTCGTCGTCGTCGTCGTCACAGAAAAATGATTTCCACGGGTTAGATTAGAAGGTAAGACTACATCTTGATTTGAGTAGATAGCAGTTATGAATAAAAGTCAGAAACTTTCTGTTTCTGACTAATCTCAATAGGACCACATCGCGTAAGCATTTGGATTAGATCGCCATAAGGCCTGATAGCGTAACGACTATATTGTCGTTTGTTTTTTTATAATACAGTTATGCACCAAAAGCTAGCAGTAGACCAAGCATATTATGCTTAGTGGAGACTGATTTTGTCAGTTTTTATGTTAATTTAAGCTTAATTTATATTAAAGATGCGCGACTGTGAATGATTTCATTCGAATTATTCGACTTGACAAGTCAATTGAACGATTCGAATGACTAGAGAGTAACTAATTTGGTTAGTAATCGCGAGTCGTTCGTTCGACTGCCTTAGTCGGTTTCGATTCGTTATTCGACGTGGATAGTCGATCCCGCTCGACTGTGCGGGAGCGGGCTTAGTTAGAGAGAGCTAGTATTATACCTATATTTCATTCGACTCCGGGTTCGTTTGCTGCGACCACCCAATGCTTCACATATAAAAGTTAACGAGGAAGAAGGAGATGCGAAAACCGAGTTTGTAGACCAAAAAGTGCAACTTCGCTCGCTCTTCCTAAATTATACAAAATAAAAATATTACAGAGACATTTATTTATCGTAATAATACGATAAAATAGGTGGCGGTGCTAATTTGGGTCAGGGAACCACCTTAACATAAAATATTTGAACAAAATTAACATATTATATTATTGAACTCACAGTGGTACATAGCTGGTTATCTGTAATAGTTACATTACCGGATTCAACATTAGACTCACCAGCTATCCACCACACTATAACATTTACACTAAAACCATATTTACAATAAAAGCTAAAAACTAAAATATTATAAGTACTTGAAAAAATACACAATCTTATCAACCGCACAAGAATGATAAAATTAGTTACTATCTGTTCCTTTCAATCCCCGCAGGAGCGACGAATAATTCATTCATCACTCAAAACCTACGGTCGACTAGCAAAGTCGAATCGGAGCCATGAATGATCCATTCGTAGAGACATTAGTAATTACTAATTAGTAGTTTCATTCGACTTTAAAGATTAGTATATTACTAATATGCAAGTCGAATGGGGAAATTAGTAGTTGTAGATTATTCGACTAGACAGATAATTCGCAGTCGCGCATCTTTAATTTATATGCATCTTATTCTGTCCTGACAAAATAAAAATCTTTTACTTTTTTCTTTGCTTTACAAAGGGATTGTTGTTTAGGGTAAAATAAATAAAAATTTGATTGTTTTGAAAAAAGTAAAAGCAACTTTAAATTCTTTACTAATTAGGTAAGAAATTAGTAAAGAATTTAAAGTTTTTTGAGTTCTACAAATACCGCGAGAATATTTTTTTATGGTAACATCACGGGAATAAGTAATAAGTACGTTTTTAAGCTCAAGTTTGGGTAGATAAAAATATACCAATACTAAATGCTAAAAAAATAAAAACACTACGCCGAAAATTTGCGAAAAAATATTTTATATCGACAGGACTTTTCTCTTGGAACGATTTTTTAGGTTATTATATAATTTCTTTAAAAAAACCTGAACGAGAGGACTTACGCGCTATAATACCTAAAAAAAAATTATTTACCAATTTTGCCAACAAACACGTACTATTTCAGGAATTTTCAGGAAATGAAAAGTGTTTCCCACTCACCTGTACAAAATGGCGGCACGTCGCTTAGCTAAATGGATTAGCTTGCCATTCAAACGGTTATTTGATTTGGGATCGGTTTTGTTTGCTACATCAGGCAGATTATTAACTAGGGACACACCCGGGCTTTGTCTGGGAAAGCAACTGTTAATATGATCAAAATGTCACTATGCGCCGATTTAATTAAAGCTTAGACAAGGAGAGTAATAAATTAAATTTAAATTAAATAAATAATACCGTTGCCCAAGGAAGGGCACCAGCTACCTTCTGTATATTTATAACATCTCCACTACGGTCGGAAAAAAGTTCAAATTTGAGTTTGAAAACGGACTAGAGTCGAATGAAATGATGAAAGGTTTCAAAACCAGTAATTTGTTCCGAGCATCTAGGATTTGCTTCGATATTATCGTGTTGTAAGATATTTTCAAGAATATTTATTCATGATGTCCCCTTTGTTTAAAAAAAATATCTAGGATTTTGGAACCGAGTAATATACTAAGTATTTTGCATCAGTTAACTATTTCGTTCGAACTCACCCAACTATTTTGAGTTCCAGAGTAAGCTCAGCTGAATTTGAAATTGTTAGTTCTAAAACTAATTTACCTAACTTACCTTGTCCAAATAAGTTAGGTCTCGTTTTAGCTTCCAGTCTAGATTATGCACCTGTATTATTTTAATCCATACCATTTATTATTAAAACTTTTAGGACTTGAGCTGAAGTCTAGGCATAATAGGTTAGTCTAGCATAAGTCTATTTAAGAGTGTGCCATTAGCAATTTAGTGTTAAAAATCGTTATTTATCTCAGAATCTGTGAAAGCTACTACCTTCAAATTTAGGGAAATTATACTTTGAACTTTTATCTTGGATTACGTGTTTTAAAAACACGATTGGTGAAAATTTTCTCCATAAAATATTATTTTGAAAAATACATGTTTTGCACACATTTTGCTATTTATCTCAGGAACAGCACATTTTATTTGTTGGGTTTTTGCTTTGTCAAGAAATCTTGAAGTATTTCTTGAGTTATGTCTTTTAATTTTTTGATTGGTTGTTTAATTAACTTGTAATTAGATAAAAACTCATTTTTTGCGCTTCCGCCTTTCCAAAAACGTATGCTCTGTCCCGCTCCTATGAACGCAACATCCTATTGCTATCCTTTTTACAAAATGGCGCGCAATGTAGGTACCTATACAGAGCGTCTCACGGCCATGCCACCTGGAGGGAAAGTATCTTAAATAATTGTAAATAGAAAATTTTACTGCAATAAGACTTCATTTTTACCCGACTACCGGAGGGTTATGATTTTAGCACCCTATGTATGTATGTATGTAGCTGATTTCTTTGTTCCCACGTAGCGCTGAAACTACTACTTCGATTTCAACAAATGAGGTATCGATTGATTCGTCTCATTACCCCGATGGTTATAGGCTATATGGTCTTAAGAGATAGCTGGGTCTAAATTACACCTGGAACACTTCGATAGCGCGATAAAATTTTGCAAGAGACGACATCTAGTTACAGTTCGAGTCTAATTTAGTTTGATGTGATGAGTGAAGGATGACACACCCGTTGCCATGGAGACCTCTTGTTTATTTTTTACCATGGAAACGGGTCATCTAGGAATGGACAAATGAAAAAATGTATCGATATATGTATGGTAAAAAAAATATAGTTAAAAACTAAAACCCGACTACATAAAAGTCTTAAACAATCGCTCACCTATTGTCCATAGCATTTTCTTTTGATACTTAGGTAGTCGGAGGCATTTTGTACTAATTGTACCCTAGGTATATGGGGTGCCTCCGACTACCTAAGCATAAAAAAAAAATGCTATAGACAATAGATGAGCGATTGTTTAAGACTTTTATGTAGTCGGGTTTTAGTTTTTAACTATATTTTTTTATTACCCGACTACGAGAGGGTTATCATTTTGACACCCTATGTATGTAGCCGATTTTTATGTTCCCTCGTAGCGCTGAAACTACTGGTCCGATTTCAACAAATGAGGTGTCATATGATTCGTCTTAATAGCCCAATGTTTATAGGCTATGTGAAGTCACATAAAAATGGGGGTCTAACGAGATAGTGGGGGTCGAAGAAAGGGTCGAAAATTTCAATGTTAGTAAATATACTCGTGTGTGGTATCGTTGCAAAGGTCTTTGTTTGTACTTTCCAAACCCGTTTTCTAAACTTTTGTGAGATTAACGATTCTCAAGCTATTAGCAAAAAGGTATAAAATATATATTTTGATACTTAGGTAGTCGGAGGCACATATACCTACGGTACAATTAGTAACAAAGGCCTCCGACTACCTAAGTATCAAAAGAAAATGATAAGGACAATAGGTGAACGCTTGTTTAAGACTTTTATGTAGTCGGGTTTTCGTTTTTAACTATATTTTTTATTTTTAAAACAATTATGTGGTGTTTGGTATAAACATGATACAACACCAACCACCACCAAAGACAACAGAATTATTTGTTTGTGATTTCACTAAAATCCAAGTTTAAGACGAAGTGCGCTCGGTTTTTCGAGACCAGGAAGAGCGAACACCGCGCGGGGAAGGCGAGAAAGGAAGGCAAGTGCCGCGGAACGGCCGGCCCGCGCGCAAATTCACCGATTTTTATTTTTTAATTTGGTTTTGCTCTCGAATAATACTCTTTCACAAGAAAATAAAACCATAATCCTCTAAAGTATTTATCTGAGAACACGTAGACGAAAGTTTATTGAAATATGTAAAAAAAATTTGCAAATGAAATTGGTTATTCCGTAGGAGTATATCTGTAAAAATGAAGATTTAGAGGAAATTTCGCGGTTTTTTTGTATAGAGTCAAGTTTAGTCAATCGTGTATCGGCTCCCATAAGTTTCTAAATAAAATCCTAAACTTTTGATGCTGATCAAAAAATAATACAAAATTCAATGTTTTCTTGCCTTAAAATTGATTTTTCGTACAGTTAAAACGTGGGTTTTGGGACTCATCAGCCCGTACATCAGCCCGTACACGTCCACTGCTGAACATAGGCCTCCCCCAAACGACGACGCCACGAATACCAGGTTTTGGGACTGACTTCACCTTAATGCCGCTTATTTTGTATTGCAATTAATGATAAATGGTGGGGGGATCTTGTCCAATGCTGTTTCTTAAATATTGTTTTAACATAGCCAGCTCAGGCGCCCTCTCAGCTTCGGGGCCCTGATGTACTACACCACCGGGCCCTATAATAGCTACGCCACTGCCCCAAAGTGAAGTGGACAACTTGCCCTCGAGAAATCATCGTTACTTTTCAGCGGAGCTAGTACAATCATAAAACTATTAGATGACTAGTTTCTGCCGGCGGTTTCGCACGTGTTGTTTCTATGGAAATATTTAAAGGTGGTGTCTATCCCATGGGAACTAATTTATGGGATGAAAAGCATCTATGTTTGATACCCGGTCTTGTATTTACCTATATGCAAAGTTTCAGCCCGATCCGTTGAGTAGTTTTAGCGTGCAGTAATAACAAACATCCATCCAAACAGCCAAACTTTCGCATTTGTAATATTAGTGTGATATTGATAGGTAAATAGATTTTTTTATTAGTATTCATTAGGTATTTTATTCTGATACGTATTTCATTTCGGAATTATATTCCCATTCATTTGGTATTTTATTTTCAGTTGGTATTATATTTTCAGTTGGTATTTTATTTTCAGTTGGTATTATATTTTCAGTTGGTATTTTATTTTCAGTTGGTATTATATTTTCAGTTGGTATTATATTTTCAGTTGGTATTATATTTTCAGTTGGTATTATATTTTCAGTTGGTATTTTATTTTCAGTTGGTATTATATTTTCAGTTGGAATTATATTTTCAGTTGACATTATATTTTCAGTTGGTATTTTATTTTCAGTTGGTATTATATTTTCACTTGGTATTATATTTTCACTTGGTATTATATTTTCAGTTGGTATTATATTTTCAGTTGGTATTATATTTTCAGTTGGTATTATATTTTCAGTTGGTATTATATTTTCAGTTGGTATTTTATTTTCAGTTGGTATTATATTTTCAGTTGGAATTATATTTTCAGTTGACATTATATTTTCAGTTGGTATTTTATTTTCAGTTGGTATTATATTTTCACTTGGTATTATATTTTCACTTGGTATTATATTTTCAGTTGGTATTATATTTTCAGTTGGTATTATATTTTCAGTTGGTATTATATTTTCAGTTGGTATTATATTTTCAGTTGGTATTTTATTTTCAGTTGGTATTATATTTTCAGTTAGTATTATATTTTCTTTTGGTTTTATATTCTCATTAGGTAAGTATCGTTTTGTACAAAATACAGTTTAGTACCAATATTTACTAAAAATCCTACTAGTAAAATAAATGTCATAGTTTGTAAGGATGGATGTATGGATATTTCTCTTTCTCTCTACTCTCTCTATTACTCTTTCACGCAAAAACTACTGAACCGATTAGGCTGAAAATTGCTATGGGTATAGTTTAGCACCTGGAATAACATATAGTCTATTTTTTATCCCGATAAAAACGCAGGCAAAGACGCGGGCAGCAGCTAGTTACTTATATATGACTCATAATAACAAAGAAATTAGTACGTTGTAGCTTGAATTAAGTTACTAAAAAACTTGGTTAAAACAAATTTTAACAAAATTAGTATTAAATCAGTTAATACTAATTTTGTTAAAATTATACGTATTTGGTTAATTTCTTACCCGAGACTCACGCAAACAGATACAAACGACTTCCTAAAGCCATTCGCGAGATCCATACACCACTATACCATGAAATTAGGCTAAACGGTTGATATAGAAAACACCATGAAACAATAGTGAGGTCACTGACCTGTGACCTGACCAGGTCAACGACCTGTGTCCAAGGTGTTTAGTGATGTTTGTGGGGTCGATGTGAAACTCCCTGTACATCGTTTATCTTGCATGTGAACCTCTGATTTCCGGTGCTTACCGGAAATCCGGAGGACCGGATTACCTATGCAAAACCAATTGAGAATGAATGAAGGTAAATTAACAATTTCTTTTTCAAAATACATTGTTTCAAATAAATTATTAAGTAAAGAAAATCATTAGATGCATAAACTATTTGAAATTAATATCAAGTGTCACCTAATTAATTTCAAATAGTTTAAGTTAATTAATTCTAGTAAAGCCGTGGGGCCGCGGCGTACGAATATCGACCCCTCCAACTCAACCCGTGGATGTCGTAAGAGCCGACTAAGGGAACTTACCAGAGGATGGGCAGCAGCTTCCTTCTAAGTATTTTTAAACACCAACACTGCGATCACTAATCTGCCTGCCAAGCGTGGTGATTATGGAAAATCCCCCTACATGGGAGACCATCCATTCGATGGACCGACGACATCGTAGCGGTCGCAGGGAGTCGATGGATGGAGGCGGCTCAGGACCGCTATTTGTGGCGTCGTACGGGGGAGGCCTATGTCCAGCTGATGATGATGATTCTAGTAAACGCGTTGTATGTTTAATATTATGAATTCTTTCACTATTATAAACCATATAAGGCTTATAGGTATGTATATATATATATATATATACCATATTACATAAAGGTATGTAGGTATACAAATGGTCAGACCAATAAAGTGTCAAATCAATGTATATTTAAAAATCGGTCAAGGATTGAATTTTTTGCTTTTTTTCTTTAATTAAATACCAATAAAAATTAGTAAATGGTCATCAAGAAGTTGCCCATCTACCCGTCATTCCCTTTCGCCCACCATTGTCTAGTGGCCCAGTTAATCAGCTTTGTAGAGTATCCGCTGTTTTGTTTAAAACAATAGCCTTCTTTACCTAGCCCGAAAAATATACAAATTAAGGCGGTTCCCTGACACAACTAGCGCCGCTGCACTTATTTTATCGCATAATTACGTTAAACAATGAAATTTTCAAAAATTCCTTTTTTATACCTATCTAAGCTTCTTTTTAATGCCTTTGTAATAGTTTTATTTTGTACAGTTTAAAAAGAGATGCGCACTTGCTCTTTGTGGCCACCAAACTCTGAAATGCGAACTCCTAATAATAATACGATGAAAATAGTTGGCGGCGCTAGTTGGGTCAAGGAACCGCCTTAACTGGCTTAGTTTCAGCTCTTTTAAATTCTTATCATCGTTAGTTATTTATTACTGATTGATGGTTTTGTTGCAGATTGAAAATTCTCAAATATATTTAAAAACTAAATTTATTCCATTTCATAAATTTCGCCATTTGATCATAATTATGTACGATGCAAAACCTATATCTACTACTGCGATTCAATAACCTTGATATTTTTTGTATACAAAGGGTTTACCAAAGCAAAACCCAAGGTATATTGGTGGAAAATATTTAACGACATTGGTATCATGGAAGTAAAGCACAGAAGTTCGAAACAATTTTTGGTTTAGAAAGCTTTCATTCAACATTTAATGGATCTCTCGTTCGTTTTCGAATTCAAATTTAAACATTTTTTGCTTCACATATGAGATTATGCGTTGTTGAAAATTGTGTTTTGTTTTTAGTGATAACTTTCCTGTTAATTTGTTGTTTTTTGTTATTGTTATCAGTTTTTGTTAAGTTTTCATTCATAAATGTTTTTGTTGACATAAAATATCTTGGATTTTAAATCGGAGTATAGTTCCCATTTCATAATTCTTCCTACTTTCCCACCTCATTATTTTCTCGACGTAGTGCAATGTAATTCCTAATTTTGGACTATATAAGCAAGGTCTCCTTACTTTGGGGAAAGATGGTGGTATGTGGATTGGCCAGCATTATTTATTTATTTATTTCATTTCAATTGGAGACCCGGTATAAAAAATATACCTTAGTACATCTTAAAGGTAAAAAAAAAATCATATTTAACGAAACATGGCTATTCCCTTTTTTTCAACCAAATGTGGAATTAAACCATAATACAAAAGTCAAAGCACTTTTACAAGCCCTTGATTCTACAGCCTTTCTCAACAACAAAGTAAATTCAACTTTATTTATATTAGCATAAAGCATCATTTTAATATATACTTACTACATTTTCCATTTTACTTTTCCGTGTGCACAAAGAAAAATGTCGACGTGAAAATAATATGAGTCTTAATCGGAAGTAATAAGGTCGGCTTTGATCGGGGCTAAAAAAGATTTGGACATATAAAAATAAATTCTACTTCAGTTGAAAAATGGAAAGGTAGTTTGTTTGAAAGAAAATAAAAAAATTATAGTTGTTAATACTTGTTAGCATTTTCAATACAATTCGGCCAGCATCTTGGTAGCGCTTCTGACTGGATAAGGATCAGTTGAGCTACATCTAGATTGTTGGCAACAGTCTTTAGTTAGGTTAACTTTTATATTAAAAATAATACTAGTTCTAGTTTTTTTGTATTCTCCTCTTGTTATTTTCTTTGTAAATCCTAGCGAAGGTGTGTTTGCTTGTGCTTCCTTCACGCCCTAACTAAGCAACCGATTGACTTGATTTTTGGAAAGCAAGTTAGTTGAAAGCATCGAGAGTAACATAGGCTACTTTTTGGCCTAGTGAAACATGAACTTCCCATGTGAAAAATACCTTTTTATCCCCCTAGAAATGTGAAATTCGAATTTAACGCGGGTAAAACCGCGGAGAATAACTAGTAATGTACATAATTGTAAATTACTTTAAAAAAATATTAGTTGGTAATATAATTTTTTTTTTTTGGACATGTAAACTTTTTTATGAACGTGACCTAACGTGAAATAATTTAGACCAAATGGGAAAACGCAGAAATGGGAGATGTCCCATTTGAGAATAAGCATACTCGTTTAAAAAGTTTTGGAAGAGACAGCACTGACCAAGCAAAGTCAGGGCAGAACGCTTGTTTTCTCTATATTCATGTAAGAGCTCATTTTTACCAGAAATTCATTGTTTCTCCTACTCGTAACATGCTGGTGTATTTACAGCCCTAACTCAAAGTTGTAAGGTCTACAATGCTGTGTGGAGAGGTTATTGATCGGGTAGTACGTTGTATTCTACTTTAGTAGGTCATTCCACTTTAGAAGGATACGTATACACGGCATGGATATAGAAACATGCCGGGACAGTTTCTGCATAATAATGTTGATTGTACTTACTAATATTATAAATGTCAAAGTTTGTATGAACGGATGTATGAAAAAAAAAGTAGATATATTTTTATTTGCCAGAACAGATGAGTTGTCGAAGTGCTTATTTTGAATTATTTCCCCTGCGTCGACCTGGCTCTGCGTCGATACTCGACTCGCTCGTCTCAGGGTCATTGGTACAGTCGTCGCGGTAGGAAGCATAGTAGATTTAGGAATGCACGAATGTAATAATGCAAATAAAGCGTTGTCAGAAAAGTAGAGTTGGATCAGTTAAACATACGGGGTGGTGATTCCGAAAGAAATCGGTAAAGATTGTTTAATTGCCGACAGTGGGGGGAAAGACAAGATTTTGATTTTCATGTTGGATGAATGCAAAGATGATTTGAAAGAGATGACACTGTTCTTTGTTGATGGGACGTTGTTTTCAGTTTCCGCACCATTTTATCAAGTGTACACTATACAAGCAGACATTTTTAGTGCCGCGGCAAGACTGTAGTTGTACCGGTTATATTTGCATTGTTACCAAACATATCACAACATGCCTATCAGAAGATGTTTCTACTGATAAAAAAAAACATCCCAGAGAACCAACCTACTAAATTTATTATAGATTTTGAAGTAGGAGCTATCAACGCCCTTAAAGAAGTGTTCCCACATTCAGAGGTTGCTGGTTTAACTTTCCGTTTCAGCAAAGCGTTATGGAAAAAAGGAAAAGAAAACAAGCTAGTTATTTATTTATTTAGTTGACATTGTAAGCCTAAAGAAATAAAGTTATTGATTCTGATTCTGATTCTGAGTAATATACAGTAAAGTACCTTAAATAAAAAGGAAAACTGACAAAGTCGGACTCCACTTAGCATGTGCTATGGTAGAGCAGATCATGTCATAGCGCTGGTCTTCCGTGGAGACCGTGGTGCTCAAGGCAGCCTTATACACACTTACAACAAAGAACAAAAATAAGATGCAAATTTAAATAACAAAAACTAACACTATGAAAACATTATTATTTATATACATAGGTAAATATTGTAATATAAATTATGGAATTATCTATGTTACTCATGTTATTATAAATATATATATATGTTATTATATTTATTACTCTTTCACGCAAAAACTACTAAGCAGATTAGGCTGAAATTTGGTATGGGTACATATAAAACGCGAAGGCGCGGGCAGCAGCTAGTGAATTAATAAACTTTTTAAACTTTAGGGATCTGTACACATTATTATAAATATTCATCCTATGACCACGACAGAGTGTAAACCTGTCGAAACGTCGGGAAAAATAGTTGAATAAACGCAATAAATACCCGTGAATATTTTTAAGGACGACTTGTTGTATGTATCACACATACTACTCAATTTCGATGAATTTTGATCACGGATAAATACAAAAGAAAATAAAACATTTATTTGGATAACGAATACAAAATAATATGACGTGTTTTAAAAAACGATAAACCGACTTCAAATTCCCTTTCTTTTACACTTATTTTAAGTTTTGCGGGATAAATACTAATACCCTGGATAAAAAAATTATGGGACCCCTTCGAGATCGTTTTCTATACAATAGTGAAAGAATTTTCAAAATCGGTCCATAATCACTGGCGGAGATATCGCGTAACATAAATACAAAAAAACAAGATACAGACGAATTGAGAACCTCTTCTTTTTACAGTCGGTTATTAAACCAAACAGCGACGAAAATTTCCCATGGTTACGTTTGCACCATTCATTTGCCCCATTAATGGTGCAGACGTAACTGGTTAGTTATGTTTGCAACATTCAAATTGGTACAATTACTTATCTCCCGTGACGATCACACTTAAGAAGGATACAGACCTCTCCCAAACAAAAACGGATTTTCCTATGCGGGTTTGTTGTTGTTTCACGTAGAATGAAATGGGGCGCGCTATGAATGAGAAATGAAATAAAGGGCCGTGGGGCCGCGGCGTACGAATATCGACCCCTCCAACTCAACCCGTGGATGTCGTAAGAGCCGACTGAGGGAACCTACCAGAGGAAGGGTAGCAGCTTCTTTCTGAGTATTTTTAAACACCAACACTGCGATCACCAATCCGCCTGCCAAGCGTGGTGATTATGGAAAATCCCCCTACATGGGAGACCATCCATTCGATGGACCGACGACATCGTAGCGGTCGCAAGGAGTCGATGGATGGAGGCGGCTCAGGACCGCTATTTGTGGCGTCGTACGGGGGAGGCCTATGTCCAGCAGTGGACGTGTATGGGCTGATGATGATGATGATGAGTGAGAAAGCGACAGATTTTCGAATGAAGGTGTCTATCATGCATAAAAAATCACTTGAAGATGACTATATTTGGTGGTCAAAATTTGTTTCGCTCTCATTTAAATATCATTATGTTTTTTTCAAAAACTAAACCGCTGCAAATATATATATTTTTCATCTGATTACGTATGGAATATTTCAATAAGATCGGGGACATGGTTTCCAAATGAATCGGAAAGTACGTTTGTATGGGAAAGGCTATCCGTTCCGTTCTTAACTAGTCATTGTAAATATTCCGTTAATTATAACTGCAGTTTCTGCAGAATCATCTCTACAAAAACTCCTCAAAGTAGCTTTTTACGTGTCGATACTTCCTCTAAATCTAAATTAAACTGCTACTTACGAAAGCCGTCTGGTACACATGCCCTATTTCACAATTTTAAAGTCGCTACCTATAAAATTTGGGCATCAACAACAGCTTTTCAATCAACAACTTACCATAACGGCTTACACATAGAGTTGGTATTTGTTCGCAGTTGCTTAGCCGTTCAGGATTGGTGGAGTAAATCAATCGATTGGAAACCGATCGTGCGCAGGCGATCGTACTATTTTGAGACGGTTGTTAAGGCGAGGCTATTACTAGAATCAATACATACATTTTCTTCCATGATTTTGTTTCAGTAGTATCCCGAATGGCCGTGTCGTGCCGGCTTACAATTTGCTCTTCCCGCGTATTTTTGTTTCGGGCGTTCTTGGTATTTTCTATCCTACTAATGTTATAAAAGTCAAAGTTTGTAAGGATGGATGTATGGATGGATATTTGTTACTCTTTCACGCAAAAACTACTGAACCGATTAGGCTGAAGTTTGGTATGGGTATAGTTTGGGACCTGGAATAACATATAGGCTATTTTTTATCCCGATAAAACGTGGGCGAAGGCGCCGGCAGCAGCTAGTGTAAATCTATGAAACGTCATAATCTGCCTCGTTGCACGTTGCGAGCGTCTTCTTTCCCCGTACTAACTGCACGAATGCGCGCTGTGTTATGTTACATTACGCCCTACCGGCCCAGTAACCCGGCTTTCGATGGTTTTTTATAGAATACATATTTACATTTAGACTGTGTTATATAATAAAAATAAGTACATAAATACACATTTAAGCATTCAAGTATTTAATTTGCAATCTTACATACATTGTGAGAAGTCTGAAATACATAATTCACTTCGGGGCTAGGTATTAGGAGCCTTGTTAGGGCTCCATGCAACTTGAGTGGTAGCTAATTCTAAGTAAAAGATAAAAAAAGATATAAATCATTTATTATAGCAAAAAATCATACAAATACTTACAATTAACTAATACACAATATTTAATTAATAACTAGTGGAGAGGTTATCTGATTTCCAAATAGAAGCGGTAATCTTAAAGAATTTTATTAATATCCCAAAAATTTACGACTCCGGCGGGACTTGAACCCGCGACCCTCCTCTGAATACGAGGATGCGCTAACCAACTGCGCCACGGAGGCACGTACCCGACATGTCGAAAATCTTTGAGACTTACGGACTATAGCGCCGTTAGCTCCACCTACAGGGGAAACATTGAAGTTATCCAAACCTGCTCAAAGTCTAAAGTTACATTTAGATCGTTTGACGAGAGGTATCGCTGTTGCTAATCTCTAAGGAGAACAAAACCTTAGAAGCAGTAATGTAAGTGTCTATATTCTGAAATTGCGATATGTATTTTCATTGTTATGTTAAGCATCACAAATAAAGCTCAAGCTTTATTTAAGTTACTAAAATAAGAATAACATAAATAAAAAAATTCAGACACTTGTAACTTTTTTGCTTTGTAATTAGGTAATTACCTAAAACTCCCTAAATCCAAAGTTTATATTCAAATTAATATCCTCATAAAAGCTGAGCTGAACTAAATTGTATGAATAACTGTCGCCATGGATAGCCTAACATTGGATCGTGCAATAAGTTTCATTTTTGCATAATCCTCATCCTAAATAATGAAGGGTTTTGTTCGCGTTGCGCACTTTCTGGTTATTCTAATCAGGATTCTAATATCGTTAATGGAAATATTTAAATTATGGAGTTAAGGAGTGACCAAACCTTTTTCTAGTTATACTTAGATTCTTTAAGAATAATTTCCTTACTTAGAGAAATACTTAAACAAAATTGAATGCTTTTTTTGGTTCCTATCCCAGTCTTTTTGTGCTATGTATTATTTACTAACCGACTTCGAAAAAGGAGGAGGTTCTAAGATCAGCTGTGTGTATGTTTATTATGAATGTACGTCGATTTCTCCGAGAATTATGTATTTGGATGATTCTTTTGGTAGTTATAGAGAATGATTCCGAGGTGATCCCATAAAAATGTAATTCCCGAGGGATTAGTATTTGTCCCACAACATCTAAATAACTGATTACTAAGGGATTTGAAGTCCGATTTTATTTTGTTCAAGGCAAATAAATATTTTTTAGTAATAGCCTAGTATTTTTTATACTTAGATTTTATAAGCCATTTTGAAAAGCAAATCTTGTCATCATACAAGAAAACCTTCGTTTTTTGAAGTTATTCCACAATCATTTGTTTTTTAATGGTATTTTTTGTTATATTTTCATCGACTGAAAACTTCGCCTTAACATTGCGCTACAGGCCACTTACCGTTATTGAAATCGGCTGGAATATCTTCAAAAATAGAACAAAAATAATTTGGAAACACGCCGAGAGCCAAAAAACCTGGGAAAAATCAAACCAGGTTACCAATAAAATATAATAGACCGACCACTTACCGTGCTTCGAGATGCCGTTAGTTCAACCATTGTTGAACATTTTTCGTTCAACAATTAACTGAATTGCGCCGTTTTGCAATTGGCCTAGCCATACTACAAACTGGCTGATTCTACCATCTGGCGACGACAAATAAGAGCTACAATATACCACGAGCTACAACATGAAGGTAAATATAGGTACAAATTAATAAATACTGCAAAAATATATAAGTACGTAAAACGAAACAGAAATCAAGAAAGAATATCTAGAAAATACTACCATTAAGTAACTAACTAACCATTAAGTAGGTACTTAATTCATTAATTGTAATTAATAATTTTAATTTTAAATTAAAGGGCACCTTGTATATTAAATTTATTTAACTTTCAAATAAGTTGTATAACTAAACACGTTAATAATATTCAAAACTTTCTAACGACTTTACCTAATCTAGATTTACCAGTTTATTTTCAACGAAGAAAAATATGTTATTATGGTTTTGGCAAAGGGATAGAAACTAGTATTGGAATCACTTTATATAAGTATAGCTGCTGCCTGCACCTTCGCCGACGCGACGTTTTATCGAGATAAAAAATAGCCTGTATGTTATTCCAGATCCAAACTATACCCATACCAAATTTCAACCCAAACAATTCGGTAGTTTTTGCGTGAAAGAGGAACAAACATCCATACATCCACTCTTACAAATTTGTATAATATTAGTAGGACTAGCTACACCCTGCAGCTTCTCTCACGTGGTACCAGCTAGTTGATTCGAATATATTCATGAGTAAATAATAAATTATACTAAAGTTGGATACCTACATCATTATACCAACCAGGTACATTAAAAATAGGATGTAAAAGCCTGCTTAGCCTTTTGTTAATTTTGGCGCGTTTTACGATCCATAAAGCAGCCATGTTTGTGACGTTTCAAGATGGCCGCCTTAATGTCGGAAAAGGGCGCGAAATCGAAGTGGACGACGATCGTTACTTTTAATATTCTTTTTATTTCGTTGAACTTTAGATTTTTTGTATAGAACGCAAAAAGTATAAGTACAGAGAGGATTTATGTTTTATTGTAAATAGTATTGTTTTTTTTGTGATTTATAATACCAAATCCTGCCAAGAAAGAAGAATGAGAAAAGGGCATCATTTTTAAGAAAAGGAAAATTTGCATCTTCAAGCGTTTAATTATTAATTTTAACAATTTTATATCGATTTTGTTAGTAGGCCTCTCTAAACAAAGATTATTGGGGACCCAATATGATCTTTAGAGGTTTTATTTGAAACTTAACTTAAAAATTCTCTTCAGACTCTGTCTTGAATTAACATATGCTGAGACAGGAACTATTTTCTGACAAGAGCAAGTAGTTTATTTCTGTGATGTAATGTACCTACTTCGACAAATAAAAATGTCTATTTCTGACAATGAGTGTGGGAGTTCGGTCTTTGACTTGACTTGAACGAGTGTTCCTTGTGAATATATGGTAAAAATTAATAATTTCAATTTGAAGTAATTAATATTCTTTATTATTAATTGAGACCTAGCGTCTTCACGACCGTATTCGTTATGATGGGCAGAAACAGCAGTTCACGCAGTGTCAGTGAATTACCTATAACCCTCTATAGAAATAGCCTATAAACGTTTCCATAGGAACAACGCGTGAGAAGCTGCAGACTGAAACTAGTTAATCATAAAGACGATCACCGTACCACAGATTAGGTAATGTTAGTACGAACAACGGGCTGCAAAATCCCTAGATCTATTCCTTTCTAATATCCAAAACTAATACCAATCATCAGTATCATCATCATATCAGCCCATACACGTGTATGGGCTGATATGATGGACGTGTATGGGCCGTCGTATGGGGAGGCCACAAATAGCGGTCATGAGCCGCCGCCATCCATCGACTCCCTGCGACCGCTACGATGTCGTCGGTCCATCGAGTGGATGGTCTCCCATGTAGGGTGGGTTTTGCCATAATCACCACGCTTGGCAGACGGATTGGTGATCGCAAGTGTTGAAAAATACTGAGAAGGAAGCTGCTGATTCTCATACCAATACTATTTGTTTATTGTCCTAATAAATTTTATATTCCTAACAAATAGGTACCAAAAAATAAATATTATTGAAGAAAAAAATCTATTCCCAACGAATACCAAAATAATTTGGTACAGTCACAAAAACGATATATTTTACCTTCTAATAATATAATCGTAAACCTTTACAAATTCACTTCGTCACTTGACTGTCCTGAATGAGAGCCCTCAAACGCCCCACTACAATGTGCATAGTTGGTATATTACAATTCCGAAACGAATTCGCAAATAGCATTGCAATTTACCTACACAGTAGTGAAATATCATTAAGTTGGACATTAATTTGATATTAAATTGTAATTAATTTAGCAATTCGCTTCATAATGCGGATGAACTCCCACGGGCCTAGTTACCCGCTTTGTTTCTGTGTTCTTTTACTGTGCATGCATGCTTTGTACTAGGATAACACCCATTTTTAACCGACATCGGAAAATGGAGGATGTTCTATGTTCGGCTATATGTATGTTTATTATGCATTTTCGACCATACACGTCCACTGCTGGACATAGGCCTCTCCCGTACGACGCCACAAATTGAGCCGCCTCCATCCATCGACTCCCTGCGACCGCTACGATGTCGTCGGTCCATCGAGTGGATGGTCTCCCATCTGGGGGGGTTTTGCCATAATCACCACGCTTGGCAGGTGGATTTGTGATTGCAGTGATAGTGTTGAAAAATACTCAGAAGGAAGCTGCTGCCCTTCCTCTGGTTCCCTTAGTCGGCTCTTACGACATCCACGGGTTGAGTTGGAGGGGTCGATATTCGTACGCCGCGGCCCCACGGCCAAGTTCTCTACCAAACGGCCATTTTCTATCTCCGTCAATTTGTGGCTAGATTCGTATTTATATATATTCAATGGGAAAACCAGAAAAATGATCCCGGTTTGATCTGATGTAAATTTTATTTCATGGGTTTACTCACGCAAATAATTTAGGTTGAGTAATGATAAGATCTCATATTTACTTGTATCTGGACTGGTTTCCGCAACTAGGCCACAGGTGGACCCTTTTTGCGTGTCGGGAGGGGCTGCTAGTCTAACCACCCGATGTCCTCCAGGAAGGCCAGCACCTCGCTGACGCTAGTGCATGCCTCCCTAGATGTTCACGGTGTCCCAAGAACGGCTAGGAAGGGCATGCAAGGTCTCATGTTTGTTATCACAAAAATCGTTGACAGTGTACCAGATATATTTATATATATATTCAAAACAAGCTGCTGCCCGCGCCTTCGCCCGCGTTTTATTGGGATAAAAAATAGCCTATATGTTATTCCAGGTCCCAAACTGGGTATAGTTTGGATAAGAAATTTCAGTCTAATTGGTTAGTTAGTTTTGGTAGTTTTGGGTGAAAGAGTAACAAATATCCATACATCCATTCTTACAAACTTTGACATTTATAATATTAGTAGGATAGTGTATTCTGGTCTACCAAAACTTGTTTTTGAATTTGATCATGTGATTTTACTTTGGTCGACGATGCATTTTCGGCCGACGACATAGGTCACTCACGACTTCTTGCACAAATTTTCTCTAACTCTCACGGTTTCAAATTTGGTCCCATCTCAACTCCCATCTCAAAAAGAAACCCGGTTAAAGTTATTCGAGGTGGAAAACTTAATACGTAAAAATTTTAAGCTGTTCCAAATTGAAGTTTTGGCCTGCAGAAGTAACAAAATATTCATCAATCCAAAAATGCAATCTTTCGCAAAACTTAGACTACAATAAACTTTTACTTGTAGTGTGATTAAATCTCAATTAAATCTTTAAACTCCGAAACACCGTCTGCCCTTTTTAAATGTCACCGAAATGTCAAAAATAGGGCTGTGTCCCACCGAGTGCAAATGCCAAGTAAATGCTAGCAAGACCTTCGGATCCAAGATTGCAATGTCGAATCTACGGTTGGGTGCACACCCTAACTTCGTTAACGTAATAGAGGGCATTGAAAGGTCATTTTTAGGGCGTTGTTGTGCATAAAATGACCTTTGAATAATTTGCTTACAATACATTTTGACTTTAACGATTAAGGCGCTACCCCAACCCAATCAGAGCTGCCACCTATTTTATCGTATTATAACGATATACAAAAGAATTTTCAAAAATACCTTAGCCAGTTTGTGATACCTATCATAAGCTTATTTTTAATGCCTCTGCAATAGTTTTATATTGTATAGCTTAGGAGGAGATTCAAAAACCAAGTTTGGTGGCCAAAAAGTGCAACTTCGTCGAATCCATTATTTCCCGCCCTATTGGGCGATAATCCAAAAGATAAATCCAAAGTGGGGTCTCTGATTTTTCGGATATAGTCTAATCATTTCGTTGGCTAAAATACTCGAATTATAACAACTAATCTATTTTATATGCATAGTTTAGGTACCTACCTTCAACAAAAAAGCCACTTTTAATTTTGCTTCATCCATTTATTTGACTTGCTTTCTTTGATCAGTTTTTTGAAACCATTCCGCGTCTATCCGACTCACTCTTGACCGTATTATTTTAATCTCAAGTAGGCCATGTGCACAGATTGTATATTTTACCTACATACATATATGTACGTACCTACATTATAGATAAGCATCTTTATAAGGCACGGGCTACTCTTTCATCAAAGAACAAAAGAATCGACTACAGGAAGGTAAAAATAAAACATAAAGGCTTTCTTACAGGTTGTTTGCAAAATAATTAAAATATGTTTTAAGACTTAATTCTTTGAAATTTTTTGGGATATTTGTTTATTTACTTTTACCCTAAGCTATACTTTAAAGTCGTGTTAGGAAGCGGGCGAAGAGACTACGCCGCAGTTTTTAACTTTTGTAGTCTCTTCGTTCAACCTGTAACCGTTATACCTGTACTTGTTCTAATATTTTTTTTTTCTAAATTGTTTTGTATTTTATTATCTTTTACATGAATTTGGGTGTGGTTTTGTTTTGATAGAAAAGTTTTGTTTATGTTTTGGAAGTTATTTATTATCAAAGGAAGTTTTTCTCTTTTGAAAAGTACCTATAAAAATGTATTTAAAGATGGAAACAGTTTTAAAAAAATCCTAATACCTAGTAGCGAGTGTGTATTTCACACTCCCTTCAGAAAACATAATAGAATATTACTGTATTGTACCATGAATTCATTGAATACTTAAACAAGAACATAATAAACGTGTCAAAATGACTTTGACGATGCCCTTTTACAGCTGATCTAATTTAATTTATCTTACATATTTATCTAAATTCCTAAGTTATTTAACTGTATTTCTGTTTGTCTGTTTTATGGCTTTGATGTAAGTATAATTTTAAGCACATTTATTATGAACTATTGTAAATTGACTTATCCAAGTGTGCCCAGTGCTCCTACGGCGAATAAATGAGTATGAGGATGAATACTAATTACATCCAGTGTGGCACAATCGCTAACAGCAATCTCTTCCAGACAACCTTTAATTTCCTCAATCTGTTTTCTCTAAAAAAAGTAAGTAAGGTACTTATTAATTGGTATAAGTTTGTTTTTTTTTACTTATTATACCTACTTTTTCTTCAGTTAATGTATTTTCCAAAGCTAATATTTCCAGCACCCTGTGAACAGCACGAGCCCAAACCGGGCGTCGAACCCGCACATCTGTTTCCATACTTGCACGCATTTACATAGAAAGTGGACTAGATCTATAATGACATGGTAGCAGGTAGTAGGATTCCGGAACGTAGGCTCCTAGAATCTTTAGCGTCAATATGCTAACAAAATCTTTAAAAAGTCCATTCAATTAGCTTTTAGCGTGCCTTGACTTAAAAATTATTCTGCCGAGAACTCAATAATTCAAGACACATTAATGAGGTACTTAAAATATTAAGGGGGCTCCGTGAAAAATATCCCAATTTTGTCTCTTAATTGACAAAACGCTATATAGCATCAAAGAGTTTTTAGAAAACGACTACATACACCTGGACTTCAATTTCAGTACAACGTTATCTGACACTGTCGTAAAATCACCTAACCTGGACTCAAATATTATTTAAGGATCATATTATATAAGTTTATGTCTTGACTATTGACCCTCTTCAGCAAATAAAGTCATAGTCTATGCATCTAATTAAGTTTAAATGTATATTTGTTATTTGTGTGCCTATTGACATTAAGTGATCTTTATCTTAACTTATCATCATCATATCAGCCCATACACGTCCACTGCTGGACATAGGCCTCCAATACGACATAGGCCCATACGACGCCACAAATAGCGGTCCTGAGCCGCCTCCATTCATCGATTCCCTGCGACGGCTACGATGTCGTTGGTCCATTAATTGGATGGTCTTCCAACACCCCATTTCGCGTTGCATCGTGGCCGCCACTCGAGAACCTTTACTCCCCAGCGGCTATCAATTCTGTGAGCTATATGTCCTGCCCATTGCCACTTCAGACTACTAATTATAGCTATGTTAGTGATATCGTCCGCCCATCTCGCCGCTGAAATCCGATGCCTCTAAATCCAGTTCTTGGATGTCATTCAGTTAGCGCGTTACTCCATCCTATACCTATCACCTTGTCTCCGTGCAAGGTGTCCTGTCCAGATCCATTTTAGCTCCGTGATGCGATTGAGACACGACCCCAGAAATAACAGTTTCAAGCTTTAGAAAGAAAGCTTTCTGTGTGAATGCGGCCGGGGCGGCGCGCGCGCAGCCGGTCACTCAGCGCGTGTATTTATTAATTATATGATGGAATGTATTGTGCAGATGTCTGGGGAAGTAGGGGAACTTATTAGTTTAGTTATGGAACAGGAAGTTATGGCTTTTTTCTATGCTTTAACAGTAAGCGAAGATTTTGTGAATTTTAATTCCTTAACAATTCATGTACCAAGGTTCCTACCTACGTTCTTAAACATATTTTGTTGAGACAAGAGAATTTAATTAAATAGTTACTTATATCATCAGCATCATCATCAGCCCGTACACGTCCACTGCTGAACATAGGCCTCCGCCAAACGACCAACGACTCCCTGCGATCGCTACGATGTCGTCGGTCCATCGAGTGGGAGGTCTTCCCACACTCCGTTTCGCATTGCATCGCGGTCGCTACTCGAGAACCTTTACTCCCCAACGGTTATCGGTTCTACGAGCTATATGGCCTGCCCATCGCTACTTCAGCCTGCTGATGTTACTTATATCATCATCATCATCATCATCATCAGCCCGTACACGTCCACTGCTGAACATAGGCCTCCCCCAAACGACGCCACGAATAGCGGTCCCGAGCCGCCTCCATCCAACGACTCCCTGCGACCGCTACGATGTCGTCGGTCCATCGAGTGGGAGGTCTTCCCACACTCCGTTTCGCATTGCATCGCGGTCGCCACTCGAGAACCTTTACTCCCCAGCGGTTATCGGTTCTACGAGCTATATGGCCTGCCCATCGCCATTTCAGCCTGCTGATTCTGAGAGCTATGTCGGTAACTTTGGTTCTTCTACGAATTTCCGTATTCCGGACCCTATCGCGTAGAGAAACTCTGAGCATAGCTCTCTCCATAGCTCGCTGGGTGACTTTGAGCTTATGCACAAGGCCTATAGTGAGCGACCACGTCTCGGATCCGTAAGTCATCACTGGTAGCACACATTGGTTAAAGACTTTAGTCTTGAGGCTCTGCGGTATCTGTGACGAGAAGATATTGCGCAGTTTCCCGAACGCTGCCCATCCGAGTTGGATTCGTCGGCTGACCTCTTTATCGAAGTTGGATTTACCTAGTTGGACCATTTGGCCTAGGTAGACATAATGATCAACAACTTCGATAACATCGTTCCCCACATTGACCGGTAAGGGTGCGACATGGGCATTAGACATGATATTTGTCTTACCCATGTTCATTTTAAGACCCACTTGGCGGGAAACGATGTTGAGGTCTCTGAGCATCCTGCTAAGGTCTTCCAGTGATTCTGCCATAATGACTATATCGTCGGCAAACCGAAGGTGAGTGATGTAATCGCCATTGATATTGATGCCATATCCGTCCCAGTCCACAAGCTTAAAAATATCCTCCAATGCAGAGGTGAACAGTTTCGGAGAAATGACGTCTCCCTGTCTCACCCCTTTTTGCAGTGGGATCGGATTTGTGGTTTGATCCTGGAGACGAATTGACATAGTGGCCTTGCTGTACAAACACTTCAGCACTTGGATATACCGGTAGTCGATTTGGCACCGCTGGAGAGACTGCAGGACTGCCCAGGTTTCGACTGAATCAAAGGCTTTCTCGTAGTCCACAAACGCTAGACATAACGGCCGGTTATACTCTTCTGTTTTCTGTATAATCTGCCGGAGCGTATGTATGTGGTCTACGGTACTAAAGCCTTTTCGGAACCCGGCTTGTTCGGGCGGCTGGAAGTCGTCAAACCTTCGAGCGAGACGGTTGGTGATTACTCTCGAAAACAGCTTATAGACGTGGCTCAGCAGTGAGATGGGCCTATAGTTCTTTAGAAGGGCTTTGTCACCCTTCTTATGGAACAGTACCACCACACTTCTGTTCCACGCCTCTGGCGTTTGTCCCTCGAGAATGACGGAGTTGAATAGCCTCTGAAGGACTTTAAGTACTGGTGATCCACCCGCTTTCAGAAGCTCTGTCGTTATTCCGTCATCCCCGGGTGCCTTGTTGTTTTTAAGCTGTTTGAGAGCCGTCCTTATCTCGTAGAGGCTGACGTCTGGGATATCTTCGGTATAGTGTCGGGTTAAACGGGCTCTTGCATCGCCTGCCTTGCTATTTGCAGGGCATTGCGATGAGGTGTAGAGCTGCCCATAAAACTTTTCAAGCTCTCTCAAGATCTCAGGCTTGGAGGAAATGATGCTGCCGCTATCGGTCTTCAGCTTCGTCAACTGGCTCTGCCCAAGCGACAGATCTCTTGCGAACACTTTGGAGCCCTTGTTCCGCTCTATTGCGCTCATAATACAATTGGTATTGTATGAGCGCAAATCGTGTCGCATAGACTTCGAGATCTGTTTGTTGAGCGCACCGTATGTCGACATGTCTGCCGAAGACTGCAGCCTCATTTCACTCCTCTCTGCCATTAACTCCAGTGTGTGACCCGAGAGTCTCTGTGTTTTATTTCTGCGGCGGGTCCTAAAGATGTCCGACCCGACCGCACGGACAGTTTCCACCAGCCCGTTATTTAGTTCGTCCACTGTTACGCATTCCGCGAGGCATTCAAAGCGGTTCTGTAACTCCAACTGAAAGCTCTCGGGATTTTGTATCTGGACAGGGTTTGGGCGTAGAGTAGACCTTATCAGACGATACCTTTCTAGCTTTACATTGATATTCAATGCCGCTCTTACCATACGGTGATCGCTGCCGGTTTTAACCCTGTTGATCACAGAGACGTCATTGAATATGTGCCTGTGGGTCGTCATGATGAAGTCTATCTCATGCTTATAGCCGCCGGGGTGTAGCCAGGTCCATTTTCTGGACGGCCGCTTCTCGAAAAAGGAGTTCATCGCAAAGAGTCCCTCCTTTTCCATGAAGTCGGCCAGTCGCTGACCCCTTTGGTTTCGCTGTCCAAATCCAAACTGGCCCACTCTCAGTTCGTTGCCGCTCTTTGCGCCTAACCGCGCGTTTAAATCCCCCATCACAACAGTGTAGTGTGTTTTCGAGGCATGCATAACTTTGGAGATGTCGTCGTACATGATCTCCACTTCATCGTCAGGGCGTCCCGAGTGCGGGGCATATACCTGTATGACCTTCAGCGAATACCGTTTGGTGATTCTGAGTATAAGGTACGCCACCCTGCTCGAGACGCTCTCGATCTTTACAATGTTGTTGACGAGGGACTTGTGGACGAGAAACCCGATACCGTGTTGGGACAGCTGGTCGCCCTCCCGGTAGTAAAACAAGTTGCCGGAATTAAGGGTTATCGTGTCCTCTCCCTCTCTTCGGACTTCCGATAGCCCTATAATGTCCCAGCGCACCTTGTCTACCGCTTCTTCCAGCTCGATTACCTTCTCGTCGGTCCTCAATGTTCGTGCGTTGTATGCTACCAGGTGCAAGGGTCGTCGGTGTTGGGATTGGTAGCTCAATCTCTGCCGGAGATTCCTAGCACCCCCTGCCCCGCCGTTACCATGGCCGCTACCGTGACCAGGAATAGCGGAGCTGCCGGGGACTGGGGGCCGTTTTCTATTTGTTGCCATCATATTAGGGGGGGTTTGCCATAATCACCACGCTTGGCAGGCGGATTGGTGATCGCAGTAAGATGTTAGTAATACACAGTAGGAAGCTGCTGCCCTTCCTCTGGTAGGTTCCCTTAGTCGGCTCTTACGACATCCACGGGTTGAGTTGGAGGGGTCGATATTCTATGCCGCGGCCCCACGGCAGGTTACTTATATACCTATTAATAATTATTGCTAGATATTAAATAGCGTTAATATCTAATAATTCCCAATTAATGAAAGTTCCCAGCTGTTGTTCTATGAGGTAGGTACACTGAAGTACTATTACTGTCTGTTTACCCTCATATAAACAAGCATTGGAATCCTTGGAATCTTAGGCACTTCAAGTGGTGTTGCAGGAATTTATTAGTTTACCTTCAAGGCTTCGCGTCGCAGAAAATTCTTAGCAATAGAGAAGTAGGTATACTCCGATTTCAGTATTCAAGATATTATATGTCAACAAAGACATTTATGAATGAAAACTTAACAAAAACTGATAACAATAACAGAAAACAATAAGTTGCAAACGTTATCACTAAAAACTGAAACACAAACTTCAATAACGCGTAATCTAATATGTGTATCAAAAAAAAACTGAACTCTAAAACGAACAAGAAATCAATTAAATGTTGAATGAAAGCTTTCAAAACCAAAAATTGTTTCAAGCTTCTGTGCTTTGCTTCGATTATACCAATTGTCGTTAAATATTCTCCACCAATATGCCTTGGGTTTTGTAACCCTTTTGTATACAAAAACTATCCAGGTTTTTGAATCCGTGTATCTAGCGAGTAGATACCTGTGATTTTCCTCTATTCTAAGATACCTCTACTTAGTCTATAAGAGTGATTTTCCATAAGGCAAGAGCGAAACCCCCTAACACAGGTGTCTCTATACTTAAAAGGGGATTTCCAAAGAAATTTAAAGATTTGTATAGATTAAGTTAAAGAAATAAACTATTTTATTTTTATTTATTTATTATTTTACTCTTTTCCACATGCACTTAATGTTGATTGACGTTGGTCAGTTTGTCAAAATCTCTCTATTTCTCCCTCTATTTTGCCATGATGATGATGGTGTGCTCCTAGTCGAATTTCGATCAAAAGAAAAGAAAAGAAAGAAATAAATTCTCTAGACTAGGGAGACTAGCCAGGTGCTCGGGACATATGTGCACAATTGTGTGCGCACAAACACAGGTGCACTCTCTTTTCCCTCACTCTCATAATCCGATGGGACGGCAGACTGACACGACCGGAGAGAAGTCAGGGGCAGGACCAACGGCTTAACGTGCTTTCCAAGGCACGAAAACCGGACCAAACGGGGAGTAGTTCCGAAAAGCCCATATTATGCCGCTTGAAATTTGGTACACGTTTTTTGACCTTCTGAGTATTTAAAATTGAAGCAATATTTTTTAGAAAATTACAATCAAATAATAGAAACAAATTAGAATTAGTATTTACAATTAAGACTACACAACACACACAAACTACAAAAGAACATTATCAAAACTACAAAAGGAAAGGTGACTGAATTTTTTTTACTTGGTTACGAGACAAGACGACAAATTCGTCTAAGGTAGGTAACTGGCTACTAAACACAGTTACCATGGCGGCGGTTGAAAGGCATACATACAGCTTTAGTAACTACTGAACGGATTTTCATGCGGTTTTCACCATTCGATAGAGTGATTCATGAGAAAGGTTTAAGTATATAATTTGTCCAAGTTTTGTGTAGAAAGATTGGTTGAAATAATAACGATAATTGTTGGAAGTGTCGGAAAAAGTCAAGCCGCCGCGCCCGGGAGTTTTCATCGAAAACGCTGCCTATTCCTTTGAGATTATATTATATGCTACCCGTGCGAAGCCGGGGCGGGTTGCTAGTGGTAATATAAAATAACTTAATCCGTATTAGATCGTCTAACGGACTGACTCAGACACAAAAGAAATAAATTCATCGACACAGATATTAAAAGTTCATGAAAGATTCAGAATACCTCTTGAATTGATCCGAATATCTTAACATAATGATGAGTCAGAAACGTTTTTTGTTATCTTTGAACATTCTACAGAAAAAATTTAGAAAGAATATTTTTTTTGCTATCGACAAAAAAATTGAAACTTCTCATAATAATAATATAGTGAATATTGTAGATAGAGATTTTTATTTATCTTTGTCTACTGGTTTCGAAACTTAACTGTAATCTACGCTGGTTTTGAAACAGGTACGGAATTTCTTTAGGGGCAACTAGTTGCGCAGCAAGATAAATACTTCTTTTTTAACAACTAACTGGTTGTGAAATATAGTTGCCACAGCGGCCGGAGCGGTTTTTGACACCAAGTAGGTATGTGTCTTCGCAGAGTGCTTGAGTTATTCGAACACAATGCCAGAAAAGACGGAAACAACCTGGAAAGACTCCTGGTCACCGGCAAGGTGGACGGAAAATGATCCCGAGGACGGAGCCCTATGCGTTGATGTGACCAAATCCGCTCAACGCTGGAAACCAGCATGAGCGACGCTATCCACGCTGATGAAGACAGAACCCCATAGAGAAACATCGTGCATTCCAAAGTCCTACATAATGGTCCTGACCCTCAGCATTGAGGATATAGGCGCAAGGAGGAGGAGTTACATGAAAGTCAGAAATAAAAAAAATCTAGTTCTACTTTTGCTGATGATGATGACTCCACCCACTCGGCAGAAACAGTAACAGTAAGTTCGCCCATAGAGCGCAACTACGCGGAAATATGGCGGAATTATTCATGTTTTTATCGTATTTGCCTCGTAATTGGACGACTGTTTGTTTGTTTTCATGCAAACCTGAAGAACAGAGGTGTGCAAACATGCAGGGGTGTATTTAGGATGATCTGAAGTTGGGCTTGTTATGGCATGGCAGGCATAACGCTTTGGAAGCATTCTGTAATGTAATGTTCTTGTGTGTTAATAAAAAAAATGTGTTTTAGTAAGGGTACGTAGAGATACAACGACTAATGTATGTATGTTATTTAGCGCACATAATTTTCTTTTAGTTAGGTACTTATTTAATGAAATTCCATGGTGCCTGGATTAGATGGAGTACCTAGGTCACTAGAAGTGATTAAATTTATTATTACTTTTCACCGCTGAATGGTTCATTTTATTTTGTTTTTATTAGTAAATCATAATACAGTCAATAAACACCGATAATAATTATGGACCACATTTTATGTATTTTTTATTTTATTAAAAATATATTGGTGGACATAGCAAATTTAGACAAATTTAGTCCGATATTTATTTCTTATAATTTCTGTCGAACTTCCGAACAATATGCTCGCGTTTGCCCACCCTCAACAATCCTGAATACGTCCACATCACCGTGGACAGATATGACAGAAATAGGAATAATTGGCGACCCGTGGAGAGGTGGCAAATACAATAAGGGCGTATAAGGGCTGCTCTAAGGGTCGACCAACTTTCAGGCCTTTTAGGAAGGTATGGTTGTAAAACAGAACAAATCAAGTAGATATCATCTCGTATGTAATAAGGATTTTATAGAAGTAAAAAAATTTAAATTGAAAAATAATTACACATACAAGCTTTGATTAGCGCTTCCACTAGTGAACAAAAAATGGAAGTGAAGAGAATATCAATAACACCTTATTTCTTATTTGATAATAATAACTATGTTTATAGTATAAAATTTGACTTGTCTAAGTGCTTATTTTGTAAGCCTACAGAAATAAAATTATTGATTCTGATTCTGATTTAGACTTCATTTGAAGGCCATGTAACTTGCAAAATGCATGCAAACGTCTTTCAAGTTCTTTTCTTACGAGTAAGTGTCGTGTTCATAAAAATTTGGATTGAAAATGTCATGCTGTCCTCGCTGTTCCTCTTAGATCATCTCACTCTCTTCTAAGCGGGAGAGGATGACATATTCGATCACAATTTTTTTCTGCACAATTTATGATTATTTTAATTTATTTTTTAGAATAGTAGGTTAGGTACCTAAATGTATTCTTAGGGAAAAACTATCTAGGGTATTTTGTTTTTATAAAAGAAACATAATACACATACATAAATTTTATTTTCTCAAATTTATTTATGTGGGTACTTCCCATGTCTGTTCTCTATTACGTAACACTAAAGTTAATAACGGGAGCTTTACTATGATTTGAGTTCCCCATAATTTTTGTCAAAACTCAAATTAATGTAAATTACCCGTTATCAAATTTAGTGTTGTAAATAACCATGATAGTTTCAAAAGCTCTATTACATAATATACCAAAGTACTAATGATATAGTTAGCTGATGCTTTGTGAAAAGATTTTTTTTTATATTGTCGATAGATCTTCGTTTGACCACAATCTCACCTGGTGGAAAGTGACGATGTAGCCGACGGTGTAGCACGAAGGTCCAGAAGACACCTATTTACTGTTGTCTTGAAGAGAGTTGTGATAGGCCGGAAAAACATTAGCAGGCAACGGTTCCATTCCTTAGCGGTGCGAAGGATGAAGGTGTAGGAAAACCGATTAGTGCGAGTGGAGGGTATATCCACCAGAGAAGAATGGCATTGTGCTGTCCGTCTGTTTGTCCTGAAGTGGAATTTAAGATTAGTTACTTGTTATATAAGTATTTTATGTGCTTATAACTTATAACAAAAGGGATTATCTGCTTAATAATGAATGGAATCTCATCATAAAGTGTTTATCTCTAAGTATCAGTAATAACAACGGAATCTCTGATATCTAGCAAGTATCTAACCTACTTACGCCATGAAGGTACGTAGGTGGGTGATGAAGTACCTGTACGTAGTCTATATAATTATAAAAACGAACAGTCACCGCCAAAAACCGTGGAATAGAAGTAGACTACACTCCCGTGTACACATAATGCAACAGAAATAGCTAAACGAACTGGACTCCAGAAGGCTCTGAACATTTTCTACGACAAAATAGCAAAAATTCTAGCACTAAATTTGGATTAAAGCCCGGCCTCCCTAGCTAATCGTTTTTTTTTTATTTTCAAGGTTCTACAATATAGTAGAAATTTTTATACATGTTACACATTACTTATGTTGGAGGAATGAATTTCAAATGTTTTACTCATGGAATTACAATGCAATGTCGTATTTATGTTATTTTTTTGTCTATTCTTCCCTAGACAACAATCGCTGTGCTTAGCCTACACGAACGCTGGAAATTGGGCGCACCTTTGACTCGCTGCTGGATTTTTTTTCGCATTTTTCTTCTTTTTTCGATTTGTTCTGTTTGAAGTATTTAGTGTAACTCTTATTTTTAGAAAATGCCATTAGTTACACTTTTTTATAACATGGCATGTTCTCATCCATTGAAAGTTCAGCGCCTTCAATACTCAATATATTTAATTTTATTGTTGTCATCACATTAGCTTAATAGGTATGTAATATAGTATTCTAGAGTCGAGTCGCTTTAGAAATGGTGTGGTTTAGCAGTTTCTGTGGTTTTGTGTACACGGGATTTTGGAGCGTTTATTTGTATAGCTCTTTTAGGCGGTGACTGTACCTAGGTATTCTAAGTAGGTAGGTTGATAGTCTAGGTACGTAGGTAGGTACTCTAGGCTACAGTGGGCAGAGTAATGGCCCACCAACAGGTGCTTTGTAAATGCATTGTTTCATTGTACATTCAGCAAGACAAGTTATTATATTAATTAACTATATTATTATTATTATAATAATTGTTTACTGTATACTAAGTATTTAATAAATAGTAAATTATTGATTTGCTATATTCAATATTTTTATTCTGTAAATCATTGTGTAACGAGAGAACATATAAGCCGCGGAGCTCTACGAAAAGATTCGTTTGTGGTTTTAACGAAGCTGTAAAAAATAAAATAAATAGAATTTCTTTCGGAAGGAAGGTAAACTTGACTATTTATCGCCGGATGCAGCCATATTTTTTTATGTTGTATTTTTATCTAGAACTCATTTATCGTGCAGTTCTTAGAATAAGATCAGAATCTGTTTAGTAATTTAAGATTTAATTCATAAGGGTGTCATATTATCAAAAGCCTGTAAAAAAATAATAAAATATTAAAAAAAAAAACTCTGTTTTCGTTTCAGAATAATGTTTAACCAAATAACCCAATGCGATTTTTTAAATAAATAAATATACTAAACAAGTAATTTTGCTAAAATTTTTCTTTTCTAATATTATTTAAACTTATATTTAAAAAACTGGCGGTTTAATAGACATCCCTCGGGAATTAAATTTATATGGGACTACCCCTCCGGTACTGTTCTTACAAAATCAAAAGAATCATCATAATCGGTCCACAAGGACACATCGAGGGACATACATAAAAACATGCATACAACCATAAATAGAAGAAAATGGTACAATCGAATATAGAACCTCAACCTTTTTCGAAGTCGGTTAAAAAAGAGCTCTCCTCCCTGCGATTTCTAACGGAAGATCAATCGCTGGCTTGGTCTTATTCGGGATATGCCTATGCTGAGTTAGGGCTTTGTATAACAACTTTATACATGAACCTATTTTATAAATGTCTCTTGTTTTACACTATCTGTATTGTTGTTATAAAAAATTCTTCAGTCTTTCTATTCTATTCTATAAAACCAATGCACTTATGAAAAATCTAATATTAATAGGTAAATATAATACTTCTATGGTTGATGGCATTTTTTTCTGCTAACGCTACCTCGGCCCTAATTATTAGCATATTCTCACAGCTAGATAGAGTGGCTAGTGCTAACAATCCGTTGATATATAGTTATCTAGACAAAACAAACCTAATAACTAACTACAGACCTCTACATAAGTACTTAATTATCATCATCCACGGCCGGATTTTACTGCTGCCTGCGTCAGTTAGTCCCGTAATATTGCCACCGTCTATATTGTACTCTTATGTCCAATCCATCCCATGATTGCCTGGAAGAGATCGCTCAAGGCGATAAGGCCGCTCTTTGTACTTTATTGATTTGCAACATTTCCTTCTGTGTTGTATTTTGTGTTTGTGTGATACAATAAAGAATTATAAATCTATCTTGACGACGGATGTGGCGTGCGTGGTTGGCGAAGGTCCCCCTGCGACGCATGAGGTTGCGGGTTCGATTCCCGCATTGGGACAGATGTTTGTACAATCTGCAAATATTTGTTACGGGTGTTCTGAGTATTTCTAAGTACAATAAAAAATATCTATCTATTTCATGTACTTAGGTGTTGTATTTAGCAGTCATTAATTAGTATAGGATTACGAGCATTATTATTATTGTGATCATCATAATTATATCAACCTACGCACGTCCACAGCTGGACTAAGCCCCTCCCCATGTAACGCCACAAGGGTAAAACGAGGTGAATAGAGACTCCAGGGTGAATGGAAATGGACGAAATACTGGAGCGAAACATTCTTTTGCAGAGGTCAGATCCACTGACACAGGAGATGAATAGTCATGGACTAAGGATACCTACTTCCACTGCTACAAGCCAGGTAATGTCTTGCTCCAGTATAATACATCTAAATGGGTACCTACATACTGTGAAATCACCTAATCACTAACAAAAAGACCTGATGATTGGAATAAATAAAATACTGAAATACTGACTTTAGTGTATAGTCTCCATTATGGTAGCCAACTGTACCCTACTTTGTGTAAAGTAGTTCTTACGCAACATAATAGATGTTCAATACGCGAGCGACGCCGGAGGCGAGGCCTAGTTACACACTGGACGCTTTGTTCCACGAGAACTGGGCTGCCTATAGAACTTTTTATAGGAAGTAGAGCCCATTTAAAATTTTGTAACAAGCTGTGAAGGAGAAGGAGGTTTCTAGTAAAAGTCAAAGCTGTATGTCTAGGAAAAATACGATAACGCCATCGATTGTTTAGTATTTTGTGCAAATTAGTACTCTAATTCGGTGTATTAGAGTAGGTACACCAATTGGCCGAAAAGAAACACGAAATTTCGTGTCAAAAATTAAGATAATCTTATTGAAGAGCTATTCTAACTGGATCTAAAAGTACGGAATCTGATACAAATCCGCGCGAAATTGAAATATTTTAGCGGTTTTTAATATTTTCTGTCAGATTCCGTGTCACGGAAACTTTTCGATCGAGTTAGCATAAAGCCCTACAGTTCAGGTCATCGTCTACGTCTTTTCTATGAAATTACAAGTGCTTTCTTGTCTAGTTAGAACAGACAAAATCACGAACTTTTTATGACATTTATATTTTTTCTGTGGTTTCGTTCCCGCTCCATAGCAAAGAGAGCTTGTCTACGAAGAAACTATTATTCTTGTGTTTTTGAACAAGGTTTGTTGGACTCGAAAGGTTGTGTTCGAGCAAGAGAAAAATTGTGAAGACAAGAAACTGTCTTCTCTAATCTAGGGTAGAGTAGAGATGAAAAGCTCATGCTAGGGATGGGCAAATGAATTTTTTTTATCGATATACTATATTGTATCGATATTTATTATTAGTATCGATATAGGTATAGTAAAAATTATCGATATTTCGATATATCTATATTTTTGGTCAGCATTATTGTGCAGGCAAAACGATGCGTGTAGCCGGGCCATAGATCAATGAAACTAACCCCAAACTACGGAACGTAGGCTAGTAGGATCTTTGACCCCAAGAAGGAAGGAAGACCAACATATCGACCACAACTTTGACACTTACAGTCATATATACTAGATAGACAATCAGAACTACCAACACAAATAAATAGGAATGTGTTGCCCCTTGTTCACATTTATATGAATACGCTGTCCTACTATAGTTGGTAACCGCATAGTATAAGAAAATAAGGTATGCTCTTCCGAGACACGATGACCGATGTCCGGACATGTGGGTGTCGCCAGGCTACGCCATCGACGCCATCGGCGAATGAGAATACGATTCTGTTTCCTAGTGATACCAGTAGCGTACAATCGTAACTCCCCGAGCTCCTGTATGAATCTGATAAAAACTATGTGGTTTTGTATGTACCCATTATTTAACATATTGACTTGTAATTAACTAAAGCTGTTTTGACTGATTTAACAAACATAATTGACGATTCAAATTTTGTATTGTTTTTCAATTGATCCTTATCATATTTGTTTCCCAACTTCTAGATTTTGTTGAAATACAGTGGCAACTGGACAGTGACGTCACCTGGCGACACTCCCGGAAGAGCATACCTGTTTTCATAGACCATGTACCCATGGTCTATGAAAACCATGTACCCATGGTCTATGAAAACCGGAAACCGGAAATAGATAATTGTCTACAGCTAAAGAATATCGATTTTGATATGAATTTTGATACCCTGAAATAAATATCGAAAATCGATATATCGCTTTTAAAAATATCGACTAATTATATTTATTAATTTCTGAAAAAATATCGATATTTTGATATATCGTTATTTTTTACCCATCCCTAGCTTATGCTAGCCACGCATGTCACTATGCAGCCAGATGCTGTGTGAATTTACCGTTATTATAATCTCATCACAGGGACTATTATTGTTATCTACTTAAATACTTATTTAAAACATAATGGCCTCTGTATTTGCATACCATCAGTACCTACTCTGGTGCAATGCAACAAACAATGGTGGCTTATATTCTCGGCCTTGCGGTTGCAATTAATTTTGTGATGCCGACTGCGTTCAGTTTAGCTCATTCTAAAACATAGCTTTGCTACATGCCTGCAGTACCTTCATACCTACCTAACGAAGAAAAAGATACCTTATATAGTAATAAAAACTATTTATAGTATAGGTATATTTGTATATAGTATGTACATAAAACGATTTTATACTTTGCTATCCACCTCTCCGGAAATCACTAGCCTTGCCGCCATTGCTGCTATCAAATGAGTGATTGATCGAGTCGGATCATGTTTGCAAATCTGTTTGCTTTATCGAGCGGGCGCGGGTCGGGGGTCGTTAGTTTTGGCAGGTTCCTGTACAAGGGTCGAAAAGGCAGACGTTGGAACGGCATTAATTTTCATATAGTATAACGGCAGGGCCTTCAGGAATGCAAATTATTAGTTTGGACACGGTAGGTAACTCCACTCTACCTTCGATTCAGACAGACTATTATTATCCCATTCGTCCCACTGGTGGGGCGAAGCTGGTGGGACGAACGGGACATCACGGTCTTGATTATGTAAAAACTGTTTGGTGTTTAAAATGTCCTATCATGAAACTAAGAGCAAATCGTGTAAAATTATTCTCTTATACAAAACAGACATACTGTCAGAACTTTGATAAAAAAGAATAGGAAAAAAACTTTTTTTTGTAGTCGATAGTCTTTCGTTTGACCACAATCTCACCTGATGGAAATTGACGATGTGGCCGACGGTGTATCACGAAGGTCTCAAAGACACCTATTCACTCTTGTCTTGAAGAGACCCAGATTGTAATTGGCCGCAAAAACAGAAGCAGGCAGCGAGTTCCATTCCTTAGCGGTGCGATGGAGGAAAACCGCTTAGTACGAGTGGATGGTAAAACCGTAATTGTATCGTACGGCTGAAAACTCGGCTGAATAATTTCAAACCCCAATAATGGGACAACAATAATTTGCAAACAAAAAAAACAGCTACTTGCCTACATTATTAAGCAAGATAAGTTATGTTATAATATGACTGCGGGGTTGTGCATCTTAGAGCGTATCCCCGAATTTCGATGGGGGATTTTTGTCAGTCTCAGTTTTCCCCTAAGAGGTGAACTCTGTAGGTAGGTACTCCTCTTTGCTAGTTCAACTTTTCCGGAGGGGTAAGTATAGTACATAGAGAACGTGCCTGATTCCTATCGAGTGTGTCATTTGAGCCTTAAAACACACGAGGTAGGAATCGCACTTTCTGGCGAGTGATACATAGTGCTTTATACTACACCTTCGAGGAAAATAAAAAGCAGAATAAATATTTTATTTCTGGCGGTGTCATAGAACTTTCACTATCACTCAACGACATTCTGTAGAATTCGTAAAATTATCTACACCAAATTCAAAATTAGAAGAACTTCCCGCGCCAGCCTTAATCACTTGGGTTCTTTTTTCAAAATATTGTTCGGAAATCGGAAGAGGCAAGCGGACCTGGAGTAAAAACTTTTTGTCGTTTGACCTATAATGAAAATAACCATAGCTACCGGCCGATCTTTTAGACCTTTTAGGGAAATAAAAAAAAATTACACTTTAGCAATGGATTTCCATATACAGTATTCCCTCCCGCTAAAACGCGTGAGAAATGAAATTCCATAGAGTTTTTCCTCCCGGATTCCTATACGCCTGCAATGACTTACTTTCTATCTTATATTTGGAAAAGGAATAGGCAACTTTCTGAGCAGGTGTAGTATAAAAACTTTTCTTCATAAGAATTTAGCGTGTGTGTAGTATACGCACGTAGGATAGGAATACGTTCTGCGATCTCAGATTTATAGGCTTCTTTAATCTAATTATATAATTCACTACTAATGAGCAGTGGCTAATACGTAACCGTTTTTTTAGTGCTTCAGAGACGTTTGTTCAGAATCGAACTGACGGCTTTCACGCCGTCATTCGGAAGAAAACAGCATCCCTGATGAGCAGGACGAGAGCGAGGGCCAGTCATAACAGTATCATACAAACTGTTTCAGGGCGTATGTCCGCTATATGGACACACTTTGTCCAATGTCCAACATATTGGAGGACCCAAAGTGTGGATACAGCAATTGAATTTATTCTATATCATCATCATCATCATATCAGCCCATACACGTCCACTGCTGGACATAGGCCTCCCCCATACGACGCCACAAATAGCGGTCCTGAGCCGCCTCCGTACATCGACTCCCTGCGACCTATATCTTCTTATATATAAAATTTCCATGTCACAATGTTAGTTACCGTACTCCTCCGAAACGGCTTTACCGATTTTTACCAAATTTTATATGCGTATTCAGTAAGTCTGAGAATCGGCTACTATCTATTTTCCATACCCCTAAGTGATAAGGGTTGAAGGCAAAACAACGTTTGGCGGGTCAGCTAGTATTCTATATATTTCGTTTATAATTTTGTTCTAATTTATTATAATTATTATATCTATAAGCTAGTGTAATTAAATTTGAATTTAAATCACATACTTCTATTTCCGTATTCCGTATTATTCTGTCGAAGGCGATGATTGCCTGTTCCATTATACAATTTTTTTTTAAATAAAGCAATACAATTAAGTATCAATTAGTACCTAGTATAAAAAAGCTACAAAACACCGTTTACCATCCTCATCCGTCGTCCCTAAGGTGCGTACGCGCAACGCCACGTGCGCGCCATCTGCAGATGCAGAACAGACCTGTTTATAGTAGAGATAAATTAACAGAGATTGAGGGCAGACAGATTTGTCGCGCTTTATGTTTTCTATTACAGGTTTTATTGAGATTTGAAATGATAGTTATCGATTTAAGGCGGTTCCATGAGCCAACTAGCGCCGCCAACTACTCTTATCGTATTATAAACCTTAAACAAAGGAATTTTCAAAAATCCCTTGACCAGTATGATATTTACGAGTGAAAATTAGTGATGCCATGGGCTTTGTTTTTTTTTTTGTTTGGAGGTATTTGTACACAAAGTGGACGATCACTAAGGCATTGCTTTAGTCTTTTAGTCAGTAAATCACACAAAAGTACGTCGTAGCAAGCACGCACAACACGAACGCTGATCTGACTGTGACTGAGGTGGGTGCACTGGGTGTAACTTGGTTTTAGCCTTCCACTTTTAAGGGCCTACAATACCTCACCATTGTGTGAAAAGGATAGGCTTGGAATTTCGCGTTCATATGAGCGGGACAGAGTAGAATGTCATAACCGCAAAAATAATGTTTTTTTTTTTACGGTAAAATAATAGTAATTTTGAAAATCTAAAACACACACCGTCTGCTTTATACTCTGATTGTTTACTGTACAAAGTATCAAGGCTTATTTTAACGTATCTATTGAATAGCGACGGTTTAAAGTACAGTTAAGAGTGGATTTTTTTTCTATCGAGAAAATTTCATGTAATCCTGTTTTCGAAACACTAGTGGTCTAGCATCAATCGTAAACTATAACATATTAAAATCTCAAAGTAAATGCTTCAGAATTGTGGAAGATATGATCGTTGAAAATAACTGATTTCAGGTAGTATCAACTCTTAAGGTGTTGGTGCCCAATCTTCCCTTTTTTAAAGTCAATGTATCATAAGCTTATTATTAATACCTCTGTAATATTTTTATATTGTATAGCTTAGGAGGAGATGCGAAAACCATGTTTGGTGGCCACAAAGTGCAACTTAGCATCTCTTCAACTATACAAAATACATATTACATAGTTATGAAGTGTATAGTGTTACCTATCATGGTATCACAAAATGGTCAAGGGATTTTTGAAAATTACTTTGTTAACGTAATATTACGATAAATTAGGTGGCCGCGGCGGCGCTAGTTGGGTCAGGGAACCGCTGGCATATTCTCACCGGGGGGCCGGCCGCAGCCATCCCCCCATCGAAGTCAGCACCACTGACTTTAGATATAAACTTATTTTTCTGAATAAATTTCTTTCGATAAATTAACGTGTTATATTTGAAAAAGCTTTTAAAGAGTTTGGTGAAACAACTCTCCAACTCTAGGCCCTTCAAAGACAATCAAATTATATTGTCTAAACTAAACGAAACGGCGATATGTATATTATGGAATCTAGTTTTAAAAATTACATAAGCCACAACTTACATAGATAGATAGATAAAATATTTATTTGAAACTACAACACACTATACAAAGATCACATTAAATTAGGTACATCGAAAATAACAATCAAATAATATAAAGAAATTAAACTAGTATTTACAATTGAAACAATTGAGCTAACTGCAGACTGTTGCAAACAATCTACAGATAGCTCAACTGGTCCATATCAATACCAGACGGAAGCGTCCCCAAGACGCTGGCTGCATTGCCCCGCTGTATCGCAATGCTAATGTGCTGCGCCAGATACTCACCAGCTCTCGGGTCACGCGTCGCTTCGACCAGGGGCGCTCAGAAATTTTTTTGAAAACCCGATACATACCGGTACGTCGTAATATCAATAACACAGGAAAACTTAGAAATTATCGGTGGAACAAAGCTCGGAGACAAAAAGTCGGTGTATATGTACTAAACAATCTAAAATTAGGTACGGATTAGTAAAAATTATGTGTGTGCTGAAGCTTGTCAAAAGGCAATAAATAACTCAGCTTATAGCTTAAAACACTGATTTTCAGTGTTACCTCTTGAGACGACCAGAAAAACGAAGCACTAACAAAACAAAATAATGTGTGATGATTGCATCATCATCATCATACACGTCCACTGCTGGACATAGGCCTCCCCCGTACGAAGCCACAAATAGCGGTCCTGAGCCGCCTCCATCCATCGACTCCCTGCGACCGCTACGATGTCGTCGGTCCATCTCGTGTGGATGGTCTCCCATGTAGGGGGGGATTTGCCATAATCACCACGCTTGGCAGGCGGATTGGTGATCGCAGTAAGATGTTAGTAATACACAGTAGGAAGCTGCTGCCCTTCCTCTGGTAGGAGGATGATTGCATGTTCTTCTGTATTCATGATGAATGCTTGACTGATGCAATGTTTGAGCACATGAGAATAGATATAGGTGGATGTGTTATGGCGGTACAACTTGCTTGATTTGATTACACTCTATAATATACATACATACTTATTAAAAGTTTTAAATAGTCTATGGCTTCTTTTATATTCCTTCAAGTACGTTTCATTTAGGTACACTGAAAATATACTATGGTCACTTTTAAGACAAATGAAGACCATAAATTTTTTTGATCTACACAAAGAATAACGGAAGTTACCTTACCAAAATTAGGTGATCACATGGCAGTAGTTACTTACTTGTTACTTGTTTCTGGACTGGTATCCGCAACTAGGCCACAGGTGGGCCCTTTTTGCGTGTCGGGTGGGGGGCTGCTAGTCTAACCACCCGATGTCTTCCAGGAAAGCTAGCAGCTCGCTGACGCTGTTGCATGCCTCCCTGGGCGTTCTTGGTGTCCCGAGGTACTGTAGTCGTTGAGTAGCTACACTATTGCACTCTACAAGCACATGCGCGGCCGTCTCCTCTGCGTTCATGCACCCTCTGCATAGGGGGCTGTCCGTAATACCCAAATTAAAAAGGTGTTTGTTAAGCATGCAGTGTCCTGTGACTATACCGACGATTAGGCGGAGTTTGTCACGTTTTAGATTGCTGAGTTTTCGGGAGAATCTCGGATTTAGATCCGGGAAAGCCTCCTTCGACTGCCTACAATCCTGAATACTTGCCCAGTAGTCTTGGTGTTGCTTCACTGTACGTTGGCAGATCCACGAGCGGACTTGGCTGAAAGGTAGCGGAATTATTGGTTCAGGCCCTGCTGGTTGCCACTCTGAACCTTTCCTTGCCAGTGCATCAGCTTCGTCATTCCCTCTGGATCCGCTGTGTCCTTTTATGGCAGTAGTATATCTTTGCCTAACCAGGCCATGCCCCAAATCTTCCTCGAAGTCGCGAAATAGAACTTTTGAACTGAATATATAAAAGCAATTTCGCAATAAGCAGAGAAACAAATAATTCGTAGAGGCCACACCAAACTCTCATAACGAAAAATAATGTATTCAAAGCCTTCATTTTACTTCACCCTGACACTATGAAGGCGTACTAAATGAGTTTGCACCCCCCATTACATACGGGGCGCATTCCGCTGGGGCGGGAATCAATTACGGTGGGCGGGCGGGCGGTGTTGCCTGCTACAGAAAATTGTGCTTGAAGTGGCGATTGAGCGGCCGGATACAAACCAAGCTAATTGTTTGTCGCGATTGTACTACAAGACAATAGTTTTACTCATGGTTAGTTAAATAGTTGAGTAGGTACCAAACCTGAACTAATGTAGGTTCTTTCCTATAATAATCAGCAAAATTAAGCTTCTATAAGATTTCGTAAGAAACTCTTTGCTAGGGTTCTATTTTCTATGGAATGCGGGGATGGAGTTTGGAATATTCTCTCTCTCTCTCGGAACTCTACTAAAAGGCATCCTAAAGTCATACTTTTTTCTGTCGATTTTTTCATCAGTCTAATTTTGTTTTCGTTCCACTGCTGCTATGGGCATACTCCAAAACTCGGTGCGGTCATGCGCGTGCTCTCCACAATCTCTCTGTTTTTCGATTATTAAATATTCAATACAAGACGAACAGCCTGTGATTGATATGTTTATATCACAGTGTTGAGTTTATGGTCATTGTGTCACTTTTTTGAGTTAACCGAAAACTCCCAGCGCACTTTTACCAATCATCCCCTTAAAGCTGGCAACACTGAATCGAGGGCGCCTCGGGTTTCTTTTACTGGGTGATGTCAGCGTTGGATGGTAGGGGGGCAATGTACACAGCGACCTACTCAAGTGTGCCTAGCCTAGTATAGTTTATTTTCCTAAAATTTTCCGCGAGTTTCTTTTTGTAGGTAACCTAGTTTAGATAATGGTTTTATAGAAAACTGCTAGATTTTCCGCGACTTTCTCTTGGTAAGATTTCAGGTTTCAATAACTTTATTTCTTTAGGCTTTCAAGTGAAGCACTTAGACACGTCAAATTTTATATCATTTACAGTTTTATATAAGTAGGTAAGGTACCTATAGTAATTAGCTGTTATTAATTTTCTCTTCACTGAAATTTTTTGTACACTAGAACATTTAAATATCTCATATGTTTAGTAACAATTCCGCGTATAACCTTCTCTGATAGTATTCATCAAAGTAAGTTGTCTACTAGTTTCGTCTCTCCACGAGACATCTTCAGGACACCACAATACTCGACCTTGACATTGAGATTGGTAAGCACAGCAACACCGACAGAGTCCCGCCAGTGATGTTGCCTCTCCGAGCTCCGCGCGCCAAGTGAAGCAATGCCCGCAAAACCCCCCTTTATATAGTCACGGATCAAACAGTGCGCACACAAAGTTCATAGTGTGTGTGTGGCAGTACTATTGTTTGAAAAGATTCGTAATAACGGTGACCGAGGCAAACCTGTACTAAGTTCATTCAACAGTGTATTATTACTATATTTTGTAATTTCTAAATTTTCTAAGACTGACATCCTAAATCCCTTATCACAAGTATGTAAAATAGAAAAACAATGATTTTGACTTAAAGAATGACCAGATTCCAATAAATGTTTTGCAAAGTTAGATTTTTCTGGATAATTGTTTCTATAAGCAGCTAAATGTTCTTTATACCTAACCTGAAAACTACGACCCGTTTGACCTACATAAATACCATTACATTCGTCACATACCAACTTATAAACACCCGATTTTTTATTGTTATCTAACCTATCTTTACCGTTACAAATCTGTTTTAATAAATTGTTTGTTTTGAACGCTGCGTGTACTTTATGTTTAGACAAAACTCTTGAAACTCCGTCACTCAATGGACCTAAATAAGTTAAACTGCCCACAAATTTGTCTATCCTTTCTGGAGCTACGGGATACAATAAGGAACGGATAATGTTTTGTTGTTTACTTCTTATTAAACCATCAACCATCTTTCTACTATATCCATTACTTTCAGCCGTGTGGTAAATAATAGATAGCTCTCTGTTAAAGTTCTCCTGAGATAAGGGGACTGACATCATTCTATGGACAAAACTACGGTAAGCTGATAGCTTATGTTGGAATGGATGACAAGATGAATTTGGTATTGTAATATCTGTGTAAGTAGGTTTTCTGTAAATTTGAAAATCATGCCTATTGTTTAACCTAGTTATTGTCAAATCTAAAAAGTTCAGCGAACCACCAATTTCTAATTCAAGTTTAAATTTTATTTTTGGATGAATTGCATTAAGTTTGTTAACGAACAGTTCTATTTGACGCAAACTTCCAGTCCAGCATATGATAATGTCATCTACATAACGATAATAATATAAAATGTTTGATTCCCCTATAATGTTTTTATTCTCAAAACTGTCCATGAAAATGTCTGCCATAAGTGGACTTAGTGGTGAACCCATAGCTAACCCTTCTTTCTGTTTGTAATATTGATTGCCAAATTGGAAGTAATTTTGTTGCATACAAGTTCTAGTCAAAGATATTAACTCCTCCTTTTCTGCCGGAAGTACTCGTTGTCGCTCAAGATGTCCTTCCAATATTATCAAACTCTCCTCATAAGGTACGTTTGTAAATAAACTTTCTACATCCAGCGATAATAACTTTGCATTGTGAGGCAGGCTAACATCTTTAACTTTGTTGACCAAATCCATACTATTCTTTAAGCTATACTTTGGATTGAATCTAGATCTACTTTTTAATTCGTAATTTAAATATTTTGATAAACCATATGCTGGTGCTCCTATGTAAGAGACAACGGGCCGGATTGGAATATTATTTTTATGTATTTTAGGTAAACCATACAACATTGGTGTTCTTGGATTCATAGGAATTAAATATTTAAGAGAGTTTGGAGAAATAAAGCATGAGTTTTTTGTCATTTCTTTCAATTCCTGTGTGAAAACTTTGGTTGGGTCGGAATTCAATAATTCAAAATCATTGCCCTGTATAACCTCATTAACCTTCTGCACATAAGTACCCCTTTCTAAGATAACTACAGTATTACCCTTATCTGCTTTTGTTATCACTAAGCTATTTTGATCTACCTTATTCCTTAAAGATTTAAAAACATTTAATTCCCTTGGTAAACTTGGAACTATAGCTGAACTAATTGGTTTCTTTATTAAAGAGGCTACCTCATGTTTAACCCCTTCGTCAGCTTTACCCCTAACAATTGCCATCTCTGAATCAACAGCCAAAATCTCCAAAGTTTTCTTATTTAAAACTGGTTGTAAGTTGTATTTAAGACCCTTTTCTAACAGTGATAATTCTGAAGTTGTGAACTGGACGCCACTATGATTTTCTACGCGTTGATAGAACGTATGAGGACATGGTTGCTGCACAGTATTACTATTCCCCCTTAGTCGGTCTACCCTCTGTTTGTCTCTAACTAATCGATCTAATTTCCCTGTCTGAATTATATATTTCCTGTGGGCTAACTCAGCAGCGTATTCCCTAGCTTTATTATCTAGTAAATCAAATTCTATGTTGTGTAAGGAATAAGCTAACTCCATGTGTAAAACTCCCAAGTGAGTTTTATAGTTGTCTCTGATAGTAAACCAATGTTTTATTTCCTCATTTAACCAAGTATTCCTAGCCCTTATCAAAGCAACATTAGCTGCCCTACTATTTGTATTACTTCTAATTTTAATGTAAGATGGAATAACCCCCAAATGTTTACACTGTTGATTGAACCATACATTTTGAGCTGCAATACGATGTGACTGAGTGAGTTTGATGTATAATTTTGCCTGTTCAGCTGTACCTGCTGATCTAAGATAAATAATAGATTCAGGCGTTACTTTGCGGAAATCCATTGCACAATATTAGAATGAAGAAATATTTAGTAACAATTCCGCGTATAACCTTCTCTGATAGTATTCATCAAAGTAAGTTGTCTACTAGTTTCGTCTCTCCACGAGACATCTTCAGGACACCACAATACTCGACCTTGACATTGAGATTGGTAAGCACAGCAACACCGACAGAGTCCCGCCAGTGATGTTGCCTCTCCGAGCTCCGCGCGCCAAGTGAAGCAATGCCCGCAAAACCCCCCCCTACATTGCTTCACTTGGCGCGCGGAGCTCGGAGAGGCAACATCACTGGCGGGACTCTGTCGGTGTTGCTGTGCTTACCAATCTCAATGTCAAGGTCGAGTATTGTGGTGTCCTGAAGATGTCTCGTGGAGAGACGAAACTAGTAGACAACTTACTTTGATGAATACTATCAGAGAAGGTTATACGCGGAATTGTTACTAAATATTTCTTCATTCTAATATTGTGCAATGGATTTCCGCAAAGTAACGCCTGAATCTATTATTTATCTTAGATCAGCAGGTACAGCTGAACAGGCAAAATTATACATCAAACTCACTCAGTCACATCGTATTGCAGCTCAAAATGTATGGTTCAATCAACAGTGTAAACATTTGGGGGTTATTCCATCTTACATTAAAATTAGAAGTAATACAAATAGTAGGGCAGCTAATGTTGCTTTGATAAGGGCTAGGAATACTTGGTTAAATGAGGAAATAAAACATTGGTTTACTATCAGAGACAACTATAAAACTCACTTGGGAGTTTTACACATGGAGTTAGCTTATTCCTTACACAACATAGAATTTGATTTACTAGATAATAAAGCTAGGGAATACGCTGCTGAGTTAGCCCACAGGAAATATATAATTCAGACAGGGAAATTAGATCGATTAGTTAGAGACAAACAGAGGGTAGACCGACTAAGGGGGAATAGTAATACTGTGCAGCAACCATGTCCTCATACGTTCTATCAACGCGTAGAAAATCATAGTGGCGTCCAGTTCACAACTTCAGAATTATCACTGTTAGAAAAGGGTCTTAAATACAACTTACAACCAGTTTTAAATAAGAAAACTTTGGAGATTTTGGCTGTTGATTCAGAGATGGCAATTGTTAGGGGTAAAGCTGACGAAGGGGTTAAACATGAGGTAGCCTCTTTAATAAAGAAACCAATTAGTTCAGCTATAGTTCCAAGTTTACCAAGGGAATTAAATGTTTTTAAATCTTTAAGGAATAAGGTAGATCAAAATAGCTTAGTGATAACAAAAGCAGATAAGGGTAATACTGTAGTTATCTTAGAAAGGGGTACTTATGTGCAGAAGGTTAATGAGGTTATACAGGGCAATGATTTTGAATTATTGAATTCCGACCCAACCAAAGTTTTCACACAGGAATTGAAAGAAATGACAAAAAACTCATGCTTTATTTCTCCAAACTCTCTTAAATATTTAATTCCTATGAATCCAAGAACACCAATGTTGTATGGTTTACCTAAAATACATAAAAATAATATTCCAATCCGGCCCGTTGTCTCTTACATAGGAGCACCAGCATATGGTTTATCAAAATATTTAAATTACGAATTAAAAAGTAGATCTAGATTCAATCCAAAGTATAGCTTAAAGAATAGTATGGATTTGGTCAACAAAGTTAAAGATGTTAGCCTGCCTCACAATGCAAAGTTATTATCGCTGGATGTAGAAAGTTTATTTACAAACGTACCTTATGAGGAGAGTTTGATAATATTGGAAGGACATCTTGAGCGACAACGAGTACTTCCGGCAGAAAAGGAGGAGTTAATATCTTTGACTAGAACTTGTATGCAACAAAATTACTTCCAATTTGGCAATCAATATTACAAACAGAAAGAAGGGTTAGCTATGGGTTCACCACTAAGTCCACTTATGGCAGACATTTTCATGGACAGTTTTGAGAATAAAAACATTATAGGGGAATCAAACATTTTATATTATTATCGTTATGTAGATGACATTATCATATGCTGGACTGGAAGTTTGCGTCAAATAGAACTGTTCGTTAACAAACTTAATGCAATTCATCCAAAAATAAAATTTAAACTTGAATTAGAAATTGGTGGTTCGCTGAACTTTTTAGATTTGACAATAACTAGGTTAAACAATAGGCATGATTTTCAAATTTACAGAAAACCTACTTACACAGATATTACAATACCAAATTCATCTTGTCATCCATTCCAACATAAGCTATCAGCTTACCGTAGTTTTGTCCATAGAATGATGTCAGTCCCCTTATCTCAGGAGAACTTTAACAGAGAGCTATCTATTATTTACCACACGGCTGAAAGTAATGGATATAGTAGAAAGATGGTTGATGGTTTAATAAGAAGTAAACAACAAAACATTATCCGTTCCTTATTGTATCCCGTAGCTCCAGAAAGGATAGACAAATTTGTGGGCAGTTTAACTTATTTAGGTCCATTGAGTGACGGAGTTTCAAGAGTTTTGTCTAAACATAAAGTACACGCAGCGTTCAAAACAAACAATTTATTAAAACAGATTTGTAACGGTAAAGATAGGTTAGATAACAATAAAAAATCGGGTGTTTATAAGTTGGTATGTGACGAATGTAATGGTATTTATGTAGGTCAAACGGGTCGTAGTTTTCAGGTTAGGTATAAAGAACATTTAGCTGCTTATAGAAACAATTATCCAGAAAAATCTAACTTTGCAAAACATTTATTGGAATCTGGTCATTCTTTAAGTCAAAATCATTGTTTTTCTATTTTACATACTTGTGATAAGGGATTTAGGATGTCAGTCTTAGAAAATTTAGAAATTACAAAATATAGTAATAATACACTGTTGAATGAACTTAGTACAGGTTTGCCTCGGTCACCGTTATTACGAATCTTTTCAAACAATAGTACTGCCACACACACACTATGAACTTTGTGTGCGCACTGTTTGATCCGTGACTATATAAAGGGGGGTTTTGCGGGCATTGCTTCACTTGGCGCGCGGAGCTCGGAGAGGCAACATCACTGGCGGGACTCTGTCGGTGTTGCTGTGCTTACCAATCTCAATGTCAAGGTCGAGTATTGTGGTGTCCTGAAGATGTCTCGTGGAGAGACGAAACTAGTAGACAACTTACTTTGATGAATACTATCAGAGAAGGTTATACGCGGAATTGTTACTAAATATTTCTTCATTCTAATATTGTGCAATGGATTTCCGCAAAGTAACGCCTGAATCTATTATTTATTATTTATATCTCATATGTGTCTAATAAGGGAGGTAGGAACTTTTTTTTTTATGGACAATAATAGACCTTCTGTGTATGTACTTATTTTAATAGGTTCATACAAAATATCGCGACTTACCTATTAGAACCGGGACGTGATCCGCTTTTGAACTTTTTTGATATATTGCTATAATAAATTTATGTTACCTAGGTACACACTAAGGATGGGAGTTATTGGATATTTTGGCTACCGGTTATTAGTTGGGTATTTTGTTTCAATACCGCTAGTACCAATTGGTACCCAATACCGTTACAATACTCTATACCTGTCCTGATTTCTACCCAATATATTTCTAACCGATTTGGTCAGAAATACCAAATACTTGTTGCAGCTACATAACTTTACGGGTGAATGGTCCGCTAGTACCTATGCGTAGAAGATAGTTAGGTAAGTATAGGTATTGAAGCGTTGGGTAGTTATGGCTCACGGTCGGTTAGGCACGATGCTCGCTTTGCACAGTTATTCCCTAGCGGTATGCGAATTTTACAATAACGTTAGATATTTTAGGACCATGCTAACAGGTACTGAGTTAGTCATTGAATACCGGACTCATCTCTAGTACACACCATCGATACGAGATCAAATCAGAAATGAGGACATCCGCAGAAGAACTAAACCCACCGACATCATCTCTCAGAATTGTGACACTCTTGTGGCAGCAGGCAAGTCGTAGAACCGACGTTGGGGGCGTAAGGCACTCGAATGGCGACCACGTACCGGAAGACGCAATGTGGTCCCCTGTGAAACCTGATGAAGGTCGCGCGAAATCGCTGGGAGGATCGGACAATACGGCGATCTATGTATGTCCAGCAGTGGACGGCGTTCGGCTGTTTAGATGATGATAATACGTAATACACTAATCACTATCTACGTAGCGCTTTGGTAACGTAACGCAACGCGTACGCGTAACGCATTTTAACACATTCATTGCCCAGCCTGTGGGAGCGGCCCGCAGATAGGACTCACTAAACTACATATGTGTTGTCGGCACGGATAGTGTTAAAAACTGCGACTCATCAAAATGCCTAATGCGTATTCGCTCTGTCTCACTTCCTAATAAGTATACAAGCGTAATATCCCGAGTTATTACCACAAAGCATTTTTACGAAATATTTACATCCTCATCACGTTCAAAGCATTCGTAATGCCACAGATATATTGTATAGCTAAGGAGTTACATAATGCGAGTGCCGCCGGCCTGTTTTAGACAAGGCTTTTTTAATGTTTATACAAGTAGCGGCACGTAAGTCTAGCGCTGAGCGATACGCGGAGGGGATAGCTGCGCATGGGGAATGTACCGCTAGCCCCGCACAGGTATTTTTTACTTCTGCGCAATAACGGTCAGCGCTAAAGTTACGTGCCGCTATGTATACTAGCTGCTGCCGGCGGCGGCGCCTTTGCGCTCTTTTTATCGGGATAAAAAATTGCCTTTATGTAATTCCAGGTCCCAAACTATACCCATACCAAATTTCAGCTCAATCAGTTCAGTAGTTTTTGCGTAAAAAAGGAACAAATATCCATACTTACAAACTGACATTTATAATATTAGTACGATTTATGTAGGTAGGTACATTCTAAAACAAAGGAAAACATTTCGGGATGACCTGTAGTACAAGGATGGTCATGGGAGCACTCGAAAAAGACCCTGATGTTTTTTTAGTTTTTGATTCCTTTTCGTGCAAACGCAATCTCTGTCAGTGACATAAAAGTAGGTTTTGCACGAAAACGAATCGGAAGCATCGAGTCCGTTTTGCAAGTAGGCCCCCAGTTTGAACATAAGGCACGAATAGAGATGGGTTTTTGCCGGGCATTTACAGGTGTATTGAGTAAATGCCCAATATGGGACAAATGTTTGTACGATCTGCAAATATTTGTTCAGGGTGTTCTGTATGTTTTCTATGTATAATAAAAAATATCTATCTATGTAGTCTATTATATTATGTATATCAGTTATCTAGTACCCATAACACGAGCTCTGCTTAGCTTGGGGCTAGATAATGCTGTGTAAATTGTCCAGCATTATTTATTATTTCCTTTTATGGAAAAAATACAAAAAAAAGTTTCAGTTGTTTTTTGTACTTTTGTTTTTTACCATTAGTGCAATAGATAATTTTCTATCATGTAATTGGGCATTTGCGGTTGCGGATTCGATTCCCTCCGAGCTTGGGACAAATATTTTTGTGATTTGCAACTACGGGTACATATGTACTTATTTGCTCTGTGTTGTAATACTTACCGTCCTGTACGTGTGTGTGACATATAGAATGATTATGAGTTTCCTTAAATGCATAATTTAAAAGAGGTTCCAATATAAATGTTTTTCCTGTCGGTTTAGAAGATCGGATTTGGTAAAAAAAACAATATTTCAAGAAAGCTTGTTATTGTAGCTGTGTAAAATGAAACAGAGACACTATTTAACAATATTTTTATTAATAAATATCACATTTTAATGATTACGTTATAAAATTAAAAATCTGAACAGTTTGTTAAAAAACTATAGTTTTAGGTTCAGTACGTGCAAATATTAACTTCTATACAAAAATAATTAGTTAATGTGCTATACAAATAATAACTTAATAATAATAATACTTAGGATTAAAATATATTTTGTCATAATCGTTGAAAATAAATCGTCACCAGAGTTATACAATACATCTAAATATGTATAGAAAATATAAATTCTTTTAAAATTCAAGAAACTTTTAGGCCTTTCCTACTTTGAAACTCTTGCAAAGAAACTTTACATTACATTATACTAACTACGATCCATGGCTTTGCTCACATAGTCTTTGGATTAAACGCAGCTTTATTAGCACTCGGGGATAATAAAATTTGTATTACCTATACTCTGATCAAATTCAAGAAACAATGTTTGTAAACATAGCCCAATACCTTAACTAACTTAAAAATCACTTTCTTGTTGTTGATTTTTGACAGAATTTGCACTGCTTGTCGACTTGATTTATTTCCTACAATGTTTAGTGCAGACAATTATCATTATTTCAACTTGACGCCAAAACGAGTGTTTATTTATTTTTGTGTTGTGAGTTGTTTACAAACATTATTTATTGAGAACGGCTTGGGTAGGTACCTACAGTTATTTTTTTTTTAAGAATCGAACTATTTGTTCTGGAAATTACCAAATAAACAAACTTACATACAAAGTTCACTTCTTAAACATATTTAGAGATTTCTAACTCCACTAATAAGCTCCATAAAATTCTTTGCACAGAGCTTTTAATTGACTGCAACATGTTAAAAATCCGCCAAAATATCAAAATTGAACACCATTCTGATAACTAACTTCTAGTTAAAACTATGATTTTGAGAACATTGGTCCACGTACATAAGATCATTTACAAATCGCCAACTTGTTTGCACTTTGCTTGGTAGCGGTTTCATGTCCCGCCTGGTGTTAATTGTTTGGTATTTTATTTTATTCGTAATGCCACCTGTGTTTTTTTTTCAGCCAAACGGGGTAATTTCGGAACTCGGACAGCCAACTTTTGCTCTACAATATATTCGCCTAATTTTGTTTTCGTGATAAAAAATATTAATATTTCAATCCTGGGGTTTCAAATCACCCCCTTCCGCTTGTTTAATACACATAATTATTTATTTATTTTAAAAGGGTATCCTACGATTTAGGAGCATCTTGTAGAACAGCGCCGAGTCCTGTTTGGCGAGTATACAGACGTTTTTGTAACTTTTCATTATAAAAATAACTATTCACTGATAATTATCGCGTTTATATCTTTCTTCCGACGTTTCAACAGTTTTTCACACTCAAGAAATTAAATAATATTCCAAAAATTTACGATTTCGGCGGGACTTGAACCCGCGTCTTTCCCCCCAATACGGAACTGCGCTAACCAACTGCGCCACGAAATCAAGTACCCGAAGAGTCGAACATCTTTGGGACTTCCTTACGGACTCTAGCGCCGTTAGCTCCACACGCTCACTGTCGTGGTCACTGGATGACTCACGTCTAACAAATAGTTATCTATGGGTTTTGGTACAGCGCCTGTGGCGTGCGGACGGGTTGTTGTACATTTGTCACAAAGTAAATTCGTCACGAAAAAAAGTATGTGTAAATTCGTCACAATTCTATTTTATTAATTTTGGTTTTAACATAGAACTACGTAAATCCCATACAGAAATGACGTCACAATACTATCAAACTGAACTCGGAAGACTTACTCGGAAAACAAAAAAACGAAGTTTCGTTTTCCTCCTCGTCCAAAATAAACTCCATAAAGACAGCGTTACCACAAAAACGAATCAGAAATTTTGGTTTACAATTCCAAATTTCAAAGATATTTATTCACGTCAAACATGCAACAAACATTACGTTTTTAAAATAGGCCCGCAGGGTACCTGCCTGTCAATCCCGTAAGTAGTCTTAACTAAAAGGTTTGGAATACAAATGTCACTGCAACTACGCACGGCACCAAAAATCTAGCGGCTAACTAATTTATTTCTTATTAGATATAATCAACTATTCACTCGTATTTAGCGCTATTTATTCCCAATTGTCTTGTGCACAAGACTAATGGGAAAATCGTTGTCCCAGTTGTTCTGTGCACAAAAAATTGCATTATTATTGACCCTTTTTCTAGACGTTTCAGCAGAATAACGCTGCGTTTGCCAATAAATGAATATAGCCTGCGTACTGAAATAATGGAATTTAGAATGACGTCATCTCTTGTTGTCTCGCTCAGATCAGAGTCGAACTGAGCAGGAGGGCACGAGAGATGACGTTCTCAATTCCATTTAAATATCAAAGTGATATATTCCTTTCGAGCTTACAAGACTCTTGGACACATCACAAAATTCAAATTACTTACGTAATACTGGGAAATAAAGTGATCACTTTGATTATTTGTTCAGTTCAATATTTTTAAGGTAAAGTAAAGAAGCGAACAAGAAACCTTTACCTTGTTGGGTTGTTAGTTTTCGAGCTTTTTTTAATTGACAGTCAACAGACCTTCGTTTGGCCACAATCTCACCTGATGAAACGTGACGATGTGGCCGACGATGTATCACGAAGGTCTAGAAGACACCTATTCACTCTTGTCTTGAAGAGACCCAGATTGTAATTGGCCGGGGAAACAGAAGCAGGCAGCGAATTCCATACCTTAGCGGTGCGAATAATGAAGGTGGCGGAAACAGGTAATACCCGTGAATATTTAAATCATAATATGTTTTCATAAAAATCTATAAGGCAGTTGACGTAACAGATTTCAGTCCTCGCACTAGCAAAGTTGGCGACAAATCTTTCGTGTATTCGTCTAATACCTGAAACAAACAAATATTAATACATTTAAATTAAAATTTCGCAAGCTTAGCATTACCACAGAAGAGACAATTATGGAATATCTACTTTGTATTTTTTGTCTCGTAGATTATAAGAAGCGATCCAAATGCATTGTACTATTTAATTATAGTATCATTTATGTATGAGACGAGTGTGGGACTAACACAAACCTACTGTGGTTTAATGGTGCAACGAATTATATATAGTATAGTATATAACACATGTATACTTGATTATGAATGTAAGCGGGTTAACTACGAACCTAGTTTGTGTTGGAAGAACGTTTCATCCCTTAAAGATTCTTCAGGGTGAGCTGATAGATACTATTAGAGTTCCGTATGCACACAAAGAATACTTACACTACCCGTCACGCCGGGATCTCCGCCAGAAGATGACTCTCCTACTCAACATGATCACCGAGCAGCGTCAGAGCCCGCCACGCCCGCGACCAGCGTCTGCGACACGCGCGCAGCGGGCCCTCACCCGCAGTGTGCGCCACGACGCTGAACGAGCGCGACGCGTCCGCACTTAAACTAGGTCCGTAGTGAACCCGCTTACATTCATAATAAATTCGTCAAACTACGAAAGTTTTTACATGTATACTTTCTTAAAGAATTTCATAATATCCCAAAAATTTACGACTCCGGCGGGACTTGAACCCGCGACCCTCCTCTGAATACGAGGATGCGCTAACCAACTGCGCCACGGAGGCAAGTACCCGACCTGTCGAAAATCATTGGGACTTACGGACTATAGCGCCGTTAGCTCCACCTACAGGGGAAACATTGAAGTTATCCAAACCTGCTCAAAGTCTAAAGTTACATTTATACTTTCTAAATAAATAAATATATTATTCTCAATGGACGACCCCAAAGACCCTTGTGGCTTCATCTGTGGACGGTGCTGATGTGGATGTTACCTTAAGATACTGTTCCGCTCTCGCGTCATCGCTGGCAGCGAGCGGCGGCGGCTCAGGCAGTTGTATGAAGGTGACTGCGGTGCCGTCCGCACATCGCTGCTTTATAATGTTGTTCACACTGAAATAGTAATCAATTGGTTGATCAGTAAAAAGTGAAAAAATAAAAATACGTGGTGAGTGAAATAATGCGATGGAATGAAAAACGGAGTGTGAGAAGACTTCCCACTCGATGGACCGACGACATTGTAGCGGTCGCAGGGAGCCGATGGATGGAGGCGGGTCAAGACCGCTATTCGTGGCGTCGTTTGGGGGAGACCTATGTTCAGCCGTGGACGTATACTGATCATGGTGAATGATGAGTGAAATAATGTTAGTTCCCTTTCCGCGCGATAGAGGCGCTGTACCAAATCCTATAGAATAAGGACACGTCACGATAACGTCTCGTTACTAACGTCAACCAGACTTGCTCCTCTGTAGATTTAGTACAAAGCACTTACGTTTGTAAATAACTAAGAGGAACTCTCTGGTATATGCTTCCTTCATCATCTGTCGACCATCTTCTGTTTTCTTCGAACTGAGGCCATTCTGTCACCTGCACAAACAAATATTAATTTTGTGATTATTATCTGTACATATTACAAAACAAAGTCCTCAGCCACGTCTGTCTGTCTATTTGTCAGTCACTCAAAAACTACTGCACGGATTTTTATGCAGTTTTCACCAATAGAATATAATGAATCACTCTAGATTCATGAGGAAGGATTAAGTTCATAGTTTGTCAAGGTTTTGTATAAATTGGTTGAAATATAACGAGAATTGTTGGAAGTTTCGGAAAAAGTCAAGCCGCCTGGGAGCTTTCATCGAAAACGCTGCCTAATCCAGTTGAGATATAACAAAACAATGCATAGTGGTATACTCTTCTTAGTCAACGTGGGCGTAGGGTGGGTTCCTAGCCGCGGGCGGGTCAGTTTTAAATAAGACATGATTATAAAAGTCAGGAAATAGAGAGTGCTCGCGCAGATAATATGTCCCGCGCACACCGAGAGATCGTCTCCAATAAGACTGGCTTCACCGTGGTCGAGATTTAGCTACATATGGTAGATTTCAATACCAATTTTTTTTCAACTTTGTATGCTTTTAAGGTTCATTTTAATTTATGATTTTCAAAATAAAAGAATATGATTTGATTGATTTCAATTTATTACCTAACTAGCTTTTGTCCGCGGTTTCACCTGCGTTAAATTCGAATTAATTAGTAAAATATTAGATAGATAGATAAAATATTTATTTGACACTACAACTACAACACACAAAACAAAGATCACAATAAATTAAGTACATCATACATAGTATCATAACACAGAAAAACTAAGAAATTATGGGTGGAACAAAGCTCGGAGACAAAAAGTCGGTACATGTACATTATGTAGGTACTAAACAATCTAAAATTAGGTACGGATTAGTAAAAATTATGTGTGTGCTGCAGCTTGTCAAAAAGGCAATAACTCAGCTTAAAGCTTTGACACTGATTTTCAGTGTTACCACTTGAGACGACCAGAAAAACGAAACACTAACAAAATAAATAATGTGTGATGATTGCATGTTGTTCTGTCTGTAATTCTGTATTCATGATGAGTGTTTGTATTAATTAGTACTGTCTTCTCCCTCATCTTCAACCCTCAGTGGTCGATGGAAAAACAACGTTTGCCGAGTCAGCTAGTTTATCTTTACTTACAATATGTACAGTAGCATTAATCCTAAGCAGTTTGATGAGCTCTTCAAGTTTTTCCTTCAGGGGCCGCCCCGACCCGGCCGTTTGCACCACTGTGTCGTTGACTGCGACCGTTCTACCAGCTTCTGGAACATATAATTTATATTGTTAACAATTTACTATCTACGTCACATGACCTCGTGGCGCAATTGGTTAGCGCATCCCGTACTGAGGGAGGGTTGCGGGTTCAAGTCCCGTCGAAGTCGAAAATGTTTGGGATCTTATTAAATTTCTTAGAATTTACTATCTGCTATTTAAAATGCCTGTTATAAAATAGCTAGTTTTTGTTTTCGGTATGGGTCGCGTGGCATACGGTTAAAGCTTTTTTTTATATATACCACAAAGGTAGCGGACAAGCGTGCGGTCCTCCTGACGGGAAGTGGTTACCGCAGCCTATAGACACCTGCAACGTCAGAGACGTGACACGCGCGCTGCCGACACCGTAAAAGCTTTAGAATGCCCTGTTTGAAAGAACTCATACTATATAGTCCATTGGGATATACATATATACTCTGATTCAAAAACCAGTTTTTTGTATACAAAGGGGTTATAAAGCCCAAGGAATATTGGCGGATAATATTTAATGACGTTGGTATCATCGAAGCTCGAAACAATTTCTGGTTTCGAATTCAAATATAAATATTTTTGCTACACATGTGAGATTATACCTTTTTGAAGGTTGTGTTTTAATTTTTAGTGATAACTTTGGCTTGTAGTTTTCTGTTTTTGTTAAGTTTGAATTAATAAATGTACTTATTTTTTTTTATATTGTACGGGGGAGGCCTGTGTCCAGCAGTGGACGTGTATGGGCTGATGATGATGATGATGATTGTACGTTTAACCCAACAAATCTATTTACAACTAAAATAAGATTTATCTGTTAATGAAGCTTGAGAGAAATAAATGATCTTTAACCTGAAATGTCTAGGTTGACATAAAATATCTTGGATTCTAAATCGGAGTATAGTTTTGTTTTCGGTCGCGTGGTTTACGGATTAAAGGATAACCTTTCGAATTTTAGATAATTTTTTGTATACAATGGAAAATCATATACTTAACTAAAGAAATATTGGTGGAAAACATTTTACGATAACGTTTTAATTCATTATTTTGACGACCGATGTGGCGCTACGGGCGAAGGTCCACCTGCGACGCAGGAGGTTGCGAGTTAGATTCCCGCCTTGGGACAAATTTTTGTAGTCAGTCTCGGGCGCTCTGGGTATTTTTATATTAAAATATCTATTTAAATAATATATTATTATATGTATAATAAAAATATATATTTAAATAATATATTATATTAAGTATATCATTCATCTAGTACCTATAACACAAGCTATGTTTAACGTGGGGCTAGCCCCAAGCTAGTATTATTCATTTCATTCGTCTCTTGCCCGTTTTTTCACTTCGCGCGATGTTTTGAACCCGATTTCGAAGAGACTTCGCTATGCTTGTGATACAATGCCTTGTTGACGTCAGTGTTTATGTTTTTAAATATTACCCAGCAGCGTGTAATCCGTGATTATTATAAAAAATGCCTGTCTTTTAATTTCTTGCAGCATTATCTAGCACCAAAGAGTTAAATATTAACGAACAGTAGTACAATATCTAACCGTGTAGATGCACATTAGCATCCGGCGTGTTGACCGCATGCAGTCTCAGCCGCAAGTGTTGCCAGCCGCGCGACGAGCTCACAACCGCCGCCAGTTGTAGCGTGAACAGACCCGCCACTGTGAATGCTTCCGAACACGATGGGGATACCAGCTCGACTAACCACACGTCGATGTATTTTAGGGCGGGGGATTTTCTGTGGAGAAGAGAGGGTAGTTAAGAATTGCGGAGCTTGTTATGTCAAAGTTTACTGACACTACTATGAGCTAACCATTGACAATTAGAAATTAAATATGGCCATTACGTTTAAATAGCCATCTTTCATTTCGAATTCCCCCCAATTCGAAATGAAAGATGTCGTTAGTCTAAAACCACACCACGTATCACCAGGGGGAGGGAGGTTAAAAACATCACGTGATTAATGGACAACCCTCTAGGGATGTTAAAAATATGCAAAACAGTGTCCCACTGGTTAAATACCTAGCACCTACATATCTAACACAGCGTTCACAGGTGGGCACAGGTTCCACCCAAACCGGGTGGTAGCAGCAATGAGATAACTACCTCTCCAGCGCCTGCATATCGAGCGTATGGAAGTGCCGTGCAACGCAGACGTTTTTGTTGACGCACAGCACGTCAGACAGCACGCCGGTGTATTCCCGCGCGGACAGCGGCGCGCGGGGGGGACGCCGCGTCGGGAACACGTCGCCAGCCTCTAGGTCGAAGTCTGACGTCTTGTAGGGGGAGGAAGCTCTGGAAATATACCAATAAATGAATAATGCTGGACAAATCACACAGCATCATCTAGCCCCAAGCAGAGCTTATTATGAATTTGAGCGGGTTAACAACGAAACTAGTTTGTGTTTGAAGAACACCAACGTTTCATTCATTAACTTATGAGCATGTTTGTGTTATGGGTACTAGGTAACTGATATATCTCCTTAATATATAAGAATGAGGAAGAGGTTACAATTCATAGGCAATTTGGGGTCAAGAAAGACACGCATCGAACACTGCCCATCCGAGCTGGATTCATCGATAGACCTCCTTTTCGAAGTTGGACTTTCCTAATTGGATAATTTGTCGTAGGTATTATATATAATCGTCGACAACTTCGAGAGTGTTGCCTGCGATATAGCTCTCAGAATCGCGAAACTCAAGTGGGCAGGGCACATAGTTCGTATGACCGATGGCGACCGCTGGGGCCGTAAGTGTCGAATGGCGACCACGTACCGGAAGGCGCAGTGTGGGTAGGCCTCCCACGCGATGGACCGACGACCTAGTGAAGTTCGCAGGAAATCGTTGGATGCGGGCAGCGCAAAATCGGTCATTGCGACATCCTTAGGGGAGGCATATGTCCAGCAGCGGACATCGATCAGCTGATATTCATAAAACAACACAAGCTGTGTGTTTTGTCACACTGCGACTGTGCGCAGAGCGATCCATCAACGCACCATTTCACGGCTGTAGCACGCACAAAACTTTTCCGATATTCCACTGCGGCTGATGAGTCCGTTAAGCAGCCTAATAGATTTATAGCTAGACTCTTGTCTAGATCATTAATTGATCCAGAAGAAATAAAAAATTCAATAAAATCAATTTATTGGCTCACCAAAAACACATTAGTTATAAGAGGAACCTTACCACATTAGTTATAAGGATAAAAATTAAATTTAAAGTGCTTCCAGTATGTGAACCGAACAGGTCCACCTCCAGATCCCAGCTTAATGTTGCTCAACAGAAAGTTGAGCAAAGCTGGTGTTCTGGCAGGACCTTTGATGCGTGCGTTTCACACGGCTGACAGATCATATACACAAAAAATATGTCAATTTTATTCATATCTAGAGAATATAATCTTAAGAAGAATTACTTACTCTCTAAACCAGTCTGTAGAGGGTGTGTTGTCCCTGAACCCCACCAGCACAGTGTCGGGTTTCATGGCACCGAGCCCGGCCAGCCGCGTCAGGTGGGCGGCACCGGAGCGTACTGAATCAGCTAGGCAGAGCTCTACGAAGGCTTTCACCTACAAAAAACGAATATTCGTGGGCAAGACAGCACAAGGTAGATATAAAAATCTGGGGACTGAGGCATTCATGGATATTTCTCTTTAGATTTTGTTTTTAGTCCATTAACTTTGGTAATAAACACAGGAAATAAACTTTTTGATCGTCGTATATAATGTAAGCTTTGTGTAATGAAATAAGTCTAAAAAGCGGGAATTTTCCATTAAAAACAACTGTTGTGAGTCACAGCGCAATTCAGTCGAGGTGATTAGAATAAGAACCCGAAAAGTCCCAAGCCGAACCGACGTTTGTTTACGGAGGAAAGTTCCAGCCTGAAGCATGGTATAAGAAAACAAGGTATGCTCTTCCGAGACACGATAGTCACGTGGGTGTCTCCAGGCTACGTCATCGACGCCATCGGCGAATGAGAAGATGAATCTGTTTCCTGGTGATATAAACAAGAAAAATTATTAAATGGATGCTTACCTTGAGATGATCAATAACTTTGAGCCAGTATTTATGTTCGGCCGCGAGCGGGTCGCCTGTACCGTCTAGCTGCCCCACTCTCACGTGACCCAACACGAATAAACCACCCTGCAATAAGTACAGAACATATAGCCTTTTTTTATCCCGATAAAACGCGGGCGAAGGTGCGGGCAGCAGCTAGTTTGATAATAATTACTATATTTATAGCTGTATTAGCTGCTGCCCGCGCCTTCGCCCGCGTTTTATCGGGATAGAAAAAGGCTATATGTTATTCCAGATCCCAAACTATACCCATAACACATTTCAGCATCGGTTCATTAGTTTTGCGGGAAAGAGTGACAAATATCCATCCATACATCCATAAATTCATCCTTACTTCAACATTTATAATATTAGGAGGATATAGTATAAAATTTGACTTGTCTTAGTGCTTATTTTGTAAGCCTAAAGAAATAAAGTTATTGAAATCTGAAAATCTGTAATAAATATTACGTATTCAAACCCCAACAGAAATCACTATAGGCGTAGGTAGTCGAAGAAAGAAGTCGAGAATATTTGTTTTTTAAATAAACCATCTAAATATAATTTCTCATACCTTCTTCTGATCATTTACAAAGTCGATGAGCGGCGCGGCCTGCCGTGGCGAAGACACAAGCAGCAGCATCTGAGGGCGCCAGAACTTGACGTGCTCACGTCGCGGGTCTAGGAGTAGCAGGTATTTGCGGACCTGGAAAACAAGTTTTTTTTTTATATAGTGTATAACCCTTCGTTTGACCACAATCTCACCTGATGGAAAGTGATGATGTGGCCGATGTTGTATCACGAAGGTCTAGAAGACACCTGTTCACTCTTGTCTTGAAGAGACCCAGATTGTAATTCACCGGAAAAACTGAAGCAGGCAGCGAGTTCCATTCCTTGGCGGTGGGAATGATGAATCTCTATTTACAAGTGTTGTAAATAGAGATTACTTATTCGCGCTTTATTATAACGATGTCTTAGCTTAGATATATCACTGCATTGTAGCAACATCTAACATTCAGTTCCAGAACTACAAAGGAAGCGTAGATAGAAGCTCCATAATAATCATCTATTGAAGCTAGATATGACTAAGTGTTTCAGAGTAAATCTGCTAGATGGCGCGCTACGGTGTCTTAGATATATCACTGCACTGTAGCAAAATCTAACAGTCACTATCAGAACTACATATGATAAATAATTGGTAAATACAAAACCACATCGTTTTATAGTGTTTTATAGTCCATCGAGTTGAAGGTCTTCCCACAATCCGTTTCGCATTGCATCGCGGTCGCTTTCGAGAACCTCTCTCTTTACTTTACAACGATTTTCGGTTTTACGAGCTATATGTCACAATTTATTTGTATTTGTTTTGTACCTGGTGAAAGATGAGCGCCTGGCTGAGACTGCCCCCGGGCCAGCCCGGCTCGGCGGCGGCGGGCGACAGCAGGTGCAGCGCTAACACCAGCGAGCAGCAGGCCAGTGCTGCGCCGCACGCGTGCAGTGGCCGCAGCGAGAACATGGTGCCCGCGCAGCCTGCGAGACCCAGGAAGCAGGACAGCCAGGAGAATTGTTTGAAGGATGGCCTGCGCGGAGAACACATTCTATTAACACCAGTCCTTAGTATCAGGTGTGAATGGAATGAATTAACACTTTATTGTACTGCAATGAACATGCGCGTGCGTTAGTTTACGATGACGATAAAAGTTTTTGTCTATCCGGCAGAGCACTGCAAGACGCCAACTGTATGAACCATTTGGCGTCTTGCAGTGCTCTGCCGGATAGAGAGTGACTAGTTTAGAGTGAGAGAGATAATTTATTTTCCGAAAAACACATAAAAAAAATTACGTAGTTTGTCAGCGGTTGAATAGCTTTATGAAGAGAATATCAATAATACTTTATTTCTTATTTGATAATAATAACTATGTTTATAGTATACAATTTGACTTGTCTAAGTGCTTATTTTGTAAGCCTAAAGAAATAAAGTTATTGATTCTAATTCTAGGCTACTAGAATCAATGTTTCATCATCATCGGCCCGGTTTCACATTGTTTCATACGAACTCGATTTTAGTTTTCGTATGTTGTTGAGAGATTTTTCAAATGGTATTTATTTATTTAATTAGGATTGCCATCAGCTTAACTAATAACAATAGAATTGAATTGAAATAGACACAGAAAGCTAATAATAGGCATTCGCTAATAGAATCATACTAAAATAAAAGTGTGAACACTAAAATTTCTTTCGTCGACAATTGCGGATTTTAACGGAGATTTACATAATTGTCATACACTTTTAGTACCTACGTGTAAGCGAGATACTTTAAGTCTATCGAGCTGTCGAAAACTTATGCGTAATCAAACTGAGTATACTGGTGCTAAGCGAAAAGCTAGATAGATATAAAAGGGCACAAAAAGGTCTCGACACAACTTTGTCTATCCCTATGCGGTCCGCATTCAAGAGCCCTCGTCAGCATTGGGTCGGCCCTAAGATCAAGCCGCCTACGTTGTCGGACACGTCATGGAGTAAAATCAGTCGATCAAGAAAGCATACCAGAAAAGAGCATAAAAATTGATTTTCTCAACTCAATACTGGACACGAAAAATATGTAGACATGTTTTAAAATCCTTGTTTTATCAAGGATATGTTTAAGATGAACAGTAATAGATAAGCTCACTTACCTGAAGTTAGGCGCAGAGGCAAGCTCCAAGCCCAGACAAGCAAGGTTGATGGCAAAGTAGCTCGTCATGAACAACACGGAGTTAATCTGACAAACAAAACACATTATTAGAATATTTTATATTTTGAGGTAAACCACAGCGTTACAATTTCATTTAAAATGCATAAAATATACATAACAATAAGGCTAAAAGGGAATAGAATATTACTTTATTGTACCATCAGTACATGAAATACTTAAACAACTTAATCCTACTAATATTATAAATGTCAAAGTTTGTAAGGATGGATGTATGGATGTATGGATATTTGTTCCTCTTTCACGCAAAAACTGCTGAACCGATTAGCCTGAAATTCGGTATAGGTATATTTTGGGATCTGGAATTACATATAGGCTATTTTTTATATTATATATTTTTTCGTCCAGTGTGGTCACGAAACGGTTCTGTCGGAAGACCACCGTTGGTTTTAACGAGTGTATAACCAACTCATGTTGAGACGGTCACGGTCTCCACGGTAGACCAGCGCCATGGTACGATCTGCTCTACCATAGCACATGCTGTGTGGAGTCCGATTTTGTCAGTTTTTCTTTTTATTTAAGATTAATTTACTGTATATTACTCTCATCTGTTCTGGCAAATAAAAATCTTTTTACTTTACTAGACTGAGGCCGTTGGGTTGTTCCAACCGGTTTCTCTGTACTTTTTATTTTTAAAGTATGTTTTTGTATGCGTTGCGAATAAAAAATTCTATACTTCCTATTCGTTTATAAACAAATAAATATTAACTGGTCTAAGATCATACCTGAGCGATAGCATTCAGCGAGTCCGCCGCTACGCCTATCTGCACTAGAAGCCATGACGTCACTACCGCTAGCACGGGATTTCCGGAACGAGATACCATCGGTTTTAGTAAACAACCTGCATAATATATCCATTGAATATCATCATATCAGCCCATACACGTCCACAGCTGGACATAGACCTCTCCATACGACGCCACAAATAGCGGTCCTGAGCCGCCTCCATCCAACGACTCCCTGCGACCGCTACGATGTCGTCGGTCCATCGAGTGTGAGGTCTTCCCACACTCCGTTTCGCATTGCATCGCGGTCGCCACTCGAGGACCTTTACTCCCCAACGGTTATCGGTTCTACGAGCTATATGGCCTGCCCATCGCCACTGCAGCCAGCTGATTCTGAGAGCTATGTCACTTTGGTTCTTCTACGAATTTTCGTATTCCGGACCCTACTTAGTACCAATACCAACACAATGCTTACTTGTGTTAGTACCTACATATTGTTCATCTGTGTCTTTTCTACGTCTCATCTAGTACGTTCTAAGAAGTCTTTTATTTAAGGTTTTTGCTATTATAGTGCGTAAGCCTCACACCGGGGATAATTTCTAAGAAATTTAATAAGACCCCATAATAAACTTGAATGTTACCCCTGTAGGTGGAGCTAACGGCGCTTAAGACCGAAGGAAGTGCCAGAGTTTTTCGAATTCTACGTCACATGACCTCGTGGCGCAATTGGTAGCGCATCCCGTACTGAGGGAGGGTTGCGGGTTCAAGTCCCGTCGAAGTGGAAAAATTTTGGGATCTTAATAAATTTTTTACGTCTTTTATTTCTTTGTTTGTTTGTGTGTTATGTTGTGTCTAATAAATAATTTTCTTTCTATGTCGTCGGTCCATCGACTGGATGGTCTCCCAACACTCCGTTTTGCGTTGCATCGTGGCTTACCGTAAATATTATCTTTGGCCAAAGCTTCGAGAACCCGCGACGCGCCGATCAAGTTTGACAACCCTGCAGAGAAGGTCGCCGTTAACATTCCTGCAAAATAATTACACATTCAAGTATTTAACAAGCTTTGATTAGCGGTTCGTATTTAACACGCTGGCTGCCACCGACGCACTTAGCCTTCTATGGTGTCGGCTCATTGAGCAGCGTCGCGCCCATTGCGTGGCAGTGAACGCGATAATTGAACTTATTATGCTCTTTGTAACTTTCAAACTTATTTGATTTTCATCGAAATTCTGAATAGAAAAAAAATATACCGAATTTTTGTCGTTTTTAGTTCCATGAAACTTACAAAAAGTTCATTTTTGTTTGATTAATATACCCAGTTTTTTCTTTATTTGTTATTTATTATGGTATTGGTAATTTTATTATTTTGAGTACATACATTACTGTTATAGTTTTCATTTACAATAAATGATATTACTTATTATCACTTATAATTCTTAGAACTTTCCAATTTCTTATTTTCAACAATTTTGGTCAATCCACACAGCATCATCTAGCCCCAAGTTAAGCAGAGCTTGTGTTATGGGTACTAGATAACTGATATATGTATTTAATACAATATATTACATTGATAGATATTTCTATTGTACATAGAACACCCTGAACAAATATTTGCCGATCGTACAAACATTTGTCTCAAGGCGGGAATCGGACCCTCAACCACCTGCGTCACAGGCGGACCTTGGCCCGCCGCGACACATCGCTCGTCAAATTATTGTAATTTGTATGTGTACCTTGATCAAATATTCAACAATAAATATCTTTCATTTCGTAGCGCTTTCACCGGTAGGCGGTTCAAATAAATCTTATATATAAAATTTCCAGGTCAATATTTTTTCAAAATTTTATATGCGTATTCAGTAGGGCCGTGGCGTCGAATATCGACCCCTCCAACTCAACCCGTGGATGTCGTAAGAGCCGACTAAGGGAACCTACCAGAGGAAGGGCAGCAGCTTCCGTCTGAGTATTTTTAAACACCAACACTGCGATCACCAATCCGCCTGCCAAGCGTGGTGATTATGGCAAATCCCCCCTACATGGGAGACCATCCACTCGATGGACCGACGACATCGCGGTCGCAGGGGGTCGATGGATGGAGGCGGCTCAGGACCGCTGTTTGTGGCGTCGTACGGGGGAGGCCTATGTCCAGCAGTGGACGTGTATGGGCTGATGATGATGATGATGATTCAGTAGGTCTGAGAATCGGCTACTATCTATTTTCCATACCCCTAAGTGATAAGGGTTGAAGGCAAAACAACGTTTGGCGGGTCAGCTAGTAAACATGTATATCAGGTTAGTATTATTATTCACTAGCTGCTGTCCGCACCTTCGCCCGCTTTTTATTGGGATAAAAAATAGCCTATAAGTTATTCCAGGTCCCAAACTATACTCATACTCAGCTATATACTCATAATATATGTACTCATACTCAGCCCAATCAGTTCAGTAGTTTTTGCGTAAAAGAGGAACAAACATCCATACATCCATACATCCATCCTAACAAACTTTGACATTTATAATATTAGTAGGAAAGACTCACCAACAGCAATAAAAGGCGGCCATATATTAATTGGCAAAAGATAAACGTAGTTGTTCTGCAACAGTTTTCTGGAGCACGTCGCAGCGGTAAGGGCGCTCAGTGCGACGTAGGAGATGGCTGTGAAGACCAGTGCTGCTAGTGTCCCGAAGGGAATGCTTCTCGAGGGAGTTTTGAGTTCACCTGTTGATATAGATATATATGTAGATAGAAAATTCTTTATTGTACACTTAATGGTAAAAACAAAAATACAAAAAACTACTTTAATATTTTAGTAATTTATATATAAGTATGTATAAATAGGTTTATGTATTTAGGTATTTTTGGTTATTTATTAGGTATTCGTATGTAGGATTTGTAAATGATTAGAGTTCTGTAATTTGTATTAGCTTCAATAATGCACACAGATCCCCGTATTCAATCCAACGATCCTATCCATCCAAGTTGTATGGTAGAGATCGCTCGTGAGCGATAAGACCGCCAATTTTTTTGTATCAAATTGTTTGTAAACTGTTTTGTTAAGTGTGCAATAAAGTTTCAAATTATCTTTAAGACTGGACCTGTAAATAACGGTTTTTGGACTTATCATGTTTATTACCATACTCCGCACTCCGCAAGTCATCATCAGCTCGTACAAGTCCAATGCTGAAAATAGGGCTCCCCGTACGACGCCACAAATAGCGGTCCGGAGCCGCCTCCATCCATCGACTCCCTGCGACCGCTACGATGTCGTCGGTCCATCGAGTGGATGGTCTTCCTTGTAGGGGGGGATTTGCCATAATCACCACGCTTGGCAGGCGGATTGATGATCGCGGTGTTGGTGTTGAAAAATACTCAGAAGGAAGCTGCTGCCCTTCCTCTGGTAGGTTCCCTTAGTCGGCTCTTTCTTACAACATCCACGGGTTGAGTTGGAGGGGTCTATATTCGTACGCCGGCGGCTTTCTGCTTAACTACGCTCAATTATACTCCGCACTCCGCAGGTCATCATAAGCTCATACGTGCAATGTTGAAAATAGGGCTCCCCAAACGACGCCAAAAGAAGCGGTCTCCAATCGAAAATATAATTGCGGTCCCTTAATAATACTTCGAATTATTAAGAACTCGCTGCTGCCCGCGCCTTCGCCCGCGTTTTATCGGGATAAAAAACATAGCCTAAATATATGTTATTCCAGGTCCCAAACTATACCCATACCAAATTTCAGCCTAATTGGTTCAGTAGTTTTTGCGTGAAGAGTAACAAATATCCATACATCCATCCATACAAAGTCATTTATATTATAAGTAGGATTACCGCTCATATTAGCGCCCGCCATGACACCAGTCACTCCTGTGAACAGCACTCCGAATACAGCAGCGAAGTCCACCATCTGACCACCTGGACAAAAAATAAAGAATGCCAACAAAACAACTCGTGGAAATTCTACTAAATATGTATTACTGGCTGTTCCCCGTGGTTTCACCCGCGTTAAGATTTAATTTTTGACGACCGATTTGGCGCGGTGGGCGAAGGTCCGCCTGCGACGCAGGAGGTTGCGGGTTCGATTCCCGCCTCGGGACAAATATTTGTACGATCTGCAAATATTTGTTCAGGGTGTTCTGGTCATTTTCTATGTATAATAAAAAAAAATCTATCTATGTAATATATTGTATTATGTATATCAGTTATCTAGTACCCATAACACAAGCTCTGCTTAGCTTGGGTCTAGATAATGCTGTGTCAATTGTCCAGCATTATTTATTTATTGATTTTAAAAAAAGACAAAATAGCATAGGTTACTCCTTCATCCTTTTAACTATGCCAAAAATCAAGTATTCAAGTATTTATTTTGCAATTCTAATACATACAGTGTGTGAGGTCTTAGATATTTCACTTCGGGCTAGATATTAGAAGACCAAGTCAATCGGTTGCTTAGTTAAGGCATGAAGAACAAACAAACACACTTTCGCATTTATAATATTAGTAAGGATACTACGTCCACTGGGTTATTTTACTTTTGACAGCTCTAGTAACGATAGATGAGTCAGGTCCTAATTCTTTTCCGATTCGATTATCAATTTTCAACTGACTAGAGGAGGTTCTCAATTCCACTATGTTTTTTTTTATTTATTTATTTGTATGTGTGTTACGCGATCTTTCCTCCCAATTATGGACCGATTTTGAAAATTATTTTACTATTGTATAGAATATGATCCCGAGAAGGTCCCATAAATCCCCGGGGGATTAGCATTTATGCCGCAAAACTTAAAAAGAGTGTAAAAGTAAGACGACAAAGTCGATTATTAGGTTTTTGAAATCAAATTATCACAATGGCTCGTAACCATTTTTTTACACCTGTTGCCATGGCAACGTGTGTAAACAAGAGGTCTACTAACACAAATTACGAAGTTTACGGATGGCGGATCGCGTAAAACGAAGGATGATCCATCCGACCGTTCAATGACCTTTCTATGAAAATGATTGACATTTATTGGTTTAAAGATCCGAAACAAAATGTGACATTTAGTGAGCGTCCGAAGCAACACACTTTTGCACGGTCAGCAGTAAGGTTGTTCCGTGTTCGTTTCGTGCGATCCGCCAACCGAAACTTCGTTCCGTCAACCAAAACTTCATATTGACAACTAGTATTATTGTAGATTTCCGCGTCTTCGCCCGCGTTTTATCGGGATATAAAATAGCCTATATGTTATTCCAGGTCCCAAACTATACCCATACCAAATTTCAGCCTAATCGGTTCAATAGTTTTTGCGTGAAAGAGTAACAAATATCCATACATCTATTTATTTATTTTATTTTATTTTTACAACCTTAGGAAAACTTACAGCTAGATACAGATTAGATACTAAGAATATTTAACTTAAGGCCAATTAGAAGTTTCCACATATAAATTATACATTCATACATCCATCCATACAAACTTTTACATTAATAATATTAGTAGGATAGTGTAGGTATTACCTGGAGTGTAATCCATCGCATACTCCGGGTAAAGATTCTCGTAGAAGGTAGCGGAGCTGAACCCAGTGTAGTTAAAGGCAGTGGTGGTGTTATCCAGTGTGTTTGAGTCGGGCTTGTCTATCTATGGACAGTCAGATTCAGATTTCAATAACTTAATTTCTTTAGGCTTACAAAATAAGCACTTGGACAAGTATTTTTATACTATAAACAAATTTATATAATGTATAGTAATTATTATCAAATAAGAAATAAGGTGTTATTAATTTCCTCTTCACTAAACAATTAATTTTCTATTAAAAAATTTCGTCCACAAGAAGCAGTTTTATATCGTTAGGTTTTACAAATAACCTGAATGTAGAATATATACTAGTTTTGCGATCTGTTAGACGCGGCGGGCTCCTGCGACGCAGGAGGTTCCGGGTTCGATTCCCGCCTCGAGGCATTTGTTTGCAAATATTTATAGGATCTGCAAATATTTGTCTCAGGTGTTCTGGGTATTTTATATGTATTATTAAAAAGTATATAATGTAATAGGTATATTGTATTATGTATATCAGTTATCATCTAGTCCATAACACAAGCTCTGCTAAGCTTGGGGCTAGATGATGCTTTTTGGATTGTCCACCATTATTATTATGACGGTCAACGACAAAAACTAAGGGAATCTTGTGAACCAATAACATAGTTTCAGAGTAGTATTCAATAAACGCTTTCACTGCCCAGCCTCAGCGACAACCAGTGCTTGAACCACACGTTCGTCGTGAGCAATGACAGTGCTAATTATCTTCCCACATTATCACCTCTCTGCATTGATGTGTACCGGACATTTCGTTGCTTAAAACTTAGGCAAGGATGGGCAAGTTCTTTGGAGTAGGTTTATTCAAATATACTCCGATTCAAAAACGTAGATAATATTTGTATACAAAGGGATTACAAAAACTCAAGGAATATTGGTGGAAAATATTTAACGACATTGGTGTCATCGAAGCAAAGCACAGAAGCTCGAAACAATTTTTAGTATTGAAAGCTTTCATTCAACATTTTTCGAATTCTTTAAATATATTTGCCATACATGCGGTTATGCGTTGTTCAAGTTTGTGTTTTAGTTTTTAGTAATAACTTTGCTGTTACGTACCTTGTTGTTTTCTGTTATTGTTATCATTTTTTATTAAGTTTTCATTCATAAATGTCTCTGTTGACATAAAATATCTTGAATTCGAAATCGGAGTATAGATATTTTTTTAAGCCGGTGCGACTTTTTTCTATCATACAATTATGCAACGCTGACGTCACAAATCCGGCCTTGATTAGTGACGTATACGAAAAACAAAAGAAGAACGCGTCCGCTTTTAAAAATGTACCTTTACTAAAAGATACATATTTAAAAGCTTTATTAAATTACTAATAGTATGGACTAACCAAAGCTGGCGGTGTTATTAGGAAGCTCAGGAAAGCGCTGCCCAAACACACCAGCATCGTCACCCAGATGGCGAGGCTCGTTCTTGCGAACAGCGAGGCACCTGGTGAACAGAACTGATTAACCGACTTTTAAAAAAGTAGGTTCGTTTTTCGTAACAACAACTGTGGAAGATTTTGATGATTATACAATACAATAATTGTACACCAGACAAAGGGATGTTACTAGAACAAGTACAATGAGCGGCATTATCGCTTAGTTGCGATATCTTCCAGGATTATGTTGGTTTTCAGTTCAAAACCAGTTCAGCCGTGGGGCCGCGGCGTACGAATATCGACCCCTCCAACTCAACCCGTGGATGTCGTAAGAGCCGACTAAGGGAACCTACCAGAGGAAGGGCAGCAGCTTCCTTCTGAGTATTTTTGAACACCAACACTGCGATTACCAATCCGCCTGCCAAGCGTGGTGATTATGGCAAATCTCCCCTACATATGAGACCATCCACTCGATGGACCGACGACATCGTAGCGGTCACAGGGAGTCGATGGATGGAGGCGGCTCAGGAACGCTATTTGTGGCGTCGTATGGGGGAGGCCTATGTCCAGCAGTGGACGAGTATGGGCTGATATGATGAAGTTACTGGAACTTTGGACTCAATATATATTAGTTTAGAGGCTTCGATGCCATGAACATACGGTCACAGGTAGCGCACGTTCACATTTACTTTATTTATTTATGGAAATATTCTGACTCATATAGTTAATTTATGGTCCTCGCTTTCCTTCTATGATGTTACTTATGAAGCCATCTATACTAATACTAGCTAATCCGCTCGCGATTTCATTCGCTAAAAAAGCTTTTCGAGATAAGCTGAAACCTTATTGAAATAGTCTGAAATAAGTACAACCAGTTTTCAATCAAATTAAAAATTTTCAGTACTTGTCCATGCTGAGTTTCAAGCAAATCACGTTAAACATTCTACAAACATATTAAACAAAGCATCACAAAATATTCACAAACTTTAACTACCCACTAAAAACCATTTTGTGTTAGTGTGTGTTATTTTACAATTTCCTGATAAACTGTTTTTTTTCCTATTTCAAAATTTTAAGAAAATTGAAGGAACACGAAAAGTTAAACAGTAGCGTAGCATTCGGTTGTAGGGGGTAATCTCTGGATCTACGGAACGGATTTTGAAAATTCCTTTACCAATAGAAAGCCACGTTATTTGAGAGTGTCATAGGCTATATATTAACCGCCCAACGTAGTGGGCTTAGTTTTGCTAGTGTCTTATAAGATTTCCAATCATTCTTCCTCTTCTGTTTTGAATCATCATCATTATATCAGCTCATACACGTCCACTGCTGGACATAGGCCTCCCCCGACGCCACAAATAGCGGTCCTAATCCCTGTTTTGAAAGGTGTTCATCAAAAACGTAGTATAAGGTTTTGAAAAAGCTATGGGCGTTATAAAATTTCTAAACAAGTACCTGCTAGCGACACACCAAGTCCGAGCAAGTTTAGGCAGGACCGGTACAAGAACCGGTACCACCAGCCGTCGGGAATGCCTGCCGCTGGGCCAACGAGGTAACCTGGAATGCAAACAATAATTTAAACAAGTGAGACGGTGTTGGTCAAACGCTTTACCTTTATTAATAAAAAAATCGTAATTATTAATTAATAATAATGTTGGAAAATCCACACAGCATCATCTAGCGGCTAGATGCTGTGTGGATTTTCCAACAAGCTAGAATTTCTAGCCCCAACCTAAGCACAGCTTGTGTTATGGGTTCTAGATGACTGATATATATAATACTAGATAGATATTTTTTTATTATACATAGAAAATACCCAGAACACCCGAAAAAATATTTGCAGATCGTACAAACATTTCTCCCAAGGCGGAAATCGTAGGCCGACCTTCGCTGAGTTGGACAGGTCGATTCTTGTAGGCGGCTTATCTTGGCAGGGTGTTATCCTGAGTTGCTAAAGAAAAAGAATCCTTCCCACACTAACCTTTAGTTCCAAAGTTCTCCACCAACGCCTCAGTACACGCCGATATGCAGAGTGCGCTCGAGACGACGTTCGCGAAGAAGAAGAGTGTCCCAATTGCGCCACCGAACTCTGGACCGAGCGTCCTGCTTATCATGACTGGGTGATGTTGAGGAATAATATTCGGAATTGGAAACTTTGGAAGTAAAAAAAGTAAAAATATTTATTACAACAAAATACATAGATATTTACATTATGTGCACATTTGAAATTATTATTAAAAGCAGTTATGTAATACAGAAAAATAAGAGAAAAGCAACTAAATAAGTATGTAAATTGCAGACAGCTATAATTACCTATTATTGTACTTGTCTGTTGATTTCTTCACTAGGCTAAGCCTGTATCGAAGAAATCATGAGAGAATTTAAAACATTCGAGCTACGAAAAATTTACTGTGAAAGTGACAGAATTAAAAAATGAGAACAATCAGGCAAATATATTTATAAAAAAATAGTATTAGAGTTTCCTACATACATGTATAAGTATATGAAATTTAAGGTAAATAGTCTAATTATTTAGCGATATGTAGAATGTTTTATGATAGTTTAATGTGGTAAGCCAATCTTTTATTATATGTTTAGCCTCAGTTAAACATGTAAGGAAGGTCGGGATTGTACAATTTTGAACATTATATGCCTATTTTTAACCCCCTAAACTTCAAAACCTAAATTAAACTTAAGTACTAGTATCATCATCATCATCATATAAGCCCATACACGTCCTCTGCTGAACATAGTCCTCTCTCATACGACCACACAAATAGCGGTCCTGAGCCGCCTCCATCCATCGACTCCCTGCGACCGTTACGATGTCGTCGGTCCTTCGAGTGGATGGTCTCCCATGTAGAGGGGTTTTGCCATAATCACCACGCTTGGCAGGCGGATTGATTATCGCAGTGTTGGTTTTGAAAAATACTCAGAAGGAAGCTGCTACCCTTCCTCTGGTAGGTTCCCTTAGTTTGCTCTTACTACATCCACGGGTTGAGTTGGAGGGGTCGATATTCGTACGCCACGAGCCCACGGCGGAACGGCCAAGTATAGTATTGTTATATCTGCGACTTTAGTATGGTTTTCCTCCCCGTTTAATATGAAAAAAAAGATAAAAGCCTGAAACGCAGACAGTTCCGGATTAAATCCCCGCCGAGGTTACGTTTTTTTAAGATATGCAGGTATGTGTTTAGTTCCAGCGTTTTACTTTAAATCGTAGTTTAACGAATTTATCCTACTAATATTATAGATGTCAAAGTTTGTATGGATATTTGTTACTCTTATGTCCATTGCATAAGATTAGCGTTTGCACGAAAAATAATCAGAAACTTCGATTTCATTTTAAGAGTACGAGTGCTCTGTGTAAGTGATGTTGTGTACACATACTTAAGGATACAATCTAGATATTAATATCGTGTCTTTCTATTTTGTTATATTTTGTTTGTGTTCCGTTTTGTGTGTCAAATAAATAAATAAATATTGTTAATGTCAAAATTTGTAAGGATATGGATATGGCTATTTGTTACTCTCACGCAAAAACTACAGAACAGATTAGGCTGAAATTTGGTATGGGTATAGTTTGGGACCTGGCATACCATATAGTATATTTATATATATATTATATGTATATTTTTTATCCCGATAAAACGCGGGCGAAGACGCGGGCTGCAGCTAGTTATGAAATATGTGTTGGAAGAACGGTTTATCCCTGAACGAGGGACTTCTTCAGGTGCGGTTCGAGTCGAGTTTCGCGTTCCGCGACCGAGCGGGACGTGGAACGTCATAACTCGCTGAAAGAACAACTTTGGTGTTCTTCCAACACCAACAAGGTTTGTTGTTAACCCGCTTACATTCATAATGAATTCTATCCAGCGTTATTTAATTATTCTTTGGTAAAAGGATACAATAAACGCCACCTCCCTCAACCGCGCCATTCGTACAAATAGCGCAGATGGACGTTACTGTGAAGAACACTATTAAATACGCCAGTCCGAACTGCGCCAGTGTTACCAGCAATCCTGCGTTTCCGACCAGGAAACCTGAAAAAATGACACAAATCACATTAATGCCAAAATATCGATGTTTGAAACCTTTTCAAGCCAAAACGATGGTAGATGACTACCCTAGGCCCGTGGGGTAAGGATAAGCTACTTTTTCCCCAACTACCAGTTTAGAAGGGTTATGATGTTGGCACCCTATGTCATCATCATCATCATCATCAGCCCGTATACGTACACTGCTGAACATAGGCCTCCCCCGGACGACGACACGAATGAATAGTGGTCCAGAGCCGCCTCCATCCAACGACTCCCTGCGACCGCTACAATGTCGTCGGTCCATCGAGTGGGAGGTCTTCCCACACTCAGTTTCGCATTCTAATTTTAGTAAATATGCTCGTGTGGGGCATCGTTGTAAAGGCCTCTTTTTTGTAATTTCCAAAACGTTTTCAATCTTTAATAAGTTTTTTATTGTCAAGCAATCAGCAATAAGAGGAAAAAAAATGGAATTATAAATTGTAGTTACTTAGATTTTGCACACCTTATTAGGCAGTTTGTATATGGACATGGACATAATCACTACATAATTATATCACAAAGTCCTCAGCCGCGTCTGGCTGTATCTCTGTCCGCGATAAACTCAAAAACTACTGAACGGATTTCCAAGCAGTTTTAACCAATAGATAGAGTGGTTCACGAGGAAGATCTAGGTATATAATTTGTCAAGGTTTTGTGTAAATTGGTTGCAATATAACGATAATTGTTGGAAGTGTGGGAAAAAGACAAGCTGCCTGGGAGTTTTCATCGAAAACGCTGCCTGTCTTTGAGATATAACAAAACAATTCAAGGTAAGTTATTCCTCGTTTATAGATCTACAAAAGAGTCCGCAATGGCATATATCTATCTAATCTATCTTCTATGTAAAAAGCTTTTATACTACACCTGCTCGGAAAGTTGCCTATTCCTTTTCCAAATATAAGATAGAAAGTAAGTCATTGCAGGCGTATAGGAACCCGGGAGGAAAAACTCTATGGAATTTCATTTCTCACGCATTTTAGCGGGAGGGAAAAATGTATGGAAATCCATTTCTAACGTGTTATTTTTTTTTTATTTCCTAAAATATCGGCCGTTAGCTATGGTTACTTTCATCATAGGTCAAACGACAAAAAGTTTTTACTCCAAGTCCGCTTGCCTCTTCCGATTTCCGAACAAAGAACCCAAGTGATTACTGGCTGGCGCGGGAAGTTCTTCTAATTTTGAATTTGGTGTAGGCAATTTTATTAATTCTACAGAATGTCGTCGAGTGATAGTGAAAGGTTTATGACACCGCCAGAAATAAAATATTTATTCTGCTTTTTATTTGCCTCGAAGGTGTTGTATAAAGCACTATGTAGTCTCGGCAGAAAGTGCGATTCCTACCTCGTGTGTTTTAAGGCTCTCAAATGACACACTCGATAGGAATTAGGCACGTTCTCGCCTAGGTGTACAATCCACTATTATTTAACTTGCAATGTAACTATGTTTGTTTGAATCTTGCAACTCAATTTTAGACCAGTTGTCATCAACCGATTGAGCTGAATTGGAAATACTTATGTAAATTCGGTGACAATGCAATGTCATGGTACCATCGAGCTGGTCTGATATGGAAAACGAAGATGGCACCACTACTTGAAAGTCTTTATCGGGTAATAATGATAAGCTAAATGACTTCAAGCATAATATTTAATCAAGCTGTCAGTAATTGTTATGAATAAGTAGGAATTAATTGATGTCGGTACACACATTATTAATATGAGATAAATCATTTCCTTTCAAATTTGTCACAGCAATTAATAATTACAATTTTATATCAGTCACATAATGTAATTTTATTGAACAGAATATTATGAAAGCACGTAATAAAATTCTTTATTGACAAAGAAAATAACAATCAAATGATATAAACAAATTAAACTAGTATTTACAATTGAGCTAACTGCAGACTGTTGCAAACAATCTACAGATAGTTGAACTGGTCCATATCAATACTAGTTGGAAGCGTCCCCAAGACGCTGGCTGCATTGCCCCGCTGTATGGCAATGCTAATGCGCTGCGTGCGACAGATACTCACCAGCTCTCGGGTCACGCGTCGCTTCGACCAGACGCACGGATAATTTTTTGAAAACCTGGAGAGCCTCAGTACCCCACGGACCTAGGGTCTCGATTCCAAGGGGAACAAATGCGTAGGCTCTGTCGAGACCTGCATATTTGCGCCTCTTGAGATCCTCGGCCAAATCTGCCGCCGAACCAGCCCTCACAGATGTCCTCGAAAGACGTAATAAAATACAAGCTGACTACGAATTTGCATTTTATTTTAAATCGCACAAGTTAAAAGTGCATACGTGTGTAAATGTACGATGGATCGATTTACATTGCGCGGAAGACCAGCATTATTTCAAATTCATATTTCGTTTATATTTTTTGCGAAATATCGCCAATTCCTTCAAAAGTATCATTGAATCTAAGTTTTACCATGGGTTTCATGGATACTATCTGATCTATGCAGATCGTAGAAAAATTATCCAGGGCCGGAAATCGAATCTCCTGCGTCGCAGGCGAGCCATCGCCCGCTATGTCACAGAGGACGTCAAATCGTCGTATGTCGTTATCGTAGAACTGTGACCCGGGCATGCGCAGACGCATCAAGGTCGATTGTCAACTATCTGTTTAGTAACACTGTGGCGACTTGTTGATTGCCAAAATCTACTGTTTTTGTGATTTTCTTTTTGCTTTGTTTTCTAATATTCTCTAGAAATAAATGCTATTGTTTTGTTTGTTTCCTTTTTGATAGACTCTCGAACTATCCGCGGGTATTTCTGCCGTCCTTATCAAAAGTGCAATAACTATGTTTTCACGCCAAAAGAGTTAAATACATATTCGTGATCAGTAAAACGAACTCTATGTTTTCTTCTAAGACAGATTTCACGTATCTATGGCCAATCCAGTTTTTTTATAAGCATAACCGCAATATAAGTGATTTGGTAAAATAAAATCTTAAACTGCATTTTTCTCGAAAGGAGTCGTCCATTAATCACGTGATGTTTTGTAACCCCCCCTCCCCCGTGGTGCTATGTCGTGAGGTTTAAGACTACCCCCCCCCCCCCCCCCCTACCCAAAATACGTTAATTTTTTTAGTAGGTCTATAGCATCTTTAAAATAATTATAAATCTATAAATTAAATATTGAAATGTATAATATTGCGGTTGTCGCGGCGGCGGGCGGGGGAATCGTTGCCTGGCAACGGCGACTCAAGCTTACATGCCGCTTTTCGGTTGTTTAGAAATCACGTGTTCAACGACTAAATAAATACCTACACGTGATATCTCACTATCCCCCACCCCCTCCCTCCTCGTGATATTTCGTGATTTTTGTTCGAGTCTCACATGATTAGTGGACGACCCCAAAGTAGTTTGGACCGAGTTATTGCACTTTTGATAAGGACGGCAGATTTATCGCGTTTATTTACCTATTTTCCCCGACGTTTCAAGAGGTTTACACAGTATCGGAATGTTCCAACAAACAGTCGGTAAAAATGCGATTGTTTATGGAAACTCTATTAGCTATTTACAGTTATTTCTAAGCTATTTACTCTTTGTCAGCACAAATATCTGCGACGCAGGACCTTGAGATGCAGATTGCGGGTTCCATTCCCGTCTTGGGACCAATGTTTGCACGGTCTGCAAATATTTGTCTCGGGTGGTCTGGGTATTTTCTATGTATTGTAAAAATTCTCTGAATCAAAATCAATAACTTTATTTCTTTAGGCTTACAAAATAAGCACTTAGACAAGTCAAATTGTATACTATAAACATAGTTATTATTATCAAATAAGAAATAAAGTGTTATTAATATTATCTTCACTTGAATTTTTTGTCCACAAGTGGAAGAAGTCAAAAAGAAACCACTATATACTCGTACTTAGGGATACAATCTACATCTTAATATCGTGTCTTTCTATTTTGATTGTGTTCCGTTTTGTGTGCCAAATAAATAAATATTTTAAATGTCAAAGTTTGTAAGGATAGATGTTACTCTTTCACGCAAAAACTACAGAACTTATTAGGCTGAAATTTGGTATGGGTATAGTTTAGGACCTGGAATAACATATAGGTTATTTTTATTCAAATAAAACGCGGACGAAGGCGCGGGCAGCAGCTAGTATTTTATATTATAGATAGAGACCACCCAGACCACCCGATAAAAATCTGCAGATCGTACAGACATTAGTCCCGAGGCGGGAATCAACCCCGCAACCTCCTGGGTCGCAACCGAACCTTCGCCCGCAGTGCCACTGAGGTCGTCAAGGCTATTTACTCACCCATCCGTATAAATATAAGCGCGCTGAACATAGAAAGCACCACTGGGCAGAACACACCAGCGAAGGTCCCCACTTTCTTGATGCCGGTTCTTTCGGCTCTGAACTCCCCGAATTCCACATATCCTGAAAAAGAACATTATCATTGTTATACAGCACTGTATAGTTTTTACCTGCGGCTTCCCACGCGTTTTTTTCGAGGTAAAAGTTTCAGGTTTTGTATTTCAATAACTTTGTTTCTTCAAGCTTACAAAATAAGCACACACAAGACAAATTTTGTACTCTTAAACAGCTTTACGCCTTAAGGCCTAAGAAGCCGGGATGGCTTTTAAGAAATCTACGTGGAAGAATGTAGATTCCTTTTGTTACGCGACAACTTTTTTTTAGTAGCCTGATTCGGCCCACTACTGGGCAAAGGCCGTCCTCAATACTGTGCATAAGAAGAACATTTAGAAAATCATTTTTACCTTTTACTAAATCGTTGCTCAAGAATATATCAACCATTTTTAACAGACTTCAAAGAGAGGTTATCAATTCGTCTGTATTTTTTTGTATGTATGTTACGCGATATCTCCGCCAATTATGGACTGATTTTGAAAATTCTTTCACTATTGTATAGAAAACGATCCCGAAGGGGTCCTATAAAATTTTTATCCCCAGGGGATTAGTATTTATCCCGCAAAACTTAAAATAAGTGTAAAATAAGGGAATTTGAAGTCGGTTTATCGTTTTTTAAAACACGCCAAATTATCAAAAACATGTATGCACTTTAGAAGATAAAAATATGAACTGTTTGAGAAACGTATGTAAACTACCTCAAGAATACCAGTTATCATTTTTAAAACAATAATAATGAGACATTGTGTTATTTAAGATAAATGCCGGCAACTTTTAGGTTTTTATTATTCTACTAGCTGTTTCCCGCGGTTTGAACCGTGTTATAATCGAATTTCACATTTCTAGGGGGATAAAAAGGTATTTTTTCAGACGATTTGTTGCTTAGTTAGGGCGTGAACGAAGCACACACAAACAAAAAAACGCATTTATAATATTAGTTAGGATTTGTTATTATTTTCTCCTTGGCCAGGACAAAAACTCACTTCGAATTCATAATGAATGTAAGCGGGTTAACTTCGAAACTAGTGTGTTAATAAAAGAACACCACTTCGGTTTGTCAAAAAGTCAATATAGCCATCACAGATAAATAATAGATTCAGGCGTTACTTTGCGGAAATCCATTGCAAAATATAAGAATGAAAAAATATTTAGTAACAATTCCGCGTATAACCCACTCTGGTAGTATTCATCAAAGTAAGTTGTCAACTAGTTTCGTCTCTCCACAAGACATCTTCAGGACACAACAATAATCGACCTTGACATTGAGATTGCCAAGCAACACCGACAGAGTCCAGCCAGCGACTCCCGAGGTCTCGCGGCGGCCAGTCCAGCCAGTGATGTTGCCACTTCGAGCTCTTGGCGCGAGGACCTCGGAGAAGTCGAGTATTGTGGTGTCCTGAAGATGTCTCGTGGAGAGATGAAACTAGTTAACAACTAACTTTGATGAATACTATCAAAGTGGGTTATACGCGGAATTGTTACTACATATTTTTTCATTCTTATATTAAGCCATCACAGACCTTGTTAGAAGTTTTCAACCGACTTCAAAGAGGAGGTTCTCAATTCAACAGATTTTTTTTAAATTATACATAATTTAAAAAAAATCATCATCATCAGCAGCAGCCCATACACGTCCACTGCTGGACATAGGCCTCCCCCGTACGACGCCACAAATAGCGGTCCTGAGCCGCATCCATCCATCGACTCCCTGCGACCGCTACGATGTCATCGGTCCAATCGGTCCATCGAGTGGATGGTCTCCCATGTAGAGGAGGATTTGCCATAATCACCACGCTTGGCAGGCGGATTGGTGATCGCAGTGTTGGTGTTCAAAAATACTCAGAAGGAAGCTGCTGCCCTTCCTCTGGTAGGTTCCCTTAGTCGGCTCTTACGACATCCACGGGTTGAGTTGGAGGGGTCGATATTCGTACGCCGCGGCCCCACGGCCTAAATTATAAATATAATTATATATAGTAAATTATATATAGTTATAACTATACTTTCTGTTTGGTGGAATTGGCTTTAACCGTATCCTGAGTTTGGGCGCTGGGAGGTGCGACACAGTTTTAAACTTATCGCTCTCCAGTGTTCCATTATATCCTAGCTGTGCATATTATGTTTGGCATTTTTGAATTACAATCTGGGTCTCTTCAAGACAAGAGTGAACAGGTGTCTTCTAGACCTTCGTGATACACAGTCGGCCACATCGTCACTTTCCATCAGGTAAGATTGTGGCCAAACGAAGGTCTATATACTATATAAAAAAAGTTTTTTGTGCATTCTACTAATATTATAAATGTCAATGTTTGTATGGATGGATGTATGGAGTTTCTCTTTCTGGGATAACATATGGGCTACTTTTTATCCCGATAAAACGCAGGCGAAGGCGCGCGCAGCAGCTAGTAATATATAAAAATGAGCATAACCACCAATCATATTTGCAAATTGACCTATGAATCACTATCAATTTAAGGTTGATCGTTTCGGGTTGGCACGAGTTTTTTTTTTGTAGTTCGTAATTTATTCTGCGTTCTACAAGGAATAAAACTAGCGCCAAAGGAGGTTGCGTATTCGATTCCCGCCTTGGGACAAATGCTTGTATGATCTGCGAATATTTGTCTCGAGTGTTCTGGCTATTTTCTATGTATTATGTATATCAGTCATCTAGTACCCATAACACAAGCTCTGCTTAGCTTGGGGCTATCATCTAGCCCCAAGCTGTGTGGATTGTCCAACATTATTTAATAAATAAATTTTATCACATACATATACATATATATGTGTGCCCTAACGTCCTCGTAAGACTGTATTAGCAATGATAGCAATATCGTTACCGTCGCTGTGTGGTCGATTAGCAGCCGGAGACCTTCTCATCCTGAGCCCCAGTTTCTGCAACAGTCCCGGCATCCGCGGGGAGTTGACACTCGGAGAGAGCGGATCCAAAGTGTCAGCCATGGTGAGGCTTCGTCACTGAAAGAATATCTCTGTTTATCAACAAGAATTAACAGTGCAGCCTACACGTGAAGACATGGCCGGCTGCAATGGATAGTTATTTGACGACCTCTGCGGGGCAGCGGACAAAGGGCCGTCTGCGTCGTATATAGGGTGTGGGTTTGATTCCAACTCAGGACAAAAGTTTGTACAATCTATAGTGTTTTATATTAGGTACATCATATCAGCCCATACCGTCCACAGCTGGACAAAGGCCTCCGCAATACGACGCCACAAATAGCGGTCCTGAGCTGCCTCCATCCATCGACTCCCTGCGACCGCTACGATGTCATCGGTCCATCGAGTGCATGTTCTCCCAACACTCCGTTTCGCATTGCATCGCGATCGCCACTCGAGAAACTTTACTCCCCAACCATTATCGGTTCTAAGAGCTATATGGCCTGCCTATCGCCAAATTACATAATGTATATAATAAAAAATATGTATGTAATATAATGTAAAACACAAAACAGGCTCTCGTTGGCGTACTTCAAATAAACCTAAGTCTGACAAGGACTCGATATACACGCATTTGCTTAAGGCGGTTCCCTGACCCAAACTGGCGCCGCCGCCACCTATTGTATCGTATTATTACGTTAAACAAAGGATTTTTCAAAAATGCCTTGGCCTTGGTTTGTGATACCTATCATAAGCTTTTTTTTAATGCCTGTATATTAGTTTTATTTCATATAGTTTAGGAAGAAATGCGAAATTGCACTTTTTGGCCACCAAACTCTGGTTTTGTATCTCCTCCTAAGCTATACAGTATAAAACTATTAGAAAGGCATTAAAAATAAGCTTATGATAGGTATCACAACGGACCAAGGCATTTTTGAAAATTCCTTTGTTTAACGTAATAATACGATAAAATAGGTGGATGCGCTGATTTGGGTCGGGGTAGCCCCTTAAGAGCTGCCTGTGTATCACAAAATAATAATAATGTTTCTGTGTTATAAAACTAGCAATAAATGCGCTTAGTGATTGTAACACAATACTTGATAATATGCTTCACTTCACTGAGTATGAATCATTAATTACATATAGATGAATAATAAATAACAGATTTGTATAGACATCTAAAGCCTCCGAGTGAGTTGAAAAAATTATCATTAAACAAATTCAAACAAACTATCAAACATATCCTCTGTAAAAAGGCTTATTACAAAATATCAGATTATCTTAAAGATAAAAAAGCATGGGATGACTTTTGCTCCAACTCGAAAACTAACAACCTAACAAGGTAAAGGTTTCTTGTTCGCTTCTTTACTTTACCTTAAAAAGATTGAAGTGTACAAAAAATCAAAGTGATCACTTTATTTCCCTGTTTTACTTATGTAATTTTAATTTTGTGACGTGTCCAAGAGTCCTGTAAGGTCTAAAGGAAATAAAGCACTTTGATATTTGATCTGGTCTCTCTGGTTCTGTATCTTTGTAAAGTCCATTATTTTCCTTGTCTGACTGAATTCCATATAATCATATCTATAAAAGGTACTACTGTACGAGTCTATTTAATCAGTACAGTTATGGAGAGGAATCATCAACCAAGCAGTACTTGCCTGAAAATACTGATAAGATAAATAAATATAAATAAATAAATCATAATAACTAAGTATATATATGTGTATATATAAATTCCATAATTGATGGACAAACTGTTGTTTCCGACTTATTGTTTAAGATTTTTTTTTGTAGGCACACAGTTTTGGCAGTATAAATCTTTATCTTTAATAATATTTGCATCATAGAAAGCTATTCTACAGTATTTTTTCTATCCTCCATTTATGCAGCTGCTGCAGGGTTTAGTGATGAACAAGTAATGCCACATCCTTCGGAGTAAACATATGTAAATAGATAGAAAATACCTTATTGCAAACATAAAAAAACAAAATTACAAAATGTATATACACAACACTAGATGGAGATCTCAATTGGCCTAGCTTGACCACAGTGATACAAAAGCAAAACCTTTCCAATGAAAAAGATTTTTAAGCCCAACCCTTACCAAAAAATATCTGCCAAAAGAATTGTGTAACAATAATATAGAACCTATAAATATAAAACTATAAAGATATTTATTTATTTAAAACACATGTAGCGCATATATGTCTATATGAGCACACAGATCCCCTACTACCATCCAATGATCCTATCCATCCACAGCTGTCTAGTAGAGATCACTCTTGAGCCATAAGTTTTTAAATTATTACTCAGTTTTTTGTTGTATTGTTTCTATCTTCAATTTAAGTATAAAATAAAGTATTTTCTATCTAGATACCCTACAACGGGAGGCTCACAGTTCTCATATATACAATACCTTCAATACAATGACCAACTTTGTGCGTGATAGGACATAATCTAGATAGAATGACCTCATTCGCAGCTTAGATGACCTCCTCAATACAAAAACAAATCCAACAGCATTCAACCAGTATATTCTTATATTTTTTGCAGTAACAAGTTATTTCATAACGAGAATAACGAACCATTTCAAGGAAGTCATAACATACACAACAGGCGTTATTGAATGGTTCTTTTCTATTCGAATATAGAAAAAGGTAAACACGCCAACACTTACGAGCAAATACACTGTGCGTGCTCGGTCGGTTAAAAATACTTTTCACTGAAGCCACGAACTTAGGTAAATAGGAATTCAATGCATCTTTTTATTATTTTGTAGCTGTACATGCTCCAAGGAAAACTTTGAATGAAGATTGAAAAAGCAAATAAAAATTCACAAAACAACACGAACAACGAACGTCAATTCACAAATATAAATTTATGAACTAACTTGCTTTTACTTTGGGCTTTGCTTGCTCAGCAACCAGTGCTGCCAGATACTGAAAACGAAATTTGACCAGAAAATCAAACAAAATACAGCTTTTTATTTTAACTTATCTGAAATGATTTCATTTTATTTAGAAACATACACTACTATTAGAATTTAAAATAATACTCAGCTTTGAGAATCTTAAATACTAATAATAAAATAAATAGCTACCTGCAGGGTAGCTTGTGGCGAGCTGTTGGTGAGTAGCGACACCACGGGTATACCGAGTGCTCCCGGGGAAGTTCCTGGTTCTCGTCTCCGCTTGCGGAGTGGTACCCCAAGAGAACCAGATCCCCACCTCTTGCTTGCCTTCATTGGCCGGTCTGAGTGGAGTCGCGAGAGATGCATCTTAGGATGTAGACTCGGGGGTGGAAGTGTCTAATGGCGTAATAACGAGGAAGCCCGCTCACGTGTCTTCGTGATGGTGAAATCGGGGCCGCACCTCTCGACACCCCTTAGTCGTTTGCACCGATGTTGTTCCTTTACCGGCATATAAGCCAACATTTTGAGGAACCCGTCCAGCATTCGGCAAGCCACCGTCTGCCGCTTGTAACAGTATTGAGAGTATGTTTATGGCAGGCGTCCATAGTTTCCCCCATAGCCCAATTACCCAGTCCATCCATTCACCACAAAAACATGGCTTTTTTGTTATTTTCATTTTCCTTTGCAATAGTCTCTACACCTGGCGGATATCATCTTCGGGTGTATCATATTGTGCAACCAAGGATGATATCCGCTATGTGTAGCTCTCGCCTTTAGATTAATTCTCATAAAGGGCCTCTGTGCTGTTGGCTTCGGCTCCACGCATGCCTCCCAAAGGACCGGGTCACTATATGGCCCGTGATCATGGAAATGAGAAACATAAAAATAAATAAATAAAACATTTATTGTTCTCTTCACAATGTGCTTACATTTATAACTAGTATAGTATAATTATAACTAAAAGCGACATTGTGTGAGACTGGTGCCTGTGTAAGGTTTGTAAAAAAAACCTGTGTTACAGGACACCAGGCTCCCACTCCGCGGCAGAAGTGCAGTACATTACACTACATACAATAGTTCCTTTAGCACCATTATGCTAAGTGAAACAATTAAAACAATTATAACAACAATGACAATCAACTGTTGATAATATAAAATAATATAAATAACAGGTACTAATAGTAAACATTTCAAGAAAATAATCAAGTGCAAAGTTCTGATCAAAATTTATGAGTAATAATTATTAAAGCAGCATTCCTTGAAGTGTGTGTGTTTGTGTGGGGGTGTATTTATGCGTGTGAGATACATAATAATAAGTGTTTGGGTAAGGTCTCCTGAGGACCCCAGTCTCGAAAGAATACTGGTCAAATGATGATATTTTAAGTAAAGCTTATTATAAAAAAAAAATGTTAAGTGTTGAATATGTCAAAAGAATTTAATTTAGTTTATTAAATTAAACAATGTCAAACAAATAATACTGTAGGAAAATTTCATAATTTGGAGGATAAAAACAAAATAATAGAATGTAATAAAGCAAGTATGCAGGTAATAACCATTTCAAAAGATAATTAAATTAACATAGTCAATTAAATACAGATAAAGTCAAACAAAAAGGTCGTTTAATATTAACTTTAGAATGAGCTTTTATTAAATAGAAAATTATTTTATTTTTTGCATTCGGGCCAACAACCACAGCGCAACATAACTTTTTATGTTTTGTGGAGGTCATGTCATGTACGAAATCATAATATCTCAGCAACTGTGACACTTACACTACACCGTTGCTGAGATATGATTTTGTAAGCGCCGTTTTGAGAAAAGTTATTTTATACAGAAAAGCGCTAATTCTAGCGCTAAAATAAATATTTTATGCTGGCAGCATCGCTTTGCTCATTTTACGGGTGTGACAGTGACATATATAATAATAATGATAAAGAGGTTGACTTAACTTAACTTCTTTGTTATTGGCAATATGTGTCTGGGTTGCCACTTTTCTGCCAGTGTCCAGTTCATGGAAATATCATAGTCATGGAATGGAGGCGAGTAATAAATAATATGAGTGGTAAATTATAACAAAAAACACCAATGAGATTTTTACATCGAACAAAATTAACTAAACACTAAAGAGGTTGACCTTGGATGAAGCATCGAGGATGCCGCCCATAATGCCGCCAGATACAGTCAGGTTGACAGTATAATCGTAATCGTATGTTAGTTTACGGCTTGCTTTGTTTATAAACTATGAAATTTCATGGACTGGACACTGGCAGAAAATTGGCAAACCAGCCAATAACCAAGGAATTATATACTACTTGCCAATAACAAAAAGTCAAGTCAAGTCAAGATAAACCAAGGAATTTATTATAGTATATAAATTCCTTGAGATAAACAGACCGACTGAAGCAGTTCGCTTCGCTCACATCAGTGTTGCCAAACGTACGATTTAAATCGTATTTATACGACCTTTTTGGCCCTGATACGATATACGATCATGTAGTCGAAATCGTACACAATATATACAATCTTTTAAAGTCCTAATGATTTTTTTTTGTCGTTATTAGAAAAAACATACAACAAACTTGAACGCACCATAAACTTCTTAGTATCTGTCGCCGAAAGTGCTATGAGCGTGTCACGGAACGTACGGGGTACCTACATGAACGTATACATACGTACTTTAGGTATGTAACGTGACCATAGGTAGACATTGAAAAGCTGGCGCGATTGTCTTTGGCTTTTTTTACAATTATCATAAGATAAAAAAGATAAAAAGATAAAAGTATTTATTATAGGAACATACTTGTACTACATCATGAGCCGCTGAGGATGCGCGACGTCACAAATTCAGCAACTAAAATTCGAAATAAATTGTTCATGGAAACATGGAGTGGAAACATATTAAAGATGTCCGTGTTATGACCGTATGAGATGACCAAGTATAAGTCATCTAACTAGATGTTGTGTAAATTAAATTCAAAATATATACAAAACAATAAATACTTTGTCTCCCGCCCCTACTGTTGTCACCGAAGAAATCAGAATAATGCAGGTATTTCCGCGTATCGTCTTAGTTTATTTGTCTGTGTTGCTTAGCCCACCTCACCAAACTCCAGCCAGTCGAATTAGCTCAAAAAAGGGATCACTCGGTTTTTTTTTAAGTAACCCCCCCTCTCCCCCTCCCACGAATTCAGAAGTAAATTGATCTACTTTTTCTGGGTCAAATCCTAATTTATTTATTTTTTTACTGCAGCTCGCCTTTCTATTTGTAATGAGTTGAGGGTCGGTGGTCAACCAACCACCGGTTCCGTTATGGAGAGGGGGGGTGTAGTAGACCTGTGTCGATCGATCATTTGTCAAGACCTGTTCGACCACGATCGAACTTGCAGAAAGATCGAATCAAAAAGACTCGATCGTTTCGCGGGTCGCGGGTCGCGCAGACCCATGACTTGCCATGCACTGCCATGCCGCGCCGGTGCGTGCAGTCTATCGTTCGATCGATTGATCGATCGTTCGTATTTGTCGGGAAAAACTATCTTACCAGTCACGCCATAAGGTTCACTTTGTTTTGCATTGCATGAATGAATTGATTGACTCACTTAAGGACTCGATCGTTCGTATTTGTCGGGAAACAACTACGAGTACCATAACGATCACACCATAAGGTTCAGTTTTGTTTGCATGTATGAATTGATTGAATCAAAGAACCGACAAGTATTTCAGATCGATATAGGTATTTACATACAATAACATCCAGACTTAATATTATAAATTTAAAGAAATTCGGCAGAGATATAAGTAGAAGGTATCCAGGAGATGGACATAGCCTACTTTTTAACCCGGGCAAAAGCGTGCGAAGTCTTAATATATTGGGAGATTCAAGCAAGTTCGGTTTATGTAAGTAGGTAGGTAGGTACCGAGGTACTACATCTCTAACTGTTAGAGATGTAGTTAGAGTCTAACAAACCGCCGTGCCCCGTGGCCGGCGCCGCCGTGCCTGAAATTCGGCGCGGAGGACATAATACGTACCTACCTGTACCTAGGTGTTTTCGTTTTCCAATTTCCATAAACAAAGTAAGTATTTGCACTACCTAAATAAGCGGTGAGTAAGTAATATGTAGGTAGTTACCTATCTAATGTAATGTACTTACCTACCTAAAATAATGAAATAATACAAATGTAAGTAGGTAGCTATACCTACTTACAATTTCACAATGATCTGTATTCCTATCTATTCCAATATTCGACCTATGTGGAGAGGCGAGCGAAGCTCCGCCTGCGACGAAGGAGGTTGCGGGTTCTATTCCCATCTCGGAACAATTGTGTGTATGATCTGCAGACACTTGTTCCGGGTGTTCTGCACGGCTATTCTAACTCAATCGAAAAGTTTCAGTGACTCGAAATCTGACACAAATCCGCGCGAAATTCAAATAATCCGCGCGAAATTCAAATATTTTAGCGGTTTTTAATATTTTATGCGTTCTACAAGGAATAAAACTACCTAAAAAGTAGTTTTTCATAAATCGCTGACCATTTTCTATGAATCCATGTTCCAATGAACTACGATTAATGGGGCTTTTGGTAATGATGTTGATTTTAATTATATTTATCATAAATTATTAATTTCTCCAAAAGACGAGTAGAATCGAAATTATTTAAAACATGGGTTCATAGAAAATGTTTTACGATTTACGGTAAACTACTTTTCTGATATTGATATTGCTTGTAGAACGCAGAAAATTTAAAAACCGCTAAAATATTTGAATATCGTGCGGATTATTTGAATTTCGCGTGGTTTTGTGCCAGATTTCGAATCACGGTAACTTTTCGATTGAGTTAGAATAGCTGTGCTGGTCGTTATCTATGTACAATAAAAAAACTATCTATGTAATAATGTATTTTATTAAGTACCTATATCAGTCATCTAGTACCTACCTACCCATAACACAAGCTCTGCTTAGCCTGGGGCTAGATGATGCTTGATGTGGATTGTCCAGCATTATTATTATAAATTAATAAAGTATAGTACCTATCTATGTACCTAGTACCTAGAATAATAATTTGGTTTTAAGATTATGGTATGGTACCTATGTTCCTACCTAAATTAAATAGATAGTCAGATAGTCATTTTATTGGTAAAATCATATTTACAGGTCATCAAATTAAAGTTGGTACATAATATCAAATTAAATAATGATTATACAAACTAAAATAATAAACAGTTGTCAATGTACCCAATATAAAAATAAAATTAATTCATTACATAGTGAAATAATAATTAATACAATAAGAAATAATACATTTTTTATGTCACATCATAATTTTTTGTCAAGAAAATCCTCGACCTTATAGTACGCCTTCTCGATGAGCCATACCTAGGTAGGTACCTAACCTACCGACCCCAGGCGGTCGCGTTGTGATTTCAATAGTTTTTAAAATTGCTTGCAGGTCCCTGTCTTATTTATTATACACCTATCACAAAGATCTATAAATAGGTAGGTACAGGTACCTAACTATCAAGGTAGGTCCTTCAGTGTGTTTATTAAGTAGGTACCTACTTAATACACTTTTTTACTTACCACATTTACTGAGAAACGTGTCTGTGAATATTCCTTTCCTATCCTGGGCAGGTACCTACTAATAAACCACCAAATCAATTAGGTACCTACCTACCTACCTCCTACCTACCTACCTACTGAAGTTCCACTCGCACATACCTACATCGTTTTTTTTTTTTTTTTAAATCTTTATTAAATTATAGAGGGTTTAATCACAATGATTATGTCACCCTCGAGGGTTCACTTAATTAACTTAGTATCTACGCTTAATTCCTAAATTCACAAATTTTAACAACATAAGTGCTTCCTCCGAGAGTGGAGTAGCTAAAATATTATTGACTATACCGATAGAAAATAGATCAATATTGTGTTTTAGACAAAAACTAAATCTTTCTGCTTCGGTCCGGACACACTCCACAACAATATGGTATACGTCTTCAACTACGTCACATTCTGTACAGTTTGGTGAGCTAGTCTTTCGCATCAGGAAACCAAAACGATTGAGTGGAATGTGTCCCGATCGGAGCCTCAACATGGTAACGATGTCGGACCTGGCCATTTTCGAACCATCGAACCAAGGGGCTTTAGGTAGTGTTGGTTGTATGGTCTTGTACCAAATACTTTTAGTTAGCGATCTCTCGTCAAAGTACTCAGCCCAATCTTTCTTACATCTTTCTTTAATGAGGTTGAGTAGATCGCTGTGATAGGGTAAAAAAAACATGTCGATACCATCTGCGATTGCTTCTCCGGCAAGACGATCGGCCTCCTCGTTGCCAAATAAGCCGATGTGTGACGGAATCCATTGCAACGTGATGTGTTTGTTTTTACTCGATAATTTATCGAGAGACGCCAGGACGCTAAACGCTATCGGAGCTCCACGACATGTCGTGGCGCACCGAGCGAGGTGATGGAGAGCGCTTTTGGAGTCCGTCAAGATGACATAAAAACCGTCTGCCAAAGAATCAATGTATGAAACCGCTTCCGCTATAGCCACTAACTCCGTGTACATAATAGATATATTTGACGTTATCTTAATTTTAACTGATGAAGACAATTGGGGATCGTAAATGGCCAGCCCCGAGTGGTCGTCTTTTTTGGACCCATCCGTGTAAATTTTATAACAAGTTGAGTAATTGTTAAATAAGTGACTGTCACAGATCTGTTTCAAAACAATCGAATTATAGCTATGTTTAGAGTTCGAGATCGTGTCGATATCCGGTTTTATATTGTAAACATCCACACTGCTAACCCATTTATCTAATAAAAATACGGCATTTCTAGGACCTGAATAAATCGAAGTATCTTTATATTGTTCATGAATCGCAATTAGTATAGGTTTTGGTCGGCGTCTACAAAGGTAACTCTGACTAAGGGTATTCAACTCGCCTAACAAAGTTATTATATCATTATTGCACCATGATTTTATACGAAACGAGTATTTACCGGCTAGATAATACCTTCGAACACTGAGCGGCTGAATGTATAGTTCACATTCCATTACGTGTATAGCTGTACTGCGTATAAATCCACCCATAACACGCATGCATTGATTTTGTGCCCTATCTAATTTACCTAAATGAGTTTTGCAGCTATTCCCGTAGATGAAACTAGCGTAATCTAACCTACTTCTTATACTAGCTATGTATAGGCGCCTCAAATGACTAGGGTGCATTCCCCACCCAGAGCCAGAGAGTACTTTAAATATGTTTATGTATTTTGATGCTTTGTCTTTTATCTCATTGATATGCTTCGACCACCGTAACCCTCGATCTAGCCAAACACCAAGGTACTTATAATAATCTACCACTTCTAGTTGTGTATTATTTATAGAAAGATTCACAGATTCCCTTAAATAGTTTTTTCTAAAAATACAAATCTTACTCTTAGATGGCGAAATACTCAAACCTATTTTAGAGAGGATATCTGATAATTTATTTAGTGCGCTTTGTAGCTTATCTGCCCCGTTGATTGCGCTACTGCAAGTTGTGTATAGGACGAAGTCATCCGCGTATTGTGATATGTGTACATTGTTTATCTCTTTGCAAACAGATAGGGTTGCGATGTTGAACAGAATTGGGGAAAACGGGTCACCCTGAGCCAGACCACGGTATGTATTACGAGTAAGACTAAAATTTTGCGAATTTATTTATAAATGTCTCTCTTTTAAAAAATTCTAAATATATCTACACATTTGAGAGCCTATTCCTAACTTGTCCATAATATCTAATAAACCAAAAATATCGACATTGTTATATGCGTTATCTATATCTATAAAGCAGGCTATCGTTATTTTCCTTTGAAAAAACCCTAATTGTATACGCGTGACCAAACTCGTTAAATTGTCCAAAGTTGAATATCCTTTCCTAAACCCTATTGTGTTGTGAGACAAAATATTATTTCTCTCAATAAACCATTCTAACCTTTTTATTAGAATGTTGTGAAAGATTTTACAAAGACACGATATCATAGATATAGGGCGTAGAGCTGAACTCGATTGGGGATCTCGACCAGGTTTAGGTATTGGGATTATAGTGATTTCTCGCCACTGACAAGGTACAAAACCGGTTTTATAGAACTCATTAAATAAATTGATTAAAATATTTTTACCATTATCAGAAAGGTGTGCTATCATCGAGTATGATATATTATCACAACCGGGGGAGCCACCAATTCAATTCTTGTGTAAGTATAGGTATCTCTAATTTACTGTTACATGAAGTAAAGTCGGGCGTTTCCGAACAAACATAATCAGGAGTTAAACTTTGAAGTAACTGATAAGCTTTATCTTTGTCAACATAATGCCGCGGGGTATTGAAACCTTTAAACCATTTTATTTTTCGCCATAATTCGCCTTGTGGTGTTGAACCGTTTATTGAAGAGCAATACTCCTGCCAAGCCTTATCTTTCTCTTTACGTATTAGTTTTTGTGCCTCTTTAACCTTGAACTGTAAGTTAGCTAGATTGTTAGGTGTAGGATTGCGACGAAATGTGGATAATGCAAGACGGCGTTCTCCGACTATTTTAGACAAAGTAACATTCCAATACGGCTTGGGAACAAACTTTTTCTTAGGATTTGAATTAAATCTAATGTAGGGAATGTGACAATCAGCGACGGAGTTTATACACTGTAAAAAGTTATTATACGACCGCTGCAAATCGTTCGTTATTTTGAAGTTATGAAGCTTATCACTTAGCTCATTAGTGTAGGAATGCCAATCAGCTTTTTTAAAGTTTCTTTTTGATAAATCAACAGGGTTAGCCTTAAAGTGAGTAAAAATTTTAATAATCACGTGATCACTTCCTAATGTTTCACTTAAGGTGGACCAATTTAATCTTAGGGAGATATCGGATGTAGCCAAGGACAAATCAGGAGAACTCTTATACAAAACCCCATCAGTTAGTTTGATTCGTGTAGGTTGACCATCATTCAAAGTTATGTAGGAACTGTCAATTAATGCATTAAATATTTGTGTGCCTCTAACATTAGTTTTAATCGACCAACTGGGATGGTGCCCATTAAAATCACCGAGAATCAAGGAGTTAGAATGTAACAGGGAGAATAATTGATCCCAGTCCTGTTGAGTGGTTCTTACTGACGGGGCGCAGTACATTGAGATTAAATTTTGAATGTGATCGCAATTGTAAAGTTTTATCCCTATAATTTCGATTCCGGGGTTACTACAGCTAAGATTCAATATCTGTGATTTAATTGATTTATGTACTAGTATTGCAACTCCGCCCCATCCGTCGCCCCTATCTTGGCGATAAATATTATAACTATTTACCTTAATGCTAATCTCAGGCGTTAACCATGTTTCGCAAAGGGCAGCAATGTGGATGTTTTCCTGCGATAATAATTGTTCTAAAGCTAATAATTTCGATTTCAAACTCCTAGCATTCCACTGGATAATGTTTATTCTTATTAGACGTTTCACCGTGTCATCCATCTTGACGGATAAAGTCAAAGATGAATTGCAAAATTGGCCAGTCCGGGAGAAGGTCCACAAGGAAAAATACTACACACTCAGCACAACACTTAAACGCCATTTTCAATTTAGACTGTATAGATGCACCTTTTACGAAAATAATTTCTTTCAATCTCTGTAACAGATCATTAACTAGTGAACTTCTTTCATACTCGCTCTTTTCTTGTAATTTTTCTTTCGTTGTCTCTGTGGGCTCAGATGGCGTATCACTTCCAGGGTCCTCAGCCCACCGAAGCGGTGTAGTTGGCTGACGTGATTTTCTGGCAGGGCGTTTTGTTCTTTTACTCTCTTCATGAACAACAGCTTTCGTTTTTAGAACCTCAGCATACATTGGCGTATTCGATGGCAATGGTGTCGCAGCTAGTTTATTAGGACGGAAACATTCCGGGAATAAGTTAAAATAATCCGTTGGTGGCATCTTCTCTTTCGGTATATTCTTGTCTAGTTGTGGGGGTTCCGTGGATTGGGGGTCAACGTACATTGTTAAAGCTCGTCTATACGTACAGTTGTATTCAGCCATGAGTTCCCGGAGTCGTTTCTCTTTCAAGAAAGACGGACACTCTTTTTTAGCCATCGCCATGTGACGGCCACCACAATTAATGCATTTATAACGTTGGGTTTCACAATTAGCGTGTTCGCCGGTACATTTTGGACAAATCTTTTTGTTGGAGGGGCATCTTTTGGTGACGTGGCCTAGTCTCCAGCAATTAGCGCACTGAGAGACTGGAAAGACGTACGGTTCCACTCTTATGTGTATTCCATCGACGTTGACGTAGTTTGGAAGATACGAACCTTTAAAACACAGACGGACTGTCTCACTTAGTTTCCAACCTTCTTCCTTATCATCTTTGTAGCGGCGCTTTAGGCGGTATGCCGATAGCAGCTCCACTTTACCAGGACAGGATATGTTTTTGACAATCTCACCTTCCTCCATATCTAAGTCTACATTTTTGATAACGCCGAACGAAAGGTTCTTCTCCATGGCTCGATGAATACGCCAGCCTTTGTCTGAAAATTCTTGACAAGTTTCCAGTTTAGAAGCGCTTTGTTCACTTGTAACATCCACTCGAATCTTGTAAGGGTTTATGAACTTAATATTTTTTATGTCCAGTATGTTATAGGTCTTCAAGGTTTTTGCAAAAGAGAAAATCTTTGGCATTTTCTCATTACATGTGATATACATCTCTATTAATAGTGTTTTAAACTTCTTTATTTCTCTATTTCCTACTGTATTCCATTCGTCTTCATTTTCTTTTCCTGATGAGTCTTCTTTTTTTCTTTTAATTTCTATCTTCTTTTCAACTTCACTAATTTCCATCTCAATTGGATTTTCTTCTTGTAGGTTCGGTTCTACGTTAGGTGTTATTACTTCATCATCCAACGACCTGTCGCTAGGTAGTAGTGCAAAACTGTTGTGATATCGGATAACATTCTTATCTTCGTCCATTGTTACGTAATTAATCGCTGCGCATCGTTATCAGTGCACCCGGTAGCCAGGTAGGTACCCCCGGCACACAGGTACAACACGCGGACAATAGAGTCCGAGCGGTCGGCGATAACAATTAACTACTACGAAGGGACACTATCACCTCGATCGAGTGCCGAGACGAGACTGACATCGATTTCACCATGTATTTCACAGTAAAATTAGGTACCGAATCGTAAGAAACGAGAGTGTGAAAAGCGCGGGTCGCAGATCACACCTGAGGGAACGGACCGAGCAAAGCATCTGACTGAATAAACAAACAAAGAATACTTATTATTACCTAAATTTTAATTAGAAATTACTGAATATTTGTCGGGAGGCAACTACCTTACCGTTACGTCATAAGGTTCATATTTCTTTTACAAGCAAATTAAGCATGATTCAAAATTCAATCAATCGAACGAAAGACCCGATTGTTTTGAAAGTCACCGGTTGTTTTTCGAGAAAAACTACCATAATAGTCACAACATAAGGTTCAGTTTTTTGACTGTCATGCAGTCTGTCATTCATTCAATCAATAGGTCGATCATTCGTATTTGTCGGGGAAAAAACTATCTTAACTTTCATATCATAAGGTTCACTTTTGTTTTACAAGCATCAACGCCAGAATGATCGACTGAACGATCGAATCCTTTTAAAACTAGGGATTCGATCGATCACTCACGGGTCGCGATTGAATCTTTGTGACACAGGTCTAGGGTGTAGAAATCCGGCCCGGGTACCAAGCCATGCTACGCCACCGACTGAAATATCAATGTGTACTATTTTTTTTCTAGAATTTCTAGCAAAATACGATTTTTCAAGACTGTGTGTACGATCCCCTCAAAAATAAATCTGGCAACCCTGGCTCACACCACACACTTTATCAAACAGCTCATTTGAAGTTGGTGTGTTGTGTTTAAAATTATAAATATATTTCTTTAATTCTTTCTAATATCAAAACAACACAGCGACCGACATGTACACAAACTTTGTAGAAATTCACCAGGAGAGTCTCAACTGAAAACAAATCCCAAGAAAACTATGAAACAAAATGTTAGAACATTTTGTTTCGATAACAAAACCCAAGAAAACTATGAAACAAAATGTTAGATAAACCAAGATGCTTTCATGGGGGATGACAGTATTTCCAGTAAAATGTCTGTTTGCAGAATGTGTTTACTTGACAATGTTACACTGAAACCTTTACTGAACTTACAATTACAAGAGTTTTTTGAATTGCTTTCAAACAACAAGGTAAGCCAACTTGGTAGGGACCTTCTTAAACAGAGTTTTTATTCCATTCAGTAATTTGAGCGTAGGCTCAGGGTAGGTGTAGAGCTACCCTTCCCTGACATTCATTTGCAAGGTTTTTATTTTTTTGGAGTACTTAGGTACAAATGTTCAGGGGCGGTCAGAAGTGATAACCTTACTTCCAAAAACATTGTCTCGCAGCTATTTGTGCTGCTGTTTACATAGATAATAGATAAAGAAACTTAAATGAATAATGCATTCCCCTAATTCGGGCACTGATACTACCGGTACCTATGGACTTTATATTAGAAAAGGCTATTTAACAGTAAATTCTCTTTTATTAGTTGAACACAGAAGATCAACGACCTGAATCACTATGCTACATTTGCTATGCTCTGCTGAAGAAAAGCCACAAATTGATGGTGGTCTCCCGAAAGGCTGAGCAAATACTCACTAAACTGTACTGTAATGGCTTAACGGTAAGACATCTTGAATTTTATTGGTTTTCTCAATCTTACTGTTGGATATGTGATAAGCTTCTATAACAAAACTCTGCAAAATCAGTTCTTTAATAAATTCAAACAAATTATCAAAACCTTTCTTTTCTAAAAAGCTTATTATAAAGTATCAGATTAGCTACTAGAAGATTAAAAAGCTTGGGATGAGTTTAGCTAGTGCTGGAAAAATAACAACAGGCTAAGGCACATGAGGGTAAGGCAGGCCACTATAAGTTTTTTTGTCCCTTTACTTTAATGTACATATAAAAAAAATCAAAGACCCAGAAATCATAAATATCACTTTATTTCCATGTACATCATAAGAATGTGACTTTTTAGTGAAACTATTGTACTTACAGAAAATAAAGAATTTTTGATGACACAGGCTTTTCTGAATGTGCTCCTTAATAGTATAACCACATTTTGTTAGAGTAGAAGAGAAGAATTATTCAAGAAGAAAGAGAAAGTAGAGTTGTTTCAACTGGCTTAGAGGTGTTCTCTTCTTATAACTTTTAAGTACAGGAAAATTGATGGAACAGGTTTGTACAAAAGTGTTACAGAGAAGAGCCATAGATGTATTATACCCAGCAGTTTCCTGTGGTTGTGTAGAAGTACCTACTATAGTAAAAAATTAACCAAATCATGATTTCCGTAATTATGATTGTGTGATGTATTAGATAGATGGATAACTCTTTATTGTACCACACAAAATACAATACAACAAGGAAATGCTAACAGACTAAGAATTACAAAGGGCGGCGTTATCGCTTTAAGCGATCTCTTCCAGGCAACCTTGGGATGGACTGGACATAGAAGAACAATATAGATGGTGGTGTTTGAGTTTAACGAATTATAAATATAATATAATGATACCTACACAACTTAATATATACCTACTTAATACATGTATCAGTCAATATATGGATCATGTGTCTGAAATAAAAAAGTATTATTATTATTATAATACACATATACCTACTTAATACATATACATAAACTTACATACACATAAAATAAAGTTGTTTGAATAGTTACAAGGATAAATAATATTGATGGAGCAGTTTTTTTAAAATAGGAAGTGATTTCGCACCTCTCATATCTAGAGGAAAAGCATTCCATAGACGGATGGCTTGTGCAGTAAAAGATTTTTCATAAAATTTAGTAGAGTGAGCAGGAACTTCTAAGACGAGGGTTTCAGGGGAACGCAAAGAGAGAGAGTGAGAGTCGGAGAGGAATTTAAAGCACTCCTTGAGATAAGATGTATTGTATTATGTATATCAGTCATCTAGTACCCATAACAAAAGCTCTGCTTTGCTTGGGTCTAGACTTGAACTAGATGATGCTGTGTGGATTGTCCAGCATTATATATCTATTTATTGTGAATTGCAGGTCACTCCAGCAGCAGTAACATTACTAAATGGAGGCCATCCCCTCATCACCGCAGTGGCTACCATACAACCTGTTACAATTCACCAATATCCTGATGAAACTCAGGAAAACTGTCATATCAAACAGGAGCCAGATGATGATGACAGCAATGATGTTGAAGTGTTCCTTGAGGAAGTTAAAAATGATGATGATGAAGGTAATTTCATATTCATAATCAATAAGGTGGATGATTTATTATGAATGTAAGCTGGTTAGCTAGGAACCATTCTTTGTTTTGGTAGAACACCAACTTATCATCCCTTGACAAAGGACTTCGAATCAATATTAATTCAACAAACTACAATAGTTTTTTTTTTTTATGTTTATGATGATAAATTGCTAATGAGGTTTTTTTAAGTAGGCAGTGTCTGCATTTCAATTTGAGGCGAAATTCTGTTCCATATACAAAAAACTTTATGTGTTTTACAAAGTTATTCTGTAACTAGACTATATATCAACATCATCATCATCAGCCCATACACGTCCACTGCTGGACATAGGCCTATATATGTTCCATATCAAATAAAACATGAGAAATCTTTGTTCTTAATACGAAACAAATAGGATGAAAACATCTATTTTGACGTAAAAATATGCAAAATGCGATTGGCTGTTATTTAATTTTAGGTAAGTATTTTGAAAAAAAAAAGCTTTGAAGGAACCTCAATTCTATTTAAATACAAAAAAGAGAATAATATGGTGGACATATACTCAAGTTACAAATAATTTTGGTATTAGGTTTGTATGGGCAATTTCTCTGAAAAAAGGCCTCTTAATAATGATTTAGATTATGGTATTAAAGTGAGACATCTCGTCACGTTTTAGGTGTAAAAATCTAAAAATCGACTTCTGCGCATCAAGATCAGTGCTATTAAACCATGACGCGACCTGTACTAGGGTAAACCTTTATCCAAAACAAAATCTGTAAACAAACAAAACTACAAAACTAGGAAAACTGAATGTTATGAAAAAACCCTTCAGGTCATAATTCCTTTTGGTTTATTTTATTTTTATTTCCAGACACTGCAAATGTGATTAAAGATGAACAAACAGGAACCCATGAAGAAAACCAAATATTCATTGAACCTTACAATGTGAAACAGGAGACAACCACCCCGTCCATTAAGAACATCAAGACAAAAGCTCCTGTGAAACCTAAGGTTAAGAAAATAAATATTCACCATGGAGAAAAGTCGTATAAATGTAGTATTTGTGGAGAAACTTTCAGTCAAGTGCATTTCTTCAAATTACATAAACGGCAACACTTACGTAAAACTAGAGTACCTCACCCGCTGGCCTGCACATTCTGTGATAAAATCGTAGTGGATAACTATGAACTGGAAAAACATCTCTTATTGCATGAGGGGAAGAAACCATATTCCTGCACAATATGCAGCAAGACTTATTCCAGCAAATATGTCCTAAAGCGACATCACAAAACTCATTCAGGACAACGCCCTTATCTTTGCGGCGCCTGTGGCAAATCTTTCGCAGAGAAAGGCGACCTTAAAAAACACATGAGAATCCATTCCGGAGAAAAACCATTCACTTGCAATATATGTCTGAAACAGTTTACTGAAAAATATAAATTAAAATCACACATGAGCATCCATGAGGGAAAGGAATTTGTTTGTAAATTGTGTGATAAACCCTTTCCTGAAAGGCATCAATTGAAACGGCATGTTAGTAGAATGCATGCAAATAATAAGCGATACGCGTGTGAATATTGTCATAAGAAGTTTTTTGAAAACACACAACTGCTGAGTCATATAAAAATTCACACGGGAGATAGACCTTATTCCTGTGACGCATGTAAAAAAACCTTCAACGACAAACGCCGGTTAATCGTACATTTCAGATATCACACTGGTGAACGGCCGTATAGCTGCAAAATTTGCGATAAAAGATTTGTCTCCAGCACTATACTAAGAAATCACAATCAAACACACACGGATGGGAAGCTTTTCGCTTGTGATAGTTGTGAGAAGACTTTCACCGTTCTAGGCTATTTAAAAAGTCACTTAAAAAAACATACAGAGAGAAGAAAAGAAGGATCTGCTTGCGCTTGCGACCGTTGTGGGAAAACATTTTTTGACGGAAGTGTTTTGAAAAAACATATGAAAATACATACAGGAGAAAGGCCTTACGCCTGTGATTTGTGCCATAAGGCTTTCATTGAGAAGGGTAACTTAAAACGTCACATCCGAACGCACACGGAAGAGAAACCTTTCCATTGTGATTTGTGTGACAAGTCATTTGCTGATAGTGGGAATTTGAAGACCCATAGACGGGTTCACACTGGAGAAAAGCCATTTTCTTGCGATGCCTGTGGAAAAGGCTTCGCGCAGTCGACGTCTCTGAAGAAACATCTAACAACGCACACTGGAGAACGTCAATTTTCCTGCCCCATATGCAACAAAGCTTTCTCAGCAAAGAACAGCGTGAAAATACATATGAGAATACACAGTGGGGAAAAGCCATACACTTGCAATGTTTGCAGTAAATCTTTCTATGAGAGTAGCTCGCTAAGTAGGCATAAGAGAACACATGGAGAAACCCCGTATATGTGTCTAATGTGTGACAAAACGTTTAGTAGGAAATCTTATCTGCAGCAGCATATTGCATTTTGTAAACGTTAATAGTATTGTTAACTGTTTAGATGTGCAAGTAAAGAAATCATGGCCTAAGTATTACGAGTTTTCTTTAACACATTCGCTGCCAAACTTCAGCGATGCGACGACGACCGGAGGGGTGCGTCGTTGCTGTTTATTTATTATTGAAGTTCAATCAATTTCATATAATCTACGCATTCGATGACAAAGTGACGTATTTTTCTCTATTCTACCTTAGACAACAAACCCGGTGCTAGCCCTACGTGTTGACATTCGTTTCTATTTATCAGTGAATGACTTAATTTATTATTTTATCTGTCCGATATATCGCTGGCTTTATTTCCAAACTTCATAACTCCAAAATTTTCGAATTATTGATTTTAATGCCATCTAGTGAACAATGCCGTTACGAACACGATAAAATCACTCTTATCTCCTACTCGTTTTTAGTTTTGTAGCTTTTTACATTATTATCACCACGGCAAAAAGCGGACGCCATGGAAAACTTCGTAACTCCCGCGCTCAGTACAGCCACTAGCTAGCCATACACTTGCAATGTTTGCAGTAAATCTTTCCATGAAGATTCTTTTCATTTAGGCTTGCTAAGCAGGCATAAGAGAACACGTGGAGGAGAAACCCCGTACTTGTGTCTAATGTGTGACAAAACGTTTAGTAGGAAATCTTATTTGCAGCAGCAGCAGCAGCATGTTGCAATTTGTAACCGTTAGTAGCTTTTTAGATGTGCAAGAAATCGTGCCCTATTAACTTAGAGTATCTAGATACTCCAATCCTATTAACCATATAAGTGTCCTCACATGTAGAAGCTAAAGGACTGATCATAATTAGTTTAACATTCTTTTATGGCGGTGGCGGTCGCGGCGATCGACCACTTCCAACTCAGCCCGTGAATGTCGTAAGGGCAGACTAGATAAGGGAACCTACCAGAAAAAGGGTAGCAGCTTTCGTGTATTATAGCACCTACACTGCAATCACCAATTCGACTGCAAGCATGGTGGGTAATAACGGCAAAATTGAGGGAGGCATATTCAGCAGTTTGTGTGTGCTGGTTGAGATGTTATTATTTTAGATGATTGCCCTCTGAAATAATTCAGACCTATATCTTGTCTCTTATTTTCTTATTTAGCAGCAGAAGTGGTCATGGTTGGTTTTTGAGTCATAAATATGAATAAAATTTATTCATAGGTCATCAAAAAATAGTTAAGACTAAAACCCGACTACATAAAAGTCTTAAACAAGCGTTCACCTATTGTCCTTATCATTTTCTTTGATACTTAGGTAGTCGGAGGCCTTTGTTACTAATTGGACCGTAGGTATATGGGGTGGGTGCCTCCGACTACCTAAGTATCAAAAGAAAATGATAAGGACAATAGGTGAACGCTCGTTTATGACTTTTATGTAGTCGGGTTTTAGTTATTATCTATTTTTTTTTTACACCCATTTACTAATAGCTTGAGAATCGTTAATCTCACAAAAGTTTGAAAAGCGGTTTTGGAAAGTACAAACAAAGACCTTTGCAACGATACCACACACGAGCATATTTACTAACATTGAAATTTTCGACCCTTTCTTCGCCCCCGCTATCTCGTTAGATCCCCATTTTTATCTGACGCACATAGCCTATAACCATCGGACTATTAAGACGAATCATATGACACACACGAGCATATTTACTAACATTGAAATTTTCGACCCTTTCTTCGCCCCCGCTATCTCGTTAGATCCCCATTTTTATCTGACGTCACATAGCCTATAACCATCGGGCGAATCATATGACACCTCATTTGTTGAAATCGGACCAGTAGTTTCATCGCTACGAGGGAACATAAAAATCGGCTACATACATACATATGGTGTCAAAATCATAACCCTCTCGTAGTCAGGTAAAAATATATCAAAGTGGTTGTACTTCCTTTATTAAACCTTACAGGACTTCACAAAATTCAAATCACATAAGTAAAACTAGGAAATAAAGTGATCACTTCAATCAGAGGTAAGGCTAACAAGAAACCTTTACCATATTATGTTGTTAGTTTTCTAGTTAAAGCAAAACTCGCCCCAAGCTTAATCCTCTAGTTTATCTGATATTTTGTAGTAAGTCTTTTCACAAAGGATGTCATTAAAACAGAAATGTAGAATTTACCTTGTTTTTATTAAGATCTTAAAGTAATGTGACTTAACCTAAGTATTTTATAAAATTGTATTTCACCAAACTTAGACCATACCTAATGAATCACAGGCAAGTGATAGAAAAAGGAAACCGCAGATTTATGTATAACTAAAATGGTAGAGTGGAGCTAGAGTCTATCTAACGCTTCTACCATGATGATGCTATTTCCTCGGATTACCTGAAAACAGACAGACATTGTTTAAAATATAAATAGGGTATCAATATTGTTAGCCTAAAGGCCTGTTGAAACTTAAGGTCTCTGCACACTTAAAATTATGTTACGCACGTAAAGTAAGGTGCACTTAGTGATTTCTCACACTGCAACAACGTCATGTCTCTATGAGATGGGGTGGGTTTAATTTAATAACTAGCCAAACCAGCACTTAATTCATGCATTCTAAAGTTTCTAATCGGGTAAAGTCACAAGAGACAGTAGTTGTTAGCCGCTCTAATACTGCTGGATTGACCATGACCGCCGAACTCCACGAACTCTAGCTTAGTAGCGTGAGCTGGAAACCGCCTGGAGAATTTTTGCATCGAAGGCCAATATCCACTTGAGTCGCTGAGCGACGCACGGCAGTAAATACCTAACGAGGGTAAACTTACCACCATCCCAACGTTGTTACGGTTGCCATCTTTGCATTCCTCCACCGACTCATCAAGCACCAGATTCATAAAAGGATCGAATCCTCTCAGTACACCGGTAACGCAGCGGCCGGCATTCAGTTTGATTGACAACTTTTTGTCCATGAACCTACAAGTTAACATAACATTAATACAACCAATTGCTAAATAAATACTGGGGAAAAGGGAGAAATTCCAGAAGTAACAACAACCAATTTTCGGGAGATAGGTACAAAGCAAGGTTATGTTTTAGACGCGGGAGGCTATCTGGCGCTTTTGAGTCCATGATTTAGAGAACTACTTACTTTTTCAACTCTGGGGGATGAGCTTTCGACATATTTCGTGTTTTTTATTATAATAAAACTACGAAAAGAGCTTAAAACTCCACTATATATCACGCTTGGTTTGGTTGGTTTGCGATCAGTGTTGCCAGTCGAGTCAAGCAAGTCAAAAGTAACCGAACTATAATCAAAAAGAAACCTTGTAGATTAACAACTAGGTAACGTTAAATATTCTTCTTTTCCGAAACTGAATCAGTAGCGCCCCGCCGCCGCTGGCGCCCCGTAGCGTGGGTGGTTTTCTACCGAGCTGTGCAAAATTATACACGTGTTTACTTGGTGTGGTCGATCATTCATGCCAAACTTCAGTCTAGCTATGTAAACTGGTTTGTGCAGGCATGCTTGCAAGTAAGACGGTGCTTGTGGCCGGGCTATAAATCTGTTCTACTAGCCAGCCAATCGACGTCTACTAGCCATACTAAAAAACATTCGTCTCACTAACTAAAGTGACTATTTCTCACGAAAAGTAGTAACTCCGTGGTTGGCAAGTATTTTTTTCTCCTTTTTCGAATCTTCCCATCAAAAAGCTACCATGCAGCAATATTTTTCTGTCATGGCAATTTCCGAAATAAAGTGCGTTCAAAACTAACATCAGACACAACGTTCTTCTTATTTCAGTTACCGTACCTGGTCGATTTTTCACCTTGTGTGAAGCTTTTGAAGCAATTTATTGAAATAAAGTAAAAAAGTTTGGTTACCATGCGTTTAGCGGATACAACTCTACATAAATAGTTTAAAAATTACTGACCTCTTAAACCTCTTAAATCTTAAACAGTGAGCTGAATGATGTAGGTAATTGAACTTATGTTTTTGCAGGTGGTTTTGAACTTGCCAGTAGAAAATAAAAAATGTTCCATTGGAAATGTCTGTATAATTTGGTACTGAATAAAAAAAACCTAGAATATATTAGCCATAAACCCGCATTGCCAAAAAGATAATTCGGTTCAAAATTTTTATATTTGTAAAACATAACATATTTTTTGCCATTGCCAGATAAAAATTGTATAATCCGACTTATTTCTGAAAACCAGCACAGCCAAGCAGTGTGATAGCCAATGCCCTATTACATTTCTTGGCAGCATTGTAGTCACCCATTAGAAATGTGCTAAATTAGTGCTATCGCTAATAACACCAACCAACATCACATCAACAAGTAGACAGCTGGTAGGATGGATGTTGTCGGGCTTTTCATCCCATTCTCCAGTATTTAGGTACTCGTGTTTTGTTCCTACATAATGAACTTGTGAAGTGAGAACCTCCTTTTAGTGAAAAAGTGTTTGTGTTTTCTCAAAAATGGATGAGTCTGGGATTGATATGGGCTACGACTTGGCTTCTCTCTTGTCGAACAATTACAACGATCAAATGATCTTAGAGGAGATGAATGCTGCAGAGCACCACCAGGACTTTATGTTCTACGAGCTAAAGTCGAAAGCGGTGCCGATAACCGAAAGGTAAGTGAAATAATTCACTTTATAAGCAGGCTGCAGTGTGGCGTAGCAAATATTTGCGGAATATTTTTAGAACACTATGAGGAACAATTTCTCTGAAGTATTGAATGCTCGTGACCCTGAAAGCTGGACTTGGCAAAGACCCCAGTTATTGCTATTCTTTGATGTACTACATACATAAGTAGGTAGTTACTTATACAGTTGCAAATTGCGACATTTTCTTTCTAAATATTCAAATTTTTTCTCTAGAATTTGCACTCTCGCGGAATCTGCTAATACGATAACTAATAAAATAACCCTTGAGGTTATCTATCAAACCCAGACGTCCAACTATAATAAAAAGTCAACAAATTAAAAAGTTTCAAGTTTCCCGCCATAATTTGATTTTCGAATACAGGAAGTTTACTCCACACCTTCCTCACACTATTAAATTAATATGTAGGTAATTAACTCTGTGTCCCAAATCAATGTGTTAGATCTTGGGGTATGAACGGGGTATGGTAGGGAAATGGGGTATGGTGAACTTATTAATTTCTTTTTAATATTTTATTTTATTCGCAGCACGATTATTATCATTTGAATTTTACTGCGTGAATTAGAACTAAGTCGGTATCTGACTTAGTAGAGCAGGTAGGTTAGTACGAGTCTCTAATAATTCGCTAATTACTTTGGTAGTCTATGTACCTACCTGTGTGAGGTTACCTACCTACTAGAGCAAAAACATGGCGAAAACCAAAAAGATTCCTTGCAAGGTCATTTACTTTCATACAAGCCAACATACTTACCTACCTACTGAATTACTTTCAAAATTGACCTTTGCGCGAGTGCTCTTGGAGCACGTCTTCCTAAGAAATGTTGCTGGATTTTTATGATAAAAAAATATATTATTAATTTACCATAAAAATCAACAACTAAGCACCTACCTACTGGCCGTGTGGCCGCGGCGTACGAATATCGACCCCTCCAACTCAGCCCGTGGATGTCGTAAGAGCCGACTTAGGGAACCAAAGGGAACCTACCAGAGGAAGGGCAGCAGCTTCCTTCTGAGTATTTTTGAACACCAACACTGCGATCACCAATCCGCTTGCCAAGCGTGGTGATTTTGGCAAATTCCCCCCTACATGGGAGACCATCCACTCGATGGACCGACGACATCGTAGCGCTCGCAGGGAGTCGATGGATGGAGGCGGCTGGACCGCTATTTGTGGCGTCGTCGTATGGGGGAGGCCTATGTCCAGCAGTGGACGTGTATGGGCTGATATGATGATGATTACTTAAGTACTTGGTACCTATGACGGACCCATGTCCACCTACAATTTTTGTGTCTTCCGATTCTGACAAAATATTATGAATCTCGGACCTACCTAATCTAACGTCGTTTTACTCGCGCTCCGAAATGGTCCCATACTTGCAGGAGGTTGCGGGTTCGATTCCCGCCTCGGGACATATATTTTGTTCAATTGGTTTTTTTTTGTTCCGGGTGTTTTCGGTGTTTTCTATGCGTAATAAAAATGATCTAAGTAGGTATTTATACCTCGACCTAGCTAACTTTGCACTTCGCGTCGATTGCGCCGCATACCAGCGAGGTACAAACTTAGCTTGGTCACAGGCTTGGTCGAGTTGTATGTGAGGGGGAGGCAAGTTCAACTGTGAACGTAGGACCTATGTGTTCTGGGGGCCTACCAGTGGGCCTACTGGGAAAAGGAAAATCGAAGTTTCCGATTCATTTTCGTGCGGATTATCAGTTATCATATCAGTGTGGATTATCCAGCATTATTTATTATTTACTAGCAACACGCCCCGGCTTCGCATGGGTAGAAGAAAGAGCATATATCTAAAACAATACAATATAATACAAAACAATAATTAGGCAGCGTTTGCGATGAATGCTCCCAGGCGCGCGGCTTGACTTTTTCCGACACGTCCAACAATTATCGTTATATTTCAACCAATTTACACAAAACCTTGATAAATTATATGATAAATGTTATACGTAAACCTTCCTCATGAGTCACTCTTCCGATTGGTGAAACCCGCATGAAAATCCGTTCAGTAGTTTTTGAGTTTATCGCGATCAGACAGATAGACGCGGCGGGGGACTTTGTTTTATAATATGTAGTGATTTATTAATTATCAACGTCCAATTGAAACATTATCTATGCAGTTCAGTGTCTCAGAAAATAAATACATTAAGATTGCTAGTTCACTAGTAGTTAACCCTGTCTGTAACAGTCTGTAAGGAGACTACGTCAGCCTTCACGTGCTCAATAGACTCTAAAGACTGGCCAATTGAGAGAAATTTTCGAATTGACGCCAATTCAGATTGATAAAGGAGTTAGCAGATCTAAGATTCTTTAAAGATCAGGGGACCGATCCTGCTAACCAATAGCTTTACTAACGATGAGATAACGGTAGGTGTCGTCACAAAATCGTCATAAAGAACCCTTACATGAAAAAAAACTCGCGTGCGGTGCTATTTGCAAGGAGAGATTGATATAATGGTTTTAACCCTTTTTGAAGCGATCCTCCATCTGTTGCTTTTTGATTTATTCCGTGAGCCGTGTCCTTCCCACTGGCATTGATAAAATAAAATAAAAGTTATATGTCCCAATATAAGTAGTTAATTTAGCAGCCATTCATCAAAATCCCAATCTAAGGTCTCTAGAGAGTTGAAAGACTGCATGATGGGCGAAGCAAACTTGCTGTCTATAGTGTTGATACTGCTGCCCCATGTTCTTCGCAGCAGCGAGTAGGTTTTCTTGTGGATGATGGCGTGAAAGCCATCAACCTGGGCCTCCGCAAACATGAGAGATGCGCTGTAGAAGTGGGGCAGCCCCAACAAAAACCTGAAGGCGTTATTATATTGTAGGTACACGCAGAGCGCTGAGCGAGCGTTTAGTAAAGCTAGCCCAAAGGCTGCACGTATATTGGGAGCTTTGAATAGCGTGTAGCGTGATTTTCACCTTCCTTCACAATATGGGGTGCAAGATGGGTGCAGTTCAATCTATGGTCACACAGACAGGAATTCTCTGGCAAATAAAAGCGATGTACCGAGCTTTTTGTAACCTTCATTGCCCACGACACGACGTACGTCTATTTCTGCTGCGGCCCGTCACCCCTGCGGGTCGTGCCGCAGAGTGAGCAGTGGATGCGTTAAGCGGTGAAAAAACGCGAAAACATGGTAATTTTTAGAGGAAAAAGACAATTCACGATGATCAAACCAACAGCATTTTTACTCGTACGTAGGTAAGGTCAAATTAAACAAAACGTTATCATTGTAGGCTTTGCGAATGCGAATCTTATCAGGTCAACATTCGGAAAATATACCTTTTGTTATTCGTCTCTCTTTTTTCTTTCCGATTACAAAGTCACACAAAGTAAACATCGGCTTATGTAGCTTCATACTGTGACGGCATAATACCCTTATGTCAGTACAATATAATTTTGGTAAGTACAAGGTTCAACTCTCTGTCTGTATCATATCTTTTTGTGTGATGCTTCATCTGATCCAGTGTAATCGATGCGATGGGTCGTTAGTTCAATAATAACAACAATAAATTATAATCATAGGTAAGGCTAACACAAGACCATCATCTGCTGCCCCCCACCTTATTCTAATATTTAAAACTATAGAGTGTTCGCACGGATTACATAATGTAATCCACACTTGCAAAAACGAATATTTCTCAAAAACTATAAATTCAACTTTTTAGCGGCTCTGTGTACTTTCAATAAGATATCTACAAAATGCTCTCAGATCTTGTTTTGGCAAGGGTCTCTCGCAGCTAAGTCACAGGAAGTCTGCAAATCCCGTGGTTCCACTGTTCCAAGTAAAGACATGTATAGGTAATCCGCACAACCACTCTAGGGTTAATTAGTTTTTTTCTTACATCGTTATAATTTCTTGTTGGCTATTTGGCTTTTTACTTATGTTCATATGAGTATTAAATCTTTTCTTAAGATTTTTAAGTACGTACCTTAGTAATATTTCGGCCACCTACGAGCTACTAACAAATTGTAGTGGCCTAGCCTGGTCCATTTTTGTAACTGTCTGTAATTATTTATATCTAATATTTTGTAATTCTTCGTTGTTATTACAATTTGTGTTTTCTTCGTTTTAATACTGCAAGGTTTCCTTCTCTTTACTTACGCTGTTATTCCCAGTCTCCCTTTCTCGTGCTGCTGTCATCCAAAAAAGACCTGTAACATGTATAAAATAACAACCTTTGTTATTTATATAGCGTATACGACATGTTAGGTCCTCCATTAATCACGTGATGTTATTTAGCAACTTTTTAAACTCCTTCCTTTTTAAATTTCTTTGTAGGTACCCAAAGCGTTTTAGATGACCCGCACATGAGCGTCCTCGTGAGTGGTGAGGTTTTAGATTCCCCCCTACCCAAAATCACGTGTATTTTTGTAGATAGTTACAAAGCTACTACATACCTACAAAGGATCAGGATTTCAGAGTCTCTAAATACAGCTATCTAATATAATTCAGGAAAATTAAGCAGCGTAATAGGTTTAGAAGTCGCGCGTTCAACGAAAAAATATTACACATGATATCTCCCCCTGTGATATGTCGTGATTACCGAAACGCCCTTTCGAGCCTCACGTGATTAATGGACGACTTCTTCCATGTGACAAGATTTTGTGCAAAGAAATATTCACTCCCAAATTGCCCAAGAACCTTATTTCACAACTATCTTTTTCGTTTACTTTTCTAATTCGTAAGTCTGCCCTTGTTATCTACACTTATACGAGTAGATGTTTGAAAGTTGCAAGATAAAGTTACCACGAGCACACGGAGTGCGCTTGCGCTGACAGTTTGTCAAATAAACATGTCAGTTGACGTGAAACAACATAGCTACTGTGCGGTTCATGTACAGTGTATTCAACGAGAACGTGACAGTTATTATTTATAAGATATAAATCACAAAATTTTTACTCATATTTTTTATTGAAGTACATGTTATTGGTTATTGCGTGTCCAATCGCCGCCATTATTGATTATAGCTTGACACCTTTTTTCCATACTTTCAACAAGATTTTCAGCGTACTCCAATGGTAATAAAGACCGCCATTATGTTTTTTTTATTTGATAAGAGAGTTGCTTTTCCGTGTACACTGGTTTTCCTCTAAATTGCATTTTGATGTAGGACTACACATTTTCTATAGCATTTGCATCTGGAGACATTGCCGGCCACTCTATGGTTGTAACGTTATTTTGCTGTTTCCACGCACTGCACAGTTTAGTACGATGTTTCGGGTCATTGTCTTCCTGTAGCAACCAGGTTGTTGTGTCTGACTCAAAAAACTTTTCTGTAGAACTGTATAAACAGCATTTGTAACTCTCGATGTCCATACATACATTCTAAACGGGTAGTGTGATTTTAAAAAATGTGGAAACGAAGGGCCTAGGCGCTTGACTTTCGCAAGTGTGATAGTGGTCAAAAGCTTTACCATTCTCAATAAAAGCGATAAGGCCGCCCATTTTACTTTTATTTATCTTTGTGGTGTACAATAAACAGTTATGTAATTGTAATTATAATAAAAAAACTTTTTATATATTTAGATTTAACATAATTTACTGTTATTTTAAGCCGGAGGAGCCACTGGCTTCTGAAACACAGTTTTGAACTACAAAGTTCAGGAGCCTATAAAGTCACCTATAAAGTACCTACTGGTCTGTGAAACTATAATAATGTCAATAAAACGGAAACTAATAATGTCAATAAAACAATTTGTACTTTACTGGACTTTTTAGTAACAAAAATTAGTCGCAGCAATTCTCACATTCAATAGAGATATATCAAAATCTTGGAAAATAACACGAATACTTCGTGTCTACGGAGTGAAGACAGGAGTGAATAGGTGTCTTCTAGACCTTCGTGATACACCGTCGGCCACATCGTCACTTTTCATCAGGTGCGATTGTGTTGACCAGTCTCACTTGATGAAAAGTGACGATGTGGCCGACGAAGGTCCATCGGCTATAATAAAATACAGGATTTCAGATTTCAGGAATCTCCAACTCTTATAGTTCTGTGCCTACGACAGGGTTTCAGCTGATCTCGATATATTTTTTTATTGTGTACTTTTGTGTAAACTCATCTGATGAATATTGTGTTGTGGTTCGTTGTACTATACGTGGACAGCTAAAGATCAGCGATCACAGTAACAATGTTCAAACAAGATCGTGAGTAACGCTAAATATCAAAACACGAATCATCGGAATGAAGCCAAGGCAATTGTGGATTGGAGAGTATGGCAATACCAACAAAGATGAATTTTTAGTAATTGTTGTGTCGTGTCAAATAAATTATTTATTTCATTTCATTTCAAGAATGTATGGAATAATGTTTTGGCGTTTTGATATCCAATATCTCATGAACACAAAAAAATCAAATTAAATAATAGAAACAAATAAGAACTTAGTAGCTGGATCATTATTTTCTTATAAATAAGGCCATGCATGAAAAAACAGCCTTATTCCAGTTTTCCACTGTACCAAAACCAAAACTGGAATTAACGAAAAAACTCCAATATCAAGGCGGAAAACTGGTTTTTTTTTTTTCTACGGGGAAAAATACATAAGTATCTGAAAATATCTTATTAGAAAAATAACAACAATCTACTACAGCATAACTCCGATTGAGTTTAATTGAAAACTATCTGTAAAATAAAAAAAAACATTTTTTTTTTTATTTCAAACCATACCTAACGATCACCCTTATTAAATAACTAGCTGTTCCCCGCGGTTTCACCCGCGTTAAATTAGAATTTCACATTTCTAGGGGGATAAAAAGGTATTTTTTCCCGTAAATCTCCCATGCGAATTGCATGTTTTACCAGGACAAAAAGCATATAACTCTCCATCCTTTCAACTAACTCTATGCCAAAAATCGAGTCGATTGGTTGCTTAGTTTGGGCGTGAAGGAAGTATAAACAAACAAACACACACTTTCGCATTTATGGATAATATTAAGTTTTGAAAACGAGTTTTGAAAAACATATATAATATGGCGTGTTTTAAAAAACGATAAAACAACTTCAAATTCCCTTACTTTTGCACTTATATTAAGTTTTGCGGTATAAATACTTCTCCCCTGGGATAAAAAAAATATTTTATGGGACCCCTTCGGGATAATTTTCTAAACAATAGTAAAAGAATTTTCAAAATCGGTCCATAAATGACGGAGATAACGCGTAACATACATACAAAAAAAACATACAGACGATATTAGAGGGGAGGATATTGGGAGATTAATAACCTCCTCTTTTTGAAGTCGGTTAAAAATAACACAGTATAGGTTACCTCCTTATTAAATCAGAGATTTGTAATGTAGTGTAAGTGTAACCCTTCGTTCACAGTTCTCACGTATACATGGCTGAACGGTTTTTTGCAGAATACGATTTAGTCAATACAACTTAATATGTATGTATGAGTTCACAATACATTCGGTTTAAATACGAATGTATTGTATTGTGAGATGTGACTACACCGTATCTTGCAAAAAACCGATCCAGCATGTCTCGTGTGAACGTAGGGTTACTGTCTCATAACAACGCAATAATCCTAGTGTTGTTGGATCACGAATTTTTATTGTATCTTGTCATAATAATATAATCCATGAAGTATTTTGGCGACAATATTAGTGGGTAGAATTACCTTGAATGCGCGGAAGTAGATTTTTATACCGTTTTACACCTGCGCACAATCCCCCCCACATTCGCCGAGCGCTATTAAACCCTGACGAATACTTACCTAACCACCTATAATTTGTTATCAGATGCTTACTAATTGTGTCTGCACCACATCTTGTTGTTCTGGCAATTTTTAATGCGGCAAAGCGAAAAACCATTGCAAACAAGATAGTGTAAATGTTAGTAGAGAAGAGTTTATCAAATGACTCATTTCGCCGCTTAATTAAGAAATGAGGATTTTAGAAATTATATAAATTAATAGAACCTACCAGAGGAAGGGCAGCAGCTTCTTTCAGAGTATTTTTCAACACCAACACTGCGATCACCAATCCGCCTACCAAGCGTGGTGATTATGCCAAAACCCCCCTACATGGGAGAACATCCACTCGAATGGCGGTCGTAGGGGGTCGATGAATGGAGGCGGCTCGGGACCGCTATTTGTGGCGTCGTATGGGGGAGGCCTATGTCCAACAGTGGACGTGTATGAGCTGATATGGTGATGATACATTAATAGAATAAAGAGACAAAGACAATAGGCGGCTCAGGACCGCTATGCGCCGCCTGGTCCCCAAGTTACAATATCCTAGTTTGGGGATCAATGATGTAATAATTTGAAGTCCATCTTTATCAATAAACTTATTTTTTTTTGTTTTTATATTTATGCATGGCGTCATATTAGAATAAATAAATAATGTTGGACAATACACAACATCATCTAGACCCAAGCTAAGCAGAGGTTGTGTTATGGGTACTAGATGACTGATATCATCATCATCATCATCAGCCCATACACGTCCACTGCTGGACATAGGCCTCCCCCGTACGACGCCACAAATAGCGGTTCTGAGCCGCCTCCATCCATCGACTCCCTGCGACCACTACGATGTCGTCGGTCCATCGAGTGGATGGTCTCCCATGTAGGGGGGGATTTGCCATAATCACCACGCTTGGCAGGCGGATTGGTGATCGCAATGTTGGTGTTTAAAAATACTCAGAAGGAAGCTGCTGCCCTTCCTCTGGTAGGTTCCCTTAGTCGGCTTTTACGACATCCACGGGTTGAGTTGGAGGGGCGATATTCGTACGCCGCGACCCCACGGTTGACTGATATACATAATACAATATATTACATAGATAGATATCTTCAGGACACCACAAAACTCGACCTTAAAATTGAGATTGCCAAGCAATACCGTCCGAGTCCAGCCAGTGATGTTGCCTTGCGCCAGCTCGCCCCAAGTACTTGGCGCGAGGAGCTCGGAGAGGTCGAGTATTGTGGTGTCCTGAAGATGTCTCGTGGAGAGACGAAACTAGTTGACAACTTAATTTGATGAATACTATCAGAGTAGGTTACGCGGAATTGTTACTAAATATTTTTTCATTCTAATATTATGCAATGGATTTCCGCAAAGTAACGCCTGAACCTACTACTCTTTTTTTTTGTTTTTATGTATGGCGTCGCTTTGTTCAGCTACGGGCTGATGATGATGAATAGAATTTAATATCTCTAGAGAGAGCTACATACATACATGCCCACCTTTTTAAGTGATCGAGCAAAGTTCAAATTCAGTAATTCTTTATTTCCATTAGTACAATAAATATAATTATTTATGGCCACTTTGATGGCGCGGTGGGTGAAGGTCCCACCTTCGACGAGGTTGCGAGTTCGTTTCATGCTCCGGGACAAATGTTTGTACTACGAGTACTATCTGTAGATTTTTGTTCCGGGTGTTCTCGATGTTTTCTATGTACCTACATATTATAATAAAAAATATGTAGTGTATTGTATTATGTATATCAGTTATCTAGTATATACCCATAACACAAGCTCTCTTTAGCTTGGGGCTAGACGATGCTGTGTGGATTGTCCAACATTATTTATACACAAAAGTAAGGAAGGCCATATTTTTAAAAGGAAAGAAACAAGCATTGGAATGAAAAGAACAGAAAATGTTTTGATAATAAGGTCTACAAGGAGAAAGTGAAATATTTGTATGGTAACGGGTTTCATACTGGCCAGCGAACTGATAACAGGCTCATTACCATTAGTCTTATCAAAACAGATACAGCTTGTACGCCCATGAACGTATGCCACATTAGAATAGTAGGTAACATGGTACTGCAGTGCAATCAAAACATTATGTACAGTGCGCATTAGAATGAAGTATCCCCATGTCTACAAAACATTGAGATAGGGGGCTACTTGAGACGCCCACTGTACCTAACCTACAACCTACCCACGACAACCATCTAAGAAAGAAACCAGTACTGCTGGTCGATTCGGATGTACTCTTCAATGAATCACTTATATGTAAGCCTGAAACACACTAGCAACTGGCCGCGGTGCGGGGCGTGCCGTTGCGGCAGGCCGCACGCTCTTCAATATATGAAACCATGATATCGACGAATTGACTTGCAGCGAGCCGCCAATCGCTCCGGTTGTCTGGAGGCTGCGGCCAGTCGCATCGGTTGATTGATGCGGCACCTCGTATCCCCTCCACGCAATCGGCGCGATCAGCCGCAAACGCAACTTCCCACCATCAGTCCATCATGTCCATTATTTCTAGAAGCAGTGACGATTGCGGCGGACCGCAATAGAACCGAGACGATTATGGTTAGCCAGTATGCGGTGTGCCGCTGCGCCAGGCCGTTTTTACTGCGGTCTGCCGCAAAGGCACGCCGCCGCCGCGCCCCATCACGGCCAGCGGATAGTGCGGCTTAGGCCTTACTATTTTTGACGCTCATTCATTAATTTTCCTTTGGTTTTTTATTCGTTATCAAAATACAAGCGCTCCAATGAGTGGCGAAAATAGTGTGATACACTCACTTTATCTAAAACGACCTGTTGAACTGTCCAACCTACCACTTAAGTATCTTCAGTTTTGGCACCAAATCGGGCCATTGGCTTGCGCCCGCGCTTGACCGGTAATGCTTGTCCAATACATACCATCGCCATTAATCTTGTTGCAGTTGGCAGACTGCTTTGTGTTGGTGAAGTGACTGGAATGTTTCTTTAAATAATAATAATTTGCAATTTATACTGAATAAAACATATCCAACCAGTAATTCAACGTCTTAAATCCAAACTTAATGTTTGCTATTTAGATGACGGAACGATAGGGGGAGACGTGGACACAGTTTTTAATGATCTAAAAATCATCACAGATGAATTTCGGCAAATAGGTTTAGACCTAAATTTTTCAAAGTGCGAGCTTTTTATTTCGGACTCTTGTGTAGACAAAAACAATATCATAATAAAATTCAACAGTTTGGCTCCCAACATTACAGTTGTAGATAAATGTTCACTTCGCCTCCTTGGTTCACCAATTTTTGATGAGTCTTTTCAGTCATTTGTAGATGAGAAAATTCAAAATTTCAACAAAACCTCGGACAGACTTCTCAAAATTAATAGCCATATGGCTTTTACAATTATTCGGTTTTGCTTGTTTGTACCTAAATTTACGTATTCTTTGAGATGTTCTCAACTGTGGAAACACAGCGAGCTCTTAGAAGGCTTAGACAACATAATAAAGAATACTTTATCATCGGTTTTTAATATCTGTTTCGATGACAAGGCATGGTCGCAGGCCTCCCTGCCTGTCAAATTGGGAGGCTTAGATATCCGCAAAATTTCAAGTGTAGCCCTGCCAGCGTTCTTGTCTTCCGTCTACAGCACTAGTTCTTTAGTGGAAAAAATTTTAAATCCGTCTTTGGTCTCACCTGGAAATTCATTCGAAATTTCGTTCTTAGACGAGGCTCGAATGGCTTGGCATAGTGCTTGCCCTGATGCTGCTCCCCCAAAATCTCTTTTGTGCCAACGGCAATGGGACGGGCCTCTGTGTGAGTTGACACGGAATTGTTTGTTACAAACGTGCTCCAGCTCTGCAGATCGTCCCGTCTCCTGACCGTTTCTAAATGGGAGTCAGGACATTGGTTGCAAGCACTTCCTTCATATAATACTGGCACTCTATTGGATCTCGTAACTTTCCGTATAGCAACATGTCTTCGGTTGGGTGCAAGGTGTTGCGCGCCTCATCAATGCCAGTACGGTACTGTTGTCGAACAGCTTGGTCATCACGGATTATCGTGTACTAGGGCTGCCGGTCGGATTTCTCGCCATGCCAGCCTTAACGACATCATCCGACGGGCCTTTGTCACCGCTAACGTACCAGCTATTCTCGAACCGAATGGTCTGTTGCGTGACGATGGTAAGAGGCCCGACGGCATGACTTTAGTCCCTTGGGACCTGGGGAGGCCTATTGTGTGGGACGCTACATGTGTCGACACACTTGCGCCTTCCCATCTTTCAAGGACATCCGTGAGGGCTGGTTCGGTGGCAGATTTGGCTGAGGATCTCAAGAGGCGCAAATATGCAGGTCTCGACAGAGCCTACGCATTTGCTCCCCCTGGAGTCGAGACCCTAGGTCCGTAAGGTACCGAGGCTCTCCGGGTTTTCAAAAAATTATCTGAGCGCCTGGTCGAAGCGACGCGTGACCCGAGAGCTGGTGAATATCTGGCGCAGCGCATTAGCATTGCCATACAGCGGGGCAATGCAGCCAGCGTCTTGGGGACGCTTCCGACTGGTATTGATATGGACCAGTTGAGCTATCTGTAGATTGTTTGCAACAGTCTGCAGTTAGCTAAATTGTTTCAATTGTAAATACTAGTTTAATTTCTTTATATTATTTGATTGTTATTTTCTTTGTTAATAAAACATTAATTTTGCTGACCGAACGGGTATTTATTTACAGATCAAAAATAATTTTGTTGCAGACCAATGCTGTTGGTTTATATTTTTTCAGCCGATAAAAACATGACGTTATGCTGTCCAATTAGTTATTTAGCAAATTTTCCCGGCCGACAGAATATTTTTAACTTACATATTAATCATTTTACTTCCAAGTTTCAATGTATTTATGTGAGCGTCTGGTCGAAGCGTGGCGCGAGAGCTAGTGAATATCTTGCGCAGTCCATCAGCATTGCCATATAGCGGGCAATGCAGCCAGCGTCTTGAGGACGCTACCCACTGGTATTGATATGGATCAGTTGAGCTACCTGTAGATTATTTAACAGTCTGCAGTTATCTCAATTCTTGTTTCAATCGTAAATACTGTTCTAATCTTTAAGGTAATGTTTTAGTGTGTTCAGTAAACTGAAATTTAATTTACTCGCCATAACCTTGCCAACAAGGGCCAATCAGTTCATACTTCAAACCTCTCAAACTGTACAATGGCTCAGTTATTATTTTTTTCTTCACAAATCTTTGTCAACCTCGGAATTTGCCGTTCGCCAATCTCGATGGCTCCGCTCGTGCATGAAGAGATATAATAGTTATAGCTGGTCCATTTCATTGGACGGTACCATACTATTTATTTACCATTTAGTGCTCATATACACGAACGGCAAAGTGCCAACGGCAGAGGTAACTGTAGCCGTCAACGTGTGGACGGCTGCTGTCAATAGTCGACGGCAGCTGTCGACGTGTGGACGGCTATAGTTACCTCTGCCGTTTGCACTTTGCCGCTCGTGTATATGAGCACTTAAGATCAGAAGGTTTTGGAAGCTAAATGTTCTTGGGTGCACATCGACTGTTATATAAAATGCCTTGACGGCAAAACGTCCTCAATTTAAAATTATTGTGGAAGCTGTATGGCCTGTCCAATAGTTGGTAATGTCTTTGAGTCAATTTGACCATTACGGAAAAACAACCAAAGGAGCAAGTCGTCCTAATTTCAGAAAGTATGTTTTTAATATAGCTGGCC